>JAVLUX010000002.1:25627500-26227500 GCA_032164185.1 Moxostoma hubbsi | reverse complement strand
AGAGTCTCTTGTTTGAGAAACTTTTTTTTTCTTGCGGACGACCTGGGTTCAATCCAATCCAAGACACAGATTTCCTTTTCCTATTTCCTGTCTCTATTCTTAATATTTTTATTTTAAACTATATAATAATAAATAAAATTAATAGAAAGGTGATTTCCTCACAGTGATTTGGTCACGATGAAGTTCAGAGAGTTAAGTGAAAGGTTTGATCCAGGTAAAATATATAGGTATTTTATTAAGTCTGTGTATTCTCATGTGATTCTGTGTTTGTCCTATGTTGTTTTATGTAGCACCTTGGTACTGGAGGAACGTTGTCTCGTTTCGCTGTGTACTGTACTAACTGTATATGTTGAAACGACAATAAAAACCACGACTTGAAATGCCTCACATGTCCTCAGCTGACAGCTTCATTGAATTCTACCTGCTCAAACCAGTTTCATGTACAACGGTATAGAGAAGACTCAGGGGTGCAGGCCTTATGAGAAGAACTGCAAAGAAAAAGCCACTTTGGAAACAAAAAAGGAAATGTTAGAGACATAGACAATGGGCAGATAATTGCAAAAGGGTGTTATGTAGGGTGGCCATGGGTCCTCTTTTTCCCGGGTATGTCCTCTTTTTCGGACCTTAAAAAAGTGTCCGGTCTGGATTTCTACATTTGCAAAAATGTCAGTAATTTGGCTTTAGTTGCAATATGATGTCCATCTGGTCTAATACTTCATTGTGTGTGCGTGCATATTTGAATTGCTTTAAACCCTCTTGTAAGTCTCGCCTTCTCGCACAACATTTGGTCGATTATAAGAGGCTTGCAGCAACTATTGGCCAAATTCCTGCCTGTCAATCTCTCCTGGAATGCACTGTTGTGTTCAACATCAAACAGTTGCTTGACAGTAGCAGCAAATGACAGCTGAGTGGAAACAATGCCCAAACGACTGGAAATTTACAGAAGATTTGCGCAAAAAATTCCTATGCTTTCATCCAGGTCGAGATCCGATGCAAGTGATTTAGAAGCACACATTAGCTCTGTAAAGCATAAAGGGTCAGTAAAAGGTGAAAGTTCAATTAAAGTAACGAACTACTTTTTGTGAAATGTTATCACATTGCTTCATTTTCCATGGCCATTAAAAATAATAGTAATAGTAAATGAAGGTACACTTTTGTGAAGGACATTCACAAAAATGTTGGAAATTAGTATATATATATATATATATATATATATATATATATATATATATATATATATATATATATATATTATAAACAATAATTTTATAGAATTGGGCTATATGCTAGTGCTCCACACTGAATCTTTTCTCCTTGTATTGTGTATTTATTTTTAATTTAAAACATCTTTGTGCACAGAAATTATGTGGGGTTTTTTTTTTTTTTTGTATTGTGGGCTAATTCTGTGACTGCCATCTATTATTTTGAATGGTGTGTAAAAGCAACTTTAATAAATAAATGGAGGTCTACCATGATTAAATTAATCGCAAAGAGTGGCCATTCATTCTCTGTGTTCTCCATGCACTTGTCGATGTTCATGATAAGGGACATTTTTGTTGGCACTCCTGGAACTGTCATGTTTGCAGCATCAGATCTATATGCTGTTAAGATCAATACATAATCACATACAATACATTGGCTTTCAAGGATGAATACCTTGTCGTCATGATTAACACAGGCTAACGATTGGAGCAAATTCTTTCATGTGACACTAAATGTTTGCATTAATGGCAATTTTCTCAACAAAAAAAGTGTTTCCAAACCAGTTTTTCACGACATTTGAAGTATCGACATAGAGTTTACACACAAGAGTTCAACGGAAAAATTGTATGTCGACACTTGAGAAATTTCCATCAGCTTTAATTTGATGCGCTAAAATATCCTTGGATGGAAATGTAGTTATTGCTGCATGTGGGGGATTTTTTTTTAATGAAAACTCTTTGAGGTAAAAATTTATTTTTATCAGTTGAATGCCACTTTGGTAAATAAAAGTAACAATTTCTTTACATAAAAGGAAAATCTGTACATTATTAAAAAATTGTGGCCACCAGTGTACACGTGTGTGTGTGTGTGTGTGTGTGTGTGTATATACATACATACATACATACATACATACATACATACATATATATATATATATATATATATATATATATGTGTGTGTGTATCTATCTATCTATCTATCTATCTATCGAGGCTCGGGTGATGATGGGAGGCCATTTCCTCACTCTGTCAGCGGGCGGTATGGCTGCTGATTCTCGGCTGGCTGACATTTATTGGCATATCTTTTTCTAGTGGAAGGAGCCCTAGCACTCAGAATGGTCTCAATAACTTCACATGAAATCCCAGTGTCCCCCTTCAGGGGCCAAACATGAAGGTTCCACAGTTCGGGTCGGGGATGAAATATTGTCCCCTGCACTTGAGACAGAATGTTCTTCCTCTCCAGTATCGCACTAGGCGAGCCGTTGAGGAGAGATACCATACTATGTTCAGCAAACTCGGTGGCGAACTCTGGCTAGAACTCCCGGGAACAGAGAAACTGGAGGAAATGCATACAGGCGCATTTTGGGCCATGTATGCGCCATCGCGTACAGACCCAGGGGGGCTGGTTGACTCAGAGAGAAGTAGAGGGGTCTGTTGGGAGGTGAAGAGGTCCACCTCTGCTTCATAAAAATCTTAACCAGATTTTTTTCATTACCTTGGGGTGGAGTTTCCATTCTCCCGTCTGTATTTTCTGTCTGGACAGTAAATCTGCTCCCACATTCAGGCATCCAGAGATATATACTGCTTTGAGTGACAGCAGCTTGCCCTGGGCCCAAAGGAAAATCTGCCATGTTAGTCTGTTTAGCTGGTGCGACCACAGACCTCCTTGGTGATTTATGTAAGAAACTGCCGCTATGTTGTCCACCCGCACAAGGACATGGCATCCTCTCAGATGCTGGAGGAAACACTTCAGGGCCAGAAATACAGCCATCATCTCGAGACAGTTGATATGCCAATTGAGCTGAGGACCCTCCCATTCCCCTTGAGCTGGATGACCACTTAAGACTGCTCCCCAGCCCCTCAGGGAGGCGTCTGTCGTTAACAATCTGAGACGGCAAGACACACCTAGAGTGGGACCCAAGGTGAGTTACCGGGTCTGAGCCACATAGAGTGTATGTAGCCCACGGCACATAACCCTTATCTACCTTCGATGATTGGCCATTGGATGAAATCCCCTGGCTTTGAGCCACAACTGGAACAGTCTTAAATGCAAACAACCCATAGGGATCACAGAGGACGCAGATGCCATGAGACCTAACATCTGTTGATACTGTAGAACAGTATGATCTTGGCTTAGCCTGACTTTGCTCAGGGTATTCTTAATGGTCTCGACTCGAGAGGGAGACAGCTGTGCCCGCATTGTGATCGAATTCCATACGATCCCTAAGTATGTCATTCTCAGGGCAGAAGAGAGAATGCTTTTCTTGTCGTTGAGTCTCCAGATGAGCTAAGAAAATATTTCTTTGCTGTAATACCAGTTCTTGCAACTGTGCTAGTATCAGCCAGTCATCTATATAATTAAAAATGCGGATGTCCTGGAGTCGCAATGGAGTCATCCATGCACTTTGTATATGTGCGTGGTGATCATTGGTATTGGCAAGCTTCGCCCCCGTATTTCTATATGAAATTGTGCATCCATGAGATCCATTGTGACTAAGCAATCGCGATGTTGAATTTGTGACACGATCGTCTTGACAGTTAGCATCTTGAACTGAGCGGTTCAAGCCACGAAGATCTAAAATCGAACGCAATCCCCCATCCTTCTTGGGAACCAGGAAGTATCTGCTGTAGTAACCTGACTCACTCTCTAGAAGGGGAACATGTTCTATGGCCCCTTTGACCAGCAGCTCTTATGACTGTAAATGTGCTTGTTCCGGTTTCACAGTAGTGTGAACCACACAATTGAAACATGTAGGACGGCGAACTAATTTAATTCTGTATCCCTTTTCTACAGTCTTTAGGACCCACAAATAAATACACGGCAGTAGCTTCCATGCTGCCAGGTTTTCTGAAATGGTACCAATTTTGAAACTTCCCATTGAAGGGATGTCAGATGTTCCGTGTCCTAGCCAACAACAGGAAGCAACACAACACCCAATATTTTGCTGGAAACAACAGAGGCAGTGGGGATGGAGAGGTTTCGTGGGGGTGTCGGGAAGGAGAAGGTAGATGCTTTGCATGAGCTGTCTTTGGAGAGATAAATTTGTGGCTCGACGAAGCTCTCAGGTCCTTCAACAGATCAGCCTGGTATGCCTGTAACTCCGCCATGGTGTGTAGCGTGGCACCAGCCTGACCTGTTGCTTGATAAGCTTTCCCCACAAG
Source organism: Moxostoma hubbsi (assembly GCA_032164185.1). Taxonomy (NCBI): domain Eukaryota; kingdom Metazoa; phylum Chordata; class Actinopteri; order Cypriniformes; family Catostomidae; genus Moxostoma; species Moxostoma hubbsi. The sequence continues at coordinate 26,223,135 of JAVLUX010000002.1, read as the reverse complement.
AGTTGAGGTGGTCTTTCAATGATGATGCCAAACCAAGCGAGAGAGAGCCCCAAAGCATCACTTCTACCTGTGGCATCATTGTATACCCCTGTGCCTTAGCACCCGCGATAGTCGAATATGTTGTTGTCGAAGGTACAAAGATACAGGAAGTATAAGGTTTCCCCCACGAATGAGTTAACTTGTCATGGAGTTCTTCAAAGAAGGGGAGAGACTGATTTTGTGTTCAGACAGAAATCTGTCTTCTAGTTTAGATCGTTTGGGGGTCTGTTGTTCCCGTGGCCAGTCTAGCTGTAATCTGGCCACCGCATGAGTTACCACCTCGAGTAATTCCTCAACCACTGTGCCATCACGTGAGAAACGCTCAGAGGTAGCCAACTCAAAGTCTGCAGACCCAAGAGATTCATCGTCCCCCTCGTGATCCAAGTGGTGTCGGGGCGTGCTTCGAGAACATGCGAGGGACCAGTTGGATCTGAAGAGAGAGCGAGTGATAGGGATGTGATATTGGGTTTAGGAATAAGGGCCAATCAGGGAGCAGGGCGTCCAAATTTGGCACAACATGGCACTGCATCCGTCCCTGATGACAACATAACATGTAAACCCTAAAACCACTGTAAAAATTCTGATTCAAAACAACTTTACAGCACAGATACAGTTTTTCAAAATGATTTTTTAAACAGAGGTGTTCCTAAAACACTATAAGCCTCACAATTCTGCCATTAAGCACTTTGAAAATTGGGCCCATTCACTTCAATTGTAACTCGAAAAGGGGAGATGGGTAAAAAAACAAAAATGTTTTTTATTTATTTATTTAGTATTTTTTATGGCATTATTTTGGTACAAATGCTGTCAACTGAGCTTAACTTGTTTTGAACCCTGAACATTCTTTTAAAATAATTGCACAAAATAGAGAATTGCAGTTTGCATGGGGTTTAAGATTGCTTCGCAATTAACAAAATTGTTTTAGTCTAATTCTGATTGTCTCAATGCATTTTGTATGCTCTACCAAAATATATTTACTCATTTGAAATGATAATTCATTGTATAATTATGTGTTTGATCAAACATAATGATGATATTCAAGAACAATAATTACAAGTGTCACTGCCTATAAGAGCTCAAAAGTTCAGCCATAACAACTTCAAATGGGAATATTTGTATATTAATGATCTCATTTTACACTGATAATTAAAAACTTAAACTGTGTCAAAACACTGATCTATGAACACTTTTATTTAATGAGATGCAATATGTCAGCCATCGGATCCTCCCTGGCTAATGACAAGCTAATGAGTGTATAATTAATGTGTGTACCAGTCAGACCTCCAGGCTTCAGAGATAAAAGAGAGAGAGAGAGAGAGAGAGACAGTAAGAGAAAGAAATGCGAGTTGCTGACCTGTATAAGGTAACACAAGTTTATGACACATCCGCCCTGAGCAGATGTCCACTATAGTGTCATCACATCTGTCCTGGTCCCAGACTCTGGATTACACAATCTTGTTTCTAGGAACATTTCTAGTACACGCACAAGGGATACAAATAAATTAAATATATTATGATTTAATGGCATTATTTTTAATTGGACAGATCTTTTTGCCACTCTGTTTGTACAACCCGATATCACGCCAAGGCGTGAAATAGACACGCTGGTCCACTAGCGGATGCGTGTCGGTGTCACGCTTTGCCTCCTCTAGGCGTGTACATGACACGCACGCGTGTAGTTGCAATACCAGCAGGGGGCAATCATTTCCTCAACGCCAACAACTCTCCGCGCACCAAAGAGTAAGCGATACCGTTGTCATATTGTATGTTCGTACGGGCAGGATGATGGCCAATTTTGCTGGTTACTTTCACTTGTGACTATGTGACAATAAAGGGTTACTACACATACTACGTTCAGGACATATTTGTTCATTATAGTGCTGTCATGAAGAAATCCTAACGTTGTTGTAGCCTAACGTTATATTTGTGTGTGGGCTGTGGAGACAGATGTTTAATCTGTGGTGCTGTTAACGTTACTGTGGTCAATAACGTTAATGGAAATTAATCACAGAAAGCAGCGTTCGATCCTGAAATATCGATACTGATGTTGTCGAGTATCCTATGCTGATGTTATATCGTCACGTAAAAAATAAGCTTATAAATGAAAAAAATATATATCCTGCTAATCGGAATTGGAGAACGCGATATATCGCTTTCTCTTTGGTGCGCGGAGAGTTGTTGGCATTGAGGAAATGATTGCCCCCTGCTGGTATTCTACCTAGACGCGCGCGTGTCATGCACGCGCCTAGAGGAGGCAAAGCGTGACACCGACACGCATCCGCTAGTGGACCAGCGTGTCTATTTCACGCTTTGGCGTGATACCGGGTTGGTTTGTATGCATGCACCTTCTGATTAGGGCCCTCTTTTAGCTAGCTAGACATTTGAAAAAAAAAAAAAAAAAAAGAAAATTTCATTCACCATGAGATTCACATCGCTCAATCTTGATTTCACTCCACTTGCTACCTGCAGCTTCCCACATCAAATTCAAGACAGACAATGGAACAGCACACTCTTCACTTCACACCTCCAGGTCTATGTCCCAACTCTCTCTCTGCAGTCAATAAATGAGCGGTGTCTGGTGGTCCCTTCACAGTGAGGCACAAACTCGATTTCACAATCATTCACTTTCTCTATTCCCCTGTGGTGGAATGAGCCTCCAACCTCCACAAGGTTTGCTGATACCATCTCAGCATTCAAGAACCAGCTGAAAACTCATCTGTTCCACAAGCACTTAACAAATCAAAACTAAATGCACTTATATATAATAATTATTATTATTATTATTAATAATTCCTTGTCTGTCTCTTTCTTCTGTGCTAGCATCTATACTACTCCAGCCACTTTAAGAACTTGGCAGTGCAATACTAAAGTTGACTTTTGTATGACAAAATCCTCATTTGTACGTTGCTTAAAATAAAATATGCTTTAAATAAATAAATGACTAAATGTGTATATATATATATATATATATATATATATATATATATATATATACACATACAAAAATACACACAATATTGTATGGCTGCTGCATTGCGAGCTCGACACAACAGTTTTTTTGTTTGTTTTGTTTACAGTTTTTTGTTTTTTTGTCTTGGATGTTGTCTGCCTTATTGTATACGACAGACAAACGCTTTTGGACATTGGTTCTGCAATTACACACCGAAAACCGGACTTCATATTCCTCAATGCCAACCCGCTGTTTACACACGAAGGGACTGGGTTTTGGACTATTGCTATTCTCCTTTCTGGGATGTCCTTCTTACTGGCAGAAACTGAAACGGGAAGCACCCGCCCTCAGAAAGATCCAGTGCTGGTTGGACCAATCAGACTCTATGCTACAAGACTGTATTGATCAAGCCGACTGGGACTGGGTCCGCCTCTGATGACAACATCGAGGTTTACGCTGATAGCGTAACGTGTTTCATCAGGAAGTGCGCAGAGGACATTGTTCCAACCAAAGCAATACGGATCTACCCCTAAGGGAAAAAAACTCCCTCCGGCTGCCTCTCTCCCGGACGAGCTAAATACATTTTATGCTCGTTTCTGGGAAATAATGCTGCCCTCGCGGAGAGGGCACTCGCAGCCAACGCTACAGAGGTTGGTTCACTCTCCGTCTCTGTTGCGGATGTAACCCGATCCTTCTGATGGGTGAACATCCACAAAGCCATGGGTCCAGAAGGCATTCCGGGCCACGTCATCAGAGAGCGTGCGCGAACCAACTGGCAGGTGTTTTTATGGACATTTTCAACCTGTCCCTCTCCTGGTCTGTAGTCCCCACATGCTTCAAAATGTCCAACATATTGTGCCTGTACCAAAGCCATCAAAAATCACTTATTTAAATGACTGGTGTCCTCTGACCCCCATCATCAGCAAATGCTTTGAGAGGCTAATCAGAGATTACATCTGCTCTGTGCTGCCCACCTCACTGGATCCATTGCATTTTGCCTACCGCAACATCCGCTCCACTGATGATGCCATTGCATCTACAATTCACACTGCTCTCTCCCAACTGGAAAAAAGGAACACATATGTGAGAAATCTGTTTTTAGACTACAACTCAACACAACAGCATTCAACACCATAGTGCCCTCCAAGCTTGATGTGAAACTCCGGGCTCTGGGCTTAAACATCTCGCTGTGCAGCTGGATCCTGGACTTCCTGTCAGGCAGACGTCAGGTGGTTAGAATGGGCAGCAACATCTCGTCATCACTGACCCTCAACACTGGAGCCCTGCAGTGCTGTGTTCTCAGCCCACTCCTGTATCCCTGTATACACATGACTGTGTGGCAACACATAGCTACAATGCCATCATTAAGTTTGCTGACAATACGACGGTGGTATGTCTGATCACTGACAATGATGCAACAGCCTACAGAGAGGAGGCTCACAAGTGCCTCTTCTTCCTGAGGTGGCTGAGGAAGTTTGGAATGAACCACCACATCCTCAAACGGTTCTACACCAGCACTGTAGAGAGCATCTTGACTGGCTGCATCACTGCTGGGTATGGCAATAGCACAGCCCACAACCGCAAAGCCCTGCAAAGGGTGGTGCGAACCGCCAGACACATCATCGGAGGTGAGCTTCCCTCCCTCCAGTACATATATAACAGGAGGTATGTGAAAAAACCTTGGAGGATCAACAGAGACTCCAGCCACTCGAGCCATGGGCTGTTCTCACTGCTACCATCAGGCAGGCGGTATCACAGCATCAGGACCCGCACAAGCCAACCATCAGACTTTGAACACTTGATCTCTCACGATCAACATATCAGCACTGCACTTTATTAATCCTATTATCTCACACTGGACTGTTATAATTATATTCTCTTCATAATACAACTACTGTATATATATTTTTTATATACTTTTTATTTTGTATTTCTATTGCATGTGTATTCTATATTGTGTGTATTGTTTACTGTACATTGTATATTATTATTGTGTTGTGTAATGTGTACATTTGATATGTAAATTGTGTTTTGTTAATATGTTGTTTATTGTAAATTGGTATATGTCTCGTCACTGTCATGACTGCTATGTTGCTCGGAACTGCACACAAGATTTTCACCCACTGTTGCACTTGTGTATATGGTTGTGTGACAATAAAGTGATTTGATTTGATTATATATAATATAAGAAAGGCTTCAAATACATCTGGACCCTTGTTTTTGAGATTTTTCTTCTTATAAATATATACATATAGTGGTGAATTATCAGGGCCAGCAAAACCTTCTCTGCTGGCCTAACATGACAAATAAATCAATATTTTTCATCCTTTCATTCTCAATCACCTTTTGCCTATGATTTTTAAACTGCTTTCCATGCTCAAATAATCTTCAAGAAACTTTGTCTAAATAATTCCAGAAATAATAATCCTGTTACTATCACAGTTTGTGTGAAGAGAAGGCAGTTTTGTGTCACTGAATGTCCTGCTTCCTTAAGTGATATTGATATGTCTCAAACATAAGCCATAAAAATTATAATGCATTTTAAAGGTAAGGGAAAAGGTTATCATACTAGACTTTTTAACAATGACAGAAGGTAATAAGAGATCAGTTGAGATACAGTGCTCTATTTTCATGAGTGTGCAAAACAAACAACTGTGCACTACATTTTATCCAATTTTTGTTAGAGCACTAATCCTAAGTGCAATTTTTGTGCCAGAGCAAAGTGCAAGTGGGAGTGTTTGCACTATCAGCAGGAGTATGTGCACAAACTGTGGGTCTGTTGTGTATTTATGAAGTGGTTGCCAAATGCAATGAGCTACTTTCCCGAAAAATAGATCAATGTGTTTAGACATTTCAAAAGCAGGTCTGTCTTAACTTAGTTTTTACATTTGCAGTTTGGAGATTCCACTTGCAGGTGGTAATTAAGTTCATGTCCAAACTCTGAAAATAATGTGGAAATTGTCTCTGACAATTGCTTTTTATGAAACAAAAAAATGATGAGATTTGTGTTAAACTATCTATAGGTCATGGTTTATTTTTAATTTATTATTATTAGTAGTATTATTATGTTTGTGTTTATATTTACAATAGTATTTATTATCGAATTGGTATTTTTCCATTTAAGTCACTGCTAAGGGCCTAATGAAAGAAGTTGAAGAGGGTCAAATGCTTGGATTTGGTATTTGGTATTTTTTTGACCACTTTATTTCAATTATAATTTCACTTTCTTTGAAATTATGGTTTGAAGTTTGGTTTCATGTTTCAAATTAATCACATTTTTCAAAATCAAAATGACAGATATAAGTTTGCTTGCCAATACAATCTCTATTAATACTAACCATGCTTTGTGTGTCAGTAGATATGCAAGTGATGATGTACAGTCAGCTGGTTGTTATCGCACAATAAACCCTGACAGGGATATCAGGACTTGTATCACCCTGAAGTGGTTTATTTTGTGAAAACTGATTGACTGTATATTATCCTGCTTCTTACATGGCTACTAACAAAATAAATAAATACATGGACATAACATATTAATTAGTGTTGAAATTATGTAATTTGGGTAGAAAGAAATCACTGAACAGCTGGAATCAACCACTGGTTTGTGTCAGAGTTCTGTTGGTGATTATTTTGTGAAAATGACATTCTGACTCCTCAATAATCAGCCTATTACAAGACTACTTGCCAAATAAACAAATAAATGGACATGAAACATTGATTTTCACTGAAAATTTGTAATTTTGTGAGAAGAAATAAATCCCTGAACTGCTGAAATCCACCTCTGGTTTGCATCAGAGTTCTGTTGATTTACTTTGTAAAAAGTAGGTGTACTTGTCTGACTCCTCAATATTCAGACTACTTGCCAAATAAATCAATAAATGCACATGAAACATTGATTTGAGTTGAAATGATTTTATTAGCTTACTTGTAGAGATCGCACAGTGAGCTGGCTGCTTGCAGAACATGGATGAGCGGTCTGATACTTTTGTAAGATTATATATATGCAGAAGAATTCGAGCAACATGATTTGAAATGAGGAAAAACCCAGCCTTTCAATTTGGAATTTGTCAACGTCATAAATTACTGGCTGTCAGCCGGAACCCCACACAGTTAAACCAAGCTGTTCTGTGTAAGGTTACAAGGACCTTAAGATTTGCACAACTCTAAGACATTTCATCTTAATCTAGCCTTGCTAGATAATGCTTAAAATCACTTTGAACTGTAGTAATGTTTGTACCTGACAAATTAATAATTATAGACTACTGGAACTATTTAAAATGTGCAAAACGATGTGCAATACCCTATAATTGATAAATATAATATCTAATTTTGTATGATTCATCTCATTCTACTAAGAATGGTAACTATAAGGCTTGTGTAAAACCAATATGATTTTGTGACCAGCCATAAAAAATTTCATGTTTAGTATGTAAGCATTCACTGGCGTATGCAAAGAAAGCTGATGACAACGAATATCATGTCTCTTGTACCATTCTCAAAATATAAAAGCTAATAAAAGCTTATTTTTAATAAAATAAATTTGTAAGAGTCTGAAACAAAGGACCATAACCCAACTGTCAGAAAAGACAGCCCAGCTGACCACGTGTCTCGGAAAAGTTACTTCTTATTGGCACAGGACACCTTTGGGGATGCGGCCAATTTCAGTTAAAATATTTCTAAACAGGAAGAACACGCTCTCTTCACTCTTGTCTCTTGTCTCTTCATCCTCTCTCCCTCTTCAGCTCTCCACTCTTCTGCCTGCATGTGCTTCATCTGGTTGCTCCATGGACGGCCAGGTTACTCGCCATTTGAGGTCCAAGGGAGCTCCGGACTTGACGTCCCGTGAAGACTCATCACTCTCTATGGCCTCGCTTCAAAATTATCTTTCATACAGTCAATAACTTCGAACATACAGAAATCAAAACATCGATGGAACGAACTTTTGACCAAGAACCAAGTAACACAAAGAACGTAAGGAAACACCAAAGACACGCAAGTGCATCTCCAATATTGTGCTCAATGTGCTGGTATATTAATTAAATAATTTGGGTAATTCGATAGTAAATCGATGTAGACTCAAAGAAGTATAAATGGTTCTTGAGGTATTGTCAACAGACTCCATAAAGTTAATTTTCACTACTGATCCTAGACGTTGTATTACGATTTCAATGGTGGAGAATATATTAAGACAAATAATCTAGGTGTTTGTTATTTATCTCATTTATAAAGGTCATCAAAAGCAACTAATTCTGGTATACATTTATTTACCTAATAAGGTACAATAAGGACAGTTTAATTCGCTCCACAGCTCACGAATTTCAAGACCCTTAATTCCCTCCTAAATGTTGCATACCAAATATCCTTACATATATTGGTGAGAATGAAAATCAATTTAAAGTACACTTCTAAATGTCGCATTTCCTTTATTCCCTACACTTTAAAATCCCCAGATGTGCGGTAGTTACAGAGCAATATCAGACCACTGGATGGCACCATTGACCAATAAGAAAAAAGTATTCCAAAAATCTGTGTAATAGAAATATTTAATAAAACCTACATTTTCTATAATTTAACGGATCCTACTGGAGTTATACTGATGGCAGCCACATTTTTCCATGCGCATAAAAGGAGCATGACCCTGTCATAGAAATATGCCTGACATTAATACTGGACAAAGTTAATGCACAAAAGAGCTAAATCCATATTTCCATTCTTGTAATTCATTACATACAATCCATTTACACTGCCAACTTCTTATGAATGTGCTACCGTTGTTTATTTTGCTGGTGCTTGACAGGGAATGGACTATATAATAGGACACAGACAGTGGAATAATCTGATAAGACCCTCAAAATTAATTTGCACTTGACGCATCCCATTAGCACACTGTGTGTGTCATTTCACCAAACTGACTTGTGCCTAGACTTAGTGCATGCTTGCACAAAAATACCAAAACTTCATGACCCATGTGCCCTTCACAAAGTTATTAAAATAGGGTCCAAAAAGAAGAAAAAAAAGAAGAGAAGAAATCTGAGCATTATGTCTCAGGACCAGTGAACAAGAGGTCCCAATTGCAGTGAAAAAAAAGTATTTGTTTAGAAAAAATATTAAACAAAAACTAGGACTGTCTGGGGCCAGGGGAGGTCAGTATTAGCAGAGCAGAGGGCAACACAGACAATTACAAACAGGGAGGGGTCGTGACCGTGGTTAGAGACAGGAAGCAATTGGAAAACCGGGCAGACTAGGCAGCAGGGCAGACTGATATGGGGAGGTGCAGACTAACTTGGAGTCCACAAAAGGCTGAACTTAGAGACCAGAAAGACTGGAACTGAAGCAGACAGAACCAGGTAGGAGTAAACAGAGAGATGAGTCAAATGGGCAGATCTGGAGCCAACAGGAACACAGGAAACAGACACACCGACAGAACAGACTGGTACAGGCTGGATGCTGAATGCACTGAGGCAAAAAATGACCTGGCACATGACAAAAACACATGAGAATAAATAGGGTGAAAACTAATCAAGGGGATAAGGTGAAGGTGAGACTGATCAAGCTGATGAGCAATCACAGAGACTGCCCCTCTGTAGAAATCCTGTGACCACTGCCAAAATATGGCTGTCAAAACAAAAGCACATGAGGCAAGGGGAAAAAACAAGGACAGTAAAACAAGACTAAACCTTGGCTGATCAGACCAGGGTCCTATCAGTACACCAGCACCCTTTGGCACAGCCCCCAGCTCGAAGAAGTGCCTTCCTAGCTCTCTTCCAAGTGTTTCGTCACTGCTGAACAAAAGCATTGTCCGAGGGGACAGCGGTCTAAGGTTCCTTCAAAGGAAAGAAAGGAGGTTGGTAACTGAGGCAACATTGGAGGGGGGAAAGACCAGTGAATGCAACAGGCAGGGAATAATGGGCATATTCATCCCACGTGAGCTGCTGGCAGCAAGAAGAGGGTTCTGGGAGGTCAGGCAGCGGATCATCCACTCAAGATCTTGATTTGCCTGCTCGGACTGGTCTGAGGATGGAATCTTGATGATAGATTGACGAGTGGCAATCTGACAACAGAACTCTCTTCAAAATTTAGAAACAAACTGGGGCCCACTGTAGGAAACCACATCCACTGGAAGACTATGAAAACAGAAGAGATGGTTTAACACCACCAGTGTAGTCTCTTTAGCATAGGGGAGTTTGGAAAGAGGAATGAAATGGACCGCCTTGGAAAAGCGATCCTCCGCAGTCAAGATCACTGTATTGCCACTGGTCGGAGGTAACCCCAAGGCAAGCTAGACTGCCAGCAGTCCCCTATTCACAAATTCATAGTACTGTTCAGCTGGAGAGACATCCAAGGCATCCACCTCCACAATAAACTGCCGTTCCAGATTTGGAAAGTAGAGAATTGGTGCAGAACATCTCACTTGCTGAGTCCATTCTGGCCATATCATACTGTCAGGACCAGTGAGGACTCAATTGCAGTGAAAACAAAGGTCAAGTTTTTTATTAAATGATTTGTATATTTTGCAAAAATGTCACCGCAGTCACATAATTTTCATGAAATTTGACTGTAAAGACAACTTGTAAAACATTATTATGCAGAGATGGGTAGTAATGTGCTACATTTACTCAGAAATAATACATTTAGAGTAGATTTATAAGTGGGTACTATTTACTCTCACCCAAGTAAATTTCGAATGAATTTTTTTTTACTTTGTTACAATGGGTGGCGTTCCTGTCATTACATTACTGGGTTTCATTTTAATTAATGTGTAATTTATTGAGAAATTATTAAATGGGAGATTTACAACAGTGGAAGTTCCCTGTGTGCGCTGTCACAGACCGTCACTCAAGCCAAGTCAATCACTGCTGCAGCATCAAAAATCATAAAACTAAATTTCTTCACTCCACACAGTGAAAAAATAGTTTTGTTATGCAATGCCATCATTTAACACCAAGTCAAACTGATATTTCAATATTAAAATTGAAGCTCCAATTTAAGGCAGAACACTGAGAGTAGTCATGGATCTAATGATAACCCAGGATTTTCTGTGATATGGTGATGGTCATTATCAGGGTGATTCTGTAAATATGGGCTTTGTGACATCAATTTTTTAGTGTACAATTTTAAATATGCAGCAATATATCAGTCCGCATGTCATAAGCAGTATTTACACATTTACCCAGCATCCTTGCAGGGGTTCTAGAAACTATTACAGCTACTTTTTGCTTATTAACAGTATAAATCTACCTTAACATCCACTTTAAGTGTAAATGCCTTTTGCTCTGCCGAACATGTAATTGACAACTGGAGGGTGAGCAGACAGCATTTCTGTATGTGGTACTCTATGCAGGCTGCGTAGGGAGCAGTGGTACTGTGTACAGAACGTCTCGGTGACTGTCATATCATCCATTACCTGATGGAGGGAACAAGACGTTGTGTCAAATAATAACAATAGGGGTTGCTCTTGGGAGCCTGATCCACCTTCAGATCTTTGAGAAAAGGCCAATGAGAAATTGGCGAGTTGTGACAAAGATGCCTCCCTTCCAGATGCGCTGAACGACTTCTACACTCGGTTTGAAGTGCAGAACGACATGGTGGTGGTGAAGAACACCCCTCCTCCCAACGACCAGGTGCTCTGTCTTACCACGGGGGGATGAGAGGAAAACTCTAAGTAGAGTCAACCCACGAAAGGCTGCTGGACCCAGACAACATTCATGGCAGAGTGCTCAGAGGTTGTGCAGACCAGCTGGCAGATGTTCTTACCGACATCGTCAACATCTCTCTGAGCAGCGCTGTCATTCCAATGTGCTTCAAGGCCACCACCATCTTCCCCATGCCAACTAAGTCTTCAGTGTGCTGCCTCAATGACTACCGCCCATCGCACTCACACCAATCATCATGAAGTGCTTCGAGAGGCTCATCATGAGGCACATTAAGACCCAGCTGCCTCCCTCACTAGACCCACTGCAGTTTGCGTATCGTCCAAACCGTTCAACAGACGACACCATCGCCACCACCCACCCACCTAGATAAAATGGACTCATACGTTCAAATGCTGTTCATAGACTTCAGCTCAGCATTCAACACAATCATTCCCCAGCACCTGATTGGAAAGCTGAACCTGCTGGGCATGGTCACCTCCCTCTGCAACTGGATCCTGGACTTCCTGACTGGGAGACCTCAGTCAGTCCAGATCGGGAACAGCATCTCCACCACCACCACACTGAGCACTGGGGCCCCCAGGGCTGTGTGCTCAGTCCACTGCTGTTCACTCTGCTGACAATCTCTGTGCAGCAATGCACAGCTCAAATCACATCATCAAGTTCGCCGATGACACATCCATGGTGGGTCTCATCAGCAAGAACAAAATGTCAGCGTACAGAGAGGAGGTGCAGTGGCTAACGGACTGGTGTAGAGCCAACAACCTGTCCCTGAATGTTGACAAAACAAACAAGATGGTTGTTGACTTTAGGAGAGCACAAGGTGAACGCTCTCCGCTGAACATCGACGGCTCCTCTGTGTAGATCGTCAAGAGCACCAAATTCCTTGCATCTCTACTTTATTCGAAGGCTGAAGAAAGCACATCTCCCACGCCCCATTCTCACTACATTCTATAGAGGGACTATTGAGAGCATCCTGAGCAGCTGCATCACTGCCTGGTTTGGGACTTGCACCATTTCGGACCGCAAAGCCCTGCAGAGGATAGTGAGGACAGCTGAGAAGATCATCTGGGTCTCTCTTCCCTCCAACAAAGACATTTACAAAAAACACTGCATCCGCAAAGCCACCAGCATTGTAGACGACCCCACACACCCCTCACACAAATTCTTCACCCTCCTGCCTTCTGGCAAGAGGTACAGAAGCATTCGGGCCCTCACGGCCAGACGATGTAACAGTTGTAAAAAAGCCATCAGACTCCTCAATACTCAAGAGACTGGTTTGACACACACACACACATGTCCTGAGTTACACTTTAGTTACTGTCACTTTATAACTCATATATACCTCAATAACTGCTATGTCCATTGAACACTATCTCATAGTATGTTTATGTTTACATTTGGCATTTTTAGAAACTGTCATCTTTTTGCACTACAGTATACTGGTCGGCGCTGCACTGTCTCTCCCTGTGCCTATTGTCCTGTTCATTGTTAATAATTTATTGTACTGTCCCATACTTTTTGCACACGTTTGCACGTGCACTTTATATAGGTATTTTATTTAGTCTGTGTAGTCTCATGTGGTTCTGTGTTTGTCCTATGTTGTTTTATGTAGCACCATGGTCCTGGAGGAACGTTGTCTCGTTTTGCTGTGTACTGAACTAACTGTATATGGTTGAAATGACAATAAAAACCACTTGACTTGACTAGACTCTATTTCATACAAATAGAAAGTTACAATTGTGTCTTACATGTGAAGCTCAATCGACAGCGTTAGTGGCATAATGTTGATTACCTCTAAAATGTATTTTGACTCGTCCCTTATGGGATCAAAATCCTGTCAAATGTATTCCAGTCACGGATAAGCACAAAAATAAATAAAAAGCACAGATCAAATTAATAAGTGCAGATCAAAAAAATAAGCATGAATTAAAAATATATATAAACACATTTAAATTATGCTGTAAAAAAAAAAAACTACAGAAAAAAAATAATAATCATGTTTTCCTCAAATTTTGTTCATATTTTCATTTATTTTATTTATGTATTTTTTGTATTCTTACACTGTATTTTTCTTTGCTTTTGTTTCCAAGTTCTGCACTTGATTTTCAAATTTGTGAGTAGAGATTCATGTAAATCAGGGGGAGTTTTGCATCACTATTGGTCCACTAGTTCTTGATCGACAAATCACGAAATTCAGCTGACTCACATGTGTTAACAGACTATTATAATGGCCTACAACTATCTATCACACACCTGCCGCCTTCGGGTTTGCACACCCAGTTTGAGGCTGACGCCCAGATGTCTGATATGCTTGCCGATACCGACCTCCTTACTCATCCACTCTCACTATCCTCAACAGCGGGGCGGTCCACAGGTACACGGAGGTCCCCCGTGTGGACAAAGCGGTTGTGGTGCACCTGTTGGCAGGATCATCCTGCACTCCCTTCCAAGGCCTGTAGGACGAGTCGCTGACTGCGAAAGCTTACAGGGCCACTGGACAGGCCGTCTCTGGCCTGCATGCCATGGCCCTCCTGCAAGTTCACCAGGTCAAGGCACTAAAAGATCTGCATGTAGGTAGTCCTGATCCTGATGTGCTACCCTTGTGGTCCAGGAACGTCATTTATTGCTGAACTTGGTCGAGATGCGGGAAACTGACAAAGCCCGCTTTCTCAACGCCCCCATCTCCCAGCTCGGTCTATTTGGCGACACTGTTGAAGACTTCGGCCAGCAGTTTTCAGCGGTGAAAAAGCAGACGGAGGCCATCCAACACATCCTACCTCAGCACCGGTCTACATCCAGCCAAGCCCATCTGCACGCCAAGGGCGTCCCCCTGCAGCAGCAAGAAACCAGCAGGTAGCTCCACCTCCACCAGGGCCTAGCTCTCAGCCCCAGCATAGAGATATCTGCAGGAAGCAGACGCCCCCATCTCACAAACCTCCTCAAGGACCCGTAAGGCTCCCAAGCATTCCTGAAACATCTCATCCACACCCATGTTCACACAGGAGCTGGTAGCTAGACCACTTCTTCCCAGGTGGAGGGCCGGGAGGAGAATCCTTGGTTTCCATTTTTTCAGTTGCCACACCCCCTTCGGGCTGCGGTACCAACTTTTTTCATCGACACAACATCTTGTTCCCTCCATCAGGGAACGGTGGTTACACTAGTAACCTAGACATTTTTCCAGTCATTTTAGGGTTTGTTGACTACATCGTGGTGTAATGAAGTTGTAAAATTGGATATAACTTTACACAGAAAAGGTTATTAAGTGATTGTATCACACTAAAATCATGTTTAAACGCATATTGTTTATGTCTTGTGTTTTAACATCCAAAAATTGGCTCCCATTCACTTCCATTATAAGTGCCTCACTGTAACCCAGATTATTATTATTATTATTATTTTTAATTTATGAAAAGGTGGAGCAAGTCAAAATGAATTTTTGTGGTTATCAACATTATCCCACAAATGCTGTTGATTGAGCTTAACTTGTATTGAACCCAGAATAGTCCTTTAACAATTACACAAATTGCACTGTCACTTTAAGAGAGTAACGAGCATCTCACAGACTCCTGCAGGTGACCTGGTTTATTAATGAGAAGTTTCTTTTTTATATAATAATAATAATTCCTGACATTTAAATAGCACTTTTCTAGGCACTCAAAGCGTTTTACATAATATTGTGGGAATCTCCTCAACCACCACCAGTGTGCAGCATCCATACTATTTGTAATTAAAATTTATATTTATTTTTTTTACTTTTAATCTGACTGTAAAGAACAGAAAGTTTATTAAAATACATATAATTCAATGAAAGTGGAGTGTGGGATCACATCTTTGATGGACACATTACATGGAAGAAATTATCTGTTTTAATCTCAAGCACATTTGTTTTTAAAAAAAAAAAAAAAAAAGGTGATTTTTCCAAGTATTGCATGTCGAAGCAAAGCTTCACTGCTGTGCAGGGAAGGAGAAACCACTGATATGCGCCGTAGATCCAACAGCATACGCTATTTTAGAGATGAAGTGAACAGTCTGTGAATGCAGCTTGCTGATCACACAACTGCTCGGTTCCAAAGGAAAATTCTGAATGGATAGACACATTTCCCTCCCTTTATACCTGTATGTCCAGGACATGCAAATTCTGTCTGCCAATTTCTCATTGGCCTTTTCTCAAGTTCAGAGATGCACATGGTTCTCAAGAGAGACCTCTAGTGTCACTTCTTCGACACAACGTCGAAGTGAGCGACAGATGGGGAAATCATATTTCTTACATTTAAGAAAAGAAATAACCTTCCTTCTTTTTAAGTGGTGCCCCAGCCGATTCACATTTCACGTGGAGAGAGACAATCCACTCATATTAACATTTGACATTTTGACATACAGTATTAGAAAAAAAAAATTGCATGTCAAAAATACAATTATAAAGACTACATTCTAACTTTAGTGCAACAATCAAACCCTGAACTTCCCCCCCAAACCAAACAAACAGAAAAAAAGTAAAACAGCGCCAACCGGCATCTATCCTTCTAAATTCAAACAGTACATGTACGCCTACAAGAGTCAACGTGACAACTTTGCAATCTGATTGCTTAAGTCCAAAAACTGTGAAAATGCATCCACTTAACTGCCTCGAAGGTGTGTGCCTCCAAAATACAAGCTCCAGCCACTAGCGGAACCAGCAAAAAATGGCTGTTAATTTCGTCGGGCAGTCAAACTAACTCCAATGTCCTGCAAGAAATATTCCACAAAAACAACTCCAGCCAACAGGAGGCATAAGCACCCAAATCGAGCAGATTCATCCCCAAAATGTCCCGAAGAAATTATACTACACAAAAAAAAAAAAACTCAGCAGAGATGAAAAATGTGCCTTTTGACTCTGTGGTTTCATTATATTCTGGCACCATATTTGCTCTAGTTAAAAACAGCCTCCAAATCTAATCCACCATGTTGGATGATCATTAAAAATGCAATTTCGTGGTTTATAAACATAACCCACATGTATCCACACACACTAACATCCTGCAGTCTGGGTCACTTCTGCATTGTATGCTTTGCTTGCATCTCAGACAGTTGAACATATTGAAAGTACATGTGCTGGCACATTGCATTCTTATAGTATACAGAGAGCAGATCAAAGCAGAGACAGAGCCGTTTAAGGTATCATTTCAAAGCTAGCTATGGTAAGGGTGTTTGTTTGAAGCTGAGCTAGAGGAACCTGCCAACAACAACAGGCTGTTTAATGCTCTGCTACCTCTGCATGAACAGACAAACTGGGGTGTGAGCCCTTGGGTCATGCTCTTTCCTTCTGCTAATGTCTTTTACAAGCTTAAATAACCCTGATCATCCCCTAAATTGTTGGTTCCTCATTAAGGCAGGATTTGTTTGTTGAGAAGTGTGGTTTTAAAATTTCCTTTGTGAACAGGGTTAAAATGCAGCAACGAATAGCTGCTTGTGATGCCTAGGGGAGCTGTTGACTGTTGTAACCTGTTTTCTTGCAGACTTGTGTTCCTTGTGTGAAAATGTGTGTGAAGGAAAGAATAAATGCCCTAAGCAATTAAAAAAACAAGTGAAATTATAATTGATTTGCATTCTAGCCTTTAAACTTGAATAGTTTACCTTGTATGAATGTGCTGATTTCCACAAAGCAAAATATTTTGCTATTAACAAATTGAGAAATAGGCCTGCATTACACAAGTAACATTAACATGACAGTCATGACCTGAATTCCATGATATCAACTCTGCAACAGCAACAACAAAAAATGTTTTATGCCTTAAATTGCTTGACAGTCTTGTCAAGAGTATAGAATAATGACAGAAACTTTGTGTACCAGACACACTGCAGGCCATGATGAAAAACAATTAAGAATGTGTGACACTAACACTAAGGCAAAATGACAAAGATCGAATTAGAAGAAATCACAAATCGATGCTGAGCAACATACTGGAACTGTCAAATTTCCGCCTCAGAGTTTCTCTCACTATCTCTTTTATTGGTTTATGTTCTTTTTACAACTGCTACTGTTTGTAAATCTGAACAGAGAGGTCAAACCATAATGAAGTCAAATACTTCTGTTGTGTATTTAAATAAATCCATAAAATAACAGTTGTGGCATTATCATTATCACCCCACCTCTGAGGGGAAAGAGGAGACCTGCAATTTAATAGGTCTTCTTTGGGCAGCGGATGATGTGGCGCACCTGATATTAATAGAGTCTCATCACCACTGCCATAAGAAAGTAGAGCTCACCTCCCCTCAGGAAGTCGGCTTATATCTCCTTGTGTGCACATACTGGCATCCTCACAGGTCCAGAAACGGAGCAGGGAGGTTACGGCATGAGTTAGATGCGTTGGCGGACTCGCACCTTAAACCCCCGGTGCAAATTAGGTACAACACCAGGGATTGGAGCACATGTTGCTATTCTCACACGCCACTTCGCTGGGAAGCAGGGCAAATCTGAACTTTGCCCCTCGCGCCCCAGAGAATGGAGGGGAAGACTGTTGTGGCCACCAGACCATTATACCTGGACCTTACCCTGTCATCACCACCTGTCCTTCACATAGACCCTTATTATTATTTAAAATCAATGGCTCTCTGAGGCCCCATGTCACACCCACTGCGTCTGTCTCTTGCCCACCCACCACACAGTCCACAATTTCAGTTATATAAATGTCACCAGTCATGTGTTTTATTCTGTGGCATTAGTGTGGACATATGCCTGTGATTGTGACGTTTCAGTTTGATGCTTTTGACGTGCGGGTCAGTCCTCAGGTGATCTGAGGACAACCTACAGACTGCAGTGAGTTGTTCTGTCATTTTGTCTGTGTTGTACATCAATTTAATCATAGTATTTCATTTTTTTTAATCAATGTTTAGTCCCCAAGCTCAAAGTTGGTACAAAGGTAGGGTACAATGTGGCTAAAGTCACCAAATAAGGATTTTTTTTTGTTTGTTTGTTTTTCTGGTCACAAAATGTATCAAGATCAAAATGTTTTATTTATTTTTATTGAATATTGATGAAGCAACACGCTTGGGTTAAAAGGCTCCCTCAATTGGGGTAAAAGGTTTTTGCACACAATTTGTCAACTAATGCAAATAATTTAGAGACAGCAAGATGCTTTTTCGAGTAACAAATTATGATGATGGTTACTCAAAGTAACTACTTCAGAAAAAAATCAACTATTTCCACTAATTTCAAACAGATTTGGCATTTTATTACATCTCAAGTATTATATAGACTAATCTCAATTATGTTTGGATGAGTCAATGTGAGCCAACTTTGAACATTTTTCATTACAAATCTATTTCTCCTACTTAGTGTTTTATTAGGGTCTTTAGATAAAAATGTTAAATATGTATTTTGTATCAAAATAAATGTTTAATTTCAGGGATTTTCATTAGCTACATAAATTTGCAACATTTAAAAAAAAAATAATATCCAAATTAGGTGAAATTGCCTCAAAAATCAACCTTTATACACCACAAGCGAAGATCTCTTGGAACAGATAAGTGTTTTCCAGTGTACTGTAAACAATCCTCTCTGCAGAAATATGTATTTCCCTGCATGCACAATAAGACATTTTTATATTTGACCCACAACACCTCTATGTTTGCACATGGCAGCGGTATGCAGCAGCAACGGGACTGTGAAAACATTACACTGGAACATTTTTCTGTTCAATGAGATCTTCGCTTGTGTTTTCAATATAGTGACAAACAGGTGTTTAGGAAAGTGCTATGGTAGTTTTTGTTGCTATTTAGTGTTTTGGGAGAAAATAAAATCAAAGGAGCCTTTTATCCAATGGAGCCTTTGTCCCCTTGTACCATACATATTGTGAATGAATGCCTGTGTGTTCACATATAATTCTGAATAAGCTGTGAGCCACCATGCAGTCTAAATGATGGTCTAATATAACACTGCAGGGAAACAGTTTTCAATAATGTTATCACAGTCCCTTTGCTGCTGCATACCGCTGCCATGTGCAAACATACAGGTGTCGTGGGTCAAATATAAAAATATCTTATTGTGCATGCAGGGAAATACATATTTCTGCAGAGAGGATTGTTTACAGTCTCTAATACAGTTCTGAAGATAAACGTAATTACAAGAGGTACCAAATGAACTGGTGAAATAAATTGAGCACTAATTAATTGAATTGATTTAGTTGTACTTATCTCTCAAATTGCACATAAATGAATGATCAATTGGCAATACAATGACATTTAAATTACAAATAAATTGATACACATAAATTGTCTTTAAAGTTTTCATATTCACAGACTGACACTTTGATGCACTGACATCCTTTTACTGAAAACTCATGTATTACCTCATTCATGACTCATTCCATAAATCTGTTTCCACATACATTTATCCACCTTTAAACATGCACTTCCAACAAGGGGAAATATCACCTTCACTCTTGTCTTTAGAAGTGCAAATCTTGTAATTTAGCAAAACTGAGGTAAAAGTATGAACTCACTAAATAAGCAATGATTTATCATATCTTCTAATCTCTTTTTACTTCCCCTCAATTCTTCAATCAACTGCCATTGAATCAGTGATAAATATCACACTGTAGTGTCTGAAAGGAGTTCATGAGAGCAGGATCCAAGTGCAGCAAGTTTTAATGATAAATGAATAAATCAAAATACAAAACAAGGTAAAACTGGGGACCATGAATTTGAGAAACACATGCATAAACATAACAACAGAAAATAAATCAGGGCATTATATACACAAGGAAAAATTAGTTAATGAAACACAGGTGAGGACAATTGAGGACAGCTGGCAGTGATGAGGGCAGGGAATTATGGGAAGGGTTGTCCAGGAGGAACAGATGACAGGGGAGAAACACAAAGCAAACAACAGTGAATCGTAACACACACAACCAAAACTAGAGGGAACTTAATTTCTTCTGTTCAATAATGCTGGAATCAGAATGCAAACCCATCAAGATGTGGCATTTTAATCTCATTATGCATGTTCCAGTTTATTTTTACATCCTCAGCAAAAAAATTGCAAAACTTAGAGGAATATTTGTCTGTATATATTAATGCTCATGTATACTCGGCATATTCTTTCAACACCAGTTTCTGTACTTTTTAAATTGATACATTGAAGAATCACTTTTTTTTTCTTCAAGGTATCCGTTGCTGTTCTCATATTTCCATATTTTCAATTTGCACCTCACCCATGGTCAGAAGATACCAAACCAACAAGCACAATGTGTCTCTGACATGTACTCTACGAAAATGATATAGAGCTAGTGATCAATTTTAAATCTATTGCCTCTGTGTCATCCCAGGGGACTGAAACAACTCCTGCCTGTTGAAATGGGTTGATGGTCAGGATCTCGGTATCAGGAAAAATTTTAAGGGAATCTGTTTGAGCATGGGTTGTGTGCGCATTTTCCTTTGTGTATGAGTTCATAAAAATATTTATGTCTGCTCTTGTTTGCTCACACTGAAATTAAGATCCTTAACACCACTATATCAGTGTAGAGGGGAGGAGGGCTGGGCTGGGCTGGAACAACCAGAGAGAGAGAGAGAATTACAAGTAGCTGCTCTGTGCGTTTATGTTTGTGTGTTTTTTGGTTCGGTTTATTATTAAAACTATTATTTATATTGTCAAGCCGGTTCTCGCATCCTCCTTTCACTTAACACGCTTTACACTCAGCATAAACACACAGAGCAGCTGCCTGTAATTCTCTCCCTCTTTCGAACCGTCATCCCGGCCACCTTTATCCCTTGTGCCCCCCCATCAGGCTGATTGGGGACCGGGCGTGCGATGTTCCAGCCCGGTCCCGCCCTCCTCCGCTCTACAATCAATTTCTTAGATTAGAGCTCAGATTAGCCTCTTGCGAAGAGAAAAAAAAAATAATTTATTCCTACTGTATTTGACCTGGGCTGATCTATGGCCAATCTATGGCCAGATTTAAGTTCTTCATTTGTGTCCAAATTGCTGTACTTTCAGAGTATGTACTAAAATTGATGAATAACTTATTTCTGGGCTGTTGATAAAGTAAGTTCTTTGGGTATGCAGTAGTGTAAATTCAGACATGTAGAATTTTCCAGACATACTAAATCCATTGCGCTTGTGACTGGCATGTTCTTTAAGCTAGGACTTTGACCTAGCACTTAACAGAGAAAACAAGTATAAAGAAGTATAATTTAATCATGAGGAACATTCTTGCAACCTATAGCATTTACACCTGAAAAGAGCTGTCTGACTGAAAATTCTCTGCCATTTTTAAAAATTTCTAATTTAACGGCTCCTCAGCTCCCAAGGCCTTACAGCGCAACAAAGAGTGGCAGATTTTAGAATAGGATATAGGCAGTCGCCTGGGATGGCAGCGTTCTCTGGGTTTCCCTGACGAGCCGAGCCGCGCCCTGCATCTTTTGGGAAAGAACTAACTAGCTACCAAATGTATTACATTATACAGCCTGATAGTTCAACTATTTTCTCATATAATTGTGTAACATGACAAAACACGACATTGCTTTATGTCACATTGTAACCAGGGAAACCAAGTTGGTGATCAAAGGTGCTTACCTAAACCATCCTCTGTCTGACATCTGATTTGGTGAATTGGTTTATTCAGACGGTTCAGTAAAATTTAATTAATTATTGAATCATCCATTATATAATGAAAATTAGCTTCCAATTAATTTTAGTGAATCATTTTGTTTATGAGGGTTAATGCAAATTAATCAGTTAAAAAAAACAATTCCCCTGACCCCATGCATAGTAGTCATTGCAAAATCTTTAATTTAAGCTTTAATTGCAGCTGTTTATCACTTTTTTTTTCTTTTTTTCAATTGAATGATGTGCCACTATTAGTTTAGCATTGTAACTGTGTAAAATTTCTAGCAGATTTAAAGATTCTGGGGCCTATTTTAAGAGCACTAGCACTATGAGCAGCGCTATGCCATAAATGATAAGTGCAAAGTGAATGGGCATGGCCATGAAGTTTTGATATTTTTGTTCAAGCATGCGCTAAGTCTAGGCACAACTAGGTTTGACAAAATCATGTGTGCAAAGTACTAATAGGCTGGGTCAAGAGCAATTTCATTCAGAGGTTCTTCTCCGGTTATTGTTCCATCTGTGTCCTATTACATAGTCCATTTAAATATTTCTATATTTCTATTACAGTGACACACTCTTTTTATAAGCATTGAAAATGTGATTCTCACCAGAATTTGGATGTGTGATCCAGAAAATTATCGAAGTGTAAGTATTATTAATCATTTACATCTACTGACACACAAATCATTGCTGCTATTAAAAGTGATTGTATCAGCATGCACTTCACTTCTTATTAATTATGATTTGGAAAAATTTAATTAATTTATTGAAACAACAATTACACCAAAACTATTTTTAAATGCAAATTAAACTTCAAATGAAATGAAAATATTGTGGAAAAAAAAAAACATTCTAAATCATACCAAATCCAAACATTTTACCCTCTCCAACTTATTCCTCCAGCCTATTTTGCAGTGACTTAAAAATCACTGCAAGAATAGGTGGAAAAATACAAATTAGATCATAAATACAATTGTAAATATAATGATAATAATTAAATAAAAGAAATAAACCATGACCTATATACAGTCAAACACAAAGCTCATACATTTTTGTTTCATAAAACTGTGATTGTCATGGACATAATTTGATGTTCCACAGTATTTTCAGAGTTTGGACATTAACTTTATTACTACCTTGAGGTGAAATCTCCAAACTGCAAATGTAGGAACTGAATTTAGACTCTGCACCGAAAACAGACCTGCTTTTTAAATGTCTTAGCGCAATTGCCAATATATCAGTAAAATAGCAAATTGTACTTTGTGCCACTTCATTGCCATACAATACACCCACAGTTTGCGCACTTCCACCCATGCCCACTTGTATTTTGCTTGCTAACTAAAATAGAGCCCAGTAGGTCTATCATTTAATAGGAATATTATTAATCACCACCACCAACTTCAATGTAGTTAGCTACTTTTGTATTAGTTTGCTACGTCTTATTTTAAATTTTATTTTTTATGGAGTGGGGTGTTGTCTAGGGCACCATAGAACCACCACGGATAACAAAGTATCCACTGCTTGCATGCTTCAGAATCCTTAGTAGCCTATATGCAGAAGGTCATCCGGATATTGTTGACCTACTGTATCATGAATACTGAGTTTTCGGACATCTTACTTATTCAGCATACATCTTTTGACATACTGTGCATCAGGGAAGTACACAGCTACAGATGTAGGTTTCTTGCTTTCTCAAGCACTCTTCGTACTCATGGACCATCTCCAGCCATTATAAGTCTCTTTGACTGATATTTGCGGCTACTGATTGAGCATCTGATGCCTGTGATAACTCAAATTGTTTGGAGTAACAATGTACAGTAGAGCTGCTGATAGCCACAAATTTCACCCACCCCATTCAGGGTGCTAGATTATCATTGATTTGCTAGATTATCATTGATTATGATTGATAGATTATCTCTCTTCATTGAAGTTGACATGTCATGGGACGGAGAAAGCTATAGCATTTTTGGTATCCAAGATTGCTATAAACTGATCCAAGTCACAGTTTCATAGTGTAAAGACATGATGGGGGATAAATCTACATTATGACAACATTATATTTGAAACATATTTTTGAGAGGGATTATATTCAAACAGTGAGGACATAACTGATAATCTATTTAGAGCTGATCTTTTCATATGGGTTAGAATAGTTTTAATTTATTTGAACCTAGTGTGTGTATGGCTTTTTCCATCAAGAATTGACCCCACACATTTCAATTAGGAAGAATATCGCTTCCATTAGAGAGGACTGGGGCATGGAAGCTAAAATGTAGCTGATGCAATGTTCATTAGAGTCTTGTAAAATCTTATTTTAAGTACTCTGTTGAAGTAGCTTTGATCCTCAACTTAATGCTACACTGCTGGTGTGGCAGTAAAAATAAATAAATAATAAATAAAAAAATCCCTCCCTCTTTGATCTGTAGAGTACCACAATTTGAAATTGCCAGAACTTAACAAATGTTTCTAAGCATTTTGTCACTAATTAATTTGAGGCTTAAAATGTGCATTAATTGAGGCAGACATTCAACTTCTAGAATTCCATCCATATGCAAGTATAAAAAAAAATCATAAAAATAGGACTTTTTTATTAATTGTCTCAAGAAATTAAACTGTACACTCAAAGCGATCATCAGTGTTCTAGAGCATCTAAAAGGTCTGTTTACTTCGGTCCTTTCAAAAATATGAGCTATTAATATGTTAAATTGTGTCAGTGGTGTAGTCCTACCAAAAAAAGTGGTTTACTATTGCCCAGTCTCTGTTCGTCTGACTCAAAGTGTTTGTTACTATAGACCAATGTTTCCCAAACAGGGGTATGCGTACCCCTGGGGGTACATGAGGTGACAATGGGGGTACGCGAATGACATTCTGAGATTTACCATTCTTTCAATTTCATCACAGTCAAAAATAACATTCTAACCCAGTTCATGTATTTCTCATTGGCAAAAATTATTTTGTGTGCCCTCTAGTGTAGGAATACCAAAATGATTGTGTCATAAATGTCAGAAAAATATTTATGAAAAATGAAATAACATTAATAATTGATAATATGTTAATAATATTTTGCGGTTAAAAAATGCATCTACTCATGCGTTGTGTGTCACACAAGTATCTTTTTTCATCAGCCCAGTGCTAGGTGATGTAGCTAAGTGATAGGAAGTGAAATACTTCACTGTTTTACCAGACTCGAACATGTCAGTCGTCCACGATTTTAGTTTAGTTTTTTTCACAGTTTAAAACTTAATTTGTATTTAAGGTTAGATGCATAGGGAGATTCTGATAGTGTAAGTTCATAAGCTTTGATGACAGGTGTCAGACATTCAGCAGCACCAAATCATTTTCCATATTCACATGCAGTAATTTTTAATCATATTTGCTCGCAGGGTAGAGACCTGTTTTAACATTGTTGCATAATGTTTTTTCAGCAAATGAGCTCAACCTTGCTAACAGTGTCAAATGTGACATTAAAAGCTTGAGCTGACCATGCAATTGCACAGATACTTGCCATCAATACTCGAATTCAGCCGGCAATGCCGTACCTGCAATGATGCGCCATCCCAGGCACAGAACCGAACGCTATTCTTGCATACTGTGACGCGATGAGGAAGGAGTTTTCAAGTTATGCAGTTATATCATATCTAGCATTCCCATCTCAATCGGTAAGCCATTTATTCAGTATGTATATGATTAATATAACATGCACAAAACATGTACAAATATAACATGATTAATATAAGGGAGTTGTTTTACAAAGATAATTGTGTTAAACAGACATATTTTCAAATGACCGTGTGTGAATTTTATCCATGCATTAGAGAGGGAGTATGCGAAAGGATGTTGAATGTTTGAAGGGGTACGCCACTGTAATACGTTTGGGAACCACTGCTAGACTGTACTCTTACTGTACTGTACTGTACTCTTACTTACTGTAGACTGTGTATAGACTGCATATAGAGAGTGGTGGAACTGCAACTCTCTCTTTACACATAGTAAATGTGTCATTCCTACAATTTGGTGACATTCTGGCTTTGGAACTTTTGAAAATAAAAGTTTCTTCATGTTTCATCAATACAGGGACAAATTAAAGATTGTATAAGTCATAATGGTCAAGCTAAATTAATAAAAAAATCAGATGTTCATGCAGTTAAATGGGCAGCATCAGGGCAATGGGCAGCATCAGGGTGGACAAAAACAGGGTGGACATTCAGTGGATAAATTAGCCACTACATGGTCTGTGAATGATATCTAGGAAACATATTTGTAAACTAATATTTATTAATTTGTATCTGTTAACATAAATACTGTATATTGATATTGTACATGTTATGCCACATATGACTAACACCACAATATAAGATAAAATAATAAATTAATTTATAAACTTCAATTAACAAATACTTTTGCTGAATGGCTGATGTGTGTGATTTAATTCTGTAACATATATCTTCAATAAAAGGTCACGATATCTTCATATAACAGGGTGTGCAATAAATCAAGGGGCACACAAAAAACCTCCACTATCAGTGTTAAAATTACACTGTAAAGGGATTAATGGAAAAGAGGAGGCGAGAACTGGCTTGACAATATAAATAATAGTTTTAATATAAAACTGAAACAAAACGACAAACACACAAAGGTGTCGGACAGCTGCTCGTAAATCAATCAATCAATCTCTCTCTCTCTCTCTCTTTGTCAGCCCTTATCCCTCTCTGAGGATTGATTAGCCTGATTAGAGGCAGGGTGTGTAGCACCACGACCCGGACCCGCCCTCCGCCCTGCCACATACACATATACCACAAATGAATACATGTTAGTGAGAGAATGTAACACTAAACTGTTAACTGTATGTGGTGAAAAAAATATAGAAATCCAAATATTTAGCATTTATTTTTGTCAAAAATGTTTGACGTGCAGTTTTTGGGACATGAAGAAATTACACAGTGAAATAGAAAAGATTTCAATTATTTAATATTTAACTTTTAAGCCCACAGAAGTGTGTAACATTATAATAAGTCTTTATTATTTTTAACAAGCCTATCAAAATTGTAATCTGGTGAAATGAAACAATATAAATACCATACACACTTGTAATGGGGACTTAAATGACATAGACTTGTATGGGCCATCTTTCAAATCAAATCACTTTATGGTCACACGACCATATACACAAGTGCAACAGTGGGTGAAAGTCTTGTGTGCTGTTCCGAGCAACATAGCAGTCATGACAGTATTGAGACATATACCAATTTACAATTATCATCAGATTTACAACACAATTTACATATCTAATATACACATAATTACACACAACACAACATACAACTAATAATATACAATCTACAGTATACAATACACACAATATAGAATACACATACAATATAGAATACACAGTATACAATAAAAAATTGTATATATAAAATATACAGTAGGTTGTATTGTGCTGTATTGACATTCAGGATGTCGGTTGATAGTCAGTTGCCAGTGTGTTGTTAAGAAAAAAAAATTATTTATGACAGTCCAGTGTGAGATTAATAAAGTGCAGTGCTGATGTACATTGATCGTGAGAGATCAAGTGTTCAAAAGTCTGATTTCTTGGGGGAAGAAACTGTCATGGAGTTGGCTGGTGCGGGTCCTGATGCTGATGCCTGCCTGATGGTGGCAGTGAGAGCAGCCCATGGCTCGGGTGGCTGAAGTCTCTGATGATCCTCTGAGCTTTTTTCACACACCACCTGGTATATATGTCCTGGAGGGAGGGAAGCTTACATCCGATGATGTGTCTGGCAGTTCGCATCAACCTTTTCAGGGCTTTGTGGTTGAGGGCGGTGCTGTTGCCATACCAAGCGGTGATGCAGCCAGTCAGGATGCTCTCTACAGTGCTGGTGTACAACCATGTGAGGATGTGGTAGTTAATTCCAAAATTCCTCAGCCGTCTCAGAAAGAAGAGGCACTGGTGAGCCTTCTTCACAACAGCCTCTGTGTGGGCGGACCATGTGAGTTTCTTAGTGATGTGGACACAGAGGAACTTGAAGCTGCTGACTCTCTCCACCAGTGCTCCATTGATGGTGATGGGGCTGTGTTCTCTGTCTTTTCTCCTGAAGTCCACCACAAGCTCCTTGGTCTTATTGACGTTGAGGTAGAGGTTGGGCCCCTGCAACCTGCATGTCAGAGTGTGCACCAACTCTCTGTAGGCTGTTTCATCATCGTTAGTGATCAGACCTACCACCATCGTATGTGAGATGCTGCTTAACTTTGAAAAACAGCGTGGATGGATGCAAAAACTTGTTATATGCGAATATCCCCAACTAAACTTAAAATGAAAACGCTTTAACACAACGACCAGGAGAGAAAAGGTTTAACATGAAAATAGTGTTGTTGTTTTGCCAGTAAATTTTCACAATTTAAATGTAAGAATATGACGTTAAGTGTTTTAACAAAACCTGTACTTCTGTACTTTTATTTTGAATTAATGCAGTAATGCAGTTTTTTTGCTCTCTCTTCCAGAACAAGCTCTAACATATGCAATAAAATGTAATTGCACATTAAAGGGAAACTAACACAACAGTATACATCTATACAACAATATACATCTCAAGCAGCAAAACAAGAGGGTATACTGAGGGTATATGCAAATATTGATCTTTAGAAGTCGTTATACGCAAACATCCCTGGGAAAAAGTAGGCACAGGGCGCTTACGTGCTTATGACCCCGAATACACCACTGGAGGTGTTGTTGTAGTGTTGCTGCCATTACTGTAATAGCAATGGATGGTCAATGACAAAAAAGAAAAACAAACAAAGGGATCTCATAAGGGCTTATCTGACTCTTTAGTGGGTGTCCAGGCACGACAACACCTATCTGATCTTTGTTTTGAGCTGATTTTTGAGTTTGAATAAAATTTAATTTGTTCCTTTTCTTGGCCCATCGAATAATAGTATGGATCATAACACAAGCATTGCCATTAACACTTTCATCAATTACAAGAATTAGTAAATAGCTAATTAAATTAATCCTAATGCAGAAAAAGCTCTTCTGGTCTCACATGAATCACCTTTTGTACCTTTTTTTTAGGTTTTCAGTCAAAACCCCACCAACTATGAATATGATTACTAAATATCGGTATAATTCTCTAAGGAACTCACAATGTGTTTTGGTTAGAAAAATCTGGTGTAATGTTAGTCCTCAATTAGGGATGTGCTCGAAGCTGAATACCTTATTCGGAAAGGCACAGATAATGACTTAAATACAAATAATGGATTCATTTAAATAATAAAAAAAAATATTAGTTTGACTGATTATCCAAAAAGCACAAGGAAAAAGCACATTTTTAATAAACATATCCAAAATTACAACGAATTTATGAATCTGTGCAGCCAATATTTCTAAAGTGTAATGAATGAAAATGCTCACATTGTGATTTCAGATCGGACGGCTGCAGTCTCAACTCCTTTGCGGTCTCTGTTAATTGTGCATCTGGAGCTTATCAAGTGTAACATTAATCAAGATACGACATCATATACACTTTCTACTTCTTGAAATATCAATGTTAATGTATCACACAATTCATACGTGAGTCTCATGTATTTATTTAAAGCCTAAACCTGAGCGTAATGTTAAATTCCTGACTTGAAGTTATGATTTCAAGTCAGAGCTCATCTGTCACATTGATTGTGATGGTGAGAAAAACTGCAGCACTTTTAATACAAAAGATGTTTAGTTAAACACTTAATGTGATTTTCTTAAATTTCCCTTGTGATAAACACTATACTTTCCAAACTATGACTGTGATAATTAGCCTGCACTATTTAATGCCAACATTTTTATTTATGTTTTAGTGATATATTTTTTTAGTGCATTAGTCATATAATGTTCACAAACTGATGAGCCCAATATTAAATGGAAATCACATTTTTGTTGAGCGTTAAAAATGGAAAAGGCCATTAAGGGGAACAAAATGCTTTCTCCATTGACTATAGCTTCATTATGTTTACAAAAGGTAGTGTTTATTAAAAGAAGCTTGATACATTTAAGCTACATACTGTATTATTTATTTATTTTTTGACCAGTTGCACAGTGCATTCGTTCATAAAATACTTATTCGCATGATGTTTATCAAAGCCACGATACAGCATAGTGCAGTATAGTGCAATACTGCAATACTGTGTCCTCCTGAGACCCAAGCATGACTGCTGTGTGCATTTTCCATTTCCCCTTTTGATTTGTATCTAGTAGCCACTAATGAACATGCAAAAAAAATTAAAAAATTCAGTCAAAACCCCAGCAACTTTGAAATGAAAAAAGCATAATTCTCAACATTTCATGTGTTTTGGTTAGACAAATCTGGCACAGATCTGGGGAAGGCTACCTAAAAATTTTGGCTGCATTGAAGTTTCCCAAGAGCACAGTGCACTCCATAATTCTTAAATGGAAGGAGTTTGAAATAATCAGGACTCTTCCTAGAGCTGGTCGCCCGGCCAAACTGGGCAATCAGGGGAGAAAAGCTTATGTCAGAGAGGTGACCAAGAAGCTGATGGTCACTTTGGTTGAGCTTCATAGGTCATGTCTGGAGATGGGAGAAACTTGCCGAAGGACAACCATCACTGCAACATTCCACCGATCTGAGCTTTATGTCAGAGTGGCCAGACGGAACACCTGTCCTCAGTGCAAGACAAAAAAAAGCACCTAAAGTACTCTCAGACTGAGAGAAACAGATTCTCTGGTCAGTCAGAGGTAAAATGGATGAATTTACCAACTTGCAATTTTATCAGGAGTATCGCATGGCTTGCTTGTTGGCGATCGCTGAGTCCTGGTTCGATGAAAGTGTCTCCAATTGCGAGGTTGGACCTGATGGATTTGCCATCATTCCGAATGACCATAACACTGATGTTATAGGGAAACATCACCACAGTGGCGTTTTTCTCCTTGTCAGGGACCAATGGTGCAGAACAGTCATGGTAAGGGAGAGAGTTTTCACCCCCAACATTGAACTAATTTCAGTGTTTTTCAGAAAGAATTTCCTAAAATTTCTACTAATATCAGTACTCCACAAGGCTGTGTTTTTTCTCCCCTAATTTTGTTATGTAAGGCTGGGTGCCAATGTGCTAATGTGTTTACATTCAAAGGCAAAGAGCCTTTGATGATCAACTTCGAGAAAATCAACAAATGAACTTTCTCACAATTAGCATCTCTTCCTGAGGCACCGTACCCCACTGAGCGAAGACTGCAAAATTCACACCTCATTGTTGCCCTTCCACATCTGTCCCATTCTCTCCCCCCTCCTCCTCATCCATTCCCCCTCAGCTCAGAATCACCTCAAACTCACCTAATATCTGTATGTAACAAAAGACCATATCTGATGTATACAAATAATGTAACTAGTGTAACATGTTTGGTATCATTCAAAATGTCTCAGTGCGTCTGGTATAGTGTTTTGTCCCCAGGTTTATAAAGCTCAATGACAACAAAGTTATAAGGTCTTTGCCAAATACTGAATAACTCTGGAGATCTAAACCCCTCCTTGAAGGTTTAACACCAGGAAGCCAAGAACCCATTCACCCCCAAATTCTCAAAGGACAATACCATTTGGTACACAATGTGTATTCTGTCTGGATATTTAAGGAAGGCTGGCCCAGAGCTCAAGGTTCTCTGTAGTCAGACGATCCCGCACGCCTCACTGTGTGTAACTTTAATAACAGAAATCTGCATTCAGATTTCCCATGCTTTGCAATTACATGTAGTTTTCTCAACTGCCAGGTATGTTCTTTGACTTGTTTCTCTAACTTGTGTTTTAAATCTTACCTGGCAAATAAATTGTTACCTTTTGATTTATTCTGTGTTCCTCTGAAATCATTTATATCAATATTGGTTCTTTAAAATAGGAGAAACTGCTCTGGAGGAACCGAGCAGGAGAATACCATTTTAAGAATCATTTATATCATAACTGAAGCTTTAATGTAGGAGGAAGCCACTTAAAGACTATCAGTTTGAATCTCATTAGAAACTGATCAAAAGGTAAATGAATAGAAGAGGATTCAGAGTAATCAATAACTTAAATGATTAAAATAAAAGAATGATCAGAAAGTATTTAGAGCTTTAATTCTAAACTAGAGGTCAACTTAAAAATGGAGTCAGATTAATATAAAATTGGAGTCAGATAAAATTAATAACGGGATGAATATGTAAAGTGCAAATTAATAACAATAATTGCTTTACTTCAGTGCTCAGAAAAGACAGAACAACGCAGAGACCTTCAAGGGGCAAATATATATGTTTTTAGCAGTTTTGCCTGCCCCCCTTTTTACAGTTATATAACAATAATTGCAATAGTCACTTTCAAGATAGACATTTTATCAAATTTCATAATGTAGATGACATAGCAATAGTGAGTCTATTGAAAAATGAGGAACACCACCATGGACCTGCTTTTGATGAGTTTGTTGAATGGTGTGAAATCTCATGAAGCTGTTGTTTTAGTCAATTCATTTTTTTATTTGTATAGTGCTTTTAACAACACACATCGTTTCAAAGCATCTTTACAGGAAATCATGCTTTAACAGAAAATTAAACGTCTAGGTTACTGTTGTAACCTCCATTCCCTGATGGAGGAAATGAGACGTTGTGTCGAAGAAGCGACACTAGGGGTCTCTCTTGAGAGCCTCACGCATCTCTGAACTTGAGAAAAGATCAATGAGAAATTGGCAGACAGAATTTGCATGTCCCTCCTCCGGACATACGGGTAAAAAGGGAGGGAAATATGCATCTGTCCATTCAGGTTTTGCACTGAGGAGCCGAGAGTGAGGTTCGGCCATAACTGTGGCTCGGTTCAGCGTCGTGGCCCTCCATCAGGGAACAGAGGTTACCAACAGTAACCTAGATGTTCCCCGTCTATCGCTCACTTTTACATTGTGTCGAAACCCGTGTTGATGTAAACACACAAGTCACTACCACGAGTCTTACCACATAGAGCTGCATTTCTGCCGGCACAAAACGAGGCGAGCCCATCTAGCTGAATGGCGGTGTCCGGGACTCTGTCGCTGAGCCACGTCTCTGTGAAAACATAGATACAGCAGTTTCTAAACTCACTCTGCATAGTCTGCTGGGGTTGGATGTAGACCAGTTTATTGTTCAGGGAGCAAACATTTGAGAGAAGGATAGATGTGAGAGCGGGTTGGCTAGGGATTGTTTTTAGCCTAGTATGGACCCCCGTCCTATTCCTCACACACCACTTACGGCGTCCCCTTCCCCAGCATCAGGCGATGAGGAGGACTGGGGGCCTGGTCTCCACAACAAGCCAAGGTCATGTAGCTTCTCCTGCAGATCATCATGCAGCTTGGTTGTTGTATGATTCTTGTATTTGAGGAGTGCCTGGCGATGGTAAACACGAACACCGGTTGCTCCGATGTCCATGCGCAGTAAAAGTCGGGCTAAGAAACAAAAATAGCACCATTTTGGATAATTTGACTTGGATTGGTGCTATTTTGGGGAATTTCTCTCTTTATACAGTGCAGTGTGGAAAATGTAAAAATATTGTTACATATTGAATTGTTCTTTCCAAAGAAGGAAAAAAATGCAATATGACAGGAAGTAAGTATATATAGAGTCAAATTTCAGCACTTTTAAAATCTGAGATTAATTGCGATTTAACTGCGATTAAAAAAAAAATTATCTACTGAGAGCACTAGTTTATTCATTAAAAAACATTCAAAATTATGATAAAATTCTGACTCCTTTATTAGTATAAATATAATATTGGCTTTTATTGGACTTTCTCCTAGTGCACCAACATAAACTGTATTAAGCATCACATACCCTTTTCAAATTAATATTGTTTCTGGCTATTTTATGTTCAAACATTGGTCAATTTGAGTTCTACTTTGTGTACAATAAGAAAGTAAACACTGTCTGATGTAACTGATGTAAGTTCATGAGACAGGAAGCACAAAGTGTCCGGCTTGACATTTCTGTTTTCAACTCCTCCACCGACAGCACCAGGCAAATTTCGCCAATCGGTAAATCTTGATGCAGTTCAAAGGTGCTTCTCAAATGAAATTCTGCAGCCTCCTTAGTCTGGATATCATGGCTGCCATGTCATCAAGCGTTGTCAAAGGCCATCTCAATTGTAATGACCCTTCAAAGTCAGCCTCATTTCACAGCTTTCGTTTGACATATTTTGGAGGATGTATCGGGTGTATTCTTTGTTGCCTTCAATCACCCACAATCCCATGCACATGCACCAAATTATTTTAAAAAAGGGCGGAAAATGAGCCTTGTGACTGCAGAAGCTTAAACCTTTATGACACAGCTTACTTTTTTCTCTTTCTCTTCAAGGTTTATTTGCATTTGTAGCAATGACAATACATAGAAAAATACAAGTAGTTCAGACAAAACATCACGGGCTACTTAAATGTAACCCTTGTTCTCTGGAAAAAAAAAGTGGAATGAGATGCTGCGCTGAGTAAAGTGCTTTGGGAATATCTTATAGTTGTGACCAGCTGTGAATGTGTTTGTGAATGTGAATGAACATTAAAGGGATACTTCACCTCTGGGAAGATGAATGTGTATTTAAAATTGGTCATTTATATAGTATAAATGTGAAATTATTTTTGAATTTGAAGCATTCTAGACAGAGAAAAGGCAGAAAATATATTTTTTACACATGTGGCTTAAAGACAACAACTCCCAGAATGCACTTGCTTTGCTGCCCTTACGAGGCCACTCCCAAACCACGCCTACCGGTTACAGGCGGCAGTATCTGAAAATATGATACAACTATGCTACATCGTGACTCTATAAATCGTGAGTTAGTTGATAAATTGACTGACTACGTGGGAAGAACATTATAATTCAGTGTGTCCAAACTCTGTACATGACGTCTTAGTAACAAAAAAGAAAAACAAACAAAATACTCACTTTACACTAAGCCGTCCGTTTGTCCCTGCGCGCTTTGGCTGGCGTTTCCAATTTATCTTCGGGATCCTAAAATAAGTTTCCAGGACTCCCCTGTCCATGTGTGATACAAAACTTGGGTGCTCAGTTATACATGCTCATGTTATCGGTGCAGTTTCATCAGCGGATTCAGCGATCTAGTCCAGTATCGCTGAAATTCGCGACAGCAATAGGACTCTCTATCTGTTTCCATAGGCGCACAGCGAGAGCACTGACACCACCAGTCCGCCCCAACTCGAGTCTGAATATAATTTAACACTCTCTTCCTCCTGCCTGCCAAGCAGGTTTTGCTCCCCTGCTACAGCAGCTG
Organism: Moxostoma hubbsi; assembly: GCA_032164185.1. NCBI lineage: Eukaryota > Metazoa > Chordata > Actinopteri > Cypriniformes > Catostomidae > Moxostoma > Moxostoma hubbsi. Next base: position 26,187,654 of record JAVLUX010000002.1, on the reverse strand, counting down.
CTCCTGCTGCCTCTGTTCATCGCTGTATTGCGGCACGTACGGGTAGCGCGAGCATCAGATTCTCGCAACAGATCTTTGAAATCCCCTTCTGCCATTTCAACTTCAAAACTACATTCCGCCATCGTGATTAGCCTACTTGTATACAAACTTTCTACACAGAGCAAGAGCCTGTTTTCTTAGCTTCTACAGAAAGATGGCTGACACTATCTTCACATTCTGTGAGTGAGATCCCGCCCCATATGGGCGTGGTGAAAACATGCGGAATACTGGCTGTAGTTTTAAGCCTCTGGACCAAAAATCCTCCGATGACGCAAAATGACGATTTTTCCATCGGAGGATTTTTTCCAGACTAAAAATAAATAAATCTCTCGTCTCAGGGGGATATGAGGGGGGAGGGGGGGGGGGGGGGGGGGGCTCGGTAATTCGAAAATACTACTGGTTTTCTACTGATACAAAGCTTAATGCTAAATCCTGAAGTAACCCTTTAACCGGAATGTATAGCCTCTGCCGGTGTTAATCATTGGATGCACCTGGGGCAGGGCTATAAATAGATGCCTCACCAGTGCGTCGTCAGGTATTTTGTCTGAAGAACAGTCCTGGGGCATCCCAGTGCGGCAGTGAAGTGCAGCATCTCATTCCGCTTTTTTCAGGGAACAAGGGTTACATTTAAGTAACCCGAGATGTTCACTTTACAAAAAGCTTCACTTATGATGCTGCGCTGAGAAAAGCGCTTTGGGAACGAGAATACCCACACTGCCACATTGTGGCTGTCCGGACCCCGAGGACTCAAGGACATAATGCGTGACTCAGGGAGAAGTAGAGGAGACATTGCGCTGTTCATATAGGTGAAGAGGTCCTCTTCTGCCCTGTAAAATCTCACCCAGATTTGTTCCAAGTGGAGGGAGCTCTAGTACTAAAATAGTCTCGATAACCTCAGGGGCCAAACATGAAGGTTCCACAGCTTGGGCCGGGGATGAGATATTGTCCCCTATGCCTGAGACAGAAGGTCCCTCCTGTTCGGAATCGCCCAAAGCGAGCCGTCGAGGAGAGATATTATCTCCGAGAATCATACTCTGTTCGGGCAGCGAATCGCTATCGGTAAAAGGCAAGACCCTTGCTGGCGAACTCCGGCCAAGACTCCCGGGAGCAGCGAAACCGGGGGAAACGCATACAGACGCATTCTGGGCCATGCATGTGCCATAGCGTCCAGACCCAGGGGGGGCTGGGTGACTCAGGGAGAGTAGAGGAGACATTGCGCTGTTCATTGAGGTTAAGAGGTCCAATTCTGCCCTGTAAAATCTCACCCAGATTTGTTCCACTACCTCAGGGTGGAGTTTCCACTCCCCCGTCAGTATTTTCTGTCAGGACAGTAAATCTGCTCCCACATACGGGCATCCAGGGATATTAACCGCCCTGAGTGACAGGAGCTTGCCCTGGGCCCAAAGGAGAATCCGATGTGCCAGAAATTCAGCTGACGTGAACGTGGAACTCCTTGATGGTTTATGTAAGACTACCGCTGTATTGTCCACCCGCACCAAGACATGGCAGCCTCTGGAGGAAGTATTTCAGGGCAAGAAATATAGCCATACACTCGAGACAGTTTATTTGACAATCAAGCTGATGTCCCTCCCATTCCCCTTGAGCTGGATGACCACTTAAGACAGCTACCCAGCCCATCAGGGAGGCGTCTGTCGTTAGCAGCCTGCGATGACAAGACGCACCTAGAGTGGGACCCAAGGTAAGAAACCGGGGTCTGAAACACATAGAAAGGGAACGAAGCCCGTGGCGCGTAACCCTTATTTGCTTTAGGGGACTGGCCCTTGGATGAAACCCCCCGGCTTTTAGCCACAGCCGGAATGGTCTCATGTGCAGAAGGCCCAAAGGGAACACCGTGGACGCAGGCGCCATGAGACCTAGTATTTGTTCATACTGACGAGCAGTGCAAACTTGACCTAGCCTGACCTTGCTCAGGGTGTTCTGAATGGAAATGATTCATGCGGGAGACAATTGTGTCTGCATCGTGATTGAATTCCATATATCCCCCAGATAAGTGATTCCCTGGGTGGGAGAGAGAACGCTCTTTTGACGTTGAGTCTCGGACACGGAGAAACCAGATGAGCTAAGACAATATCCCTGTGCTGAACTGCCAGTTCTTGGAACTGCGCTAGGATCAGCCAGTCATCTATGTAATTCAGAATGCGGATGCCCCGGAGTCGCAAAGGAGCCAGTGCTGCATCCATGCATTTCGTGAATGTGTGGGTTAATAGGGCTAGGCCGAATGGAAGAACCCGATACTGGAAGGCTTCGCCCCCGAAAGCAAACCTCAGGAACTTCCTGTGCTGTGGTGGAATTTCTATATGAATATATGCGTCCATGAGTTCAATCGTTACCAGCCAAACGTGATGTTGGGCTTGTGACACGATCGTCTTGATAGTTAGCATCTTGAACTTGAACACCCTGACTGGGCAGTTCAAGCCTTGAAGATCTAAGGTCAGATGCAACCCCCCACCCTTCTTGGGAACCAGGAAGTATTCGCTGTAATAACCTGACACTTTCTCTAGAAGGGGAACACAAGAGATTTCGCAGTTCTTTCCACAGTAGACATGCCTGCTCCGGTTTACGGTAGTGGGGACCACGCCGTTGAAACACGGAGGGCGGCGAGTGAATTGAATTCTGTAGCCCTTTTCTACTGTTCTTAGGACCCACATAAAAATATCTGGCAGAAGTGTCCACGCTGCCAGGTTCTCTGAGATGGGTTTTCAGGGAGGGGTGAAGTGGATGGTACACACGCCCCGTCCCGAGGGGAGCTACCCCCACAGGGCTGGGCGCAAGACCACCAGGGCTTTTTTCTTTTAGAAATTACTCCCCTGAGGTCTTGCTTTGAGGGCTGTGGAGAGCAACGAGCCTGTCCCCACCAGTCTTTACGAGGGGACAGGTGATTAGTTGAATATTTCAACGTCGAGGGCATGAAGACACGGGAAGTATAAGGATTCCTCCATGGATGAGAATATTCGTTATGGAGGTCATAGAAGAAAGGGAGGGACTGATATAGCGTTCCCTTCCCCCTTTTTTATTTCTTTAAATATTATTTATTTATTTTGACCACCAGACAGAAATCAGTCTTCTAGTTTGAAGCGTTATTTTGAAGGGGGGGGGGGGGTCTCTTAATTCCACAGCTGCTTTATTATTATGCGCGGGATTTACAGAGGTTCGGTGTCCTCATGAACCTAAGAGGCGCCGAAGCGTGCTTCAGGCTTACGAGGATCAGCTGGATCTGGGGAGAGAGCGAGCGAAAGGGACAAACCTGTCTCTCGCTCCTCAGCCAGATCCATACGAGAGCCCCATGAATGAAGTGTGGGCACGGACTCCTGGAAGTAAGCAAGGCGAGAGCAAAGCAATTTGCCTGAAAGCAGATCGCAATGCTCGCACCCGCCCCGCCCCAACGTGAGAGCAGCATACTCTTCCCCCAAACAAACAAAGCAGAACTGATGCGTGTCCCTCTCTGCCATAGAGCGGATACAGGGGAACACACATTGTTTGCCCTGATTTTCAGTCATTTTTTTTTTTTTTTTTTGAAGAGAAAAGGTTCACTGCATACTGCCTAACAGATTCTAACTCCTAACAGAGGAAAGAAAGTTTGACAGGCTCGTGATAGCACATAAACACAGAGTGATCTGAAGACAAAAGATCTGATGACGCGCTGGTGATGCATCTATTTATAGCCCTGCCCCTGGTGCATCCAATGATTAACACCGGCAGAGGCTATAAATTCCGGTCAATGTTCACTGACGTATTGCACACATATTCACAGCTGGTCACAACTATAAGATGTTCCCAAAGCGCTTTTCTCAGCACAGCATCATAAGTGAAGCGTTTTGTAAAGGGAACAACAAATTAGAAGATGCAAAGCACAAAAAATAAAGAAATACAATTTTATTTAAAAAGGACATATTTCTTGTTTTCTGAAGTATATTGGTTTTCTAAAAGTAAAATATCATGGTACTAAGCAAATTAGACCACCCCATTCTGAATGGTGAGGAGTCTAGCCTGCAGTCACCGAAGGACTGGTCTAGGAAGGACACTGCCTTACTAGGCTGCAGCCTTCCATTTGAGAAGAGTTGAACACACATATTAAAGAGACAGTGCACATTTAACTGCACTGACAACAAATAACTGTATACTAGGAATGGGTTATACCACTTATTTTCTTTTTGATCCAATACCAATAATTTCATGTCCAATACCATCAATATCAATATTATACCGATACTTTTTTTTGATATGCTATATTTTTTATGCACTTTCTTGGGATAAAATTGGTCATTTAAAATGACATTTTAAGTCATAATTCAAGTCATAATTTAATTTTTTTTTAAATTTGTGAGCCTAAATATAAAATTATTAGACTGTTTTCTTTACCCTTACAAAAATCAACCATGGTTTCACTACATTAACTATAGTGGTAACCATAGTATTTTGAACCATAGTTACCACACAATCAGCCAAAAAAAGAACAAATGAACAAACAAACAAACAAAAAAATGGTTACTCGGTATTACTATAGTAAAACCATGGTTAAAAAATGTAAACTGAAAACTTGCTGTTTGATGGTTTGTGTTCAATTGTAAAAATGACTTAACATGCAATTTGTGAAGCTGCTTGTAAATTTGCACTTTGTGTTTGCATTGCTACTTTTATTTTTATATGTGTCCTTAAATTGTAGATGATCACAACTTGTGAAGGGACAAACTTTACTTTAACAAAGGGCAAGGTTCAATGTAGACAATCAATCAAACTATTTGCTCATGTTTCAAATGGTACAGGAAAGACAAATGCTCAAATGCAAAAAAAATTATATTTTGTTCAGCTCCACATAGTGTATATACAAAGTGACATCAGACATCAGTCTTGTCTCAAAGCACTCACCACTATCACTTTGTCTACATGTCAGTCTGCTAGCAAGCCAAATGAGGTCAGTGTGCCACTCCAAGGAGGGAAATATATTTAGGAAAGCGTTTAAAATACAGGTTGGTGTTGGAGTCTTGACTGCTTCTGTGATCCATGGCACAGCTCAGTTTCTACAAGGTGCTCTTTTTACTGTCATCCAACTGGAAAACGTCTCTGCCAGTTTCTCACCATTTTTCTCTTTGCTTGTCATTTCGGCCAGGCTGTTTCACTAATGTATAAAAAATACCCAAAGCTTCCCCTGTTTCCTCCACATTCCAAATGCTCACGGCATTGCACATTTCAAAGGGTGCTTTATTTAAAAGAAGAAAAAAATAAGGCAGAGGTAAAAATGAAAAATTAAAGAACGCAACTATGGAGAGAATGGTGAACTGTTTTCCACTTAAAAGCAATGTTGAGGATCACTTTGTGAACTTTAAAATGGACTGTAGTTGAAAATGAATGAGTGATGTCTATGTCATATTTGGGGACTTTGTAAGACCCACTGGGTTTTTTGCTGGGGCTTGTATTTCCTCCCATTCTGCTCTGCATTGACTTTCTAAAGTTGCCAAAGCAAAGTGACGTGGGAGCCAAAATAATCATTTGTTTTAAAACCAAACTGTTTTCTGTCTGTTACACTTTATAACTCATACAACATGCATGAAATATTGAGACTGAACAAGGAAACGTCATGGTTACTGTTGTAACCTCTGTTCCCCGATGGAAGGAACGAGACATTGTGTCGATTGTAGTGACACAAGGGGTCTCTTCTGAGAGCCTCGCGTACCTCTTAACTTGAACTTGAGAAAAGGCCAATGTCAAGTTGGCAGACAGAATTTGCATGCCCCACCCCCGGACATACGGGTATAAAGGGAGCGGGCAAGCGAATGCCAGACAGGTTTTCACTGAGAAGCTGAAAATGCGGTTACGGCGCATTACAGAGGTAGGGATAGTGATGTGGCAAGTGGAACACAACGTTTCGTTCCTTCCATCGGGGAACGGAGGTTACAACTGTAAACATGATGTTCCCCTTCTGTCACTCACTCGACGTTGTGTCGATTGTAGTGACACAAGGCGTCCCACTTAAAAAACACCATGCACTAACCCGTGTTACATCGAAATCATCTGCATCCAGGAACTACACAGCAGCGGAAGGGCATCTTTAAAAAGACGCTCGCTTGTGTATGTTGCTCTTTTACAAGAAAACAAACTCTTTTAGAGGAAAATAAACTCTTTCAGAGAAGTCAACTCTTTTATAAGAGAAGCACTGTCGAAGTGCCCAGGGGCAGAGCTTGAACAGCGTGCAAGAGGAGAAAGCCGCTGGAATGCGCCATCAGATCCAACAGAAGCTCTTTTGCAGAGGTGGATGAAGCAGTCGTGTGACACACAGCTCGCTGATCACACAACCATTCGACTCCGAAGAAAAAAAATCTGTCAGGCATTCACTCGCCCTCTCCCTTTATATCCATATGTCTGGGGGCGGGGCATGCAAATTCTGTCTGCCAACTTGACATTGGCCTTTTCTGAAGTTCAAGTTCAGAGGTACACAAGGCTCTCAGAAGAGACTCCTTCTGTCACTACAATCGACACAACGTCAAGTGAGTGACAGAAGGGTAAATTATTTTCTTATTCCTAAATTCCCATAGTTTAATATGAAATGACAAGTTCTTGATTATGACATTACAAAAAAAATATTGTTATAAACTGACTACCTCCACGCACCTTATACATTTGTACAAAGAAAAGCTCAGAAATTCAAGGTGAATTGAATTTATTCATGTGCCAGTGGCAGTGCTTGTGGTTTTTTGAGATAAGACTGAAAACAATTGAGAAATTCATGATGGACAGAGGCAAGTTGATCTCTGGCCATAAGATTTTTAGAAAGAATAGACTCTCTTGGCATGAAAGACCTTCCCAGTGTAGGCCACTTCCCAGACCTACACTGTATCTCTGCTTGCCGTCTCTGATCCACCCTAAGTTTACTCAGCAGTGGATCTAGTGCATCTCTTCTCGGATATGTCACTAGCTTAGTTTCCATCCACTTTTTGCGCTATTTTGTTATCGACAAAGTGAAAATGCATACATTTGTTTTTGCTAAATTTGCAGTCTTCTGCCTGTTTCCATTCAAATGGCCTTTTATCAATACAAATGGCGTGTTTGATGACATCATGCCTAAAAAAACACTTTGTCGCATAAGTTTAATTTTATTGCATAAAAAATCTGCCCTTAAGCCGTTTCCATACAGAAATGTGTTTTTATTGCTAATTCGCCTCCCAGAAGTCCCTAGTTTTAATAAAATGAGGAGAGTATTGAGAAATTAGCCAGCTTACTGTCATTTTAATTTCACAAATAAATGCAATCAGAAGAGGAGGAATTGCAATCAAAAGGGAGCAGTTGCTCTTCTGATAGGACTGTAATATTGGTCCTGATGTTGTGCCTATCGCAGGTTGCCACCGGTTCTGACCCGAAAACGACCCTTTTCATGATGGCAACCTGCAAGTAGTGGGGGAAACTTTCAGTCTTAGTATAAGGACCATCCATCCAAGTGTATATGCTGTGTGCAGAGCTATTAAAGAAAATTAATTATGCAGTGTATTATCAGGGTTTACATATGATACATTCCTGATATTCAATAGGCTATTTTTGGTTATTAGTTTGGTTAAGTGAATTGGAGACTCTAAATTGCCCCATATGTGTGTGAGTGAGAGTCCCCTAGCCACTGAGGGTTGTGTCAGGAAGGGCATCTGGCATAAAACTTGTGCCAAATCAAATATATATATATATGCAGACTTTCACGAAGCAGACCCTGCACCTACATGGGACAAATGCTAGGACAGAGAGATCTAATCTAAAGCATCACCATCACAACTGCATTATGTCCTGCATATTTGTCCAGCATCTTTTAATGACCAACGGATCTGTTTACAGTCAAAATGCTTCACACTCATCTCGCTTACTTCCAAGAAGCTTACTTCTTTCGTCGAGGGGCTCTCGCATAGATCTGGCTGAGGAGCGAGAGACGGGTCCGTCCCTATCGCTAGCTCTCTCCCCAGATCCAGCTGATCCTTCTCATAAGCCTGAAGCGCGCCTCTGCGCCTCTTCGGTTCACGAGGGGGATGCTGAACCTCTGTACATTCCACGCGCAATAATAAAGCGGCTGAGGAATTACTCGAGGTGGTTACTCGGGCTGTGATCAGACTATAGTTAGACTGGCCACGCGAACAAGAGACCCGCCCCAATCGCTCCAAACTAGAAGACAGATTTCTATCAGGTGGCCAAAAGTAAATAAATGTAAAAAATGAAATAAATTTAAAAAAAAAGGGGAAGGGAATGCTATTTCAGTCGCTTCCTTTCTTCTATGACCTCCATAACGAGCATTCTCACTCATGGAGGAATCTTTATACTTCCTGTGTCTTCGTGCCCTCGACGTTGACATATTCGACTATCGTGGGTGCTGAGGCTCAGAGGTATTCATTGATGCCGCCGGTAGAAGAGACACTTGCTGGTTATCTCTCGCCTGGCTCGGCATCATCGCTAAAGAGACCCACTCTCCCCACAAAACGGTGCAGGACCACCTCCATGCTTGTGGGGAAGGCTTATCAGGCAGCAGGTCAGGCTGGTGCTGCTCTGCACACTGTGGCAGTGTTACAGGTGCACTAGGCTAATCTGTTGAAGGACCTGAGTGCGGGCACCACGGTCGACGAAGAGTCTTTCTCTGAGCTTCATCGAGCCACGGATCTGTCTCTTGGCACGACAAAGCAGACGGCCCTCACCATTGGCCGGTCTGTGTCTGCTTTAGTCAGCACGGAGAGACACTTCTGGCTTAACCTATCGGGCATCAGAGACAAGGACAAAACTTTCCTTTTCAGTGCCCCGGTTTCGCCTTCTGGCTTATTTGGTGACGCTATGAATATAGTTATCACCAGGTTCCAGGAGGCAAAAAGTTACGAGGAAGCCTTCTGGCAATTCCTTCCTCACCACACTCAGGGAGAGGGGCCGTCGGCCTGCCCCGGTCCTTCTAGACGGGAGGCCCAAAAACAAAGCATGGTGAATTGTGCTCCCCCTCGTAAAGACTGGGGGCCGGTTCGTCGACCTCAGCAGCCCCCAAAGAAAGACGTTTGTTCCTTCCATCGGGGAACGGAGGTTACAACAGTAAACATGATGTTCCCCTTCTGTCACTCACTCGACGTTGTGTCGATTGTAGTGACACAAGGGATCCCACTTAAAAAACACCATGCACTAACCCTCCGAGGGCTTTCAAGTTCAAGATGCTAACCAACAAAACGGTCATGTCTCAAATCAAACATCGCGATTGGTTGGTCATGTACTTTCTGCCACAACACAGGAAGTTCCTGAGGTTCGCTTCAGAGGGCGAAACTTTCCAATATCGTGTTCTTCCATTTGGTCTAGCCTTATCACCCCTCACATTCACAAAATGCATGGATGCAGCACTGGCTCCTTTACGACTCCGGGGCATCCGCATTCTGAATTACATAAACGATTGGCTCATACTAGCACAGTCACAAGAACTGGCATTACAGCACAGGGATATCGTCTTAGCTCATCTGGTTTCTCTGAGGCTGAGGCTCAACGTCAAGAAAAGTGTCTTCTCTCCCACTCAGAAAACTACCTATCTGGGGACCGTATGGAATTTGATCACAATGCGGGCACAATTGTCTCCCGCTCTAATTGAGTCCATTCAGAACACCCTGAGCAAAGTCAGGCTAGGCCAAAGTTGCACTGTTTGTCATTATCAACGACTACTAGGTCTCATTGCAACTGCGTCCTCGGTGATCCCTTTGGGCCTTTTTGCACATGAGTTCATTTCAGTTGTGGCTCAGAGCCAGGGGATTTCATCCAAGGGCCAATCCCCTAGGCTAATAAGGGTTACGCGCCGTGTGCTACTTACCCTTTCTATGTGGTTCAGACCCCGGTTCCTCACTTTGGGTCCCACTCTAGGTGCGTCTTGCCATCGCAGTTTGCTAACGACATACACCTCCCTGACGGGCTGGGTAGCGGTCTTAACACTAGAACTCCCACTGTGGTCATTTTGACCGTTTTTAAATTTTGCAATGTAATAACTTTGTTGAAATAAAACCCATATAACCATAGGATCATGACTTTTCTTAAATATGTGTATATGTTATTCTAACATTGTTATTTTATTAAAATGTCAAAACAAAAAGAGTTCTGAGTGTTTCTACCTTGAATGGCCATAACGGTCATTTTGACCGCTCGCATTTCAGCGTTTGCTACGTAAAGGAACAAAGGGCGCTGTTCACCACGGAGGTGCTGAGAAGTGACAATGCAACACTCACAGTCTATTAGTGCAAAAGAAGGAAAGCACTGTCCATACAGCTGTTGCCATCACAAGAGGCCAAAAGGCTAAACCAGAGACATATACTACAATAGAACCAAGTTCGGAGTAGATGTGCTAGTTCAAATGGTGAGGAAATACTATGTGAAAGCACCCACACGTAAATGGCCAGTGGCTGTGTTTTATAATATCCTTGACCTGGCTGCGATAAATGCTTCCATCATGTTCAGGAAATGTACAAATGAGAGAATGTCACGGAGGAACTTCATAATACGACTGGCAAATGAACTTCACTACGGCCATATGAGAGCAAAAGCCACACTGACGGTGCGAGTACCCAGGCAGGAGCAGCTGCAGATGGAGAGGGGAAAGCAGTGCTAAGTGTGGAGAAACTGCAAGAAAAACTAAACTAAGGACAATTGTGACAAATGTCAAAAGGTAGTGTGTGGGAGCTGTACATGGAAGGTAGAGAGTACCTGTGTTGACTGTGAGTAATCGATCCACAAGCGTCAGTGAATGATGTGCGGTGTTTGCCCCCAAAACAATCAAAAATTTGTTCATAATGATTTCACAGCATAATATTTTTATTATAGTTTTACAGCATGATATTTATGCTCACTGTAAAACAAATATTGCTTTCTAAATCAGTTCGTTTATCGAATGTTCATATTCTTTATTAACCGTTTTGGCCATTTTGGGTTAGGCCTATATGTGTTGCATATATGTCAAAGGTTTTTACTATGCATTGAAATACGCATTGGTGATGTTTTTATAAGCTATTATATTGATTTGTTTTTATTTTACAAAGAAAATAATAGAATATAAATAATCAAATTGGTATCTGTAATTGGTTACAATAGCAGGTTCTGTGATTGTCGATGAACTAATACATTTTCACATTCATTAGAATTTAAATTTAATGTCCTGATGTTTATTATTACCTATCCTAACATAACAGATTCATTTAGTCATGGATTTTGATTCTTTGGTGGCTGCATAGGATTGTTTCAGATTCGCGTTCAAACATTTCCAATAACTCCAGAGCGTTGTAAAGTCCCAAAATTCACAACATGTTTTTATCTAACGAAATATTCTGCCTCAATCCATGTTTGTTGGCGTTTAGACTTTCAAAACAATTTCACTGTGGTGAAAAAACTTGCTGGACACAAAGCGAGGCACGCACCTTCCGGGGCAGTCTAGCAGCTTATATATATATACAATACAAATATATATATATATATATATATATATATATATATATACACACAAATATATATATATATATATATATATATATATATATATTTGTATAGTCTAGCACTATTATATATTACAAAAAAGATCGTATTATGTAGGCCTATCTGCGTTCACTTGGCGTATTTTTTTGTGTATTTTATTCAAAATGAGGATTTTGTTCGAGGATTTTTACATTTTTTAGGGTAATGACATCATAAAATATGATGACAGACATTAGAAGCTTCATTCTAAAACCTCAATAGAAGTTTCGAATGTAAATATGACATGAAAAAAAAAATACATTTGGTACTGTCTAGTATAAACGGTCAGAATGACCGCTATGGCCATTCTAGTAGTTATAGAATTCCGGGAGTTCTAGTGTTAAGTGGTCATCCAGCTCAAGGGGAATGGGAGGGTCGTCAGCTCGATTGTCACATTAACTGTCTTGAGTTGATGGCTGTATTTCTGGCCCTGAAATACTTCCTCCAGAGGCTGCCATGTCTTAGAGCGGGTGGACAACACAGCGGTAGTCTCTTAAATAAAGGTTATCATCAAGGAGGTCTACGTTCACGCCAGCTGAACAGACTGGCATGGCAGATTCTCCTTTGGGCCCAGGGCAAGCTCCTGTTAATCAGAGCAGCTTGTATCCCTGGATGCCTGAATGGGAGCAGATTTACTGTCCAGACAGAAAATACCGACGGGGGAGTGGAAACTCCACCCCGAGGTAGTGGAACAAATGTGGTTGAGATTTTACAAGAGCAGAAGTGGACCTCTTCGCCTCCCAACAGGCAGCGCAATGTCCCCTCTACTTCTCTCTGAGTCACAGGCACAGGGAACAATATTTCATCCCCGGCTCGATCTGTGGAACCTACATGTTTGGCCCCTGAAGGTTACCAACTGAGGGACACTGGGTTTTCACCTGAAGTTATCGAGACCATTCTAAGTGCTAGGACTCCCTCTACCAGAAGAAGTTACGCCAATAAATGGGGTGTCTTTAAAAGATTGTGCAGTGCACATATTGCAGATCCAGTTAACTGCCATATTGCTTCAGTTCTGGACTTTCTGCAGGAAAAATTGTCAGCAGGCTCATGCCCCGCCACTCTCAGGGTCTATTTGTCCACCATTTTGGCTTGCCACACCTTGATTGACGGGGGGACATCCTCTACTCGCTCGCTTCATTCGTGGGGCTATGCGACTAAGGCCTCCTGCTAGAACCAGGACCCCTTCATGGGACTTAGCAATAGTCCTTGAGGGTCTGGTTGAGACCCCCTTCGAACCTCTAGAGTCAGCGTCTAATAAACTTCTGACTCTCAGGATGGTTTTTCTTATGGCAATCACCTCTCTAAAAATAATTGTGGATCTACAGGCTCTATCTGTCTTGCCAGCCTGCTTAGATTTTGCCCCAGAAATGGCTAAAGCAATTTTTCACCCTCACCCTGACTACCTGCCAAAGGTTCCTTTCTCGACCTTAAATCCGGTCACTCTCGAAGCCTTCTGCTCCCCGCTGTTTACAACGCCGGAGCAGGATAGACTTCACAGTCTGTGCCCTTCAGACTTATGTCCACTGCACTAGCCAGTGGCGTAATTCAGGGCAACTATTAGTTTGCCATGGGGGCCGCAACAGGGGGGTGGCCTCCACCAAGCATACTATGTCGCATTGGGTGAGGGACGCTATTTCCCTGGCCTACGAGGCGCACAGTCAAGCTTCGCCAGTAGGTATCAGGGCTCACTCTACCAGATGGGTCGTGTCCTCTAAAGCCTTGGCTAGAGGCGTCCCTCTGCAGCATGTTTGTGATGCGGCAGGCTGGTCCTCTCTGCACACATTCATTAGATTTTATAGTTTGGATGTTCATGCCACTCCGGACTCTTATGTCCTTGAGTCGACATCACAATCTCATGTCTGAGACCTATTGCGCTCTTGTGAGCACACAACACAACTGTAAGGGGTCCGGACAGCCACAGTATGGCGGCGTGGGTATTCTCGTTCCCAAAGCGCTAACTCAGCGCAGCATCATAAGTGTAGCTTTTTGAAAGGGAACGTCTTGGCTTACTTGACTGTAACCCTTGTTTCCTGATAAAAGCGGAACGAGATGCTGTGCTTCATTGCCGCACTGGGATGCCCCAGGACTGCTCTTCAGACAAAATACCTGACAAAGCACCTGTGATGCATCTATTTATAGCCCTGCTACAGGTGCATCCAATGATGTCACCGGCAGAGACTGTACATTCCGTTCAATGTTCATTGATGTGTTGCACACATATTCACAGCTGGTCACACCTGAAGTTGTTCCCAAAGTGCTAACTCAGCACAGCATCTCGTTCCGCTTTTATCAGGGAACAAGGGTTACAGTCAAGTAACCCGAGACGTTTTTCTCCTAGTATTGTGTAGTTATTTTTAATTTTAAACATTTTTGTGCACAGAAATTATCAGTTTTTTTGTATTGTGAGCTAATTCCATGACTGTCGTCAAATATTTTGAATGGTGTGTTCTAGCAACTTTAATAAATAAACTGATGTCTACCATTATTAGGCCCTTAAATTAATCGCAAAGAGGCCATTCATTTGTTCTCTGTGCACTTGTCGATGTGCATGATATGAGATATTTGTGTTGGCACTCCTGGAAGTGTCGTGTTGCAGCATCGGATATTTATGTTGTTAAGGTCAACCCATAATCACATACAGTAAATTGGCTTTTAAAGATGTATACCTTGTCGTCTTAATTTTGAGTGGGGTGAACTCTGTCTTGTGACACTACATTTTTGTGTTAATGCCAATTTTCTCTAAAAAAAGTGTTTCCAAACCAGTTTTTCCTTGACATTTGAAGTGTCGACATAGAGTTTATGCGCTAGAGTTAAAAGGAAAAATATTATGTCGACACTTGTGAAATTTTTAATTCACGTTTCCATCAGCTTTATTTTGATGCGCAAAAACTTTTTCGCAAGAAATCCTTGCATGGAAACGTAGTTACTGTCATGTTTCCAGGCAACACGTAATGTTGAACCAAGTTACATACAGAAGTTACAGCTATAAACTGTTAATTAGCAGAGTATACAATTCTTGAAGTGCAGATAATTAGACTATACATTGTAGAAGTCAGGATTGTGACTCATAAAATGTTACTGACACCCTCATCTTGTTTTAATTGTTTGAAAACAGTAGAGCATAGTGGAGATACTTCACCTCAGTACATTCTAATTGGAAACATCTGTGTGGAGAAAGTCAGCAATTTGTCTATTCCCAGACTGTACACATTAATCCTATCTCTCTGTTTGTTTGGTTGGTTGGTTCTCCAAAAGATAGCTCTCATATATAACTGCTAAATTCTGACAAGCAGATTATAAAATAGCTGACAAGCAGATTATAAAATAGCCATATAATAACCATGGAGTGGAGTAAACTGCATTAGACCCCTCATAGGTATGTGTGTTATTTTAGTTGAATACTGTTATGCTCACTCAAACCACATATAATCCAACTTGAGATAATTTTTAGGCACAAAGTGCAACATTTATTATCTTGTAGAATTAATGTATACATGAGATGAGGACAATACAATATCAATTCTAAAAAGTGGTGAGATGGTGTTTCCTTATGGTAAAAATATCTGGGTTGGTAACTAAAAGTTTTTGGCAGTCAGTAATTGTTTCACTAAATGATGCCTTTATATTCTGAATAAACTTGAAATGCACCCATTAAGGCATCCTGCTATAAACCTTGAAACTGCTTTGTTCTTTGATAAACTTTCACAAAAAAATATTAATTTAAGCTCCGGTATAGCAAGTACTTTCCCTGTTCCCTTTTTTTTATTATGAGGGACAAATACTGTATCATTGGAAAATAGTTGGATTATATGCATGGGTGAAAACAAGTGGTGTGACAATCATCTACAGTCAGAAGTCAGAAGTTTACATACACCTTAGCAAATACGTTTAAACTTATTTTTTCCACAAATCCTGACAATTAATTGTAGAAAACATTTCCTGTCCTATGTCAGTTAGGATCATTACTTGATTTTAAGAATGTGAATTATCAGGATAATAGTAGTGATAATTATTTATTTCAGCTTTTATTTCTTTCATCACATTCCTAGTGGGTCATTCTAGGTCAAGTTTACATACACTTTGGTAGTATTTGTTAGCATTGCCTTTAAATTGTTTAACTTGGATCAAACATTTTGGGTAGCCCTCCACAAGCTTCTCACAATAAGTTGCTAGAATTTTGAACTTTGTTGTCATTAAACCATTTTGCCACAACTTTGGAGGTTTGCTTGTGGCCATTCTCCATTTCGAAGACCCATTTGCAACCAAGCTTTATCTTTCTGGCTGATGTCTTGAAATTTTGCTTCAATATATCCACATAATTTATCTTCCTCATGATGCCATCAATTTTGTGAAGTGCACCAGTCCCTCATGCAGCAAAGCACCCCCACAACATGATGCTGCCAACCCATGCCTCACGGTTAGAATGGTGTTCTTCAGCTTGCAAGCCTCACCCCTTTTCCACTAAACATAATAAAGGTCATTATAGCCAAACGGTTCAATTTTTGTTTCATTAGACCAGAGGGCATTTCTCCAAAAAGTAGGATTTTTGTCCCCACGTGTACATGCAAACTAGTCTGGCAATTTTATGGCAGTTTTGGAGCAGTGGCTTCTTCCTTGCTGAGCAGTCTTTCAGGTTATGTCGATATAGGACTCGTTTTACGGCAGATATAGATACATGTCTATCCATATCCTCCAGCATCTTCACAAGGTCCTTTGTTCTAAGATTGGATCTCCATCCTGAGTGGTATGATAGCTGTGTGGTCTTGTGGTGTTTATAATTGCATACTATTGTTTGTACAGATGAATGTCACACATTCAGGAGTTTGGAAATTGTTCCCAATGATGAACCAGACTTGTGAAGGTCCACAATTTATTTTTCTGAGGTCTTGACTGATTTCTTTTGATTTTTCCATGGTTGTAAGCAAAGAGGCACTGAGTTAGCTAACTGTCTAAAGGCTTGCCATCATTTTCTGGAATTTTCCAAGCTGCTTAAAGGCACAGTTAACTTAGTGTATGTAAACTTCAGACCCACTGGAATTGTGATTTAGTCAATTAAAAGTTAAACAATCTGTCTGTAAAAAAAATTATGGAAAAATTACTTGTGTCATGCACAAAGTAGATGTCCTAAACGACTTGCCAAAACTATAGTTTGCTAATATTAAATCTGTGGAGTGGTTAAAATTATTATAAGTATATATATATATATATATATATATATATATATATATACAGTGAGGAAAATAAGCATTTGAACACCCTGCTATTTTGCAAGTTCTCCCACTTGGAAATCATGGAGGGGTCTGAAATTGTCATCGTAGGTGCATGTCCACTGTGAGAGACATAATCTAAAAAAAAAATCCAGAAATCACAATATATGATTTTTTAACTATTTATTTGTATGATACAGCTGCAAATAAGTATTTGAACACCTGTCTATCAGCTAGAATTCTGACCCTCAAAGACCTGTTAGTCTGCCTTTAAAATGCCCACCTCCACTCCATTTATTATCCTAAATTAGATGCACCTCTTTGAGGTTGTTAGCTGCATAAAGACACCTGTCCACCCCATACAATCAGTAAGAATCCAACTACTAACATGGCCAAGACCAAAGAGCTGTCCAAAGACACTAGAGACAAAATTGTACACCTCCACAAGGCTGGAAAGGGCTACGGGGAAATTGCCAAGCAGCTTGGTGAAAAAAGGTCCACTGTTGGAGCAATCATTAGAAAATGGAAGAAGCTAAACATGACTGTCAATCTCCCTCGGACTGGGGCTCCATGCAAGATCTCACCTCGTGGGGTCTCAATGATCCTAAGAAAGGTGAGAAATCAGCCCAGAACTACACGGGAGGAGCTGGTCAATGACCTGAAAAGAGCTGGGACCACCGTTTCCAAGGTTACTGTTGGTAATACACTAAGACGTCATGGTTTGAAATCATGTATGGCACGGAAGGTTCCCCTGCTTAAACCAGCACATGTCAAGGCCCGTCTAAAGTTTGCCAATGACCATTTGGATGATCCAGAGGAGTCATGGGAGAAAGTCATGTGGTCAGATGAGACCAAAATAGAACTTTTTGGTCATAATTCCACTAACCGTGTTTGGAGGAAGAAGAATGACGAGTACCATCCCAAGAACACCATCCCTACTGTGAAGCATGGGGGTGGTAGCATCATGCTTTGGGGGTGTTTTTCTGCACATGGGACAGGGCGACTGCACTGTATTAAGGAGAGGATGACCGGGGCCATGTATTGCGAGATTTTGGGGAACAACCTCCTTCCCTCAGTTAGAGCATTGAAGATGGGTCGAGGCTGGGTCTTCCAACATGACAATGACCCGAAGCACACAGCCAGGATAACCAAGGAGTGGCTCTGTAAGAAGCATATCAAGGATCTGGCGTGGCCTAGCCAGTCTCCAGACCTAAACCCAATAGAGAATCTTTGGAGGGAGTTCAAACTCTGTGTTTCTCAGCGACAGCCCAGAAACCTGACTGATCTAGAGAAGATCTGTGTGGAGGAGTGGGCCAAAATCCCTCCTGCAGTGTGTGCAAACCTGGTGAAAAACTACAGGAAACGTTTGACCTCTGTAATTGCACACAAAGGCTACTGTACCAAATATTAACATTGATTTTCTCAGGTGTTCAAATACTTATTTGCAGCTGTATCATACAAATAAGTAGTTAAAAAATCATACATTGTGATTTCTGGATTTTTTTTTTTAGATTGTCTCTCACAGTGGACATGCACCTACGATGACAATTTCAGACCCCTCCATGATTTCTAAGTGGGAGAACTTGCAAAATAGCAGGGTGTTCAAATACTTATTTTCCTCACTGTATATATATATATATATATATATATATATATATATATATACATACACACTCACCTAAAGGATTATTAGGAACACCATACTAATACTGTTGTTGATGGAGATTTGTGGGATGCACATCCAGGGCACGAAGCTCCCGTTCCACCACATCCCAAAGATGCTCTATTGGGTTGAGATCTGGTGACTGTGGGGGCCATTTTAGTACAGTGAACTCATTGTCATGTTCAAGAAACCAATTTGAAATGATTCGAGCTTTGTGACATGGTGCATTATCCTGCTGGAAGTAGCCATCAGAGGATGGGTACATGGTGGCCATAAAGGGATGGACATGGTCAGAAACAATGCTCAGGTAGGCCGTGGCATTTAAACGATGCCCAATTGGCACTATGGGGCCTAAAGTGTGCCAAGAAAACATCCCCCACACCATTACACCACCACCACCAGCCTGCACAGTGGTAACAAGGCATGATGGATCCATGTTCTCATTCTGTTTACGCCAAATTCTGACTCTACCATCTGAATGTCTCAACAGAAATCGAGACTCATCAGACCAGGCAACATTTTTCCAGTCTTCAACTGTCCAATTTTGGTGAGCTCTTGCAAATTGTAGCCTCTTTTTCCTATTTGTAGTGGAGATGAGTGGTACCCGGTGGGGTCTTCTGCTGTTGTAGCCCATCCGCCTCAAGGTTGTGCGTGTTGTGGCTTCACAAATGCTTTGCTGCATACCTCGGTTGTAACGAGTGGTTATTTCAGTCAAAGTTGGTCTTCAATCAGCTTGAATCAGTCGGCCCATTCTCCTCTGACCTCTAGCATCAACAAGGCATTTTTGCCCATAGGACTGCCGCATACTGGATGTTTTTCCCTTTTCACACCATTCTTTGTAAAACCTAGAACTGGTTGTGCGTGAAAATCCCAGTAACTGAGCAGATTGTGAAATACTCAGACTGGCCCGTCTGGCACCAACAACCATGCCACGCTCAAAATTGCTTAAATCACCTTTCTTTCCCATTCTGACATTCAGTTTGGGAAAGGAGATTGTTCAGGAGATTGTCTTGACCAGGACCACACCCCTAAATGCATTGAAGCAACTGCCATGTGATTGGTTGATTAGATAATTGCATTAATGAGAAATTGAACAGGTGTTCCTAATAATCCTTTAGGTGAGTGTATATATATATATATATATATATATATATATATATATACACTACCGTTCAAAAGTTTGGGGTCACCCAAACAATTTTGTGTTTTCCTGAAAAGTCACACTTATTCACCACCATACGTTGTGAAATGAATAGAAAATAGAGTCAAGACATTGACAAGGTTAGAAATAATGATTTGTATTTGAAATAAGATTTTTTTTACATCAAACTTTGCTTTCGTCAAAGAATCCTCCATTTGCAGCAATTACAGCATTGCAGACCTTTGGCATTCTAGCTGTTAATTTGTTGAGGTAATCTGGAGAAATTTCACCCCACGCTTCCAGAAGCAGCTCCCACAAGTTGGATTGGTTGGATGGGCACTTCTTGCGTACCATACGGTCAAGCTGCTCCCACAACAGCTCAATTGGGTTCAGATCTGGTGACTGCGCTGGCCACTCCATTACCGATAGAATACCAGCTGCCTGCTTCTGCTCTAAATAGTTCTTGCACAATTTGGAGGTGTGTTTAGGGTCATTGTCCTGTTGTAGGATGAAATTGGCTCCAATCAAGCGCTGTCCACTGGGTATGGCATGGCGTTGCAAAATGGAGTGATAGCCTTCCTTATTCAGAATCCCTTTTACCCTGTACAAATCTCCCACCTTACCAGCACCAAAGCAACCCCAGACCATTATATTACCTCCACCATGCTTAACAGATGGCGTCAGGCATTCTTCCAGCATCTTTTCATTTGTTCTGCGTCTCACAAACATTCTTCTTTGTGATCCAAACACCTCAAACTTGGATTCATCTGTCCACAACACTTTTTTCCAGTCTTCCTCTGTCCAATGTCTGTGTTCTTTTGCCCATCTTAATCTTTTTCTTTTATTGGCCAGTCTCAGATATGGCTTTTTCTTTGCCACTCTGCCCTGAAGCCCAGAATCCCGCAGCCGCCTCTTCACTGTACATGTTGACACTGGTGTTTTGCGGGTACTATTTAATGAAGATGCCAGTTGGGGACCTGTGAGGCGTCTGTTTCTCAAACTAGAGACTCTAATGTACTTATCTTCTTGCTCAGTTGTGCAACGCGGCCTCCCACTTCTTTTTCTACTCTGGTTAGAGCCTGTTTGTGCTGTCCTCTGAAGGGAGTAGTACACACCGTTGTAGGAAATCTTCAATTTCTTAGCAATGTCTCGCATGGAATAGCCTTCATTTCTAAGGACAAGAATAGACTGTCGAGTTTCAGATGAAAGTTCTCTTTTTCTGGCCATTTTGAGCGTTTAATTGACCCCACAAATGTGATGCTCCAGAAACTCAATCTGCTTAAAGGAAGGTCAGTTTTGTAGCTTCTGTAACGACCTAAACTGTTTTCAGATGTGTGAACATGATTGCACAAGGGTTTTCTAATCATCAATTAGCCTTCTGAGCCAATGAGCAAACACATTGTACCATTAGAACACTGGAGTGATAGTTGCTGGAAATGGGCCTCTATACACCTATGTACATATTGCACCAAAAACCAGACATTTGCAGCTAGAATAGTCATTTACCACATTAGCAATGTATAGAGTGTATTTCTTCAAAGTTAAGACTAGTTTAAAGTTGTCTTCATTGAAAAGTACAGTGCTTTTCCTTCAAAAATAAGGACATTTCAATGTGACCCCAAACTTTTGAACGGTAGTCTATATATAGAGGCTACTGTCAAATTAAAACACAAACTCAACACATACTTAATACATGCTTCATTGAGAGCATTTTATACATTCAACACATGATTAGATCACTCAAAACATTTTGCACATTTTTATCCAGGCTTAAGGACATGTACAGCTGTCCAATACAGTATAATTATCACTACACATGTAACACCTATTACACTTATTCACTAAAATGGAAAAAACCCTGTGCTGAAAATCATTAAATAAGGTATGATTCATTCTAAATTTACATAATTGTTCTTGCATGAGCAGAAAACGCGGTCAAGCTCCACACATGCAATCCATATGCATCATTACAATATTATCCATTACAAATACTCAGGTTCTCAGCAGGAAACCAATGGAGTGCGTACCGGGTAGGGAAAGAGGTATTGCCCCAAGTGAAGGAGTTCAAGTTCCTCTGGGTCTTGTTCACGAGTGAGGGGACAATGGAGTGGGAGGTTGGGCGGAGAATCGGGGGTACTGCACTCGCTCTATCGCATCGTTGTCACGAAAAGAGAGTTGAGCTGGAAGGCAAAGCTCTCGATCTACCGGTCAATTTTTGTTCCTGCCCTCACCTATGGTCATGAAGGCTGGGTCATGACCGAAAGAACTAGGCTGAAATGGGCTTCCTCAGAAGGGTGGTGGGCTTCTCCCTTAGAGATAGGGTGAGGAGCTCAGTCATCCGTGAGGAGCTTGGAGTAGAGCCGCTGCTCCTTTGCGTCGAAAGGAGTCAGTTGTAGTGGTTTGGGCAACTGGTAAGGATGCCCCCTAGGCACCTCCCTAGGGAGGTGTTTCAGGCACGTTCAGCTGGGAGAAGGCCTCGGGGGAAGACCCAGGACTAGGTGGAGACATTGCATCTCCACACTGGCCTGGGAACGCCTCGGGGTCACCCAATCAGAGCTGGTTAATGTGGCTCGGGATAGGGAAGTTTGGGGCACCCTGCTGGAGCTGCTGCACCCACGACCCAACTTTGGATAAGCGGTTGAAGATGGATGGATGACAAACACTCAGTTTAAACATACAACTCTTCTGAAAACATATTTATTGCAATGTATAAGCATTTTGTGTACAATTTTATATTTACCCAAAGAATTCTCAAACAATTAACAAAACCGAGAGCTCTCTTACACATTGTATCTTTTCACGTCTCTAACACAAGACAGTTCTGGAGAGCAGGGGCCGCAAACCCTGGTTTTGCAAATCTCAAGTCTTAAAGGGGCCATGTCCAATTTATGACTAGAGTTAAATTGCATGACATTTCTCTACTTGGCTACAGCTATTTATGAATACAAAGGAGTCAAGTGTGAATCATGTAATACATTAACATTACGAGAGTGGAGAGTGTATATGATGTCATATCTTAGTTAATGTTACACTCAACAAGTTCCAGGCATGCACATTTAACAGAGACCGCAAATGGAGTTGAGATTGTGCCCATCCAATATTAAATCACCCCGTGAATTAAGAGACTACTGCAAAATGATCAGTTTCTCTGGATTTACAATTTATAGGTATGTGTTTGAGTAAAATTAACATTTTTGTTTTATTCTATAATGTACTGCCAAAATTTCTCCAAAATTCCAAATACAAATGTTGTCATTTAGAGCATTGCAGAAAATGTGAAAATAACAAAAAATATGCCGTTTTTTCAGACATTGAATAATGCAAAGATATCATGTTCATATTCATTTTCAAACAACACAATATTAATGTTTTAACTTAGGAAGAGTTTTGAAATCAATATTTGATGGAATAACTTCTCAATAACTATCATAAATCTGTTCCCTGATGGAGGGAATGAGACGTTGTGTCGATGTAGTGACACTGGGGAACACTATTGGAAGCCATAAACACCTCAGATCTTTGAGAAAATGCCAATGAGAATTGGCGAGTGGAATTTGCATGCCACTCCCCCGGGCATATGGGTATAAAAGGAGCCGGAATCCATCCACTCATTCAGGTTTTGTGCTGAGGAGCCAAGACAAGGTCCCGAACATTTCAGCGGGTAGTACAGTGTTGTGGCAAGAGGGACACAACGTCTTGTTCCCTCCATCAGGGAATGGAGGTTATGAGGCATTCCACTTCTGTCACTCACTAGACGTTGTGTCGATGTAGTGACACTAGGGGTTCCTATAAAAAACGCCACAACAGCTGAACTGTGTTACATGAACGGCCAAAGCAGGAGCAAGCAGGCTACTGCATGTGTAAAAGCAGATGCACTCGGACGGCACGTAGCCTCCCCCAACACCCTAAAAAACGTTGTATAATCCCCACATCTATCACAGAATATCTATTATATTTTCTCTCTATGTTTTCTCTCCACAGAGTATTTAGTTATTCGGCTGGGGCCATTTAATGCTTTATATGCATCAGGGAAGGCATTCTTTTCCTTTCCCATTCTTTCAGTGGGAAAAGACCCCACAGAGACCACATCCTGCCTGAAGGGGAGGTTAACATGTAGCAGATACATCACATCTACTATCAGGGTCTACTGATAGGGAGACCATACCATGGAAGATGCAACATAGGGGGTTACCGAGGTAACCAGCACCTGTAGAGCACCTAAACCAGTACAGGGCATGTTAGCACACGTACTGGGTCCGACTATGAATTCCTCTGCCGAATTTGTGAGCCACAGGGCTAGGGAGGAAGGACATCCAGGATTCATGGTTCGTGAATTTGCATGGGAGAAGGAGCACACATCTTTGAAAGGTGCTATATGCAAGTGATACACCCGGCCAGCTGTACCTTATTCCCAAACTTACCTGTTCGTACCTGATAAAACACCGAACAAACTGCTCAACCTGGTGATTGTAAAATCTTGCGAAGGTATTGGACGTTTGCCCAGCCCGTTGCTCTGCAGATATCTGCTAGAGAGGTGCCATTGGCCATTGCCCCCAAGGATGCCACACTCCTTGTAGAGTGTGCTCGTATTTTTGCGATACGCAAATCATGCTTTGAACACAGCAACGATAAGGCTGGGTCTGCCTTCTACTGGGGCAGTGCCTTCAGGCTCACCACCTGATCCCTAAAGGGGTCATGGAAACCTTGGGCAGATAGCCCGGTCGGGGTCTCAGGAACACATGAGAGTAACCCGGACCGAATTCCAGGCATGTCTCGCTGACCCCGAAAGACCATGGAGAGGTCCCACGAGGGGATGTGATGTGATCTGTGAGGATTCAACCTCCTTGCACCTCTCAGGAACCTGATGATCAAGTCTTGCTTCCCTAAATAATTGCGTCTACTGCATTGTGGTGTGCCGATATGACGGCTACATACACCTTAAATGTG
This sequence comes from Moxostoma hubbsi, assembly GCA_032164185.1. Taxonomy (NCBI): domain Eukaryota; kingdom Metazoa; phylum Chordata; class Actinopteri; order Cypriniformes; family Catostomidae; genus Moxostoma; species Moxostoma hubbsi. Next base: position 26,163,158 of record JAVLUX010000002.1, on the reverse strand, counting down.
GAGGGGGGCAGTTGCCCCTCCAATCTCTCCTGCATGAAAGAAAGCACTGATCTGACTGTGCTGAGGGTCTTCGCATCGGAAAGCATACCACTTAGTGAACAGACGCCACTTCAAAGCATACAGGTGCCTCGTAGAGGGAGCCCTGGCCTGAGTGATCATGTCTACCACCACAGGCGGTAGACCACTTAGGTCTTCCATGTGAGGTCCGAGAACAATGTCTGTGTGGGCCATTAGGGTGCTACTAGGATGACCTGCTGCTTGTCCTCACTGACCTTGCACAAGGTCTGTGCAAGTATGTTCACTGGGGGAGTGCATATTTGCGCAGCCCCCGGGGCCAGCTGTGGGCCAGCGCATCTGCCCTGAGAGGGGGTCCTCTCATCAGGGAATACCAGAGTGGGCAGTGGGACGATTCACTGGAAGCAAACAGGCCCACCTGTTTTTTGCCGAATTGACTTCAAATCAGCTGGCGTTGAGGCTGCCCTGGATGTGAGTGCCCTGAAGTCGCTGCTGACTCCAGAGGAGTCAAGTAATTTTTATTTGTATATCGCCTTTCACAACACACATAATTTCAAAGCAGCTTTACAGAAGATCAGGCATTAACAGAAGATACAACTGTAATCTCAATAATGTCTATGAGTCATCATTGTGTAGTTTGATAAAATACGATTGTGAAGTTTAAAAATAAGTAATTAAATAATAATTGTATTTATAACCCCAGTGAGCAAGCCGACTACATAAGATGTTGGTTAATGTGAGAAAAATAACCTTGGAAGAAACCAGACTTTCTGTGTTCAGACTTTCTCTTTCCTTTATTAACTGCAGAAGTTCACATAGATGCAATTGTTTTTTTTTCAATTGGTTTTTTTGGCAATTGATAGTCTATATATTCCATTTCAAGAGTGTAGTCCATCAATAGACCGAGATGATGCAGGCAGAGATCAGTGAGGTGCATCGCAGTTCAACCTGGCCGGTAATTTAGGTGAGGTGCGGTGGGGTCCATCCTAAGTCCAAGGTTCAGACAATAGCATATGAAGTATCCCATGTTTGATGGTTGGAATTGGCATCAGTTCATCCTCTAAAGTCCATCGTAATAGACTGAAGTGATGTTTGGCTGGCAACGGCTGCATTTAGTAATCATCACATGAAGCAGGAATGGAGCTGGATCCAGCCAGTTCTTGTGACCTCAGGATAGGAGTACAGAGGTTGAGACAGGGAAACAAATAAATTAATATTAGCATAGATGCCAATAAATTTATTCGAGAGTTATAGGTCATGATCAATGTTTCTGGTTTCTGGCAGACCTATCTAAAGCAGACTAATTGTGAGTTGAAGGATAAGTTAGGTGTATGCCTTGCTAAATAATCAAATCAAATCAAAATCAAATCAAATCAAATCACTTTATTGTCACACTACTGTGTACACGAGTGCAACAGTAGGTGAAATTCTTGTGTGCAGTTCCGAGTAACATAGCAGTCATGAAAGTGACGAGACATAAACCACTTTACAATAAACAACATATTTACACAAAACAATTTACATAACAAATGTACACATACTTACACAACAATTTACATAACAAATGTACACAATACACACAATGTAGAATACACATACACTAGGTACGGGTATAAATATATATAAACACTAATTGAATTGGGAGAATATATTGACAGAGTGATGATTAATAAAGTGCAGTGCTGATTGTTGATCGTGAGAGATCATGTGTTCAAAAGTCTTATTGCTTGTGGGAAGAAGCTGTCATGTAGTCGACTGGTGCGGGTCCTGATGCTGCGATACCGCCTGCCTGATGGAAGCAGTGAAAGCAGCCCATGACTCGGGTGACTGGAGTCTCTGATGATCCTCCGAGCTTTATTCACACACCGTCTGTTATATATATCCTGGAGGGAGGGAAGCTCACCTCCGATGATGTTTCTGGCAGTTCGCACCACCCTTTGCAGGTCTTTGCGGTTGTGGGCGGTGCTATTGCCGTACCAGGCGGTGATGCAGCCAGTCAGGATGCTCTCTACAGTACTGGTGTAGAACCGTGTGAGGATGTGGTGGTTCATTCCGAACTTCCTCAGCCGTCTCAGGAAGAAGAGGCGCTGGTGAGCCTTCTTCTCAACGGCCTCAGTGTGGACGGACCATGTGAGTTCCTCAGTAATGTGGACACCGAGGAACTTGAAGCTGCTGACTCTCTCCACCGGTGCTCCATTAATGGTGATGGGGCTGTGTTCTCTGTCTTTCTTCCTGAAGTCCACCACAAGCTCCTTGGTTTTTACTGACGTTGAGGAAGAGGTTGTGCTCCTGACACCAGCGTGTCAGAGTGTGCACCTCCTCTCTGTAGGCCGTTTCATCATTGTCAGTGATCAGACCTACAACCGTTGTATCGTCAGCAAACTTAATGATGGCATTGGAGCTATGTGTTGCCACACAGTCATGTGTGTAAAGGGAATACAGGAGTGGGCTGAGAACACAGCCCTGCGGGGCTCCAGTGTTGAGGGTCAGTGATGAGGAGATGTTGCTGCCCATTCTAACCACCTGATGTCTGCCTGACAGGAAATCCAGGATCCAGCTGCACAGCGAGCTGTTTAAGCCCAGAGCCCGGAGTTTCTCATCAAGCTTGGAGGGCACTATGGTGTTGAATGCTGAGCTGTAGTCTACAAACAGCATTATCACATATGTGTTCCTTTTTTCCAGGTGGGAAAGAGCAGTGTGTATTGTAGATGCAATGGCATCATCAGTGGAGCGGTTGTTACGGTAGGCAAACTGCAATGGGTCCAAAGAGGTGGGCAGAACAGAGCAGATGTGATCTCTGATCAACCTCTCAAAGTATTTGCTGATGATGGGGGTGAGGGCAACAGGACGCCAGTCATTTAAGCAAGTGATTTTTGATTGCTTCGGTACAGGCACAATGGTTGATGTTTTGAAGCATGTGGGGACTACAGACAGGGATAGGGACAAGTTGAAAATGTCCGTAAAAACACCAGCCAGTTGGTTCGCGCATGCTCTGATGACGCGGCCCGGAATGCCGTCTGGACCCACGGCTTTACTGATGTTCACCCGTCGAAAGGATTGGGTTACATCCGCAACAGAGACGGAGAGTGAACCATCATCTGTAGTATCGGCCGCGAGTGCTCTCTCTGTGAGGGCGGTGTTGTTGTCCTCGAAACGAGCATAAAATGTATTAAGCTCGTCCGGGAGAGAGGCAGCGGTGTTCATGGCGGAGTTTTTATTCCGTTTATAGTCCGTGATGGTGTTAATTCCCTGCCACATACTTCTGGAGTCAGTGGTGTTAAACTGTTCTTCAATTTTGTGCCTGTACTGGCGTTTGGCTGCACGGATGGAGTTACGGAGGGCATAACTGGCTTGTTTACGCTCCTCCGCGTTCCCGGAATTAAAAGCGGTGGTCCGCGCAGTAAGTGCCACGCGACCATCGCCGTTAACCCATGGTTTCTGGTTGGGGTAGATCCGTATATTTTTTGTCGGAACAACGTCCTCTACGCACTTTCTGATGAAACACGTTACGCTATCAGCGTAAACCTCGATGTCGTCATCGGAGGCAGACCGGAACATCTCCCAGTCCGCGTGATCAAAACAGTCCTGTAGCGCAGAGTCTGATTGGTCCGACCAGCACTGGATGATTCTGAGGGCGGGTGCTTCCCGTTTCAGTTTCTGCCTGTAAGCGGGCAGAAGCAGAACGGAAGAGTGGTCAGATTTGCCAAATGGTGGGCGGGGGAGGGATTTGTAGCCATCCCGGAAAGGAGAATAGCAATGATCCAAAACCCGGTCCCCTCGTGTGTTAAAGCTGATGTGTTGGTGGTATTTTGGTGCTATTGTTTTGAAGTTGGCTTTGTTGAAGTCCCCGGCAACAATGAACGCGGCCTCAGGGTGCGCGGTTTCCTGCTGACTTATACTGCCATACAGTTCCCTAAGTGCCCGGTCTGTGTCTGCTTGTGGGGGGATGTACACAGCAGTGATAATGACCGCTGTGAATTCCCTCGGTAGCCAGAATGGTCGACACAGAAGCATGAGAAATTCCAGATCAGGAGAGCAGAAAGACCTGATAAAATGTATATTCCTCTGATCACACCATGATTTGTTGATCATAAAACATACACCTCCACCTCTGCTTTTACCTGAGAGGTCTTTCGCTCTGTCCGCTCGGTGCACGGAGAAACCCGTGGGTTCGATGGCCGAGTCTGGAATCTCCGCGGACATCCAGGTTTCCGTAAGACAGATAACACAGCATTCTCTCGTCTCTCGTTGGAAAGAGATCCGCGCTCTCAGCTCGCAGAGCTTGTTGTCCAGAGACTGAACATTTGCCAGTAGTATACTGGGTAGCGGGGGGCGATTTGCGCGACGTCTTAATCTGATGAGAACGCCGGCTCTTTTTCCCCTTTTCCGTCTGCATTTCCGCGGCCGGGCAGCCCAAACAAAGGGTCGGCATTGAGGAATGTGAAGTCCGGTTTTCGGTGTGTGATTGCCGAACCAATGTCCAAAAGCGTTTGTCTGTCGTACACAATAAGGCAGACAACATCCAAGACAAATAGATGAGTCTTTAGTCTAGATTTTAACTGAGGGAGTGTGTCTGCATCTCAAACAGTGTTAGGGAGACTGTTCCATAGTTTATGAGCCAAATATGAAAAGGATTTACCTCCTTTTGTGGATTTTGATATTCTAGGAACTATTATCAGGCAAGAATTTTGCGATCGTAATGAACGTGATGGAATATAGCATGGTAGAAGGTCACTTAAGTACTGCGGAGCTAGACCATTCAAAGCTTCGTATCTAGTTAAAAGAATTTAAAAATTTATAAAAAATGTAAAAGGTAGCCAATGTAACGATGATAAAATGGAGCTAATATGATTGTATTTGTTGGTTCTCGTTAGCACTCTGGCTGCTGCATTTTTAACCAATTAAGTTTATTTATTGATCTTGCTTGGACATCCTCCCAGTAATGCATTACAATAATCTAGTCTTGAGGTCATGAACACAATAATTAGTATTTCGGAATCAGCAACAGAGAGCATGTGCCGTAATTTAGCAATATTTCTTAAGTAGAAGAATGCTGTTCTACAAATATTAGTAATTTGATTTTCAAAGGAAAGATTGGTATCAAATTGTTATTTATATGGTTGGTTATTGGTTATTTATATATGCTACCGCTGTCACGTTGTCCATCGGAGCAACACGTGCTTGCCCTGGTTCACCTGCAATAGCCTCCACAGGGCAAGCAATACATCCAGCAACTCGAGACAGTTGATGTGCCAGCACAGCTGCAGTCCTGTCCGTTGCACACGGTGCCCCATCCTTAACTATGATATGCCTGGACACTTGCCGTGAGCAGCGCCCTGACCCCCGGGACCAACAGCCTGACACTCGAGGCAGCCCGGGCAAGCAAGGCGGTCAGCAGATGGGCGCTAGCCCAATCTCCAACATCACCAAGGTGCTTTAAGATGCAGTAATCTAAATATCATCCATCTCGCGAGCTCCGCAAGAGACATTAGGCTGGCACTGTGGCGAGCTACCTGTCTCATCCCAGAACTGGACGGGAACAAACGAGCGTGCTGGGGAATGAGTGATTCACTGGAGATTACCTGGCGGAACCAAACCTATTAGAACCCGCAAATCGCCTCCAGCTTAAACCGGGCTGGCTTCGTACCCGTAGTTAGAAGGTCCGGCATGGGGGACAGCTAAAGTGGCTTTCCCCCGGAAGAAAGAAAACCACGACTGCAACTTTGCCCTTGTCATGTTCTCGCAATGAGAACATGAACCATCCACACATGCTTCCTCGATGTGTTATGGCCCAGGCACGTGAGGCAGTCAGACTCTATGTTACAAGACTGTTTTGATCACGCGGACTGGGAGATGTTCCAGCCCACCTCTGATGATGACATTGAGGTTTATGTTGATAGCGTAATGCGTTTCATCAGGAAGTGCGTAGAGGACGTTGTTCCAACCAAAGCAATACGGATCTACCCCAACCAGAATCCATGGGTTAACGGCGATGTTCGCACGGCACTTAATGCGTGGACCTCTGCTTTTAATTCAGGGAACACGGAGAAGCATAAACAAGCCAGTTATGCCCTCCGTAACTCTTATCAGAGCAGCCAAATGCCAGTACAGGCACAAAATTGAGGGTCAGTTCAACACCACCGACTCTAGAAGTATGTGACAGGAAATTAACATCATCACGGACTACAAAGGGAATAAAATCTCCGCCGTGAACACTGCTGCCTCTCTCCTGGATGAGCTTAAAACATTTTATGCTCGTTTCGATGACAGTAACACCACCCTCATGGATAGAGCACTCGCAGCCGACGATACAGAGGTTGGTTCACTCTCCGTCTCTGTTGCGGATGCAACCCGATCCTTCAGACGGGTGAACAGCTGTAAATCCGCGGGTCCAGATGGCATTCCGGGCCGCATCATCAGAGCGTGCACAAAACTGGCGGGTGTTTTTACGGACACTTTCAACCTGTCCCTCTCCCTGTCTGTAGTCCCCACATGCTTCAAAACATCCACCATTGTGCCTGTACAAAAGCAATCAAAAATCACTTGCCTAAATGACTGGCGTCCTGTTGCTCTGACTCCCATCATCAGCAAATACTTTGAGAGGCTAATCAGAGATCACATCTGCTCTGTGCTACCCACCTCTCTGGACCCATTGCAGTTTGCCTACCGCAACAACCGCTCCACTGATGATGCATTGCATCTACAATACACACTGCTTTCTCCCACCTGGAAAAAAGGATCACATATGTGAGAATGCTGTTTGTAGACTACAAATGCCGTTGTGAAGAAGGCTTACCAGCGCCTCTTCTTCCTGAGATGACTGAGGAGGTTTGGAATGAACCACCATATCCTCACATGGTTCTACACCAGTACTGTAGAGAGCATCCTGACTGGCTGCATCACCGCCTTGTACGGCAATAGCACCGCCCACAACCACAAAGCCCTGCAAAGAGTGGTGCGAACTGCCAGACACATCATCGGAGGTGAGCTTCCCTCCCTCCAGGACATATATAACAGGCGGTGTGTGAAAAAAGCTTGGAGGATCATCAGAGACTCAGTCTTGTCACTGTCATGACTGTTATGTTGCTCGGAACGTTCACCTACTGTTGCACTTGTGTACATGGTAGTGTGACAATAAAGTGATTTGATTTGATTATTCCAAAATGGATTAAATTCATTATTTTCCTCAAAATTCTACAAACAATACCCCATAATGACAACGTGAAAGAAGTTTGTTTGAAATCTTAAAAATTAAATCACATGTACATAAGTATTCACAGCCTTTGCCATGCCACTCAAAATTGAGTTCAGGTGCATCCTGTTTCCACTGATCATCCTTGAGACGTTTCTACAACTTGATTGGAGTCTACCTGTGGTAAATTCAGTTGATTGGACATGATTTGGAAAGGCAAACACCTGTCTACATAAGGTCCCACAGTAAACAGTCCATGTCAGAGCACAAACCAAGCCATGAAGTCCAAGGAATTGTCTGTATTCCTCAGAGACAGGATTGTATCGAGGCACAGATCTGGGGAATGGTACAGAAACATTTCTGCAGCATTGGAGGTCACAATGAGCACAGTGGCACATAAATGGAAGACGTTTGGAACCACCAGGACACTTCCTAGAGCTGGCCGCCCAGCCAAACTGAGCAATCGGGGCAGAATGGCCTTAGTCAGGGAGGTGATCAAGAACCCGATGGTCACTCTGACAGCTCCAACATTTGTTCTTCCAGAAGAACAACCATCTCCGCAGCACTCCACCAATCAGGCCTGTATGGTAAAGTGGCCAGATGTAAGACACTCCTCAGCAAAAGGCACATGACAGCCCACCTGGAGTTGCATCTGAAGGACTCTAAGACCATGAGAAACAAAATTCTCTGGTCTGATGAAACAAAGATTGAACTCTTTGGCCTTAATGACAAGTGTCATGTCTAGAGGAAACCAGGCAATGCTCATCACCTGGCCAATACCATCCCTACAGTGAAGCATGGTGGTGGCAGCATCATGCTGTGGGGATGGTTTTCAGCGGCAGGAACTGGGAGACTAGTCAGGATCAAGGGAAAGATGAATGCAGCAATGTGCAGAGACATCCTTAATGAAAACTTGCTCTAGAGTGGTCTGGACCTCAGACTGGGGTGAAGGTTCAGCTTCCAACAGGACAACGACCCTAAGCACACAGCCAAATTAAAAAAAGGAGTGACTACTGGACATTTTCAGGCTCTGGAGAGATCTGAAAATGGCTGTGCAACGATGATCCCCATTCAACCTTGTTGCAGCTTTTGAGGTCCTGCAAAGAAGAATGGGAGAAACTGCCCAAAAATAGGTGTGCCAAGCTTGTAGCATCACACTCAAAAAGACTTGAGGCTGTAATTGGTGCCAATTACACCAATTCTCAAAAGTCTTGTGGATACATTTTTAGTATGTGTAAATATATATATATATATATATATATATATATATATATATATATATATATATATATATATATACTGTGTATATATATATATATATATACACACACTGTAGGATTATCCACGAACAAAGCCATCAAATGAGCACAGCAACATATTTCACAGATCAGAGAGCGGGAGTTTGTAAGAGTCCTCCACAAAGGATCGCATATCAGCTTTGGAAATGGAAAGAACAGTTGACCATGTGACTCTGAAAAGCCACTTCTGATTGGCTCAGGACACCTTTGGGGTGCGGTCAATTTCAGTTTAAAACTTTCCTACCCAAGGAAGAATGCTCTCTCTCTTCTTCTGAAATCTTCTGCTCTTGCAACGGTCTCTTGGTCTCCTCTCTTTGGCTCTATTGTTTATTACAGTTCCTCCATGCCATGAAGAGTCCAAGGAAAACTCGGGTCACCAAAAGTCCAGAGGAATCCTCTCACTCTCTGCTCTGCGGTTCACACACCCAACAGGAGTCATGAGTCCTCCTTGCAGAAGGCCTTGCTTAATCCAGACAATAACCATCTGCAATCATATCAGAGTCCAAAACATCGACAGAATAAACTTTCTACAAATGCTAAAGAACCTAGCAACACGAGGAATTGCAATGCAAGGAAACACAACAACACTTAAGTACATCTCCAGGCTTTTGCTAAAACTGCTGGTGTATTAGTTGAATTCTTTGGGTAATCTGACTGAAAATCGATTTAAACTCAAAGAAGGATAAATTGTTTTTAAGGCAGTCAACAGACTCCATAAAGTTCATTTTGACTGTATTGATCATTCTGTCACTTTACTCACCAACCTGTTTTATGTGTTAGATAATTTTTATGTTTAGGATAGCAATAACATTTGACTGTATTAAAAGATAATTTGACTGTGGTATATTTTGATAAACAATCTCATCCCTGTTTTTAAAATGTTTCACTTCAAATCTGTATCTAAATATGTGTAATATTATTTTTGATAAGCCGTGAGAATAATATTATTCCAATAAGTGAATTAATCATAATTCCCTTATTAAACTAATTCCTTACAATAGAAATTTTGAGTGGATACAATGAGACGTTGTAGTACGATTTTAATGGTGGAGAATTTTATTCAAACAAATAATCTAGTTATTTGTGTTTTATCTAATTTATAATGGTTGTCGAACATGACTAATTCCATTACACATTTCTTTACATAATAATGTAGAATAAGGACAGTTTAATTAAATTCCTAGATCACACATACTGTTCCTACATATAATGGTGGAGAATTGCGTCACTTTAATCCATACTGTGTACATTTATACAACCAAATTTTCTACACACACTCGTATATATATATATATATATATATATATATATATATATATATATATATATATATATATATATATACATGAAACACCCCACGTGGGTAATACCAAATAGGGATTAATATAGTCAGGGGATCTATATAGTAACACAGGATGTAATTTTAACACTTTAACAGTTTTATTCTCATAGGAAGTTGTGACTTGTGACCTGGGAGTGGTGGTGGCGTAGTGGGCTAAAGCAATGAACTGGTAAGCAAATGGTTGTCAGTTCGATCCCCACAGCCACCACCATTGTGTCCTTGAGCAAGGCACTTATCTCCAGGTTGCTCCGGGGTGATTGTCCCTGTAATAAGTGCACTGTAAGTCGCTTTGGATAAAAGCATCTGCCAAATGCATAAATGTAAATTTTGTGACTTCATAGTGGGTATTAACACCAAAGCTTACATGTTTTGGGATGTATTAATTATAACTGACAGCCTACCTTTATCAAAGGATTTTGGCATACCCATTGAATATATAAAAAGCACTCTAAACAGAGGACTTGTGAAGAGATAGATGCCACATCCAGGTCGAAACTGGCGGGTACGCTCAACATATTGTTATTTTTGCGGGTGTGCTCAACATTTGTTAGTTTTATTGGCCAGATGTGAGATTTACTGGCACCTGAAGTTTGTCCATTTATGACGTTGTGGAATTCCAGGATTAAGATTGGGTAAATCCTAGATTCAAATCATGTAATTTAAATTCTTCTGCATGTATAATCCAACATATCCCCCTTTCGATTGAATATGTTTGAAGTGGAAGCAAACCTCTGCAATCGCTGGAAAACAAGCAGAAGAAGACAAACACAAACAACCACAAGACAACACCTCCATCAAAGCTAAATCACTGGTGCAGAATCACTAATTATTCAGGAAGTGTTTTGGTACTCTTGGATCATCTTCTACGATTGTTAGTGTTTTAGAGTCATCCTTAATTATCTTAAGTGGTTCAGAAACTTGTAAAGGGTCATTTTTTTATTGGGGTGAATCATTATGAAAACGAACGGTCGTTTATGAAATTAAACCGGTTACTGTCATTTCCGTTTGGTGAATTCCTTCCGCCTTGTTTCTGTCGTGATTCAGAACCAATGGTGAAGGAGTACCCATTTAAAACCAGGAGGATTGAGTTTTGTTTGACCCTCTTCACTCAGGAAGTAACGAATGCTAAGTCATTTTGGAAATTGATCGGCGTTGTTCAATTGTGTAGTGTAACACGTTAAGTTCCTTCAATTTAATTGGGATGGTTTCTTTGTCCACAATATCATGGCATATCACAGATAAATGTCTTATTCACACAAGGCTTTCTGAATGCTCTATGAATTCAAGGTGCTCATGAACGTAAAGCATAAGGAGTCAATCCTGATATAATGCCCTTGACGTTTTTTGCTAGCTAAATGGAATTAGCTTTAGCATTTTGCTATTTGAGTGTGTCCTATCATAATGTGTAAGTTACATAACCAATGTTGAGTGGTTAATGTGACCTTATATGGACATAGTGTAGCTAGGGTTTCTGAGTACCTGAATGTAATGTTGTGTGCCTTGTCTATGAGGAAACTAGTTTGATATTTCCCTATAGTGTTTGGGTGCGTTAAGGGACTGTTGTAAACTGTGTCAGACTATGTCAAACTTTGTCAGTTTGTTTCAAACTCCCCCCTTTTTCTAGTCTTGGAGCTTGTTTCTGTCGACTTGGTTTCGGTGGACCCAGTTGGAGATTGGCGCTTTGTGTCTTGGCTAATCTGGATTCTCTAGGTGACTGTGGGTGCTGATGAAGCCACAGTTCATTGAAGTTTTTTTCACAGTTATTGATGCATGTATATAACTCATCATGCTGTTGTATGACTGAATTTCTGTCATGTCGAATTAAGATGTGGTTGAGGCTAATGGCTGAGTTTTCAGTCCATAAGCCGTTGCCGTGTCAGTCACTTCTGTGCCTGGTGCCTGTATTCATGTCATAGAGTGTTACGGAAGGAGTATGAAATGTCTTTATGGTCAGCCTTGTGTGGATTCTGCTTGAAGTATGCTGTGAGTAGCTTCAGCAGTTCTGGTAAGATTTCTGCTTGTGGCTCATCTAGTTCCTGAGCAGGCTTTGTTCTGTGTTCATGTACAGCCTCAGTTCTGTGTCTGTCTACACGGTGTTGAAATGGCTTTCTGAAAAGGCTTGAGACTAACGATGCCTTAGGGGCCTTTCTTGAGGCCATTCTTTGTTTTACATAAGCCTTGTGTGCTAAGTCACATAGTTGTTGAGCTGTCATCGTGCGAGTACAGGCTGTGACTCGATAATATCTCACTGGGGGATGCAGGTTTCAGAGAAAGATGGTTTTGAAGTTAAATTCTTCTTCCATCTCAGGATTGTTCCAAGACTGGAAGTAGTCTTGACGTAGTCTACGGTAGTACGCTTGTATGGGTTTTTTTCGTCCCTGTTTGGTGTTCAGGGCGGTAAACAGTTCTTGTCCAGACTCTGGGTCTGAAAATTCTTTAACCAGGGCCTCTCTCAGACGTTGGTTGTCAGACTTTGCGTGGTTTGATTATCTGTCAAGAAAACCTTTTACCTCATGGCAGGATGTTATCCATAGTAGGTATAAAGTGTCTCTCTTAGTCATCTGAGGCCTCATATTTAGGTGGAAATCTATTTTACGCAGGTAAGCATGGACCTTGTGACCCTCAGCAGGATCTGGTGTGAACTTTTCAATGTTCCTTGCCAGCTTGTCGAGGACCTTAAGCTCCATTCCACATGCTGCTTCAGGGTTGATTGGGATGTTTACCCTTTCACTGCAGTTGTAGAGGGGTTCTTTGAAGAGACCCACTGAGGATTTGTGCTGTGGGCCTTCGTGTCGCTCATCTTGTGGAAGCTTTCGGTTGTAGGATGCTACTTTGTCAACCAGGGGTGCTGCTGTGTGATGCCCGTCCATCTTAAACCGTCGCCTTAAATCGTAAGAGTGTTTCAGTTAATCTCTGACCATGTCGAGCTCATCTTTGGTGAGGTCAAGTTGCTGGGTCATGGTTTTAATTTCCGTTCTGGACATGTCCAGATGGCCTTCCAAGGCCTTGTTTTGAGAGTTCATCTATTTCAGGTCAAACATGGCCTTTTCCAGTTGTGCCACGTGTGCTGGAATTTCGTTTCCTGGTCCTCTTGGGCGGCTTTAGCCTGCTGCTTTCTGTGCTTGGTAGCTGTCAGGGCTTCCTGGGGCCATTCGATTTCTCTCGTTGACACTTGTTCCAGTTGTTTGAACACGTTACATTGTTCTTGGGCTTCAGATTCTAGCTGGTCTATGCGGCACATGGCATGTGTTAGCACCTTTTTGTTTTTTTGGAGTGCAGCTTTAGGTCATTTACTTCCTGTGTCAGATGGGTGGCATTGATCTGATTCATCTGGCCATAAGGTTGTGGGCCAGGTAGTTGGTGACTTTTCCCAGCATGTCACTCAATATTGCCTTCAAGTCTTTCCAGTGGGCCATGGGGTCAGTTTTCAGCCACATGTTGACACACTGTAGTGGAAGACTAGGGAGAGAGAGCTGACACAGATTTACACAGGGTTCATGTCCTAAGTGTGATGTTACAGCTAGATGTTGGCTTCAATATGTGGGGACACAAATGAAGGGTAGTAACAGCTAAGTGTTGTTTTCAGTGAATGTGAACAAAAAGTGACGTGTAATTAAATGTTTCTTTCTTTTCAATCTGGCAGGATTGACACCATACACCTGTTTATGTGGTACAGTTGAACTGTTTACCACAGATGCCTCAAAGGCACGCTTGGGGGTGGTGAAGGTTACCTAGTGCTTCTCTCTGCAATTTATTTCTGGATGTGGCTGCGTTTGGATACCGGAATTTGGATTGCATTGATAAACACAAAGAAAGTGGTTGCGTGAGGTTAAGACTAGGGAGAACACACAAAATTTGGTTAATGATTTGACATTTCAAGATGACTCTTATTGATGACAAATATTTTAACCAGAATTATCTGTGGTTCAACAGGCTTTGTCTCTAGACTGTAAACAGTAGGGTTAGAAAACAGAGATAGAGAGACAGAGATTCGAAGACTAAATTAACAAAATCCACCAATGAATATTCTGTTGTTATGCTTGATAGCAATAACAGGGATCCTAATTGAGGCTTGGTGCTCCTTGATCATGTAACAGAATTTTATTGGAGGGATTTATCAATTTAAAATTCCACAATGGGGAAGTCTTTATTTCTTTATTGTTAGGACAGATGTTGCAAGTTCCTGACACTCTGATAAATAGAACACATGTGTTAAACTGATATTTCATCACTGTATAACGTAGCATATGTTCAATAGTCATCGGTTTTCCACGCAGTCATCTAAATTGACATACTCATCAATACTTTAAAAAAAATGCAGCTTTGTAATTTAATGTTAGCATGTAATGATGAAGTGAAACAAGACTGATGCAATACATGCAATTGTTTTACTCTCACTTTGCTTTCTCTTATAACTGCATGCACATTGCAGAAGCACATTTTCAAATAGATATTTTGTGCTCTGTGGAGTTCAAGGGTAATGCTGAGAATTATTCAAAAGGCACTGTGGGTATGAAAACAACACCTTCTTACACAACATTAGTGTCCACTCACCGTGATTGGATTTTGAAGAATCCTGGTGTAAAAGTAACAAAGCCTAGTAACACTTTGAAGGAATGATATTCCACAAGATGAAGCTGAACTTTAATCAAATCACATCATGTACATTTTGTGTCAGTGTGTGCAATGAAATGTGTGTGGTCTTGCAGGAGACTTCAGGAGCATTGCTGGCTTATGCAATGTCCAGCAGAGATAACCTTGAAATGAGGGTAGACTTGTGTCAGGGCAGTCGAGTGCTTGCTATCATTTGAAAGACAGCAGGGAGGTAGGTCATTAACTGAATCGATGGTGACAGTTTAGAGTGAGTGAGAAGACAATGCACTCATCACTAACCTCTGTAATCTTGGGCTTTGCATCACTACTGTGACTGCTCAATTGCCTGCCCTTTTGTCTAAGCAGTCACTTTGCTGAGAGGACGACAGTCTTAGGCCCCATCAACATGAATGCAATATTCCTGAAAATGTTTTCTCTGTGTTTTGGCCTCCCATTCACATGTCAACTACATTTTAGGTCACTGAAAACATTTTCCATGAGTGAAACAGATTTTGGAACATGGTGGCATTATAAACACAATTGTTCCTAATATTACAACTTTGACAATTAATTTGACACTAAATATTGAATTTGATAGACTGGAATTGACAGGCACCTGGTGTAATGATGGCACTGAGGTGGTACTTGAGTGAATGAGTGCACAACAATAACTGGGTCACTCACAGACAAGTTTAAAGACATTTAATATTAATTTTGATTCGGCTCAAAGAACAAAAGTAATGTTGTCCACAATTCATGGCAACTTATGAAACTGATACAAGCTGATCAACAGAGGCAGGTGGGCATTATTGCTAAGATATGCATGATGTTCTACTGTGGTTTTTGACATAAAAGCTTTAGCCACATAATATTGGCAACTCCTGGCCTGGCAAGCATTTTTGTATTGTCTTATGGACCTAGTGATTTCCTAAAATGCATTTTGTGTGGACTGAAATATTTTATGTTATTTGATTGCATCCTATATTTGTTTGACGGGCAGCTTAAATGTAAGTTTTGTTAAAACACTCTGATAGATGAAGGGGATTGTACTGGCCTGAAGAAGAAAAGGAGCCCATCAGTACAGACAGATGACAGCCCTTTCTGCACAATTCATCGATGGGAAGTTTCTGAGTGCGGCATCATTTTTAACTACACTTACAAAGACAAATCACAAATCATGTTCGCAAACATGTGCCCACATACACATTCCACTCTCTCTTGCTTTGAACTGAGCAATTAGCTGCACAGCTCTGTCACTTTCACACTCTGTTGTAAGACTGTTATTTTGCTGAAGTGATGATTTTGTCCAAATCACAGGCATGTTTTGCTATGAAATTGTATTTTTTTATTATATATATATATATATATATATATATATATATATAAGCTAATGTATGAACAAAGCAGGTTATCCTGTCCTGTGCATATTCTGTCTTAAGCGAATAAAAGAAGACTATTAGTTCTATATTTACCCAAGCTGTTGCATGAGTGTGTGTGTGTGTGTGTGTGTTCTGGCCCTGTCAAATTAGATAATCCATTATACATTATCTGCAGGCCACTTCCTATAGTGATCGAGACCCATGACATGTCTGGATGTGAACCAGTGTCTTTTATGACCCATCCATCAGAGAAGCTTACAGATCTGGACACAGTTTAGTATTTCAGGCCCTGACAGCCATCCAGATGGCTTAGTTCCAGCTGAACCCAATGACACTGGCCATTATTCTCATCCTCTATGGTTGGAAGCATCTGCATTTCATAATGCAAAATGGGGAAAAGGATAATTGCTGTTGTTATGCACAGTTTCTGAATGGAAAATGAAATAATAACAAAATAAGGAGGTTAGAAAAAGGAAAGTGCATGTAATTCTGGTACAATGTACCAATGTAATTTGTTTAACAAATATTAAACTACTATTGAATTTACAAAAGGATACAAAATTATGGAAGCAGAGAAGTGCACATCCATCCTTCATCCATTCATCCATCCATCCATTTATCAGTGGCGTGCTGTGCATAAATGGTACCCTACAACCCTTAATGATTCAGAAGGTGTACTTAACAGAAGCCATTGGCATGGCAAACTTTCTTTGACATGACAATAAATTATTATCATGCAAAGTGTAAGGAAAGTTGACATTCAGATTCTTCGCTGTATATCATCCTCGGATTTAAGACTGTCTGCTCTTCCTGTAGCTGGACATTCCCCACTGTTCACGGTAACCTCAGGTAGAGATGAAAACACAGCTGCAGGAAAGGACATTTTCTGACTTGCTTTCAAAGTGTAACACATTCTCATTGGAACTGTACTCACTAAAATCAGTTGAGTTAAAAATGAGCCAACACATAGATTTACATTTACAATAAAATAAAATAAATTAGTTATTGGTTATAAAATAACTAATTTGTTGGGTTTTATTTATTTTGGGGGGGGGGGGGGGGGGGGGGGCAAAATGTTGCTTTAACCATCCTAGTATTATTGGTACTATTATTATTGTTGACATTATTATTATTATTGTGTGTAAATAAATTAGAATGCACAAGTAACAAATATCTTGAAAATGCTTTATTTCCATTAAATTTAAACTTTAATGCAAACATTTTCATTAATTAAGTAAATTGTTGCAATTGTGTTATCAATTTACTTCCTTTTTATCATTAATTTACTTACAATCATGTTTCAATTTACAAGAACCACCACAAACAAATAAGTATTAAATAAGTAGGCAATGGTGTAACGCTGCTGGCATGGATGAAGATGATGACGATGGAGTGACAAACACAAGTGCAGTTTATTAAACAAAAGTGAGATCCAAAAACCCTAACTAGAAACATGAAACATAAACATGACTAAACTAGACTTGACACAAACAAAACATGACTTGACTAAATCTTGACTTGTCTTGACTTGACTTAAGCAAAACAACAACAAAGTTACATTAACAATACTCCACAAAGGACAATGGCAAACATAAGGTATAAAATACATTGACATGAGTAACAAGTTAACAAGACCACCAATGAAAATACAAGACTGAAAACAATATAACAAGACAATGAAACATGATAACAAGACAAGACTAATAAACAAAGGAACCAATGCGAAAATGTTCACCGGGACCAGTGAGCAGAGGCAGGCCTGGACCGGTGAGCATAGGTCTGCTTGTGACATGGAGCAGTCTGAGTTGATGGAGCACTCGGGGTTTGACTGAAACATGGCGTGGAGCAGACTGAAGCTTGACTGTGACGTGGCATGGAGCAGTCAGGGGAGTGGCTGTGACATGGCATGGAGCAGTCTGGGGAGTGGCTGTGACATGGCATGTAGCGGGTTGGGGCATGGCTGTGACTTGGCATAATGCAGGCTGGGGCATGGCTGTGACATGGCATAACGCAGGCTGAGGCGTGGATGTGACATGGCATGGACCAGACTGAGGCGTGGCTGTGACATGGCATGGACCAGACTGAGGCGTGGCTGTGACATGGCATGGAGCAGGCTGAGGCGTGGCTGTGACATGGCATGGAGCAGGCTGAAGCGTGGTTGTGATATGGCATGGAGCAGGCTGAGGCATGGCTGTGACATGGCATGGAACAGACTGTGACTGTGACAAGGCAGGCAAGGAATAAGAATCTAAACACAGCTTTATTAAACTTAAAAGCAAAAAACAAATCGTCCATGGAGTGAAGGGGAAAACATGTGGCTTGGGGGGGCACAAGGGGCAAACAGGCAGTTCAAATGGGTACAAGGGTCAAGGAGAGCAGATGAACATGGCAAGGTCAGGGAGCAGAGCAGGCGGGCGGCCAGGAGACCAAGGGGACCGGAGCAGATCAGGCGGGCGGCCAGGAGACCAAGGAGACCGGAGCAGATCAGGTGGGCGGCCAGGAGACCAAGGGGACCAGAGCAAACCAGGCAGATGGTCAGGAGCCCAGAACAGATCAGGTGGGTGGCCAGGAGAAGGCAAGGAGACCAGGGCAGATCCAGGGGATGGCCAGAAGACCAGGGGGACCAGAGCAGATCAGGCAGATGGCCAGGAGACCAAGGGGAACAGAGCAGATCAGGCGGATGGCCAGGAGCCCATAACAGATCAGGTGGGTGGCCAGGAGACCAAGGGGACAAGAGCAGATCCGGGAGATGGCCAGGAGACCAGGGCAGATCCGGGAGATGGCCGGGTGACCAGGGCAGATCCGGGAGACGGCCAGGCGACCAGAGCTGATCAGGCGGACATCCAGGAGACCAAGGCGACCAGAGCAGATCAGGCGGACGGCCAGGGTCAGGAGGCCTGGGCGGTGGCCGTAGGACAGGGATTGAATCAGGAGGCCTGGGAGGTGGCTATAGGACAGGGACTGGGTCAGTAATAAAACTACAAAGGACTACAAAACTAACAGTAAACAGGAACTAAACAAGAATTTCAACATAAAAGTACAACAACAAAAGACAACAGGGAATATGACAGAGACATGGCATGGATCTGACTCTAGCGTGGCTGTGACATGGCCTGGAGCTGACTCTGACGTATCCAGGCACCTTCCTGAAATGGTAAAAGAACACCATCAAAATGTTGCTGCTTTTTGGCATTAAAAAGTGACAATAAAAGTGATAAATGTCACAGCGTCAAAAAAGTCATAATCGTCATGAATTCAGGGACGCAGAACTATCTGAAAAAAGGCTTCTGATTAGGCTATCACCCAATGTCATGCAGATGCTGGCTATTGTGTTATACAGGGATTGGCAACCTATGGCACCCGTGCCAGCATTGGCACGTGGAGGGGTAATCATTGGCATGCCAGCAACGGGGAGAGAGGAGTAGACTATATTTATATAAATTCCGCACCTGCATTCCAATCTACATCTTGATGTAAATCCTTCCTCATGATTACACAGCGTGTTTTCATCAGCTGAATGGGAAGCTAAACACTATTAAAGTGTGATGAGACTCGCGTTGCACGTGGAAGCCATTCACACATCACGAGCCAGCAGCACTTCTTGCGCCTGCAGATATAACTTTCTAGATCAAATATTTAATATTTCCACTTTGAAGTATTTTAATGTTACATTATAAAAATGACAATAAACTTTTCTTTCAGTTGATGAAAAACTGCCGTGTCTGCAACACCGGATAATGAGTATTAAAGCCGAGGCGTCTTACAATTTCTTCGCGCGTCGGCCAATATATGAAATATTATGTATGATTTCCAAAAAAAAGTGCATCCCAATTAATAGTTTCTACGCCGCAGTTTAAAATAGGTTGGCTTTATAGCAAGTGTTATGTCGGTAGCCAAGTGAGCAGCAATACAGCAGACCCAAAATTAAGGGGAAATTATTTAATTAATCAGCTATTATTGTATGTTGATAAAGAAAACGAAAAGCGTTCATATAACGTGATATTATTAACTTACCTCTGTATCTTCTGTTGGCAGTGGCACTGGTCGACCATTGAAATTTAAAATGTCCTCGCGAGACCAATTTTAACCCAACTAGGTGCATTATTATATAAACAACCCAATAAACGTTACGAATAACCAAATAGCATGGCCCAATATGTTTAACACAGCTATTGGGTCAAATAAATAGCCCAACATTTTTTGGAGTGTATTAGCTCTGCTAATACAATGTAATTACATAATCCTTCAGTATCCCAAGGGGGACGCCGTAATGCAGAGATACTGCCATTGACAATTACAATCCGTCAAACAGGAAAAATTTGATGATATTTATGTTCTTCATTGCATTTAATTTGTTTATGAAGTTGTATATTTATATATTCTAATGCATATATTTATTTAATGCACATACATTGTTAAATAAATGGGGGAAAGAACTTTCATAATTTGAATAATTTTTACATCTCAGTTTAAGTCAACCCCCTTCTCTGAAGGGCTTGAAGGGGCTGACTGCACTCCACTGTGAATATTTAAATAAGCCCATAGGGAAGATGAACAGAACATTTTTTGGCAGATTGAGGTAAGGAGAACTGGGATTCAGAGCCATTGCATCCTCATTGAAACAATATTAATGTATTTCTAAAAGCCTTCTTTCCTCCCTTCCTAATTAGTAACAGTGTTCATGACATTCAGCTTATCTAACAATCAAGGACACATAGTTGGTGAGTGGCATCGCAAAATAAATATTGCTGTAGATTAATACACTCACTTTTAATCAGTAATTTTTAGATAAATATCATAATATCATAAAGTGCTGTCATGCATAGCTCTATGTAAAGAGCTAGTCATTCACTCAGTGTATTGCTCCACAGGAAATCACAACTGCCAAAAAGCCCTCATGTTTGTAATATTAATAAGCTTCCTGGAAGCTCTTTCTAGAAACACTTACCTGTATGCTGATGTCTGAATAATCTTGCAAAATGTTTTCTAATCTGAGATACTGCACATCACATAAAAGATTTAGCCCTCCAAACAGTGCTGATGTAAATAATGAGGAGAAATGGATAGTCTTCATTTTCATCACATAAGAGTAGACTCCAATTTATATAATCAGTATGTGCTTGGATCATTTCTTTTTTCTAGAGGAAATTGGTTGTTCAGCCCTGTTTAAAAGTAAAAAAAAAATCAGTATTGCAGCAAGGTTTAAGCATTGGAAGTTCTTTTCTAATACTAATCTTCCTCCTAAACGAGGCCCATCAATTTAATCATTGCAGAAATAGGGCCTCATGATGGGTTTAATCAAGATATTTGATAAAATGTTTTGCTAATTTCTGCCATCCAACAGTTCTATTCACTTGGCTAAACCTTAGTAGATACATCTGGAAGACAATATAGAATGCAAAATGAAATGTTGGCTCCTTTAAATTTTCCAATTACATTTATTCCTCTTTTCTTTGGCTTCCTTTGCTCTGAATTTGCAAAAGGCTGATCCATTAGAGAAATCAAATACAGTAGCCAGGTACAGTATAATATAAGGGATTCCTACAATATGGAAGAGACAGGGTTGCATAGAACATTTTTGCTCAAGAGCACAATAGTATATTAGTACAGAAAAGGTAATGCACCCTTTTTTCATTGCACATTAATACTTAAGCTATGTGCAAGCAGTGTCTTTGAAGGGTGAATGTGAATGTGTTTGGAGTTCAGCATTAAAGTATTAGTTTAACAGTGAAGAAAAGAGGCTAGCAAATGGAAGGATAAATGGAAGCAAGCCCTGAAAAAGCAGCAAAATATAAGTTATGTAATGATTTTCACCTCTATATTATCTCTCTGTGGTAAATTCATTGAGCACTGTTAAAAACATTCTCCCCATTTCTCATTGATGGGGTCCTCTGGAGTAGATTGTATAAGTCTATTTATTGTGATAATGTAATACATTAATGACCTGAAAGGTCAACAAACATTTTTATCATATGCTGACTGCCATCTTCAGTTCTGCCATGGAGGGATCAAAAAAATTCCTCAGACAGATATTTGAAGCTCTCTTAATTTCCATCAATTAGTCATTATGTAGTGAAAATTAAGCATAAAGATAGTTACACTCATGAGAGACTAACGACTAGCTAGAGGAGTCACTTGAAATATAATTATTGCAATATAATTATTACATTTGTGATATTATACAGTCTTCTTCCACTGATCTGAACATTAAGATTTTTATTTATAGGATGTTTATAGTGAAGTGGTTATCTATCCAGTATTCTAATGGATTACTGATGAAAGAAGAGCGACATTACGGGCTCATTTAAAAACAAAGAAATGTACAATGTGTAATTCTGTGAGTGGCATTACTGCAAAACACATTTCAGACCCTTATCTCCATTTGCAATTTTCTAGAAGAATCAATTGTCCACTATCAGAATAATGTGCCTGTAATCTGAAATAATTCTTTCCCCAAGAAAATACACTTAAGTTTAGTTTAAATACAATCTAAGTCAGTGTTTCCCAACCTTTTTTCTGCCACGACACTTTTTACGACAAAAAAATTCTACGGCACACCACTAACCCACATAGGCTAACCATCGTCAATATTTTTCCTTTTCAAGAACTTGTTCTTAGGAGCATTTGCTTGTAATGTTTGAAATTTGGCTATGCAAAAAAAAAAAAAAAAGAATCGATTATTACCTGTCATTTTAATTTTCATATTTGAATGATAATAAGACATTTCATAGCTTTTATTTTCATTCACATTTTCATTTTTAATCATGAACTTTCATGACGAGCATAGAGCAGATTATGTATTTATTTATTTATGAAGAGAACAGATGAACAACAGACACCACTCAAAGCAGATTAATGGTTTTTATTCCCACTTTTTTTTTGAGGCCACTTTAAAACACAACATATGAACAACGCAATATCACAAAAAAAACAAATACGATTAAAATATGAACAAAACACGTAAAAAATGAACTGAACAGAACTCAATCGACAACTCGAACCTTCGAATTAAACTCTCCTGTGCGTAATCAAATGCATTAATGGAGTTTAATTTTCCACGTCACACCTGACAATCTTTCACTGTACACTTGTGTGCTGTGACACAGTGGTTGGGAAAAACTGCTTTAAGTAACAAGTGCTGTTTTAGTGTGGATAATGTGCTTAATTGGTCTTAATAGAGGACATTTCAGCTTATCAGAAAGCAATAGATTAGTTCCCACTCGATGAACAGCAATTTGAGCAGTATACAACCGAGCAAACAGTCTCTTTTACAAGTTTTCAAAAACAAAGTATGTTTTTGTTAAAAGAAAGTATGTTTTTATTGCATGGCTGGAATAAGAGCAAAATAAAATATGGTTAGACATTGCAACAGTCCAATGTTCAACAGTCCAAAATTACCACTATCCAGTCAGGTCAAGATTATCACTTTGTCGATTAAAATTTTATTTTATTTTATTTTTTCATGAAAACACATGAACTCTGCCTATCACACAGCTTTCTTATGGAGAGAGATTGTTATTGATCTGTTTCTTCCAAAACAACGTCAGAACGCACATGCTATGGTCTGTTAGATTAGAAACTTGGAATGCTGATACAAACAAAGATGACAAAAATTCTACAGCTCTTTCTTACATTGATGTATAACCATGTTTCTGATTAGTGCACTAGCACTAATGTGTACATCACTGAAGCTATCTTGCAATATGACTTTGATTAGGGTGACTATACGTCCTCTTTTACCTGGACATGTCCTCTTTTTCGGACCTTAAAAAAGCGTCTGGCTGGGATTTCTAAATTCGGCTTTAGTTGCATTATGATGTGCATCTGGCCTAATGACTAATTGAGTGTGCATGCATATTTGCATTGCTTTAACCCCTCTTTGTAAGTTCCGCCTTCTCGCATACCAGATGGTCGATTGTAAAAAGCTTGCAGCAACTATTGGCCAAATTCCTGCCAGTCAATCTCTCCGTAAACATGCAAAGTGCTGCTGTGTTCGGCCTCAAACAGATGCTTGATAGTAGCAGCTAACTGGAAACAATGCCCAAACAAAAGTGCGAATTTACAGAAGATTTGCACAAAAACTTCCCATGCTTTTGTCCAGGTCGAGACCCATGGGAAGCAGAACGTATGATATGTTATGTATATGTCATATGATATGTGTCAGTTGCTAATAAAAGTGATTTAGAAGCACATATTAGCTCTGCAAAAGCATAAAGTGTCTGCAAAAGGTGAAGTTCATCAGGTAAATTAATGGACTATTTTGCGACCAGGTAAATTTGTTATCACATTGCTTAATTTTACATGGCCATTCAAAATAATCATGAGTGAGGGGACAATGGAGCGGGAGGTTGGCCGGAGAATCAGGGCAGTGGAGCGGTATTGCACTCGCTCTATCGCACCGTTGTCACAAAAAGAGAGCTGAGCAGGAAGGCAAAGCTCTCGATCTACCGGTCAATTTTTGTTCCTACCCTCACCTATGGTCATGAAGGCTGGGTCATGACCGAAAGAACTAGATCACGAGTACAAGCGGCCGGAATGGGCTCGCTCAGAAGTGTGGCGGGCTTCTCCCTTAGAGATAGGGTGAGGAGCTCAGTCATCCATGAGGAGCTCGGAGTAGAGCCGCTGCTCCTTTGCGTCGAAAGGAGTCAGTTGAGGTGGTTTGGGCATCTGGTGAGGATGCCCCCTGGGCGCCTCCCTAGGGAGGTGTTTCAGGCACGTCCAGCTGGGAGGAGGCCTCGGGGAAGACCCAGGACTAGGTGGAGAGATTACATCTCCACACTGGCCTGGGAACACCTTGGGGTCACCCAGTCAGAGCTGGTTAATGTGGCTCGGGATAGTGAAGTTTGGGGCCCCCTGCTGGAGCTGCTGCCTCTGCGACCCGACTTCGGATAAGCGTTTGAAGATGGATGGATGGATGGATGGATTCAAAATAATAGTAATAGTAAACAAAGGTACACTCATGGCATCAAATATTTTATTTTAGTATATGGATATTCAAAAGAATGTTTATTTATTTATATATATTTATGTTATACTAATCTAGTGTCTTTTTCACTGAATAAAAGTAACAGTTTTGAACCCTATTATTCCGCGCCCTGGCAAAAAAAAAAAGGGTCCTCTTTTTGGAAAACCAGAATGTGTTCACCCTAACTTTGATGCTTTTTAATCTTAGTTTAGATATGTCAAATGTGGGATTTCAATTATTTATGTTACTTTAATTAATGTGAGTTTGGATTAGAAATCAGAATTGGTCCCATTTCCTTTACAATGAAAAAGAACAAACTAACATCAACCCCTAGGTACTGGTGTGGAAGGGAGGCATGGCTTGCTAGTCACACTTAATAAGCACCACTTTAGTGCATAAAGCTGCCTGGTAGATTGTCTGCAACCCACCGCCTTTCTTGGGTATGATGAAGTAGGTGCAGTAGAAACCCTTCTCCATCTCGGCTGGAGGGACTGGCTCTATCGCGTCCTTGCGCAGAAGGGTTGCGATCTCCACAAGCAGTTTTTGGCCTGCACCGAGGTTAAGCGGAAACAATTGAAGCGGAGCAGGCACCTGGCGAACTGAATCGCATAGCCGAGTCGGATGGTCCTGGCCAGCCACTGTGATGGTTTGGAAAGCATAAGCCACACTTCCAAAATCTGGGCGAGGGGCACTAAGGGGATGATCACGTGACGTAGCTGAAGGTAAGGCCTTGCAGCGAGGGGAGCTGGCGACGACAAATTGGGGAGCATTGCTTCATCCCAAGGTAGTTGAGCTGAGAAGAAGCTTGAAGCACATACCTACCTCCATGTACCCGGCCTGGGGTGGGTTGGTGTGTAGGAGGTTCTGTAGAGACAACCTCTAGATGCGTCACCACCTGCCAGCCTGAGGTGCGAGTGTGGTGCAGTTGGGCATATAAAAGGTGGAAGTTCCGCGTTCATGGGAGCGCGACTGCAAGTGCTCGGTGTCTGATCGCCAAGAGCGGCGGTTGTGGGCACCAGCTAATTGACCCAGGGAGTGAGGAAACTGCTTCCTTTGTGACAATGTGAGTACTGCAGCCCGTTGGGTGTGCAGCAAACAAAGAAAAGGAAATAAAAGATTCTCCACCTGGAAATCTACCGGGGGATGGACACTAGCTCCATGGCAGACACCTCTTTCCCAGGGTTGCCTATCTCAGGAGCGCTTGGGAGCCTTCTGGGTCCGGGAGGTAGTTTGTGAGATGGTGGGGTCCGTCTCCTGTGGGGAGCTCTGTGCTGGGGCTGAGAGCTGGACCCGAGCTGGGGCAGAGCTGCCAGACAGGGTGCGGAATCTTGAGCCACGGTGGGGCAAGATATGTTAGATGGCCTCCGTTTGTTTATTCACCACTGAGAACTACTGGGCAAAGTCCTCAACGGTGTCACTGAATAGGCCGATTTGGAAGATGGGGGCATTGAGAAAGCGAGCCTTGTTTAAGTCCCGCATCTCAACCAGATTCAGCCACTTTTGGCGTTCCTGGACCACGAGGGTGGCCATCGCCTGTCCGAGTGCGTGTGCTGTGACCTTCGTGGCCCAGAAGGCGAGGTCAGTCGCCGAGTGTAGTTCCTGCAGCACATCAGGATCAGGATTACCCAGGTGCAGATCTTTTAATGCCTTGTCTTGGTGGACTTGCAGGAGGGCCATGGAGTGCAGGGCGGAGGTGGCCTGAACAGCGGCGCTGTAGGCCTTGTTTACCAGAGACAACATCAACCTACAAGCCTTGGAGTGTAGTGATGATCGATCACGCCAGGTGGCAGCATTTTGCGGGAACAGGTGCACAGCAACTGCCTTATCTACCGGAGCTCTGTGTACCCGTGGACCGCCCCGCTGTCAATGGTAGTGAGAGCGGACGAGTTTCGGGCTGTGAAATTTGCCCTCCACGACTTCATCAGCTCATCTTGCACCTCCAGGAAGAAAGGAGCCGGGGTGGGGGGTGGCATGGCTTTGAGCGGCGCCCCGAACCCAAGAACCAATCGTCTAACCGCGAGGGCTGAGGGGAGGATGGAGGGTTCCAGTCCAGCCCAACACTCACGGTGGCCCAGGCAAGCATAGTGGACAGCTCCGTGTCGGCCTCAGACTGAGCCGGCACACCCAAAGGCGCTAGCCAATTCGAGTCCTCAACATCGGAGTTCACCAAGATACTCTTCGATGCAGTGGCTAAACTCTCATCCAGCTCGGGGGCTACGAAAGAGACATCAGACTGGCCATAAGGTGAGCCAGTCTCATCTCGGAACTGGACGGGGACAGACGAGCGTGCTGGGGACCAGGTGGTCCACAGGGATTTAACTGGAGAATCTGCAGCCGTTAAACACCCGAAATTGCCTCCAGCGCCAGCCACACCGGCCCTATACCCATGAGTAGAAGGCACAGCGTGGGGGGTGGCTAGAGTGGCTTTCCCACGGAAGAAGGAAAGCCATGACCACAACGTTGCCATGGTCATGTTCTCACAGTGAGAACATGAACCATCCACAAAAACTTCCTCAGTGTGAGGCAGCGCCCATGGCTGTCAGAAGCAGAGAGGTAATGACCGCATCCAGGAATGACACAAAGACGGAAGGGCATCTTGAGAAAGATGCGTCTTTAAAAATATGATCAACGTCAGTGTATGTACTCTTTTAGAGAAATATACTCTTTCAGACATATATACTCCTTTATAAGGGCTGTTGAAGCACCCAGGGGCGTAGTCTGAAACTCACTGAAAATGCACCGTATCTCCAACAGCGTATGCTCTGTAGAGGTAAGTGAAACAGCAGTGGTTTTACTCAGCTCACTGAAACACAACCGCTCGGCCCCAAAAAATCTGTCTGAACAGACGGACGCTTCCCTCCCTTTATACCTGTATGTCCTGGGGAGGTGCATGCAAATTCTGTTTGTCAATTCTCATTTCTCATTTCTTTTCTCAAAGATAAGAGGTAACCGAGGCTCTCAAGAGAGTACTCTAGTGTCACTACATTGACACAACATCGAGTGAGTGACAGAAGGGGAATATAAAATACAGCACAAAAAAAAAAGTTATTTGCAATCCGCTCACAATTTAATACTATTCTCATGGCCATTGAAAATAATTTCACAAGTATATTGAGCATGGAGCGTAAATCTTAAATTCAAGTGACAAATTGAATTATCAAAATATACCACAGTCAGCTTCTCTTTGAATACAAACAAATGTAATATTCTACAACATAAAAACTAAACTAACACACATCAGACAAACATGAACAGGATTTCATGAGAATCAGTTTTGGCACAGAATGAATGGAAATAATCTGTAACAGAAAAAATTAC
Source organism: Moxostoma hubbsi (assembly GCA_032164185.1). Taxonomy (NCBI): domain Eukaryota; kingdom Metazoa; phylum Chordata; class Actinopteri; order Cypriniformes; family Catostomidae; genus Moxostoma; species Moxostoma hubbsi. Next base: position 26,135,056 of record JAVLUX010000002.1, on the reverse strand, counting down.
TTTATGGAGTCCTGACACTATGCCTTTAGAACCCTTAATACGTAATTTAGTATGCCGTGATTTGATATTGAGTTACTCAAATTATATTAAAGGTACACCTGCACATTCAGCGAAATTTGAGGATTTATACTTGTGTTACGTTATTTTGCATCAAAGTCCTTTACATCCTTTGGCTTGGCATGTGGAACATTTGTTTAGTTCAATGTTTGGAATACAAATGTTCAGATCCAGTGAGAATCTGTTCAGTCTCTGTCTTGTACAATGAGTTTTAAGCATGTGAGGGGTCTAATGGCTGTCAAATGATGGTCATTCAGTATATAATTTTGAATGTTTGTGTGTTCTGACTGAATGAACTGAACAAAGGAGCTTCTTATGATTTCTGGAAACCACGTTTCAATGGTCACAGTTAATTCTCTGGAATGTGCTTGCCAGTTGTGGGAGTTTTGGGTAAAGGTTGGGTTTTTCTGTCACTCACCCTTGTTTTGTGACCATTGCAATGGCCAGATGCAGGTCAGCTCAGACTCCTTGGCGCTATTCAGAATTTCTAATAATTTCCTTAATTTCCTTCTCCCTGGCTACTCGGATCCTACTGCAAGAAAAAGAGAGAATTACTGAATTTCAGCTAATATCATAAAGGGACTATCAATACATACATATTAAGTTATCAGTGATTTTTATTTTATTTATTAAGTTGACAATTGAAATTTGTAAAATTGCATCATATGTTGATGGACTGATAATTCAGGTTCAGAAAATACTTGTATTATTATTATTATTATTATTATCATCATCAGTGTGAATGAAATATGTTCTTTCAGGATAGACCGGGAATAAAACAAAACATTTCTATATAATTTTAATATTTATCAGAAGTTAATTTATTGAAAGTTAATTTCAAAAGCCAAGAGAGACAATGGATGGGTTTCCGATAATGCAACTTAAGCTTTTAAGGTGATCTTAACTAATGTCTCTCATTAATTTACAATGGACTAATGTCTGTTCCAAATCAGCACATAGATCACTTGTTATAAAGTTGAACTTAATGCTGCACTATTGAACTATGTTCTCTTTAGCGGCATCTGTGGTTGAAACTTAAAATTGCAAGCAACTTGCAGAAGAACACTTTACGTGAACTGTTTCAGCACTGCTCTTCTGTGTGGATTAATCTCATGATTTGAGCTCACCTGGACATCTCCTGTGATTATGACTGGGATATACAGTATTCAGAGCCAGAGTAATACGGTCTATTTTCATGTTGATATTTTATGTTATTCTATTAAACAATTATATAAAAATATACAATGAAATATTACTTTCTCTGATAAAGCACTTGCACTTGTAACAGCACTTGTATCTACATATTTTGAATGAATTAAAGAAGTTTACACTTATAGTGCTTTTTTGACACTAAACTCAAAGCCCTTTTACTGTACTTTGATAACAAACCACCACCAGTTACCAGCACATTTTAATATGATAATTCAAGTGTTTTATCTAATATGAATATTTGTATTGTACTACACATCAATTTAAGATGTGAAAATTGTGATATGGTTGATATGAGTTCAAAGGAAGTCTTTAGTATATTAGATTATAATGTAGAGCTTCAGTTGATAATGCAAGTAAGACCAGAATACTACAATAGTAAGTCTGCATAAACATAAAACAAGTATTTAATAATGTTGTGCCTAAAATGTATGCTACTTGCTATACGTTTGAAATATACACTACACTTACCTAAAAAATAAAAAATTGCAGAGAGGGATTTCTGCTGCGACTTAATTTTTCTTCCATGGAGACTTCGAAAAGCAGCAGAATAATGTCACAAAACTCATGCTTTGGGAGAATCATTTCTTTGATCACAGTTATTCATTTTTTTTTGTTTTTGTTTTTTTAAACACATTTACTCTTGTCCTCTTGCCATGACAGCCGCCTTCATAATAGAGCAAAGGGGACACTGCTCCAGGTCTTCTTTTGATTTGCTCCTCTTTCAATCATTCATTGACATGGACTGAAAGAGCCATTATTCTTTGAAATATAAATGTCTGTGCAGATGAGAAAAGCCTTTGAATATGATTAGAATACATTTCTGGAGGATGGCTGTGGCTGGAAAGGCTGTGTGAGAGTGCCAAATTCTTTCAGTGCCACCCACTACTGTCAGTGCCAACTGTGTGCTGTGCGAAATGTGCTTCATGGCACCTAAAAAAGATGTTGCCTGAGCGTGCATCCCAGCCCACTAGTTTATCCTCCACATTTAATCTAATCTGTAAACTGGAGCACTCACAAAACTCAAGTTTCCTTTTTGCTATGTAAAATTTTCCTATACATTACAATGTCAGGCAGAAGCATGTGGAATGGTAAAAAAAAAGAAATAAAAACAGCACTGAAGTACTTTTGAGTATGCGTTAATTTAGTTGTCACCCCACTTTCAGTGCATTCCAAATGTTGGTTTAAAAGGTCTCAAACCTGTAACTGATTTTTAACATTTTCAAATGTGCATCTGGATGGATGGCTAATGGATTTATTGCTTTATATATCACAGAGTGGAGACGGTTTGATTTTTTTAAAGTTTGGTCTCTGATCAGTCACACTGATGAGGCATAAAAAATAAAACAGACAATGCATGCATGACATTACATTACTCAGACTCTGCTTTCAACATCAAAGCAACTCTCATCACAGAGATGAAGTCCACCAGCTGCCACAGAGTATGAATTATACATACAGATAATGGTCATCCACTATCTGCTGTGTCAGTCTCGATTTGTATATCAGCCCAAGCTTTAACAAATTGAATCTCTATTGGATTTAGAGTAAGTTGAAATACAGGGGGACAAATTTCAAAATGATTGATGAGGGGGCATGTGCGGAAGTCATTGACAGATGTTTATGTTTGATAACAATAACCAGAAGTGTCTAGCTGGATGGGTGCTTGATATATGAATAACCAAAAATGTCTGACAGGAAGTCTGTTTGAGAGATAACGATAAGCAGATGTTTTCACAGGAAGACTGTTTGAGAGATAACAATAAACCTAATGGTTTGATAGGTGTTTACATCTGATAACTATAACCAGATGTCTCCAACCATAGTTTGACCTTTGATTGCAAGGTTGTGGTGAAAGGAAGTCTGTGTTGTGGTTACAGGATGTTTTTTTATCTGCCGGTGGTTTGGCCTTTGGTTTGACAGATGTTTTAAGTGATAAAAAGTTTTGTCAAGTGTGCGGTTTAAAAGGTGTATGTCTTCCAAGGTGTTTATAACTCTCCACATTCAGAAACAATTCTGAATGTTACTGAAATTACTGTTCCTTTTATAAAAAGCTTCACTTATGATGCTGCGCTGAGAAAAGCGCTTTGGGAACATCTTATAGTTGTGACCAGCTGTGAATATGTGTGCAACACGTCAATGAACATTGACTGGAATTTATAACCTCTGCTGGTGTAATCATTGGATGCACCTGTGGCAGGGTTATAAATAGATGAGTCACAGAAGCATCGTCAGATCTTTTGTCTTCAGATCATTCTGTGTTTGTGTGCTATAACGAGCCTGTCAAACTTTCTTACATCTGTTAGGAGTTAGAACCTGTTAGGCAGTGTGTAGTGAACCTTTTCTCTTTTCTCTTAAAAAAAAAATAAAAAAATAAAAAGCGTCCGACCGTAGCTCTTCAAGGCTTGAACTGCTCAGTCAGGTTCTACAAGTTTAAGATGCTAACTATCAAGACGATCGTATCACAAGCCCAACATCACGTTTGGCTGGTCACGATTGATCTCATGGACGCATATCTTCATATAGAAATTCCACCACAGCACAGGAAGTTCCTGAGGTTCGCTTTCGGGGGCGAAGCCTTCCAGTATCGGGTTCTTCCATTCGGCCTAACCCCATTAGCCCGCACATTCACAAAATGCATGGATGTAGCACTGGCTCATTTGAGACTCTGGGGCATCCGCATTCTGAATTACATAGACGACTGGCTGATACTAGCGCAGTTCCAAGAACTGGCAGTTCAGCACAGGGATATTGTCTTAGCTCATCTGGTTTCTCCGGGTCTGAGACTCAACGTCAAAAGAGTGTTCTCTCTCCCACCCAGGGAACTACTGGTAAGTCAGGGCAAATATTCGTTTGCCATGGGGGCCGCAACAGGGGAGCGGCCGCCACCAAGCAGACTATGTCACATTGGGTGAGGGATGCTATTGCCGAGGCGCGCGGTCAAGCTTTGCCAGTAGGCATCAGGGCTCACTCTACCAGGGGGGGCGCCTCCTCTGAAGCCTTGGCCAGAGGGGTCCCTCTGCAGCATGTTTGTGATGCGGCAGGCTGGCCCTCTCTGCACACATTCATTAGATTCTACAGTTTGGATGTTCATGCTTGAGTCGACATCTCAAGCTCATGTCTGAGCCCTCTCACGGTCTTGTGAGCACACTACACAACCGTAGGGTGTCCGGACAGCCATGTGAAGCTTTTTGTAAAGGGAACGTCTCGGGTTACTTAAGTGTAACCTTTGTTCCCTGAAAAAAGTGGAACGAGATGCTGCGCTTCACTGCCGCACTGGGATGCCCCTGGACTGCTCTTCAGACAAAATACCTGACGATGCTCTGGTGACACATCTATTTATAACCCTGCCCCAGGTGCATCCAATGATTACACCGGTAGAAGTTATAAATTCCGGTCAATGTTCATCGATGTGTTGCACACATATTCACATCTGGTCATACTATACTATAAGATGTTCCCAAAGCGCTTTTCTCAGCGCAGCATCTCGTTCTGCTTTTTTCAGGGAACAAGGGTTACACTTAAGTAACCCAAGACGTTTCTCTGTTGAGAATGCAAGTTGAATTTACTGAAAGAATGGCTTTAGCCCCAAAGTGCAAGTATGGATCGAGTGTGCCAAAGTTAATGTTGGACATGGTGAAGAATTACTTTCTCATAGCCTGTGAGAGTGTTTGTGGATTTGAGTTTAATAAAACAAAATGTACCATCAAAATCTACTCTAGAAAAGTTGAGGATGACTCGTTCGACAATCAGCCTTTGTTTTTTAAAGTAAGAAGACTGATGTTATTTCAATACTTAAGACTGAAAGACAATGATGACTGCCAGAGACACTCCTCTGTACATTATCGTTTGAAATTGCATGAACCCAAATGTCCGATTCAGAGTGGTCGGTGATTTTATGAACAAGATGTCAGACAACTTTTTCTCAATAGGCACTCCAGGGGTTGAGGAGGAAGATTTTTCAGTTGACGACAGTGACACCGATTCAGGTTATAATACAGACTCTGAAGACGATGACTACAAGCTAGTTTTGGACCTGTCTGTAGCATTGTGTGAGCCTGTTTTGGTCAGGTCGTGGGAGGTGTTTGAAACAAACTTAATTTTTTACTGGTCCAATGTACCAACATTAAATAAGATTTTTGCAATAATAGACTAAATATTTTGAAAATAAGGAAACAGTTGTTTTAGTGACTGATGAATTTCAATAAACACAAAGTAAAGGATTTGTGTATGTACTCACCTGTTTTGAGTGAGATGTACAAGACTTCTAAAATGTTAAGGTTTAAATGGTTTACTATGGTTGTTTATTTTAGTTGTAATTGTGTTTTCAAATAAAAAGTCTCTAAATTCTCTCTTTGTTTGTATCTCTCACTATCTCTCTCTTTCCCTCAATAACACATCTTTTAGAGATCTAGAATCTCTTTAACTTGAAATCACCACATCACTGGACATCCTCATTCCACTTCACATATAACCTTAACAGATCCTTCTGGACGACCAGCCTACACATGTGTGGCACGGTGGAGGGCGGGACCGCGCGTGATTACGCACGCCCGGTCCCGTATCAGGCTAATTGAGCCGTCAAGAGGGATAAAGGCCACTCGCAGACGGCGATCGGGAGAGAGAGCTCAATTATGGACGTCCGTTATCTTATGTGTTTGTCTTTTGAGTTCTCCATTAAACCTTTAAGTTATATGTTAAGCCGGTTTCTCGTCTCTTCCTTGCCCATGAAATTAGAGACAGGTGTTAGATATAATTTAGCTCAGGTGCAAGCGCCCTTACCGCTTTTTCCCCTGGACGGGTGCTTGACCATGCCCCCGCTGCCACAGTGCTAAACACATTTTATTCTCATTTTACCTCTATCATACAAACATCAAGAAGGGTGTTACAAAAGATTTAAACATGCTTAATTGTGTTAAGTACAAAATGCATAATCTATCATGTTTAAAACAGATTAGATTATGAATCTATCATGTTTAAACTCCTCATTAGGATTGAAGATTTGTAATTATTTATCTGTTGTAGATATTCATTTTCAAACGTTTTAAAGTTCAAAGACTGCCAATATGGTTCACAGTTATTCTTTTATTCTAAATCCTAACATGTACACCATTTAAACAAGATTATCAATTCTTTATTAGTAGAATTAGTAAGAGAGTAGCTATCGCAATTACATCAGGAATTAATAAATAACACCTTTGTCAACAGTGCATTTATATCAAGTAGACTATATTGTACCAAAACAGTTTCCAGTATCTAATGAAAAAAAAGGGATTCAAATGCTTGTATTCAAATAGGAAAAACTATTTGTGTTTGTATTGAAAAGCGATGCAGAGTAGATAAAACAGATCAAATGGTATATTTTATTTTTATTTATTGATAAAGTTTTTCATTGTACATGAAAGTGTTCCAGTAGGCTACATTGGGCAACATTTTAAATAAAAAAGGAACGTATTATTTTTTCATACGTTTTTCATCGCACTTCCATCAAAATGTGTAGGCTATATTCCATATCATACATATCATTATTGACCAAAAAATGCTTATATCACCCACTCCTATCACATTGTTATTTGTTATTGATTTTCTAGTAAAAAAATATTATATTGTGTTATATTGTACTGTAATGTAGAATTTCTCATATCGCCCACCCTCATGTTTCAAACCTATATGATCTATTTTTCCCCCTGTAAAACACAAACTGTAAATGTTGACATTGCTTTTATTCGCATGTAATGAAAGTGAATGGGGAATGAGGCTGTCAGTCTCTATACATACTGCCTAATATTTCCTTTCTTGGTATGAGAGTAAATGATGATATAACCCTAACCCTATTTGGGAGAACTATCCCTTTAAATTTGTACATTTTTTTATTCAGCATTTTACCAAGGCATTTGAATTTAGTATGATTTTAAGAAAGCATGTCAATACAAAAATTACTCAAATGCAAGTCTGGTGGCTAAAGAGATATTGCATTTCTATTCACATATACAAAATGTGAAACTTATAGCTAATAAATGCAAGTGCACATTTGCAACTTAATATCTATAGAACAATACTTGCACACTGCTAAATGTTTAGTTTAAAGACAATGTTTTGATCCTGAATTAGTCTTTGTCATGCCAAACAAAATGAAATATTTACTTTTTTTTCTCAGTTTGGGTTGAAACAATGTCATCAAACTACACATTGTATGTACACACACAAACAATGGGATAAAATAATCACAGTTGGCACTTTAATTGGTTACCTTTCCTAATTGCTGCTGTGTTGTGTAAGTTGTCTGGGACTGCTACCTTTAGTCCGGGCAAGAGCAATCTGGACAAATTATAATAAAAAGTTTGTAAAAAAAAATGTCAGAATTCCTGTAAAAAATATAATAAAAAGAAACAAAATATTTTTCCATGAAGCCTTGTGTCTTACCAGTTGCACAAAAGCCCACCCTTTTTGCTGTGTCCATCTTTTTATTGATGCAAAAGAGACCACAGAGACCACTTTGCTTGTTTTTAATTATTTTTGTGTTATAACTCTGTGAGATTCAACACATCCTAACTACATACGAATGTATTCATTTCCTTCATAGAAACATTGGGTGAGTAAGCCATTTGGTGTTTCTCATGTGGCTCCAGAGTTTAATGACTCACTGTACTTACACTTGGCTGCCTGAGGAAGCTGGGCGCCATTTTTTGTGTCTGTTTGTGTTGGTTCCGCCTAGCCACTGTTTTGTACAATAAAACTCCTTGAAGAAACTAATGGAAGATCGCTTTTACGCTGAAGTTCCTGGCCAGATGGAGAATGGATAAGCTTTGGATAGCTGCAAAATATCTATATGTCCACAACAAGCAATGGCTTTTATGAAGTAGATGGACTGAGGAAGTCATGGTGTGTTTTTTATGTTGCCTATAAATGAATTTGACTCACTCAATAATAATAATAATAATAATACATTTTATTTATTTGGCGCCTTTCTGGACACAAGGTCACCTTACAAAAGGTACATTAAAACAAAGTAAAAACTAACTATAGTAAAAACTAGCATAAAAACATGTTAAAATACATCATACATAAATCGTACATAAATCATCATACATAGTATCATACATACGTAGTCACAATGAGTAGGCTTGTCTAAACAGATGAGTTTTGAGTGTGGATTGAAAGTGTTTGAGAAAATCGGAGTTGAGGAGGTCAGGGGGTAGAGTGTTCCAGAGCTGGGGAGCAGAGCAACTGAAGGCCCTACTCCCCCCATAGTGATGAGGCGGGCGGGCGGGCGGAACAGTGAGATGGAGAGAAGAGGAGGAACGAAGAGAGCGGGCTGGTGTGGCAATATGAATGAGGTCAGTCAGATATGATGGGGCGAGGTTATGGATGGCTTTGAAAGTGAGGAGCAGGATTTTGTAGTGGATACGATGTGAAATGGGAAGCCAGTGGAGCTGTTGGAGGACTGGGGTGATGTGCTTTATGGATGGTGTGTGAGTGATGATACGTGCAGCAGAATTCTGAACAAGTTGGAGTTTATGGAGGATTTTTTGAGGCAGACCAAACAGGAGAGAATTACAATAATCGATTCGGGAAGTGACAAGGCTATGGATAAGAACAGCAGTGGAGAGAGGAGTGAGAGCAGAACGAAGACGGTGAATGTTTCTGAGGTAAAAATAGGCTGAGCGAGTGATGTTATTGATGTGTGCATTGAAGCTGAGGGTGCTGTCTAGGATGACACCCAGACTCTTTACCTCAGGGGAGGGGGAAATGGAGGTGCCGTCAATGAAGATTGAGAAATTCTTTATTTTACTTAAGGTGGATTTAGTGCCAGTGAGTAGAAGTTCAGTTTTATTGATATTAAGTTTGAGAAAATTTAAGGTTAACCAGGACTTTAATTCATGAAGGCAGTTGGTTAGGGAGGAAGGTGGGAGTATGCTGTTGGGTTTACTGGAGATGTAGAGCTGGGTGTCATCCGCATAGCAATGAAAATGAATGTTGTGTTTCCTAAAGATGTGACCAAGGGGGAGAAGATAGATCAGAAAAAGCATGGGGCCAAGAACAGAACCCTGCGGTACACCAGATGTGACAGGGACGGGATGAGAGATGAAGGACTTTAGCTGAATAAACTGGGAGCAGTCAGAAAGGTAAGAACGGAACCAGGTGAGGGGCGTACCAGTGATGCCAATGGAGGAAAGTCTGTCCAGAAGGATAGATTGTGATATGGTGTCAAAAGCTGCACTGAGATCAAGTAAAATGAGGATGGTTAGTGAACCGGAGTCAGCAGAAAGGAGTAGATCATTGGTAATTTTGAGAAGGGCCGTTTCGGTACTATGGAGAGAGCGAAAGCCAGATTGAAAAAGTTCATAAAGGTTATTGGGGGAAAGGTGGGTATGGAGCTGAGCAGCAACAGTTTTTTCAAGAAGTTTGGAGATGTAAGGAAGGTTCGAGATGGGGCGGAAGTTATTGAGGTCAGTTGGATTAGAGCCGGATTTCTTGAGTATGGGAGTGACAGCCGCAGTTTTCAGAGAGGGGGGTACAGTGCCAGAAGTGAGGGAGGCATGAATAATATTAGTGATGAGAGGGGAAAGAGCAGGAATGGAGGCTTTGACAAGAGAAGAGGGGAGAGGGTCTAGTTGACAGGACGAGGTATTTGATTTCTGAATGAGAATAGAGATCTGGTTTACAGAGGGAATGGTAAATGTTGATAATGAATGAGTTGGATTAAATGATGGTGAAATGGGTGGATTTAGGACTGAGGGACGAAGTTGCTGGTGAATGTGTTGAATTTTTGTGGTGAAAAAAAGATGCCAGTTTATTGCAAAAGTCAGAAGAATAGAGATGATATGGAAGTGAATCAGGTGGTTTTGTGATGTTGGAAAAGAGTGAGAAAAGAGCCTTTGAATTACCTTCATTGGAGCTTCTTTAGAAATGCAATCTTTGTATTTGAGAATGTGAGTTGTGTACATGTCTTTGTGTATGGTGAGTCCAGTTTTCCTATGAAGTCTTTCCAGCCAGTGGCCTATTGCTTTTTGTTTTCTGAGGGTGGGAGTGAACCAGGGTGATGTGTGAGTGAAAGTGACAGATCGAGTTTTGAGTGGAGCCAGAATATTGAGAATATTTTGGAGATGTGTATTGTAATGTGTGAGAAACTCATCTGTTGTAGAAAGGCTATCTACACTGGGAAGGTTATTGATATGAGTTATGAAATTGTCCAGGTTGATGTCCTTGATTTTACGGAAATGAATAGTACATGGTGGATTAGATTTAGTGAAAGACAGATTGACATTAAATGAAAGTAGCAGATGATCAGTGTAAAGAAGGTGATCAGTCTTGCAGTCCATAGGTGTTATTCCTGAGCAACAGATTAAGTCCAGAATATGTCCTTTATTGTGTGTGGGAAAATTGACAAACTGTTGAAATCCAAGACTGTCAATACATGAGGTAAAATCTTTAGTGAGAGTATTATTGAAGTTGTCCATGTGGATATTGAAATCTCCCAGTAATATGACATTAGATGAAAGTGTAGCCAAATGAGACAAAAATGCAGAAAAATCAGAGATAAAATCCTTGTTTGGTTTTGGTGGTCTGTACAAAGTCGCAATAACAGTGGGAGTAGGTCCAGAGAGCTGACAGACAGTAGCCTTAAAAGAGAGGCAGGCAGACACATTAACAGGAACCACTTTCCAGTTCTCACGGTATATTACCGCGAGACCACCCCCTCTCCCAGACATACGAGGTGCAGATCGGTAAACAAACCCTGGTGGAGTGGCTTCATTGAGGGAAGCGAAGTCGTTTGGCTGCTGCCAAGTCTCAGTCAGACAAAAAATGTCAAACTTACAGTCCGTCAGGAGATCCTGGACGACGTGGCCCTTGCCCATAAGAGAGCGGATGTTTAAAAGGCCGATATTGACCGCAGTACTGCTGAGACTAACAGCCGTGTTAGCATTAGCTGAACTCTGGACACGAGCTAACAGCGAGTGATCAGTACGGCGTCCGGTATTCTTCAGAGGCCGGCGGGCGGTAGACCAGAATGACTTGATGGAGCTGGAGTTGTCGTATTGGAAATATCGACATGGTCCCCGGTAAGTGTCTCTCCACTTTTGATATTCGTTCATATTTATTCTGGCGCCGACTGTATTTGTGGCTTGTGCCACAAATACAGACAGAATTAACAGCACTGTTATTCGTGATTGATCGGGTGTATAATGCAATACAACCCCCGAGCGCACGGATGCGCACACGCGTTGCCACAGCAGCGAAACATACCCGTGTGATGCAACCATCCAGGCTCCACACACATTCGCACACTCCGGTACCACAACAATACGCGCTCTCCGCGCTCTCCGTTCCTCCCTCGCCGTTAAGCAAAACATCAATACACTATTGACCGTCCGAGGAACTGAGACACCTGTTCTGTTTCTTTTTGTGCTGGCTTCGCCTAGCAGCTGGAGTTTGTTTTGTGAAATAAAATTCAGGATAGATGTGGATGAATCTGCTGGTTCTTTAGGCTTATGCCTCCTGTCGGTTGGAGTTGGTTTTGTGGAGCATTTTTGCAGGACATTGGGAGGATTACATCATCTGATGCGCTCATTAACAGCCTGCTCACTGAACACTCATTTGACTGCCCGAGGAAACGGATGACTGAACGATATATATATATATATATATATATATATATATATTACACACACACACAATTAAAAAAAAATTTTTTTTTGGTGCTGAAATTTGTTTTGTGGAGGAACTCACATTCAAGACAGTTCCGTGAATTAATCTACACGTTCTTTGTTTATTCTAACTATTGGCTGAGTTTTTACAAAGTTTTTACAAAGTATTTTCTGTAATGTAACAACAGATGTGCAGAAGCACCAAACTTGAGTAATCTGATGGCAAAGTTGTCACAGGGGCTCTCGTAAGTGTGGGAGTTGTGTGATCTTTGTAATCTTGTTTTTGATACACGATTGGTTGTCTTTCTCCATGTGGAATGTGAATGGGTTGGGGCAACTCACAAAAAGTAGTAAGGTTATTTATTTTCTTAAGTGGAAGAAATATGAAATAGTGTTTCTTCAAGAAACTCATATTTCCTCACAGGAAGCTGAACATTTTGGGAAGAAATGGGGTGGACATGTTTTATTTAGTACTGACTCAAGTAAGAACAGGGGAGTCATTACATTGATATGTAAATCTCTACAATTCAAATGTCTCAAACAGATTTAAGATAAATTAGGAAGAGTCATTATTGTTTTAGCATAAATACAGGGGCAAAGGTTGGATTTGGTTAATATTTACGTACCTAACACTGATGATCAGGGTTATTTTATAAATCTTGAAGGGATGCTGCAAGCCACTGACACCCATCATGGTATAATATTGGGAGGAGACTTTTCCTTGATCATAGTGAAGCAAAATTGTGCAAGCCCCCTAGAGCAACACTAATGCTTTACAGGATGAGTAAAAATCTTGGTCTTGCAGATATTTGGCAACTTTTGAACCCATCTCCTAGATTCTTTTCATCAGTCCATAAGATGTATTCAAGAATATTGGTGCAAGCATGCATAATTCTATTTTGTGACTGATTCAGAGAAAGAAATACCTTTGTCTGATCTCATCTAGATAGCATTTATTTTTTCAATGTATTAAAATCAGTCATCTCGGTAACCAGTATATTTTCCATTGAAAGCATGTCCAATGCATTAAGCCTCTCCTGGGTGATGTTGCTTCTCATAAATATCTTAATTCTTTTCAAGGTTGAGAAGCACCTCATGGGTGTGGTGATGATGATCTTTAAGAGAGTGACAGTCTCTGAAAAGACTTCAAGCTTTTTCCCCATAAACAACTGGAATAGGTCCACAGCACCACAACAGGCTCTGAACTCTTCCTTGCTGTAGATGAGACTAAGCTCTGACTTCAATTTACATCCATTGAGCACTGGATAGGCCTTCAAGGTGTAGCTCAGTGCATCTTCAGGAAATGCTATCTTGTACTGTTCAAACCTGTACCCTTGAAGCAGGGCAGCACTAAAAATGTGGTTTGTGAAGTAGAACCATTCCCTGGTGTATCCCAGTACGGTATCGCAGACCTTCATAGAGAAGGATAAAAACATAAAAATTACTTAGTGATGAAAAAATGTCAATTTCACCTGCAACATTTAAAATTACAAACCAACAAGTGTTATTTCTAAATATGGAACAACTAAAGTTATTTTACTGCCACTGTTACAGTTTATGATGTCATAAAGAGAGAAGGAAGAAATTTCAATAATTAGCCAACTCTGAGGGCATTTATAGAGCCTTTACTGTCATCTTCAGGACAAAATGTGTTATAGTATTTTGGGATGATTTTTTGGCAAGTTTATACACATTTTAGAAAAAAAAAATTCCCCATCTTCACACCTATAAAGTGCAGTGCAACTAGAATAATAAAAATATAATACCAAGCTAACAACGCTATATCAAAAAGACTACATTTTGGGAAACAAACAAGGATGTTATTTCTGATGAGAATGTCTCCAGTTAAACTGGAGACATTTCAACCCAAACATGGCTGCCCCAGGCAGCTGGAGTTTTAACTCTCTGACAAGGCGTAATGGTGTGAAAATAGATTCAGCTGTTGGTGTGGAGGGATGCAGTTTAGCGGAGAAGTAATTGGTCACGAGAATATTGTGTCAGCGTCCCGTATGAACAGCGCTGTTGTTGTATTTGTGAAAACTGTTGATCTAGCAAATGAGCTAGTGCAAAACGGTGTAGTGATTAAATGGTATTTTTACACCAGTGCTTCCATTGTCTACACCTTCAAAAAAGGTGACGCTATCAAATGTGCCACCATTTATCCCAAATGAAGTGATGATCAGAACGCGGAGGAGCGTAAACAAGCCAGTTATGCCCTCCGTAACTCCATCCGTGCAGCCAAACGCCAGTACAGGCACAAAATTGAAGAACAGTTCAACACCACTGACTCCAGAAGTATGTGGCAGGGAATTAACATCATCACGGACTATAAACAGAATAAAAACTCCGCCATGAACACCGTTGCCTCTCTCCCGGACGAGCTTAATACATTTTATGCTCGTTTCGAGGACAACAACACCGCCCTCACGGAGAGAGCACTCGCGGCCGATACTACAGTTGATGGTTCACTCTCCGTCTCTGTTGCGGATGTAACCCGATCCTTCCGACGAGTGAACGTTCGTAAAGCCGCGGGTCCAGACGGCATTCCGGGCCGCGTCATCAGAGCATGCGCGAACCAACTGGCTGGTGTTTTTACGGACATTTTCAACTTGTCCCTATCCCTGTCTGTAGTCCCCACATGCTTCAAAACATCAACCATTGTGCCTGTACCGAAGCAATCAAAAATAACTTGCTTAAATGACTGGCGTCCTGTTGCCCTCACCCCCATCATCAGCAAATGCTTTGAGAGGTTGATCAGAGATTACATCTGCTCTGTGCTGCCCACCTCTTTGGACCCATTGCAGTTTGCCTACCGCAACAACCGCTCCACTGATGATGCCATTGCATCTACAATACACACTGCTCTCTCCCACCTGGAAAAAAGGAACACATATGTGAGAATGCTGTTTGTAGGCTACAGCTCAGCATTCAACACCATAGTGCCCTCCAAGCTTGATGTGAAACTCCGGGCTCTGGGCTTAAACAGCTCGCTGTGCAGCTGGATCCTGGATTTCCTGTCAGGCAGATGTCAGGTGGTTAGAATGGGCAGCAACATCTCCTCATCACTGACCCTCAACACTGGAGCACCACAGGGCTGTGTTCTCAGCCCACTCCTGTATTCCCTGTACACACATGACTGTGTGGCGACACATAGCTCCAATGCCATCATTAAGTTTGCTGACGATACAACGGTGGTAGGTCTGATCACTGACAATGATGAAACAGCCTACAGAGAGGAGGTGCACACTCTGACACGCTGGTGTCAGGAGCACAACCTCTCCCTCAACGTCAGTAAAACCAAGGAGCTTGTGGTGGACTTCAGGAAGAAAGACAGAGAACACAGCCCCATCACCATTAATGGAGCACCGGTGGAGAGAGTCAGCAGCTTCAAGTTCCTCGGTGTCCACATTACTGAGGAACTCACATGGTCCGTCCACACTGAGGCCGTTGCGAAGAAGGCTCACCAGCGCCTCTTCTTCCTGAGACGGCTGAGGAAGTTTGGAATGAACCACCACATCCTCACACGGTTCTACACCAGCACTGTAGAGAGCATCCTGACTGGCTGCATCACCGCCTTGTACGGCAATAGCACCGCCCACAACCGCAAAGACCTGCAAAGTGTGGTACGAACGGCCAGAAATATCATCGGAGGTGAGCTTCCCTCCCTCCAGGATATATATAACAGACAGTGTGTGAATAAAGCTCGGAGGATTATCAGAGACTCCAGCCACCCGAGTCATGGGCTGCTCTCACTGCTTCCATCAGGCAGGCGGTATCGCAGCATCAGGACCCGCACCACCCGACTACATGACAGCTTCTTCCCCCAAGCAATAAGACTTTTGAACACATGATCTCTCACGATCAACAATCAGCACTGCACTTTATTAATCATCACTCTGTCAATATATTCTCCCAATTCAGTTAGTATATATATATATATATATATATATATATATATATATATATATATATATATATATATATACCCTTATCTAGTGTATGTGTATTCTACATTGTGTGTATTGTGTACATTTGTTATGTAAATTGTTTTGTGTAAATATGTTGTTATTGTAAAGTGGTTTATGTCTTGTCACTGTCATTACTGCAATGTTGCTCGGAACTGCACACAAGAATTTCACCTGCTGTTGCACTCGTGTACACAGTAGTGTGACAATAAAGTGATTTGATTTGATTTGATTTGATTTGTTAATCTTGAAGCAGTCATGTTGACCGAGTTAGACGAGTGTGCTTTTAAAACACCACAGAAGCGAGTTTTAGAACAATGTCCTTCAAAACAGCAAGCTAAAAGAGGATTCAGTTGTGAATAAGTCAAACAGACACAGAAAGTGATTTCTCGGAATTCAGTGTAACTTGCAGTTTGCCACAAAGTGGATTTTCTAATAGGAATTATAGTGCGGATGATATTAAATACATTTTAAAGATGACAAAGAATGCAAGAAATGTTCGTATTAGTAATTTTACTGAAAACTTCTCAGAAATCATATAGAGCCTCATATGCCATCACAAAAGAGACTCATTGAATTGATAAAGTCTAATGAGATTTTTTATGTGTGGAGGAATTTTCATTTTACTCAGAGGAAGTTTACTTGGTTCATGTTCAAGATAGTCTAATATCTCTAGCTAGGTTGGACAGATTTTATGGTTACAAACATCAACTTAATATATTTAGGGGATGTTCTATTATCCCAGTTGTTTTTTCTGACCACAGTCTAGTAAAGTGTGCTGTGAAAGGGAGTTCTATTAAGCCAAAAAGCACTTATTGGCACTTGAATAACAATCTGTTGTGTGATCACTTTTTCAAGGTTTTTTTTAAAGAGTTTTGGGTTGACTTTAGATCTGAAAAATCTTCTTTTCAGACTACACAGCAGTGGTGGGATTTTGCTAAAACACAAGTTAGACAGCTGTGTCAACATTATACCTTTAATGCCACAAGATAGAAAAAATAGAAAAGTTGAAATTGAAATGTTAGAAAAAGAATTGCAAGAACTTGCTGATATCACTGGTGACTTGACCATTATCAAGAGTTTTAAAGAGAAAAATATATTTTTTTAAATGACCTATTGGAGCACTGGTCAGGTCAAGATCTCAGAACACAGAGCTGATGGATGCACATTCTAAATTCTTCTTTAATTTAGAAAAAAAGAATGGGCAAAAAAGGCTTATACACTCTTTACGCTCCGAGTCTGGAGTTTTGATGTCAGATCCTTCTGAGATCAGAAACAGTTCATTTTTATAGAAAATTATATGAGAGTGTATTAACACATGCAAGTTTTTTTGGAAAATTTGCCTCAAGTTTCTGAAGAAGTCAATGCTGAACTTAGTAAAGCTGTAACTTTAGAGGAATTAGAAAAAGCACTTCAAACTATGGAAGGTGGTAAAGTACCGGGAATTGATGGGCTACCAGTTGAATTTTATAAGATGTTTTGGACAGAGGTGAGCCCAGATTTATTGCAGGTACTGAATGAAAGTTTGGTCAATGGGCAGTTACCTTTAAGTTGTAGAAGGGCGGTCCTCACATTATTACAAAGAAAGGTGATCTAAATGAGATTAAAAACTGGAGACCGACTGGAGAGAATGTGAGCTTGTTGTGCACCGATTATAAGTTACTTTCTAAAGTTCTGGCTAATAGATTAAGTGAAGTTCTTAGTCAAATTATTCATCCTGACCAGACTTATTGTGTTCCAGGGAGATGAATCTTTGACAATATCTCTTTTATTAGGGATATTCTAGATATTGGCAAAAGCCTAAAATTAGATTTTGTCCAACGTTTGTTTTTATTTATTTTAACAATATACATCACATTCACAGTCCCCTACCCCTCACCATACAATTTTAAGAATGACGCCCATACTGTCCATTAATTCAAAATGAAATTGTAAGAACCGAGCATACATACAATATTTACAAACATGTTAACAAACATTAACTTCCAACCAAATATAACAAATTAAATAAATAAATAAATAAATAAAATGTATAAAAAAAATAAATAAAAGAAAAATCAATAGTAGTGGCATTATTCAAACAGATTTATCAACATAGTCAATGAAAGAGCGCCACATCTTAAAAAAAAAAAATTCCGATCCTCTTAGCGAATACCTAATTTTTTTTGAGGCAGAGACAGGCCATCATATCTCTAATCCATTGAGTATGAGTTGGTGGCAAGGGATCTTTCCACTTTAATAATATTGCTCTACGTGCAAGCAGGGAAGAAAAAGCAAGGACTTTACACATTGATGCGGACAACCATACGTCCTCTGGAGCAACTCCAAATAATGCCATCAGAGGTTCTGGCTCTAATCTATGCTGAAGAATCGCAGAAAGGGTGTGAAATATCGATCGGCAGTAACACTCTAATTTGGGGCATGTCCAGAACATGTGAGTTAACGTTCCCTCAGCACATTGACACCTATTACACATAGGGCTAGTACCAGGAAACATTTGAGCTAGTTTAACATTGGATATATGAGCTCTGTGTACAACTTTAAACTGTATAAGTGAATGCCGAGCACACATTGAGTGGACCTGTTTAAGGACATAGTTCCATGTGTCTTCGGAGAGTGGCCTGTCAAGGTCTTCCTCCCAAGCTCTCTTAATGTTATCTAGGGATGAAGATGCCAGATTGATCATTAAATTATAGATAGTGGCAATTGAGCCCTTGGCCAATGTGTTACATGAAAGGAACCTATCCAAAGGATTTTCGGAGGGCATCGCTGGGAAGCCTGGTATAAGTGACTTAACATAATGTCTTACTTGCAAGACTCTAAAGAAATCTGACTTGGTAAGACCAAAACGTGAATACCAATTGCTCAAAAGAAACAAATACATTATCCAAAAATAAGTCTTTGAAACATTTTATCCCCTTGTGAAACAAACTCTTGAATGAATCATCCTGCATTGAAGGCAAAAATAAATGATTGCGGAACACAGGGCTAAGAAGAGAGGGGTCCCTAAAACCAAATGACTTCCTGAATTGGATCCAAATCCTCAACGAGTGTTTCACCACTAGGCAATCGACCGGAATATAAGAAGTTGACTGTAATTTAGATGCAAGAAGTGCTGGAAGGGAAATTTGCTTGTAAGCATTTATTTCCATGTCCACCCAGGACGGTCTGTTGGGCAAAAGGTGATAATGCCACCAATAAAGTGTATTACGTATGTTAGCTGCCCAGTAGTAAAAGTTAAAATTAGGTAAGGACATACCACCATTGCATCTAGGCCTCAGAAGGTATGCTTTGCGTAAACGAGGGTGCTTACCATTCCAAATAAAAGAAGAGATAACAGAGTCCAAAGACATAAAAAAGACAGGGGAATAAATAAAGGTAAACACTGAAAGAGATAAAGAAATTTAGGAAGCACCACCATTTTGATGGAATTAATGCGCCCAATGAGAGAGTTGTGTAACTACCTCGTTAATTGGGAAAAATTCACTCTTGTGCAGATTAAGCCTGTAACCAGAAAACCGACCAAAATTCTCAAGCAAGGATAGAGCTGCGGGTAAAGAAGTTTGTGTATTTGATATAAAAAGCAATAGATCATCTGCATATGGAGTTACCTTATGGACGGTCTCACCACGGGTAATTCCAGTGATCTGCTGACTCTGGCGTATGGCAATTGCTAAAGGTTCGATAGCTAGAGCAAATAGTAGTGGGCTTAGTGGACAACCCTGTCGAGTTCCGCGGTGCAAATTGAATGGCCTAGAGTGCAGACCATTGCTTAGAACTACTGCAGAGGGAGCACTATAAAGTAATTTAATCCAAGAGAAAGACCGGGCCAAATCCAGATTTTTCCAAAACTACAAAAAGGTACTCCCACTCAACCCTGTCAAATGCCTTCTCTGCATCTAAAGAGACAACACATTCTGGGATGGCCTGATGCTGAGAGTATACCACATTGAGTAAGCGGCGGATGTTAAAAAATGATTGACGATTCTTTATGAACCCTGTTTGATCAGGAAGAACAATAGTGGGGAGAACATCTTCAAGTCTTGAGGCAAGCACCTTCGCTAAAATTTTAACGTCGCAGTTGAGCAAAGAAATCGGCCTATATGACGCACAGTCTAAGGGGTCTTTATCCTTTTTGAGTAATAAAGAGATACAGGCTTGATTTAACGTTGGGGGAAGAGTCCCAGTCTTAAGAGACTCAGAAAAAACAGATGTCAAAAACGGAACGAGTTGTACTGAGAATTTTTTATAGAATTCTGATGGAAAGCCGTCAGGTCCTGTGGTTTTGCCAGATTGTAGAGAGGAGATAACAGCCGCCACTTCCTCCTGAGTAATTGGTACTTCTAAAAGGTTACGAACATCCGAGGATAAAGTGGGGACATTTAGTCGGTCGAGAAAGTCTTCGATATCCCCCTGCGAAGAGGAGTCAGATGTATACAAAGTAGAATAAAAATCTCTAAACTTGTCGTTAATAGTATTTGGATCAGTTGTGACCTCCCCGTTATCTAGACGAAGACCACTTATAATTTGTTTTGCATGTAGCCCTCGCAGCTGATTAGCTAAAACCTTCCCGGATTTTTCCCCCCTTTCATAAAAAACACTCCTAGTTCTCCTCAAAAGGCCCTCTATCTCATTGGATGAAAGCAGGTCGAGCTCTGATTTAAGTTTAAGACGTTTCTTATACAGATCTGGCGTGGGAGACCTAGCGTATTGTTCATCTAACCTTGAAATGTCATTAGCGAGTAAAATTTGTTTTTCTTTAGAGATCTTTCTTTTATTCGCACCATAAGAAATAATTTGTCCTCTAATATATGCCTTAAGGGCCTCCCACACTGTTGAATCTGAAACGTCCACTGATTTATTAACGCTTAAAAAAAAAGGAATTTGGTCAGCAGCAAAGGAAACAAAATTATCATCTGCCAAGAGTGAAGTATTGAACCGCCAGATCCTCCTAGGGGAAGGCAAATTTAGAAAGGTCAAATCAAGAGTAAGAGGAGCATGGTCCGATATAATAATATTTTGATATGCACAAGACTGGACTCTAGAAATTAAATCGTTGTCCAGAATAAAGTAATCAATCCGAGAATAAGAGTGATGAACATTTGGAAAAAAAATTATATTCTCTTCTTTTGGGGTACAAAAGTCGCCATACATCCGATACGCCATATTCAGAAAAATAGTTATTTAGAAAAATGGAGGATTTATTTGCAGTGCATGGTCTAGATGACGAACGGTCCAGTACTGGGTCAAGGCCTCCCCCAAGTATAAGAGAATGTGAGTTTAGATCAGGAATGAGAGAGAGAGTATGTTTAAAAAAACTGACATCATCAAAATTAGGGGCATAAAAGTTAGCTAAAGTTACATTCTTATTGCATAGTGTGCCTACAACAACAATATAACGGCCATTCTTATCTGATATAATATCATTTGGTACAAAGGGTACATTCGTATTAATCAAAATAGCCACACCTCTTGCCCTTGCCTGGAAAGAAGAATGAAAGATCTGCCCCTTCCAACCACGATTGAGGTGATTGTGATCCGCGATGCGTAAATGGGTCTCTTGCAAGAAGGCAACCTCTGCCTTGAGCTGTTGAAGATGAGCAAGAACTCTGTTTCTCTTAACCGGATGGTTTAAGCCCTTGACGTTCCAACTCAAAAATCTCAGCTCTCTACCCAAAAGTATACCTATCAGAAGCCTGTGATCGGAGAGTGAAAATAAAAGAATTACAAAAAGTTAAATAACATAACATCAACAAAAGAACAAAAAACATAAAAGACATAAAATCAGCATGACGCCATCCAATACAAAAACCCAGCCCTCCCACAAAATCAACCCACCCTTCAAAGAACATTACAATAACAGCAAAACTACCCACTAGAACAAAAACTAAGTGTTCTGAACACTTCCTTATTTCGCCTTATCTTATATAATCCTCAGTCCCTTAAAGCAAAGTATCCTCATTATACAACATATAGATAACATTACTGTATCAAGTAGTAAGCTTAATATACGAGCAGACCTATAGCATAATGATAATTGGTTCATACTTAAACATTTGACCATTGCAATGAGCACAGGGCAAGCCAAAATAAATGAGACTGTAAAAATAATAAATATCTCCTAAAGTAAACAAAAATAGCAATCAAACTCTTGCAAAAAGTATTTGTGATTACACCAAAGAGTAAACGAGATACATCATACAACAAATCTAATTCAACAGTGGTATCAGATCAAATACAACAGCACCAATCATTCATTAGAGACGTAGAAATGTCTGCATGATGTAATACACTTCCAATGAACAGTAAACTGTTTATATAATGTCAGAGAGCTCAGGAAAACCTGGCATAGTTAAGTCAGTGTTGTACAACAGGCTCCCTTGTGACACAAATGGTAGATAACGTCATAAGCCCGTCAAAAACTCCTTGGCCTCATCCACCGATGCAAGCATCTTTTGCTCACCTTCCTTAGTTAGGATCCTCAGCCTTGCGGGGAAAAGAAGAGATGGCTTAAATACAAGATTATAAAGCTCTGCCATTACCCCACGATATTGAGCGCGCTGTTCCAGAACTTCCGGACCGTAGTCATCGTAGATTGCGATCGGGTTGCCACGGTACTGCAAGGATCCTCTTTTTTTACGGGCCTCTCGTATCACTGCCTCCTTGATCTGATACCGATGAAAATAGACAATTACCGCTCTCGGCCTCCCTCCCTGCTTCGTCTTAGCGATCAGAGCCCGATGCTCCCTATCAAGTTCTGGAGGAGACGGCAAAATCTGCTCACCCATAAGTTCCAACAGCATCTCGGAAAAGAACACTGTAGGCCGCGGACCTTCAACGGATTCCGGTAAGCCAATGATCCTAACATTATTACGTTGACTGCGGCCCTCCAGGTCTGCTGTTTTGGCCTTAAGTTTTGCGTAGTTCTCAGTCAAATCGGCACACACCGTTTCCAGAGAGTGCATTCGCTCACTGAGGAGGTCTGCGTTGGATTCCAGTGATGTTATTCGTGGTCCATGATCCGACACTACAGCCTGGATGAAGTCAAGTTTTGCCTCTAAGGATGTCAAAGCGGTTTTGAAATCGGAAGAAAGAGCGGCTCTGTGGTCTTCCAATAGGCTGGTCAAGGCTGACATGCTAACCTCGCCATGAGCCGCGGGCACGTCGTCTTTAACTGTGTCTTTCTTCGCATATTTGGTTGAATTAGATGCCATTTTCTGCTTCCGTGTTATATAAACTTGTTATCTCCTTACATTCTGAAAAATTAAATCAGTAGAGGATTATAAACTAATAAAATAGAAGAACTGCACAGGGAGCACGAGGTAGACGCTCCATTCGCATCCAAAACCGGAAGTCCCTAAAATTATTAAAGCTTTCGACAGAGTGGAACACATGAACTTATGGGATGTTTTAACAGCCTTTGGTTTTAGTAATGATTTTATTTATTTGATAAAAGTGTTGTACAATGAAGTTGAAAGTGTTTTGAAACTTAATGGGAATTTGTGTGCCCCTTTTAGAGTTCATAGGAGGTATCTCTAAGAACTCTTTGGCTATAGAGCCCCTCTTAAGCAAAATAAGAGCAGAATTGTATGGTTTACATGTCCCAAGATGTACTTATGTTTTTAAGTTATCGGCACATGCTGATGATGTTGTTTTAATTAATGGACAGAGAGATGTAAATGTTTTGTTGGAGATCCTGAATTATTTAAAAGAATTTCTGCCACAAAAGTAAATTGGTCCAAGAGTGAAGCAATATTGGTTGGAAGTTAGGTAAATATGGAGCCAAGGCTCCCAGAAGGTTTATCCTGGTAAAAGAATGGTTTAAAATATTTGAGAGTGTTTTTATGGGACAAAATGTTCATGCAAATGAATTTTGAAGGAATTGTTGAGAAGTTTAAAGGTCGCCTTAACAAGTGGAATTGTTTACTCCCTAAAATGTCATTTAAAGGACGAATTTAGATTATTAACAATTTAATTGCATCTGCTCTTTGGCACCGATTAATTTGTGTGGATCCTCCACGAGATCTACTGCCAAAGTTACAATCAATTTTAGCAGATTTTTTTTTGGGACAAAATGCATTGGGTACTGAAAGCTGTTCTGTATTTACCCAAAGAAGAAGGGGGACATGGTTTAATCCACATACAGAGCAGAATAGCAGCCTTCAGGGTTAAATTTGTTCAAAGACTCTTGACTGGACCAATAGACTCAAGATGGAAATTCACTGCTTGTGTCATTTTGCGAAATTTCAGAAGTCTAGACTTTGAGAGATCTTTATTTTTGTTGAATCCACAAAAGATGGATCTGTCTAAGATGCCCACCTTTTACCAGAACCTATTTAAAGTTTGGTCTCTGTTTAAGGCACAGAGGCTCAGCACCACAAACTCTCTGCATTGGTTACTGCAGGAACCTCTGATTTATGGATCACACTTGGACTTATCAAGTGAAAAGATATTTCATGCAATTTCTGACAATCTTCTTAAAATTGGAGTGTTAACACTTGGGACATTTATTTATTCTGGCTGGACTGGCTTTCGATGATATCGATACAGTTGCTGGACATTTTGGGGGTAAAGTCAAAACGCATGACAGCCAAATTGCTTGAAAAATGGAAGCTAACACTTACGTCAGAATAATTAAAATTACTATAAGAATACACTGAAGGCTTAATTACTCCAAACTGTAGTCAAGAGGTTTTTATTGTCGTTTCAACCATATACAGTTAGTACAGTACACAGTGAAACGAGACAACGTTCCTCCAGGACCATGGTGGTACATAAAACAACATAGGACAAACACAGAACCACATGAGACTACACAGACTAAATAAAATACCTAAATAAAGTGCACGTGCAAACGTGTGCAAAAAGTACGAGACAGTACAATAAATTACTAACAATGAACAGGACAATAGACACAGTGAGAGACAGTGCAGCGCCGACCAGTACACAGTAGTGCAAAAAGATGACAGTTCCTAAAAATGTAATATAAACATAACATACTATGAGATAGTGTTCTATGGACATAGCAATTATTGAGGTAGCAGACAGTTATAAAGTTGTGAGTCAGCAGAGTGAACAGCAGTGGACTGAGCACACAGCCCTGGGGGGCTCCCGTGCTCAGTGTGGTGGTGGTGGAGATGCTGTTCCCGATCCGGACTGACTGAGGTACCCAGTCAGAAAGTCCAGGATCCAGTTGCAGAGGGAGGTGTCCAGGCCCAGCAGGTTCAGCTTTCCAATCGGGTGCTGGGGAATGATTGTGTTGAATGCTGAGCTGAAGTCTATGAACAGCATTCGAACATACGAGTCCTTTTTTTCAAGGTGGGTGAGGGCCAGATGGAGGGTGGTGGCAATGGCGTCGTCTGTTGAGCGGTTTGGACGATACGTGAACTGCAGTGGGTCTAGTGAGGGGGGCAGCTGGGTCTTAATGTGCCTCATGACGAGCCTCTCGAAGCACTTCATGGTGATGGGTGTGAGTGCGACGGGACGGTAGTCATTGAGGCAGGACACTGAAGACTTCTTTGGCATGGGGACGATGGTGGTGGCCTTGAAGCACATTGGAACGACGGCGCTGCTCAGAGAGATGTTGAAGATGTCGGTAAGAACATCTGCCAGGTGGTCTGCACATCCTCTGAGCACTCTGCCAGGAATGTTGTCTGGTCCAGCAGCCTTCCGTGGGTTGACTCTACGTAGAGTTTTCCTCACATCAGCCGTGGTAAGACAGAGCACCTGGTCGTTGGGAGGGGGGGGTGATCTTCCTCGCCACTACGTTGTTCTGCACTTCAAACCGAGCGTAGAAGTCATTCAGTGCATCTGGATGAGAGGCATCTTTGTCACAGGCAAGTGATGTTATCCTGTAGTTGGTGAAGGACTGGATGCCCTGCCACATGCGCCATGTGTCACCGCTGTCCTGGAAGTGACTGTGGATTCTCTGGGCGTGTGCGAGCTTTGCCTCTCTGATGGCCCGGGACAGTTTGGCCCTCGCTGTTCTTAGGGCTGCCTTGTCTGGATGGGGGGTGCTCTGAAGGCAGAGTCTCGGGTTCTCAGTAGCTTGCGCACCTCCGCAGACATCCACGGCTTCTGGTTGGAGCTTGTGGTGATGGTCTTGGAGAAAGTGACATCATCAATGCACTTGCTGATGTAGCTGGTCACTGATGCATTGTATTCCTCCAAGTTGGTAGAGTCGCCATATGTTGCAGCCTCCCTGAACATGTGCCAGTCAGTACACTCAAAACAGTCCTGAAGAGCAGAGATGGCTCCTGCTGGCCAGGTTTTCACCTGCTTCTGGAGCGGTTTTGTGCATCTGACGAGCGGTCTGTATGCATAACATTAGCATAACAGAGATGTGGTCTGAGTAGCCGAGGTGGGGGCGGGGCTCCGCCCGGTACGCGCCTGGGATGTTTATGTAAACAATATCAAGCGTGTTCGCCTCCCTCTTGTTGCAAAGTCCACATATTGATGGAATTTAGGGAGCACTGTCTTGAGATTCCATGGTTGAAATCTCCGGCGACAATAAACAGTCCGTCGGGGTGAGCGTTCTGCAGTTCGCTCATAGCCCCATACATAGAGAATTTCATGCATACTGTACACATAATAGATGACACCAGTCAAATGTAGCTCTGTTAGTTGCCTTACATATAAATGGGGATAAAAGCAGAGGACAAGAAGACACATACTGGAAATAACATCCTAATAATCACAATACAGAAATCAATCTTCATATCATTAAAAAGCATATAATGTCAACTTTTTGACGAATGTGGTCATGATTTTGGCAAAGATATGTAGTGGGATCCAAATTCTATGTAGACATTTTCAGGAAAACACAGCTGTGCTCAATGGAGATGTCATCAGTGACTAAATTATCATATTTCCTCAGCAATTAGTCACCTGTGCAAACTCTGGACCAAAATGTGCCTGCTTGTGTCTGAATGGGTAAGCACAGGTAATTTGTTAAATCAGTCACTTATGTCAACAATACACCAAACAAAATGAGTGGCCTAAGACACCCATAAAACATTTTACTAAGACATGCTTTGATACATGAGCATGGCATGTTGGTTTGGTAGTTCTTGTTTGGGGCAAATTAGTAAGCAATGGAACATTTTTAATATTTGACCAGGATGCAGCCAGAGTTCGAAACTGTGGTAAGATAATTGATGTAGCCCTGCAGATAAGGAAAAAAACATTTTCTCCATAATGATAGTATATTTCTGAGCCCTCTCTGTCTCCTTCATTCCAGTCTCTCTTGTTCTCTAGTTCTAAAAATATTTGTATGCATTATTAGTACAATGGGGGAGGGGGGCACACAGATCCGAATGTGCTTTGATTTCTCGTGATTTCAACTAAACTTTATATGCACGAGAATTGTTCTACCAATTACTACCAATATATACTCTATAATGCAATTTCTACAGTCAGCCGTATTTATTGCATTTTCGAGACTTACGTTACATTTTCGAGACTTGCTAAATGCAGCGCTACCTGCAACAAGCGTGCGCTAAGTCTAAGCACAACTTTCATGCTAGCACAAAGTGCAAGTGGCCTTGGGTGGAATTGTTTCTGTTTATTATTATGTTTAGGCTAGATTTACATTGTGTTAATGATTTAATTTATATTGGTATTTTTCCACCTGCTTTCATAGAGTGATTTTTAAGTCACTGCAAAAGAGGCCAGTTTAAAAAGTTTAAGAACGTAAAATGTTTGGATTTGGGTAGGTGGTTTTATATATATATATATATATATATATATATATATATTACCACTTCATTATTTTGATCATATTTTCACTTTGTTTGAAGTGTAATTTGAATTTAATTTGTAAATGTATCAATAAATTAATATAAATCTTTAAAGCAAAACCGACTGGTAGATTTGAAGTATGTGCCAATACAATCACTGTTAATCCTAGCCATAATTTGTGTGTCACTTTATCAATATGATTAATATTACATACATTCTGATATATTATGATTAATAATGCTTATATTCTCTATAATCCAAGTGCTGATGAGATCCAAATTTTCCATACACATAAATTATATTTATTATATTATATTATTGTGATGAGGAGGAGGGCATGGCTGGGACATGGTGCACGGCCTACGCTGAATCAGCTGATCAGCGGGAGAGCAAGACAAAGCGGAGCCGGAGGTGTCAGTTAGAGAGAGAGAAACACATGCGGCCACACTGCATGTGTGCATGAGTCCTTATGTTTTATGTTATTTTAAAATGATTTACATCATTAAAGTTTATGTTCACTGTTCAGCTGGTTCCCACCTCCTCAATGCCCATTCTTTTACTAATACAGTGGTGCTGAAACCCGGGAGGGAGGAGGGATTCACTGTCGCAAAGTCCTTGCTGCTGCCCTATATTTCATGTTAATTAGAGCAAGTGAAGCTCCTTTGAAAATAAAGGAGATGCAATGATAACTTAAGGATGCTACAATGGGATTAAACAGGGAGCTTTACCCTCTTCCAATCTTGGCAACTATCTGATTAATACTTTTTAGGAGAAAATCAATAGAAGGACAATTGTTTAGGGTCATTAAGAGAGGTGGCTGATTTAACCAACAGTGTCTATTGCTCTGGCTGCTTGACTCCAGCTGCCTCTTGTCTGTTTTAGCCCATCCTTAGTTTTTGGGAAAAGGCAAATAGCAATGACTCTGACTCTCTCACTCTCTCTCCCTCACAGTGTGTGTATATATATATATATACACACACTTACATATACAGTGTTGGGGAGTAAAGGAATACATGTAACAGGTTACGTATTTAAAATAAAAATTGTAACTAACCGTATTCCACTACAGTTACAATTTAAATAATTGGTAATTAGAATACAGTTACATTCAAAAAGTATTTTGATTACTGAAGATATTACTTTGCATTTTATTGTAATTTGTTTAATTTAAAATGTAGTCCTTTCAGATGGAATACATTACATATGAATGTATACCAATGCGATCCAAAGTGTATTTGAACAGCGGGGAAACACTTTTTATGAAGTGTTACATTCATACAAACAGACAGAGAAGTAAGTTTGAAGTAAGTTAGGAGCAGAGGAATTAGAAATAAACCTTGTGTAAATTGTCAGCTTTAAGCTAATCTAAAATGCTATTTCTAGCCTTATTACATGCACATGTTACCAGACATGATCATATTTTTTATCAAGAAAATTCTCATTGATCATAATTTCTATTTATCTAGTAAGACCTTTAATATTAGGGCAAAAATCATTTTCTTAATAATAATTTTTGTTTTGTTTGCCTCTAAAAGTATCTAAACATCCTTAAAACAAGATCAATTTGATTAATCTTGTTTTAGAAACAAGACTGCATAAGATATTTAGGTTCCCCGTCTGTCGCTCAGTTCGATGTTGTGTCGAGTGAAGCGACACTATTGGACTTTCTTGAAGGCATTGGTTACCTCTGAACTTGAGAAAAGGCCAGTGAGAATTTGGCAGACAGAATTTGCATGTCCCTCACCCGGACGTATGGCTATAAAGGGAGGGAATCATACCTCTGTACATTCAGATTTCTTCTTTTGAGCCGAGCGGTTGTGTGATCAGCGAGCTGAGATCACTTACTGTTCCACTCATCTCTGCAAAGCTTATGCTGTTGGATCTATGGCACATATCAGCGGCTTTCTCCTTCTCTGCATGGCAGTACACCGAGGCAGCATTTGTGAATGGATCGTGTTCTCAGTGCGAGAACCTGACCATGGCAACGTTGTGGTCGCGGCTGTCCCTCTTAAATAGGAATGCTACACCAGCCACCCCCTGCGTCGCTCCTTCTTCCCATGGGATTGAGGACGACCCGGCTGTTGATGGAGGCGATTTGGGGATGGCAACAGGCTCTGTTTCGCTAGAAAACCCCACTACCCCCACGAGCAACCCACGGCACGTACCGTGTGTTCATCACCCCTGCCTGCCGTCAGACTTTCAACCCTTGGACAGACCATTTGCTCCTTTGCATTGAAAGGAGCAAGTTGAGGTTGTTTGGGCATCTGGTAAGGATGCCCCCTGGGCTCCTCCCTAGGGAGGTGTTGCAGTCACATCCAGCTGGGAGGAGGCCTTGGGCAAGACCCAGGACTAGGTGGAGAGATTACATCTCCACACTGGCCTGGGAACGCCTCGGGATCCCCCAGTCAGAGCTGATTAATGTGGCTCGGGATAGAGAGGTTTGGGGTCCCCTGCTGGAGCTGCTGCCCCCGCGACCCGACTTCGGATAAGCGGTTGAAGATGGATAGATGGATGGAATAATAATAACATGTACCAAACCTGATATATTGTGTGTGTGTGTGTGTATATATATATATATATATATATATATATATATATATATATATATATATATATATATATATATATATATATATATATATATATAATATGATCTAAAGGAAAAAATATGGATCATTATTGGCCTGCATATTTTATGGTTAAAACAACCACATGACATTTTCAAACAGTCCTCAATTGAGGCACTGTTTTTATAAATGACACCCCTCTATATAATCTCCCTCATAGAAGCAACACTATGAATGCAGTCGCTTTCCCACCATTCAAATAGAAGATTTATCAGAGTGTTTATTTATCAGCATGGAGGTTCAGCTCTCAGTTACCATACTACAGCAGTCAGCTTGAACCCCTATAGGCAGATTTAAATACTCCTCTAAGTGTGTGATCAACCCTCAGTTCAGCAATTGTCATTCAAATTTCTAAAGGTTGGTTTAATATAATACCGGAATCCTGAAATCACAGTTATTATCAGGGATATAAACACATCATCTGGATGACAGAGAGTGATGAATAATAAGCTATACAAAACCCATCCTTTCTGTAAATGCTATTGCTTCACTTTGCTTCACTTTGCCCAAAAGGTGTCTGTCAATTTCACTTTGTAGGATGACACTAGACCTACTCATTAACACCATGCAAACAAAAACTGTATTGTCATTAAGCTTCAGAGCCAAGCACATTTTCCCCCTATTTATTAAATTCCTGTATGTATTTCATGTGGAGATATTTTATCGCAAACCATTACAATTATAATGTGAATAGCTCCTCCACAAACAACAAGGAAAGCGTTGTGGCTCAGTAAATATCTGCTTTCTCTGTTGACCTGACAGAAAGTTTTGATTGTGTAATTTCTGTCTGTTTTTCTTATGTGCTCTTTATGCTGGCTGGGGATGGCTGGAGCATTGGCTGTTGGTGACCAGACACTACAATTACCACTGGGTGGAGGAGAGAGGATAGAGAGCCCAGTACAGTCTCATGGAGAATCTATAATTCCGATATCTGGCAGCATCTATTGTTCTACATCCATCTGATACGGATTTGATATGTACACAATACATGTATATATACAGTAGCCTTTTTCAGGGCTCACCTTGCTGTGTAGGCTGATATATTGGAGGGAAATATAGATAATTTACATAAATTAGAATGATATGAAATTAGATACATTTAACAGCAAACAGAAAATACAGTATGTACTTGCCCAGTATTTTTGTGACACTGTCACAAAGTGGAGTCATGCAAAATTACTTTTTTACAAAGAAATTACAAAAAATTACAAAGTTTAATCTATTTAAATAGAAAGTTTTCGCATCATTACAATTACAAACTGTAAATACAAGCAGAATTAAAGATTCAGGTCTACATTGCAGTACTAATAATAATAATACAACACTTGGACACTACAGATAATAGTACCACAGTACATTAATTCAACTCAAGCAAATATCATGTAGGGACTTCTGTGCAGAGACTGCAATCAGTTGATGAATTGTTCTTTTGAATTGTTATTTGTTCTGTGATTAACATGGATGTCCATATGAACCAAATCACTCAAATTAATCAGACTTCCCAGTGGAGAGTAATCTTATGAAAATTATGTGACTGGTGACATTTTTGCTAAATTATTTGTAGTTTCTTACAGTTATTGTGGCATTTCTGATCTGAAATGTGCTAAAATGTAGTAAAAAAAAAAATTCCAAGACATTTTTTCCAAAAATTTTAAACATAAACCTAGACTCACATGTCGACTTGCATGCACATTAGAACTCATATACAGGTCCTTTACATTGCAAGTGCAACACTCTATCAGTTGACCTACCGTGAAATTTTATTTCACTCAAACAAGCTTGTTATGTAGTTGGTTATAACATGCAAATATTAAAATGTATCGCCTTACAAGTCATGCGATACAGTAATAGTTTTAATAGTTTACAGTAATAGTTTTTAGATGTCAGAAGATAGAGGTTGGAGGTGGGCATATGTGCTACAGATCATAGAACAAGTGGTTGCCACTTGCGGAGGCAGCCTCATGCTAGGGTTTTCTTGAGGGATAGGAAACCGAGAGCTGCAGGATAGGTAGAAAATGAAACAGAGTGAAAATAGGCTAAAACACTGAAGAAATAGTGGTGGATACTACTACATAGAAAAGAGCTCCCACAGGAACTGCTGTTGCGTTGGAGGACTCCACAACACCTGTAGCTGAGAGGCCACCCCCTGGAGGGAGGGGGGTTAAAAACTCCTACCGCCTGGACAGGTCTGCCCGTGACGAGAGCGGGCTCCTGCTGCCTTAGGACTGCTGTCCTGGACAAGACCTTAATGTCACCTCCAGACACAAGTCATTAGACGGGAGGGGCCCACACCGCAAATGGGCAAACCCCATTAATCTGGGAATTGAGCAAGTGAGCCCATCCTGCAATCGAATGGAGGCCCTCAATGCATTTGAACAGGGGAGTCCTCACAGATCACACAGCGTTCAAACGGGAGATTGAATGCAAGTGGGAGGGCCTTCACAGCGATTTGTACAGGAGGGCTCCTGGTATAACTGGGGAGATCCTCACAGCATCCGAATGGGAGTGCCCTCTCTGTTGGGATGGATGTAGATATGGTATGTGTTGGATGACCAACTGCCCAGTGAATGGATTTGCTGTTCGGGCAGACTTTTTTGTCATCTCCGAAGAGTGGGTAACAGTTGGCAGGTTGAAAATATTGTAATACTTTTCAATCAAATCACTTTATTGTCACACTACTGTGTACACGAGTGCAACAGCAGGTGAAATTCTTGTGTGCAGTTCCGAGCAACATTGCAGTAATGACAGTGACGAGACATAAACAACATATTACACAAAACAATTTACTTAAACTTACACAACAATTTACATAACAAATGTACACATACCTACACAACAATTTACATAACAAATGTACACAATACACACAATGTAGAATACACACACTAGAGAAGGGTATAAATATATATATATATATACACTGACTGAATTGGGAGCGAGAATATATTGACAGAATGAGGATTAATAAAGTGCAGTGCTGATTGTTGATCGTGAGAGATCATGTGTTCAAAAGTCTTATTGCTTGTGGGAAGAAGCTGTCATGTAGTCGGGTGGTGCGGGTCCTGATGCTGCGATACCGCCTGCCTGTTGGAAGCAGTGAGAGCAGCCCATGACTCGGGTGGCTGGAGTCTTTGATAATCCTCCGAGCTTTCTTCACACACCGTCTGTTATATATATCCTGGAGGGAGGGAAGCTCACCTCCGATGATGTTTCTGGCCGTTCGCACCACCCTTTGCAGGTCTTTGCGGTTGTGGGCGGTGCTATTGCCGTACCAGGCAGTGATGCAGCCAGTCAAGATGCTCTCAACAGTACTAGTGTAGAACCGTGTGAGGATGTGTTGGTTCATTCCAAACTTCCTCAGCCGTCTCAGGAAGAAGAGGCGCTGGTGAGCCTTCTTCACAACGGCCTCAGTGTGGACGGACCATGTGAGTTCCTCAGTAATGTGGACACCGAGGAACTTGAAACTGCTGACTCTCTCCACCGGTGCTCCATTAATGGTGATGGGGCTGTGTTCTTCCTGAAGTCCACCACAAGCTCCTTGGTTTTACTGACGTTGAGGGAGAGTTTGTGCTCTTGACACCAGCGTGTCAGAGTGTGCACCTCCTCTCTGTAGGCTGTTTCATCATTGTCAGTGATCAGACCTACAACCGTCGTATCGTCAGCAAACTTAATGATGGCATTGGAGCTATGTGTCGCCACACAGTCATGTGTGTACAGGGAATACAGGAGTGGGCTGAGAACACAGCCCTGCGGGGCTCCAGTGTTGAGGGTCAGTGATGAGGAGATGTTGCTGCCCATTCTAACCACCTGACGTCTGCCTGACAGGAAATCCAGGATCCAGCTGCACAGCGAGCTGTTTAAGCCCAGAGCCCGGAGTTTCACATCAAGCTTGGAGGGCACTATGGTGTTAAATGCTGAGCTGTAGTCTACAAACAGCATTCTCACATATGTGTTCCTTTTTTCCAGGTGGGAGAGAGCAGTGTGTATTGTAGATGCAATAGCATCATCAGTGGAGCGGTTGTTACGGTAGGCAAACTGCAATGGGTCCAAAGAGGTGGGCAGAACAGAGCAGATGTGATCTCTGATTAACCTCTCAAAGCATTTGCTGATGATGGGGGTCAGAGCAACAGGACGCCAGTCATTTAAACAAGTGATTTTGGCTTGCTTCGGTACAGGCACAATGGTTGATGTTTTGAAGCATGTGGGGACTACAGACAGGGAGAGGGACAGGTTGAAAATGTCCGTAAAAACACCAGCCAGTTGGTTCGCGCATGCTCTGATGACGCGGCCCGGAATGCCGTCTGGACCCGCGGCTTTACGGATGTTCACCCGTCGAAAGGATCGGGTTACATCCGCAACAGAGACGGAGAGTGAACCATCATCTGTAGTATCGGCCGCGAGTGCTCTCTCCGCGAGGGCGGTGTTGTTGTCCTCGAAACGAGCATAAAATCTATTAAGCTCGTCCGGGAGAGAGGCAACGGTGTTCATGGCGGAGTTTTTATTCTGTTTATAGTCCGTGATGATGTTAATTCCCTTCCACATACTTCTGGA
The DNA here is from genome assembly GCA_032164185.1 of Moxostoma hubbsi. Classification (NCBI taxonomy): domain Eukaryota; kingdom Metazoa; phylum Chordata; class Actinopteri; order Cypriniformes; family Catostomidae; genus Moxostoma; species Moxostoma hubbsi. The sequence goes on along the minus strand of JAVLUX010000002.1, from coordinate 26,100,259 downwards.
GTCAGTGGTGTTGAACTGACCTTCAATTTTGTGCCTGTACTGGCGTTTGGCTGTGCTGATGGATTTACGGAGGGCATAACTGGCTTGTTTACGCTCCTCCGCGTTCCCGGAATTAAAAGCGGTGGTCCGCGCAGTAAGTGCCGCGCGAACATCGCCGTTAACCCAGGGTTTCTGGTTGGGGTAGATCCGTATGTTTTTCGTCGGAACAACGTCCTCTACGCACTTCCTGATGAAACACGTTACGCTATCAGCGTAAACCTCGATGTCGTCATTGGAGGCAGACCGGAACATCTCCCAGTCCGCGTGATCAAAACAGTCCTGTAGCATAGAGTCTGATTGGTCCGACCAGCACTGGATCATTCTGAGGGCGGGTGATTCCCGTTTCAGTTTCTGCCTGTAAGCGGGCAGAAGCAGAACGGAAGAGTGGTCAGATTTACCAAATGGTGGGCGGGGGAGGGATTTGTAGCCATCCCGGAAAGGAGAATAGCAATGATCCAAAACCCGGTCCCCTCGTGTGTTAAAGCTGATGTGTTGGTGGTATTTTGGTGCTATTGTTTTGAAGTTGGCTTTGTTGAAGTCCCCGGTAACAATGAACACGGTCTCAGGGTGCGCAGTTTCCTGCTGACTTATACTCCCATACAGTTCTCTGAGTGCCCGGTCTGTGTCGGCTTGTGGGGGGATGTACACAGCAATGACCGCTGTGAATTCCCTCGGTAGCCAGAATGGTCGACACAGAAGCATGAGAAATTCCAGATCAGGAGAGCAGAAAGACCTGATAAAATGTACATTCCTCTGATCACACCATGATTTGTTGATCATAAAACATACACCACCACCTCTGCTTTTACCTGAGAGGTCTTTCGCTCTGTCCGCTCGGTGCACGGAGAAACCCGTGGGTTCGATGGCCGAGTCTGGAATCTCCGCGGACAACCAGGTTTCCGTAAGACAGATAACACAGCAATCTCTCGTCTCTCGTTGGAAAGAGATCCGCGCTCTCAGCTCGCAGAGCTTGTTGTCCAGAGACTGAACATTTGCCAGTAGTATACTGGGTAGCGGGGGGCGATTTGCGCGACGTCTTAATCTGATGAGAACGCCGGCTCTTTTTCCTCTTTTCCTTCTGCGTTTCCGCGGCCGGGCAGCCCAAACAAAGGGCTCCGCTGGCGTGTTTGTAAACCGCGGGTCGGCATTGAGGAATGTGAAGTCCGGTTTTCGGTGTGTGATTGCCGAACCAATGTCCAAAAGCGTTTGTCTGTCGTACACAATAAGGCAGACAACATCCAAGACAAAAAAACACAGAACTGTAAACAAAACAAACAATAAACTGCAGTGTTTTGACGGAGCTCGCGACGCAGCAGCCATACTCGGCGCCATCTTGAGAACGTTCATACTGTGGAACGTTTAATACTGCAGGAGGGACTGGTGCACTTCATAAAATAGATGGCGCTATGAGGTAGGAAAATTATGTGGATATATTGAAGCAAAATCTCAAGACATCAGCCAGGAAGTTGGTCGAAAATGGGTCCTCCAAATGGAGAATTACCACAAGCATACATCCAATGTTGTGGCAAAATGGCTTTAGGACAACAAAGTCAACATATTGGAGTTGTCTTTACAAAATCCTTGACCTTAATCCGATAGAAAATTTGTGTGCAGAACTGAAAAAACATGTGTGAACAAGGAGGCCTACAAACCTGACTCAGTTACAACAGTGCTGTCTTGAGGAATGGGCCAAAATTCCAGCAACTTATTGTGAGAAGCTTGTGGAAGGCTACCCACAAAATTTGAACCAAGTTAAACAATTTAAAGGCAATTCTACCAAATACTAACAAAGTGTATGTAAACTTCTGACCCACTGGGAATGATGAAAGAAATAAAAGCTGAATAAATCATTCTCTCTACTATTATTCTGACATTCTTTAAATAAAGTAGTGATCCTCAGGAATTGTGACAAACTAAGTTGAAATGTATTTGGCTAATATGTCTGTAAACTTCTGACTTCAACTATATATATAGCATATTTAGGGGTTTCAATGAAAGTTCGCTAACTGGTTAGGTTAGTGATGTTGTGTTATGCTATTAGCTTAGCTGTACGGTGTTGATAATATGGCATCGGCAGTTTGCGCATGTGCGGTTAGTTGCCCCAGAAGAGTCTCTTTAGGACTTCCCGTGAACTTTCATCACCATAGCATCCAACACCAGTGATTTGTGATCTGGGTCAACACTAATGAAAACAGTTTAATCGATACATATGAATATCAGCCCGTTCCACATTGCACAAATAAACAGTAATCAGTTAAAGTGCCCAAATTCTCACACTAATATATGTAGCGAATTTGGTATGATAAATGTTCACTGCACGTGTTAAAGTGTCATGTACATTACCATTATTTGTAAGGGAACTAGGAGTGAGCTAGGAATTAAATTAACCGATCCTATTTCTACATTAGTATGTAAGGAAATTTATAATGGTATCAGTCACGTTTGACAACCATTATAATTTAGATAAATGACAAATAGCTAGATTATTTTTCTGAATAAAATTGTCCACCATTACAATCGTAATACATCATAATCGTAATGTCTCGTTGTATCAGCTCACTATTTCTACTGTAGGGAATTAGCTTTAATAAGAGAATTATGATTAATATTATTCTCATGGTTTATTGACAATAATATTACACATCTAGGTATAGGTTTAAAGCAAAATCTTTTAGAAACAGGAATGAGATTATTTATCAAAATATACCACAGTCAAAATGTCTTTAAAAAGGAAACATGAATAATAACTCAACAATTAATTATGAACATTTGGATCGGTTAATAGAATTAAATTAAATTTTATAAAATTTTTCGTGGCCACACAAAAATAACTGTTTCGTAGCATGTAGCTGTGATCGAATCATTGACGTTGATTTACAAGTAGACCAGAATCAACTCACAAGAATGTACACGAAATGTATTTAACTAAAATACAAACACACAACTAATCTAAACAAAAACATACTCACGAAACACTCATACATGGGAAAGGGGAAAAAGGAAACCGGAACACAATAGGGGAAATTAAGCTATGAAAAGAGACACTTAACCATCTGAGGGAACCATCAAGTTCTTAATTTAAAAAGCACCTTTTGTTACAAAGGGGTTTACCTCTTATACTAAAGTTCAGTTAGTTACTGGTACGATACTTGCAATTGCCTTGGCTGTTGAGAGAGCCCAGATGGAGTAGCATTAGAATGTCTTGATGGTTCCTCGAGTCGATGGTGTTCAAGTTGCAATCAATTTCTTCCATGTTGAATGAAGAAAGTATTCAGAACTGTGGTGTTCATTGACTCTATGGTCGAGGTAGTTGCACATGGCTTGATGTGTTGAGGCCTGCCAGCCTGCAACCTCAGGGTCGGACCGAGTGGTCCCGTTCCCACATAAACAGCAGGAGAGAGTAAGGGGAAAGAGAAAGAGTAAAAGGCAGGACATGTCTTTTAACTTCTGAGGAAGGTCCCTCCTCTCGAGTCTGGCTTGACCAATGAGAAAGGTGCAATTTCCAAGCGGGAAATGTTGTTTTATTTGGAAGCTGAATCATTTGCATGATTGGGGGGTAAGCTGTTAATGTGTGCCCCTTTATGCTCTGATTAATATAGCAAGCATACAATGCATGCTATCAAATTTATATATATACCACTTTGCAGTGTGTCACACAAGGATTAATTTGATAAGGAAACATGGTTACACAAATTGTACATTATCTGGTAGTTCTGTCATAAGTCATGTCATAAGGCATGTCATTGGATCTTTTTATATATATATATATATAGAGAGAGAGAGAGAGAGAGAGAGAGAGTTGATAAATCTTTGGGTAAATATCAAAATGTATACAAATTGCTCAAAAGTGTTCAGAAGAGTTATATGTTAAAATTGAGTGTTTGATGTTATTTTTCAAGGATGCATATGGATTATATGTGTGGAGTTTGACCACATTCTTTTGCACACATATGATGACTGTGTATGTAAATTTAGTATTAATCATCACTTTTTATTTTTCAAGCAGCCATCAGAATAAAACCCCAAAAATATACATATTTTCCACCATGCATTGTTTCTTTACAACCACCGGCTGCATATTTACAGTATATATATAACAGTATAAAAAGTTATATTTACGTTCTCCTTGATCATTCGGTGATGGCGATGTCTTCCACTGGGGCTCAGGGCCACATTACAGTGGGGAATGAGCTATATTCCATCTCAACAGCCTTGGACATGAAGGAGCTGAGGAATGCTGATCTTCTGGAGGCACCAAGAGGGCTCTTGCAATCTCGAACATGCAGATATACAGCCCTGTCCTGTCGGTTATAGTTCCAGAAACTCGAACTGCCGGGAATGCACAATGGAGAAGTATTATAGAAGTGTGTCCTGTTAACAACCTTCTGGATGGGGACTCAGGACAAAGGTGTGGTTATCTGGAGGATAGTTTTATACCATCCTGATGAGGAGTTTTCAGCATGATGCCTTCCTGTTTCAGGGATATCACTGGCTACTGACATTTAGAGGGGCTCACACAGTGTGGCTCACCCTCCCCTTTCTCTGTGTAAATAATTTTTATAGTCTAAGGTTCACATTTAAAACAGTGTCTTTAAAGTTTTATCTATGCATTGTTCCTTTTCCAAACCTCTTTTTTTCTGGTGATATAGAGACCAAAGATGATATTGAAAGATTAAATATTATGCATGCATTATTTATACCACCATAGTTCAGTTTGTCTGAACTTTTGTTCTAATTGAGCAACTGCAATTTACATAAACAGTTCTGTGAATAAACATGTAGTGGATATGTTGCAGTTGGTGTCCATTTTAAGAATAAAAGTGTGTGTGTAAAGATTTGTCTTTGTGGCTTCTTTGTTTCAGCTTTTGGCACATGGTAAGTTAATGCTGATTCGGGAAGTCTTAAAATGTTTTTATGGTCCTTCTGGGGATGGGGGGTTTGAGAGGTTGCTAAGAAACCACTCATGGACCAATGAGAAGTATTTTCCAATGTGTTGGAAGGTCCGGGTCCTTACTTTCTGAAGTATCTCGTAGTATTTGTTTGTGTTGGTCCTGCCACAATTCAATCAAAATGGAACCACTCTTCTTTGCCTTGAAAGTTAGGGAGGGGCTCTGCTATATCAGGCTCCTGAAATGTCATCTGGTCCAATTTCATAAAAAAGTGTTACAAAATAGTTTTTTTGAAATCAAAAATAGTTTTTTTGAACTATTTTGTGCATATTAAAGTATCAACCTAGCTTTGATGGCTACATGCTGATCATGCTGATAATCAGCGGTGAGATTTGAAAGGAATGAATAGTAAAGAGAAATAAATGTATTCCTTTATATACATAACTATTGATTATTTACATAAAAGACATATATAAAAGATTATATGTATATGAATGTGTGTTATAAAGAAAGCTTTGAATTGTGGGATTTAGCAGCCCCTCACACAGTGCTCAACATCAGCCCATTGCCAAAATGTCCTGCAGTTTTCCCTTGACAGGATCAGCTTTGAACAGCACAGGTGCTCAGATCTCCAGTCTGATGTTTATCGAGGGCTGATAAGAAGCCCAGATATTTTCATTAACAGATATAAATGACATCAAGTAAATGACATCAAGGCCATTTGCAGCACAAAGTCTCAGGTCAACTGTCCAACCCTTTTCTGACTGCAGGCAAAGGCAACTCAACATCATTAGTTCACAGAGAAGCAATTTTACAGGGTGAGGGGAAATTTGTGAAGTAAACAAAGCAGCAAACTGTAGTCTAGCTCCTCTTTTAGCTTCTCTCTGTCCACTGTCTCGCTTTTCTCAGAGGGAACTAATACGCTGTGGAACCACAGATGTACTTATACAGAAAACTGTACACTGCAAACTTACTGCCTGTCCCCACAATCATGTTGAGATTTCTAAGAGATGAGGGCAATGTGGAGAGATGGAGATTGTGTTTATTAGAAAACTAGGACCAGCTTGTTTCAACCTTGAGAACATTGTGTGCTTGGCACTGTCACAAAATTGAAACAACATTTTCAAGTTTTTTTTTTTCAGTTTATGTTTTTTTATACTGATGAAGGATGCTGTGAACATCTTTGCTGTTTTATCTTTCAATGCTTGCTTGATCACATATGCTGTTCCACTTGCCAAGTTTGTGCCTCCGATTGGATTTTTCTGGCTGTGTAGCAGCTATTGTAGGAGAAAACAAAGCTTTATATTGATAAAACAATGCAATCTGCTAGCAAATGCATTAATAATGGATACGGGTTACGCAGAGAAAAATTTAGATTTTTAGTCCATACTCGCATATATGTAGCCTGATTTTTATGGACGAGGGTTTCTATTAAAAACAGGCACAGTATTTGCATGTCACTGACAAAAGTCACTGTCTTGTGTTGACATCATGATATTTGTATCTGTTTTAAATAATCCTTTTGAAAGATTCCTTTAACCCTTTCCTGCCTGAGCCCAAAATTCCATTCTGTGCCAGAATATGATATTCATATCCAAATTCATATTATATTCATATTCATATAACATCACACACCTGAACTGTATATTCCATATTGAAGAGAATAACGAGGGCTTTCAAATGATATGAATATATGTATGGTTATTTAAGGCTAATCATCCTTTAGCAATAAGATATTTCTACAAAAATCTTCTCCGACCACCATACTTCATCAGATATCTGCATTTTCAACCATTTTAATTACAAGCTAGAGGGAAACATAGAGTGTATGAAATATACATAATTTTGTGGGCAATGTAGAATAGCAGACAGATTAGAAATATAATCTATTGTTTAAAAGTTATGACCATTCTAGTGATTAGAGGGAAAACTGAATAAAATAAACTTAGAATGTTAAGATACATTTCACATAACCACTACTCAAATACTCGATTTATGCACCTGAAATAATAAATTGACATTGCATCTGAAATTGAAGGACACAAGCACTGAAATATACATTTTATGTGTTCAATAAAACACACACTTTATTTAATTTGAACATTAGAATTACACACGAATTACACAGCAAAACATACAAAATCAAACTTAAATAAATGTACAGTAACCCTAACACTTTTTAATAAAGAGTGCAGGAACAGAATATATATAAATTCATAAATACTCAGCAACTGCACTACTTGTGGAGAGAAGAGAGGGAGAAAAGAGGGGAGAACAATAACACCAATAAACACAGCCCAAACAAGGCCTCTTCGCGAAACTGTTCACGACTGTTTACTTTCTTCAAAGGCTGAGAAAAGCACATCTCCCACCCCCATCCTCACTACATTCTATAGAGGGACTATTGAGAGCATCCTGAGCAGCTGCATCACTGCCTGGTTTGGGACTTGCACCGTTTCGGACCGCAAAGCCCTGCTGAGTTTAGTGAGAACAGCTGAGAAGGGGTAGGGGTCTCTCTTCCCTCCATCAAAGACATTTACATAAAATTCTGAATCCGCAAAGCAACCAGCATTGTGGATGACTCTGCACACCCCTCACACAAACCATTCGGGCCCTTACGGCCAGACTGTGTAACTCATCAGACTGACACACACACACCTGTAACCCCATCCAACTTTTGTGCATGTCCAGAGTTGCACTTTAATTCATTGTCACTTTATACCTGGCTGCTACCTCAATAACTGTCCACTGTCCATATTTCATAGTATGTTATGTTTACATTTAGCATTTCAGTAAGTGTCAAATTTTTGCACGACTCAGATTACAAATGTCTGCAAATGTCTCTCACTGTGCTTATTGTCCTGTTCCTTTTAGTAATTTATTGCACTGTCCCATACTTTTTTGCGTACGTTTGCACATGCACTTTATGTTATTTAGTCTGTGTAGTCTCATGTGGTTCTGTGTTTGTCCTATGTTGTTTTATGTAGCACCATCGTCCTGGAGGAACGTTGTCTCGTTTTGCAGTGTACTGTACTAACTGTAAATGGTTGAACGACAATAAAAACTACTTGACTTGTTCCTGGTCCAGCAGATCTTCCTCCTTTGTGCTTATGCCCTCATGCCACATCCTCCTCTGCTATGAACCTAAGCTCATCAGCAACCTCATCTTTAGGGTGCTTAGCAGGGAGCCATAGTCTCTATCCATCTCTACAACAGAAAAAAGTACACAATTGGTCGCCAGCAGTGTGTTATTCAAAAAAACAGACACTGAATAGTCTAACCAGAATGTCCAACTGCAGACAGCCTTCTCACACTTACCTTGTGAACAGGAAGCTACACACAACCTAAAATCATGTCTGCTTGATGGATGGGTAAGGCTGTCTGGTAAATTATAGAAAGATATCTAAAAAAAAATGGGAAAATCAATACGCTAGATAACTTATCTAACTACCAGGCCAGTTTCCAGGCAGGTCTGACCATTGTCAAAAAAAAAAGAAAAGAAAATAAGGTCTGACTAGCGTCTGCTCTCTGGCTTACGTTACTACACATTACTTAGGATTTTTCACAAGTGACAAAATTGGCAAAAAAGTTATTGATATTTAGCTAAAAATGTACATAGCTAGCTAATGTTTATTTAGCAAGTTTAAAAATATAGGCTAGCTGCCTGTCCGATGAATGCTGACGGTCGTAATTTTTTCCAGAAATTACTAGCATTACTCCAACAAACAAATGCTTTGTAACTAAAAAGTTTTGACTTTCAATAGACAATATTGACAACACATGTTAAATAACTTACCTCGTATGATCACCTTAGTTTTCAATTTGAAGCAGTAAGTCCAACACTAGAGGTAATCTCCAGGGGCATCCTCTCTGGCTCCACCCAGGCACATGAAGGATGACAATGAATTTATTATTCACGCCCAGTAAACCCTTAACCAATCATATGTGTTTTTAGCTTATATTGTCATGAGTATCTGGCAGTTTTCAGAAATAAAATCGGCGAAGATATTGAGACAGGAATCATGGGAATAATTGTTCTCAAATTTGAACGCTCTGGCTGGTAAGGGTTATCTTCCAAAACATTTAGTCCAAAAACCCTCATTTCATAGCAAGAAGCAGTTCCCCGTCTGTCGCTCCCTTCGATGTTGTGTCGAAAAAGCAACACTAGGGGTCTCTCTTAGTGCAGAATATGCCTCTGATCTATGAAAAGAAGGCCAATGAGAAGTTGGCAGACAGTATTTGCATACCCTGCCCCCGGACATATGAGTATAAAGGTGGGGAAATACGTCTAGTTCATTCAGGACATTTTCTTCAGAGCCGATGGTTATGTATGCAGTGAGCTGCGAGTCACACACCTGTTCCTCTTCCTCCTCCCTGATTCTGCTGTTGGATCTATGGCGCACTTCAAAGTCTTTCTCCTTCTCTGCACGGCAGTGCAGTTTGCCCCTGGGTGATTCGATGGCGGAGAGCGGTCCGGCGTCTGACGCGGACGACTCCCCTGGACTGCCGCCTTCGGGCCAGCATGCCCAGGCTGAGGCTGACATGCAGATGTCCGACATGCTTGCCCGGGCCGCCGCCAGCATGGGGCTTGACTGGAACCCTCCGTCCTCCCCACAGCCGTTGCGGCTGGATGACTGGTTCCTGGGGTCTGCGTGACACTCACAGCCGCGCTCTCACTACCCTCGACGGCGGAGCGGCCCACAGGTACACGGTGATTCCCCAGGTTGACAGGGCGGTTGCGATCCACCTATGCCCCGAGAACGCCACCACCTGGCGGGGTCAACCTGTCCTCCCCTCCAAACCCTGTAGGACAACGTCATCACTGACCACCAAAGCCTACAGCGCCACCGGACAGGCCGCTTCTGCACTGCATGCCATGGCCCTCCTGCAAGTCCACCAGGCCAAGGCACTTAAAGAGCTGCACGTGGGTATTCTTGATACCAACGTGCTGCAGGAACTGCGCTCAGCGACCAACCTCGCCCTCAGGGCCACGAAGGCCACAGCGCAATCTCTCGGGCAGGCTATTGCCACACTCGTGGTTCAGGAATGTCATATGTGGCTGAACTTGTTCAAGATGCGTGAGACAGACAAGACACGCTTCCTCATCACCCCTGTCTCCCAGTTCGGTCTCTTCGGCGACACCGTCGAGAACTTTGCCCAGCAGTTCTCCGCGGTAAAGAAGCAGACGGAAGCCATTTCGCTCACCCTGCTCCACCTTAACCCGGGCCAAGCTCTCAGCCCGTGTGTTGATTTCCCTGCAGGAATCACACGACCCCCGTCTCACGGACGCCCTCGAGGACCCGGAAGGCTCCCAGGCGCTCCTGAGACGATCTCCCCGGGGACCAAGACATTAGCTCTGGAGCTGGTAAGCTGGGAGGAGGTCAAATGGGAAAAGAGCAAGCTTGCCCCGGTTCAGAGCATCTCTTTTCTCAGCATGGAGTTAGTCTCAGTCTCAATATCAGCGTGCCTCACCAACGAGTGCATGCAGTCAGTGCTGGAATGCCTCGCTGCCTTCAGGCCAGGCACAGCGGTCCCTTTAAAACTTTTCCAGAGGCTCCAGGGGCATGTGGCAAGCGGTCGCGCTGCTGGGGTTGATGCATATGAGACCGCTTCAGCGCTGGCTCCAGGCTCGAGTCCCGAGACGAGCATAGCGCCGCGGCACGCACCGTATGATTGTCACCCCCGCCTGCCGCCAAACATTCAGACCCTGGAGAGATCTCTGCTTTCTGTGGACAGGAGTCCCCTTGCAGCAGGTGTCCCGACGTGTCCTGGTCACGACCGACGCCTCCAAATTGGGTTGGGGCGCCGTGTGCAACATCTTGATCAGGTCAGACAGCACCAATGCGTTAGCGTACATAAATCACCAAGGTGGCATATGCTCCCGCCACATGTCACAACTCACCCATCGTCTCCTCCTTTGAAGCTCACATCCCCAGCAACCTCAATGTGGTAGCGGATGCGCTGTCATGACAGCGCTTGCCCAGTGGAGGGTGGAGGCTTCACCCCCAGTCAGTTGGGATCGGTTTGGCAAGGCTCAGGTAGACCTGTTCACCTCCCGAGAGACCTCCCATTGCCCACTCTGGTATGCCCAAACAGAGGCTCCCCTCGGGGCAGACACACTGGCACACAGCTGGCCCTCGGGCTGCGCAAGTGTGCATTTCCCCCAGTGAGCCTTCTTGCACAGGTGCTGTGCAAGGTCAGGGAGGATGAGGAACAAGTCACCCTAGTGGCTCCCTACTGGCCCACCCGTGCTTGGTTCTCGGACCTCGTACTCCTCGCGTCAGCCCCTCCCTGGCAAATTCCCCTGAGGAAGGACCTTCTTACTCATGGACAGGGCACGCTCTGGCATCTGCACCCAGACCTCTGGAACCTCCACGTCTTGCTCCTGGACGGGACGTGGAAGATCTAGCTGATCTACCACCTTCTGTCATAGACACGATCAACCAAGCCAGAGCTCCCTCTACCAGGCAACTTTACACCCTGAAGTGGTGCTTGTTTGCGAAATGGTGTTCTTCCCGGGCTGAAGACCCACAGAGGTGCACAGTTAGGTCAGTGCTCTCATTTCTGCAGGAGAGGTTGAAGGGGAGGCTGTCACCTTCCACCTTGAAGGTGTACATAGCTGCTATCACGGCCCACAACTATGCAGTAGACGGCAAGTCTTTGGGTAAGCACGACTTAATTATCAGGTTCCCAAGAGGCGTCCGGTGGTTAAACCCTTCCCGGCCAAGCCTGTTCCCCTCCTGGGATCTCTCAGTGGTCCTCTCGGGCCTTCAGAGACCTCCCTTTGAGCTGCTAGAATCAGTTGGACTCAGGGCCCTCTCCCTGAAGACGACCCTGCTGATCGCGCTCACATCCATCAAGAGGGTTGGGGACCTGCAAGCGTTCTCTGTTAGCATCACTTGCCTAGAGTTCGGTCCGGCAGACACTCATGTGATCCTAAGACCGCGGCCGGGCTACGTGCCCAGGGTTCCTACGACTCCCTTCAGAGACCAAGTAGTGAACCTGCAAGCGCTGCCCCGGGAGGAGACAGACCCAGCCCCTTCGTTGCTGTTTCCGGTACATGCTTTGCATACCTACTTGGACCGCACGAAGAGCTTTAGACATTCTGAGCAGCTCGTTGTCTGCTTTGTTGGACAGTGGAAAAGGAATGTTGTCTCCAAACAGAGGCTTTCCCACTGGGTGGTGGACGCCATTTCATTGGCCTATCACAGCCAGGCCGTGCCCCCCCCCCCCCCCCCTGTGGGTCCGAGCACACGAGTGTTGCGTCCTCATGGGCACTGGCCAGAGGCACCTCCCTGGCAGATATATGCAGAGCAGCTGGTTGGTCAACCCTTAATACCTTTGCGAGATTATACAATCTCAGGGTTGAGTCAGTATCTCAGTTTTCTCAGGTCCAAGCCGGTAGAGCACGGTACACATTGACGGACTGACCGGGTGGATCGCTTGCACCTAGCACCCTTTCCCTCGGCCGAGGCAAAACTGTGCGCTTTCTCTCCCAGGAGATCCCACTCATTCTGACCCTGGATGACTCCTCCCTAGCCCTTTGGGTCCGCAGTTCAGTGTAGGAACCCTGTACTGGAATAGGTGCTTCACAGCTCAGGACTCCTACATGGACTCCCCCTGTGTGTATTTTCCACGGTACGGTCCCCTCATGATCGGACCCGCGTCTCCCTTGGGCAGTTCCCACTGCCCCCTGGTCGGCGCGTTTGTAGCTACCCCCCTACGGAGAGGTGCCACTTTCCACATGTCGCCTAAGAACCCATGTGATGTATTCGCCACTCTTAACCTCCCCGTCTCTGGGCAGGTGTGGTCTCCGCAGGGTCTTTTCCTCCTGAAAAACAGGAAACCAGGTAAGACCGCCTTCCCACGATGCGTGTAAAGGCCCCAGCCATTTGTCTCTGTGCAAGAAACATAGAGAGAAAAGAGGCCTGGCTATGCTCGGCCCTTTCCCAAGTTGTCAAGCGTCGCCTTGTTTCCCTGTCTAGGGTAACCAGAAGGATTCCGACGACTTTTTGGGGGGCATTGTGGAAGGGTATGTGCAGTCTAATACAGCTGGTCGCTTTCGCACGTCAAGTACCTGCCCGCTCCTGTGTCAGCAGTATACGTACACGGCTCAGCGCATGGCGTGATTTAAATTGGACCCCCAGTGTCGCTTCTTCGACACAATGTCGAAGTGAGTGACAGACATGAAACGTCTAGGTTAGGTATGCAACCTCCGTTTTTCTGATGGAGGGAACAAGGCATTGTGTCCTCCCAGCCATGTCACTGAGCCGAGCCACTGTTGCCGGACCATTTCCGGCTTCTCAGAAAAATCCTGAATGAACTAGTATTTCCCCACCTTTATACCCGTATGTCCGGGGGCGGGGTATGCAAATACTGTCTGCCAACTTCTCATTGGCCTATTTTCATAGATCAGAGGCATATTCGGCGCTCAAGAGAGACCCCTAGTGTCGCTTCTTCGACACAACGTCTCGTTCCCTCCATCAGGGTACGGAGGTTACATACGTAACCTAGACGTTTTTCTACTTGCCCAATGCATTTTTAGACTTAGGGAAGTCTTGGTTTTTAAAGCATGACAATAAATGCAGGGTTATAATTTTATATTTATTATTTGAAATTGACAAACCATTGTTCAAATTTAATGCAAAGCAACACAGGTGTAAAATTTACATTTACAAAGACGCTTTTATCCAAAGTGACTTATAGTGCCCTTATTACAGTGACAATCCCCTCATAGTACCTGGATTGAAGTGCCTTGCTCAAGGACACAATGGTGGTGGCTGTGGGGATCGAACCAACAACCTTCTGCTTAACATTCCAGTGCTTTAGCCCACTATGCCACCACTTTAGCCCACTATGCCACCACTAAAATATCTAGAAACATGGTCTACAGCATCTACATACACTAGTAGTATACAGGGGGGCAAATGTCAAAATGATTGATGAGGGAGCTTGATGAGGGAGCTTGTCCATATGTATTGACATTTGTTTATGTTTGATAACATTAACTGGAAATGTCTGACAGGAAGTCTGTTTGAGAGCTAAAGATAACCAAATGTTTTCACAGGAAGTCTGTTTGAGATATATTGATAAACCTAATGTTTTGACAGGTGTTTATATCTGATAACAATAACCAGATGTCTCAGGCTGTAGTTTAACCCTTGGTTGACAGGAAGTCTGTTTTGTGGTTACAGGAAGTGTGTTTTAACTGCCAATGGTTTGGCCTTTGGTTTGACAGATGTTTTAAGTGATTAAAGTGTTGTCAACCTTGTGTCAACCTATTCTGAACATTGCTGAAATTACCGTGTCTCCATTAAGAATGCTAGTTGAATTAACTGAAAGGATGGCTTTAGCCCCATAGCGCAAGAATGGATTGAGTGTGCCAGAGTTAACATCGGACATGGTGAAGAATGAGTTTCTCATAGCCTATGAGAGTGTTGGCGGATTCGAGATTAATAAAACAACATGTACTGTCAAACTCTACGCTAGAGAAGTTGAGGATGACTCATTCGACAATCAGTCTTTGTTTTTCACAGAAGAAGATTGGTGTTATTTCTATTTGGAATCAATACCATGCCACATATATTTGCAAAAAAATATAAAGTATTGCAAAAGAAAATAAAGTATCACAAAAGTAAAATAAAGTATCGAGGAAAAAAAAGAAAGTTTTGCAAACAAAAATAAAGAATTGAAAATATAAATTAAATATAGCAAAAACCAAGATATAATTAATTGCAGCATTGATTTTGCCACACATATTTTTCTTTGCAATCCCTACTAATTATTTTGCAAAGCTCCTTTTAATCTGCATTTCCATCAAGTGTGAGCTCATGATACCATTTTGCCTTTGCGCTTCACTTTTCCACGTGTTTCACTTTATGGCACTGTTTTGACGTGGGGGTGGAGTCAGGGGATTGGGGTGTCTACAACGGGCTCAGGGATGCCTCCCTGGAAGTTACGTCATTAGCTAGAGACACGGATCAATCATCATGGATGAGCAGAGGCATGCGGGTGGATCTCAGGTATGTAAAGTGAATTATTTCCTTTTATTTAATTAGCATTAAATGTGTATTAACAGCGTTTGCTTCAGATAAAGATGTTAGAGATCAGTTAAAGCGGTGGATTTATTAGCCATACTCGCTAACGTTAGCTAGCAGCTTTGGATAATATCCTTATTTGTAAGGAATTATTAGTGTTAACAGATAATTGGCAATCGTGAGAGGATCCTCTGGTGTCAAACAACAAATACACTGTCAACAAGTCATTTTTGTAGCAGCTATAAATTAAGTAATATAACAAACTAAGCTGTCATTTCCATAATATCTTGTCAAAATATCATACAAACCTTATTTTGCGTTTTGTATATGTCAACTTGCTTTCTGACTCCAGTTGAGTGCAGAAGATATCGAGTCTTACTATATTGACGAAAACGGGTTTATTTAGCATTTGTGATGTGCTGGTGTTTATTAATATGTAAATAATTTATAACCAAAGTTTACTATATTAAGTAACATTGCATTTAAATATTAAATATAATTAATTTTACTTTTCTGCCATGGATCTCTCATTGGCATTCATATGTACCTTGTAATAAACTTTAAATTGTAAATCCTGTAGGTCAATTAAAATTTTAAAGGCAAATTCACCCCAAAATTCAAAGTGCATCCTAGCACTTGGATAATTTCCTCACATTCAAACACTCATGAAAAGCTTTCCTTTATATGTTTGCTCACATTTTCAAAGGATTATTGATTAGAGTGACCATTACTGTTACTGTATACATGTTCGAGTCATTTTACTGTACAGTTTGTTAATTAAAAAATTAAAGGCAAATTCACCCATATGCAGTGCACAGTTCATTTGAATATAACTTTTATCCTCTTTAACTTAATGCTGTTGAACTGAATACGAAGCAATATCTACAAAATAATTACCCCAAACTAACATCAACACTGAAATAAGAGCGCGTGTTCCTTTCACAAAAAGCTTCACTATGATGCTGCGCTTTGCTAAGCGCTGTGAATATGTGCGTAACACGTCAATGAACATTGACCGGAATTTATAGCCTTGGCTGATGTAGTCATTAGACGCACCTGTGGCCTGGCTATAAATGAATGCATCACCAGGTGTCATCAGATCCTCTTTTTTCAGAGCGATTCTGTGTGTGTGTGTTTTACAAACCCTGTCAAAACTTTCTTTCCTCTGCTAGGAATTAGAATTTGTGAGACAGTGTGCAGTGAACCTTTTCTCCTTTCTCTTCTGTCTAGAAAATATATATTTTTTTAAAAGAAAGAGAGAATGACTGAAAGCCGTAAACAATGCTCTGTTTGGGACGGGCTCTCATATAGATCTGGCTGAGGAGCGAGAGGCAGGTTCATCCCTTTCGCTCGCTCTCTCCCCAGATCCAGCTGGTCCTTCCCGTGATCTCGAAGCGCGCTTCGGCGCCTCTTCGGTTTACGAGGGGGGCGGGGTGCTGAACCTCTGTACATTTCAAGCACAATAATAAAATGGCTGAGAAATTACTCGAGGTGATTACGCGGGCTGTGGCCAGACTACAGCTAGACTGGCCACGCGAACAAGAGACCCTCTCCCAAACGCTCCAAACTAGAAGACAAATTTCTGTCTGGTGGCCAAAATAATTAAATAAATAAAAGAGGGAATGGAACTCTATATCAGTCCCTTCCTTTCTTCTATGACCTCCATAACAAGTATTTTCTTTATGGAGGAAATTTATACTTCCTGTGTCTTCGTGCCCTTGACGTTGGTGTATTCAACTATCGTGGGTGCTGAAGCTCGGGGGTATTCAGTGATGCCGCCGGTAGAAGAGACACCTGTGGGTTTTCTCTCGCCTGGCTCAGCATCATCGCTAAAGAGACCTACTCTCCCCACAAAGCTGTGCAGGACCACCTCCATGCTTGTGGGGAAAGCTTATCTGGCAGCAGGTCAGGCTGGTGTTGCCCTGCACACTATGGCAGTGTTACAAGCGCACTAGGCTAAATCTGTTGAAGGACCTGAGTGTGGGCACCTCACTCAGGGGGAGGGGCCGTCGGCCACCCAGCCCCACCCCGGTCCTTCTAGACGGGAGGCTCTAAAACAAAACGTGGCAAATCATGCTCCCCCTCGTAAAGACTGGGGTCCAATTCGTCACCCTCAGCAGCCCCCAATGCAAGACCTCAGGGGCGTAATTTCTAAGGAAAAGAAACCCTGACAGTCTTGTACCCAGCCTTGTGGGGGTAGTTCCCCTCGAGATGGGGCGCGTGTATCATCCACTTCGGCCCTCCCGATACCCTCACGATACCTCTTCACTCCCGCCGCCTTTGGTGTTTCGGGTGATAGAGGCTTCCAACAAAGAGTTGGGTGTACCGTTGCTTCCTGCCTTGATCCAGGACGCGGAACACTCGACATTCCCTCAACAGGAAGTGTCAGAAATAATACCCATCTCAGAGAACCTGGCAGCATGGAAACTTCTGCCAGGTATTTCTATGTGGGTTCTAGAAACAGTAGAAAGAGGCTACAGAATTCAATTTGCTCGCCGTCCTCCCTGTTTCAACGGCGTGGTTCCCACTACTGTGAAACCGGGGACAGGCATGTCTATTGTGGAAAGAACTGCAAAATCTCTTGGTCAAAGGGGCCATAGAACATGTTCCCCTTCCAGAGAAAGAGTCAGGCTATTACAGCAGATACTTCCTAGTTCCCACAAAGGGTGGGGGGTTGCGTCCGATTCTAGACCTTCGAGGCTTGAACCGCTCGGTGTTCAAGACCTAGATGCTGACTATCAAGACGATCATGTCACAAGCCCAACATCACGTTTGGTTGGTCACCATCGATCTCATGGATGCATATCTTCATATAGAGCCACAGCACAGGAAGTTCCTGAGGTTTGCTTTCGGGGTCAAAGCCTTCCAGAATCGGGTTCTTCCATTTGGCCAAGCCCTATTAACCCGCACATTCAGGAAATGCATGGATGCAGCACTGGCTCCTCTGCGACTCCAGGGCATCCGCATTCTGAATTATATAGACGACTGGCTGATCCTAGCGCAGTTCCAAGAACTGGCAGTTCAGCACAGGGATATGGTCTTGACTCATCTTGGGGATATATGGAATTTGGTCACGATGCAGGCACAATCATCTCCTGCACGAATCGTTTCCATTCAGAACACCCTGAGCAAGGTCAGGCTAGGTCAAGGTTGCACTGCTCATCAGTATCATTGAATACTAGGTCTCATAGCGTTGGTGTCCGCGGTGATCCCTTCGGACCTTCTGCACATGAGACCGCTTCAGCTGTGGCTAGAAGCCAGGGGGTTTTATCCGAGGGCCGGTCCCCTAAGGCAAATAAGGGTTACGCGCCACGTGCTTCGTTCCCTTTCTATGTGGTTCAGACCCCGATTCTTACCTTGGGTCCCACTCTAGGTGCGTCTTGTCGTCGCAGGCTGCTAACGACAGACGCCTCCCTGACGGGCTGGGTAACGGCCTTAAGTGGTCGTCCGGCTTAAAGGGATAGGAGGGTCGTCAGTTCGGTTGTCACAGTAACTGTCTCGAGCTGATGGCCGTATTTCTGGCCCTGAAATACTTCCTCCTGAGGCTGCCACGTCTTGGTGCAGGTGGGCAATACAGCGGTAGCCTCTTACGTAATCCATCGGGGGGATCCACGTTCACGTCAGCTGAATTTCTGGCATATTGGATCCTCCTTGGGGCCCAGGGCAGCTCCTGTCACTCAGGACAGTTTCTTCCCTGGATGCCCGTGTGTGTGGGAGCAGATTTACTCTGAGGTAGTGAACAAATCTGGGTGACATTTCACAGGGCAGAAGAGGACCTCTTCACCTCTATGATAGTGCAATGTCTCCTCTACTTCTCCCTAAGTCCCCCAGCCCCCTTGGGTCTGGACTTAAAGGCACATACATGACCCTGAAAGCGTCTGTATGCGTTTTTGTCCCCCACTTTTTCTGCTCCCAGGAGTCTAGGCGAGGTTCGCTAGCAAGGGTCTTGCCTCCTACTAATGGCGCTGCGCTGGCCGAACAGGATGTTACTCGAATACCTCTCCTCGAAGGCTCGCCTTGGGCGATTCCGAACAGGGAGGACCTTCTCATCCCTGGCCCGAATTGTGAAACCATTCATGCTTGGCCCCTAAGGGTACCAACTGAGGTTCACAGGGCTTTCTCTTGAGGTTATCGAGACCATTTCAAGTGCTAGGGCTCCCTCCACTTGGAACTGATCTGGGTAGATTTTACAGGGCAGAAGAGGACCTCTTCACCTCTGTTGATAGCGCAATGTCTCCTCTACTTCTCCCTGAGTCGCCCAGTTTCCCCCCCTAAGTTCATATTATAGAACCAGCTAACTGCCAGTTTGCTTCAGTTCTGGATTTTCTGTAGAAAGAACTGTCAGCGGGCGCTTGTCTCGCCACTGCCAGGTTCTATGTGGCCTCCACTGCGGTTTGCCACGCCTTGGTGGGCAGGGTGCCCCCTAAGAGGCATCCTTGCTAGGACCTCTTCATAGGGTAAGACCCCCATTTTAGACCTCTAGAGTCAGCGTTTGGTAGACTTCTGACTCTCAAGATTTTTCTTATGGCAATTACAGACTTGGGTACCTACAGGCTCTGTCTCTTTTGCCGGCCTGTTTAGAGTTTGCCCCAGCTATGACCAAAAGCATTCTTTGCACCCTCACCCTAACTATCTGCCCAAGGTGCCTTTCGCGACCCTTGGCCGGTTATTTTCTAAGCCTTCTGCTCCCTGCCGTTTGTAACGCCGGAGCAGCTAAGACTACTCAGACTTTGTCCAGTCTGTACCCTTCAGACTTATGTCCACCGCTTTTGGTAGTGGCGTAAAGTCAGGGCAGCAATTCTTCACTTGGAAGCCATGACCGGGGGGCGGTCACCTCCTGGCAGACTATGTCACTTTGGGTGAGGGACATTATTGCCCGGGCCTACGAGGCGCACGGTCAAGCTTTGCCAGTAGGTTTTAGGGCGCACTCTACCAGAGGGCTCTCCTCCTCTAAAGCCTTGGCTAGAGGTCTCCCTCTGCAGCAAGTTTGTAATGTGGCAGGTTGGTCCTCTCCGCACACATTCATCAAATTTTGTGGTTTAGATGTTTGTTACTCCGGGCTCTTATGCCCTTGAGTCGACATCTCAAGCTCATGTCTGAAACCTCTCGCATTCTTGTGAGCACAATTCACAACCTTAGGGGTCCGGACAGCCCCAGTGCGGCGGCGTGGGTATTGCGTTCCCATAGCGCTTAGCAAAGCGCAGCATCATAGTGAAGCTTTTTGTAAAGGGAACGTCTCGGGATACATGTGTAATCGGGGTGCAAAGTCTGAACAAAGCGCAATAAATAAAAATACTTTTTTGTAAATAGTGGAGACAGCACCTTTAATAGATACTTTTGTTTCCAAAACTTGATCAATCTCTTGCTTAGATGGTACCTGGGGAAAGTGAGGAAATTTCTTATAATTTTATATAGTTTCTTATAAATTCATGTGCCTGGAGATATCGAAAGATAGATATGCAAAAGTTAAAAATGTATGAGCCTGGGTAGCTCAGTGAGTAAAGATGCTGACTACCACCCCTGGAGTCATGAGTTAAAATCCAGGGCATGCTGAGTGACTTCAGCCAGGTCTCCTAAGCAACCAGATTGGCCCGGTTGCTAGAGAGGGTAGAGTCACATGGGGTAACCTCCTAGTGGTCGCTATAATGTGGTTCACTCTCCAAGGGAGAAGAATATAAGAGTTTGACCCAGGACAAAAATGTTTCAGTTGAGCAATCTTTACTTTCCTGATGACAGAGACAAGCACTCAGATGAATAGCTTCTGTTCTTAAACAACACACATCTACAGCAAGACAGTACATAGTGCCTCTCTCACTTTAAATTGATGCACATGGCAAATGAGGTTTATTAAAGGAGCATTCATTGTCAAGTGGGTGACGAATGTTTCAGAATAATAATCACGATTCCTTAGAGAAAGGGGCAGGTTATATGTAACACCAAGCTTTAAGTGCATATACAGCTTGCTTCCTTTGTTTGTGGTCATTAGTTTCATCTCAGCAAGAACATGTATTCATTTCATATCCTCCATATGCTGTTTCCAGAAATGTTTAATGGACATCAATCAAACTCCTGAGATTTACTAACAGGGATGTTCCTGCACATGTCAAATAAAGACTATTCCTCATTTTACAGGTGTTTCATAAGGATTTAACAAATATCATGCATGAGCATGCATACTTTAACAAAACATCATGAGCTCTAGGACTGTATAGAAATATTCTATACGTGATATAAAAAACAATAATCAGACAAGAAATGGTATAGTGCCAGTGTGCTTGAGGACCATTTAATTTTTAAACGAGTCATTCTTTTGCTGTTTTAGTTTGTCCTGTGTTTGGTAATGTCTTTTCAATCAGTTTCACCAGAGACTAACTGTTAAATATTTGGCAGCAAACACCAGATAAGATTTTACCGGTTTCTGATTATTCTGACATTTTGTTGGACATTTTAGTTGGAAGAGCTCCTGTGCTGTACAAGCGCGCTAAAGACGCAAACAAGGGACGCAAGCTGGTGCACTGGTCAAACTGCATCAACACGGCTTCCGAACCGCACTGACAAGCATACATCTAGCGAATTTCTGCTCTCTTCCTAGCAAAACAGACAAACTACTTCAATATGGACTTTGCTAATTCGGCTGCTCTGAGCTTCACAGAAACCTGGCTGAGTGAAACCATTTCGGACAGCACGTTACATCTGCCAGGCTTTCAGCTGTTAAGAGTGGATCACATTGCAGAGTTATCGGGGAAAACGAGAGGTGGTGGAACATGCTTTTTACATCAATGCAAGCTGGTGTACAGATGTCACAGCATTGAAGAACATGTGCTGCCCTAATTTAGAAGTGCTCTTCCTCAACTGTAAGCCTTTTACTCACTGCGGGAGTTTTCCTCGTTTATTCTGATGAGTGTTTATATTCTTCCATAAGCATGTGTGAGCGCAGCGCTGCAACAACTGGCTGATCAGATCACAGACATGGAACAAAAACACCCGGACTCACTTATTATTATTCTTGGGGATTTTAACAAAGTAAACCTCACATGTGAACTGCCAAAATACAAACAGCACATTGCATGCCCAATCAGAGACAGAAATATACTGGATCACAGTTACACTACATTAAAGGATGCATATCACTCTGTCCTTAGAGCAGCTTTGGGACGCTCTGATCACTGGCTGGTACATCTTCTTCCAACCAACAGGCAGAAACTAAGATCAGCTAAACCTGTAGTTAAGACTGTAACGAAGGACCAGTTACTGGAACTACAAGCCTGTTTTGACTGCACTAATTGGAGTGCTTTTGAAGCTGCAGCCACCAACCTGCCTGGATGAGTTCACAGATAATGTGACATCATATTTCAGTTTCTGTGAGGACATGTGCATTGCTATAAGGACTTATTTAACATACAACAATGGCAAACCACTGTTTACAGCAAAACTCAGGCAGCTTCGTCAGGTCAAAGAGGATGCTTACAGAAGTGGGGATAAAATCATGTATAATCAGGCCAAAAACACACTGACAAAGGAGATTAGAACTGTTAAAAAAAGCTACTTTGAAAAGCTGGAAAATAGTTTTCAGTTTACGACCCTACATCAGTGTGGAGTGGCCTGAAAGACATTGCCTATAAGGCACCATCATCCAACACTGTAGGGAATCAACAACTGGCTAATGACTTGATTTGTTTTTTTACTGTAGATTTGAAAAGCCCAGTCTCACAACCAACAACTGCTCAGACCTTCACTTCACACACACACCAACACCTCCTGCAACTGCCACCCTGCTACTCAACCTGCACTTAAGGTCTATGAAGAGGATGTGTGCTGGGTCTTCCGGAAACAAAAGACAAGGAAAGCACAGGGCCAAGATGGTGTTTCACCCACTTGTCTAAAAGCCTGTGCTAACTAGCTGGCCCCAATCTTCACACAGATCTATAACACATCGCTGGAGCAGTGTGAATTTCCCAGCTGGTTCAAATGCTCCACCATCATCAGTATATCTGTCTATACAGTATATTTTCTCAGCTAAGCTTAAATGGTTAGTTCACCCAAAAATGAAAATTCTCTCATCATTTACTCACCCTTATTATATCCCAGGTGTATATGACTTTATTTCATCAGCAGAACATTTGAGAGAAAAATATCTTAGCTCAGTAGTTCCTTTGAATGCAAGTGGATGGTGATCTGATTTTTGAAGCTCCATATTGAACAGACAGCCAGTATAAACATCATCCATATTACTTGAGCGGATAAATTAATGTCTTCTAAAGTGACATGATTGCCTTGGGTGAGAAAAATATAAATATTTAAGTACTTTTTAACTCTAAATTATTGCTTCTCTGTATTCCACTAGAGTTACAATTTAAATCATTGGTAATTAGAATAGTTACATTCAAAAAGTATTTAGATTACTGAAGAGATTACTTTGCATTTTATTGTCATTTGTTTCATTTAATATTTAGTCCTTTCAGATGGAAAACATTTATACATATAAATGATGCAATCCAAAGATTTGAACATCAGTGAAATACTTTTTTATGATGTGTTACATTCATACGAGCAGACAGAAAAGTTTGGAGCAGAAGAATTAGTGTAAAGCTGACAATTTACACAAGGTTTATTTCTAAGCTACAATGCTATTTCTTGCCATTTTACATGCACGTTACCAGACACAATCATATTTTTTTATAAAGAAAATTCACATTGGATCATAATTTTGTTTTTCTAGTACGACCTTTGATTTTAGTGCAAAAATCTTATTCTTGATAATAATTTTTTTATTGTTTTCATGTACAAATATCTAAAAATCCTTAAAACAATATAAATTAGATTAATCTTGTTTTAGAAACAACCCTGCATAAAATATTTAGGTTTTTCATATAATGTTTTTTTAACATGTGTATTTTGTCTTACTGTTCTGGCAGAGTTTTTATAGTTAAAATAAGTGAAAAAAATCGACCAGTGCTTAAGAAGTAATCCAAAGTATTTAAAATATGTTACTGACCTTGAGTAATCTAATGGAATACGTTACAAATGGCATTTTACAGCATGTATTCTGTAATCTGTATAGGAATACATTTCAAAAGTAACCCTCCCAACCCTGGATTTAGATCTCTGTTCGTATCAGTTTTTTTAGTTTTTTTTTTTGCTCAAAATGGTGTGTTTGTGTGCTTATCCTGGATGTCTGAAACTAGAAAACAACGTGAGATTACATCCGTAACATGCCAACGTGAATGCACCACACAAGAGCCAAGTGAACTCAGTGCTCTTGTGAAGCTAACCAGAAGCGATGGATTATAGTTAAAAAAAAAATTATATTGATCTTTTTCGCTCCACAAGCAATCTGATCATTTTAGAAGACATTCATTTAACCGCTGAAGTTATATGAATGACATTTGTGCTGACTATCATTTTTGGGGGTAACGTGTTACAAGTAACACGTGTTGCGTAATCAAATTACTTTTTTTCAATTAATGAGTATAGTAATGCAATATTTTTGGTTTTTATTTTAGACCATAATATAGGAGTACCTTTAATACATAATATACATAAATAAAGTAACACATAGCTTTTTTACACCTCTATTTTTTTCCCTCATTGTGAGAAATCAGGAGTAAAATTGCATGATGGACATTGTAGTTCTATAGAGTGTGAGGCTTGCCTACCAGAGATGCATAGACAATGATGTTGTAGTATGTGTGCACATGATTGTTATTGTAGTTCTAGAACATATGAGTCATGCTTATCAGTGATGGACAGAGCACAATATGTCTTTTTTTAGCCCACCTTGAGATTTATGTTTTAAAAACTGCAAATGGTATAGGAATGTATATCTGAAAACTTTGGTGACATCCAGTTGTACACATCATTTGCAGCTGTGGATTTGTTGTGCACCTCATAAGAGAAAGTGGTAAGTGAAACATTGTTTTTTTTTTTGTGATTGATTAATGTTTGCTGCATTTAAATGTGTGTAAACACAAATGTTTGTCGGATAATATAGCCTGGAGAAGTCTTCTTGTGGTCACATCTTGATTATACAGTTATATACAATGTGGAATGATCGCTGACTGTTTGTGCATCAGAAATTCTGAATTGCCTCGTTTTAAAACTGCCCATTACCACTGCTCTAGGATCAGTTTGCATCCAAACTGCTGTGCGTTAAAGCATTTAAAGGGTGAGTTCACCTAAAAATGAAAATTATCCCATAATTTACTCACCCTCAAGCCATCCTAGGTGTATATGACTTTCTTCTTTCAGCTAAACTCAGAGTAATAATAAAAATATCCTGGCTCTTCCAAGCTTTATAATCGGAATGAAGAGTACCTTAGATTTTATCGATCAAAAAAGTAATCCATATGACTCCAGGGGGTTAATAAAGGCCTTCTGAAGCAAAGAAAATTAGGCATTAAGTCCACCAGCATTTATCACCTACAAACCGACGTGTTGGTCGAACGATTTAATAAGACCTTAAAAACATGATTCGCAAGTTCATACATGAGGATGTTAAAACTGGGATAAGTGGTTCGAACCCCTAGGGTTTGCAGTACGAGAGGTCCCACAAGCCTCCACCAGGTTTTCCCCATTTTAGTTACTGTATGGGCAGCGGCCGCGCGCCGTGCTTGACGTCATATGGGAAGCTTGGGAGGAAGGACATTTGAATAGTAAAAATCAAATTCAATACATTTTCGACCTTAGAGCAAAACCCAACACTTTGGGGCAGGTAACACAGGAGAATTTGCTCCAAGCTCAGGAACGTCAGGGGCACTTGACTATGGGAATTCGCACAGGGAGATAAAGTGCTTGTATTGCTGCCCACCTCGAGCTCCAAATTACTCGCCAAGTGGCAAGGATCCTTTGAGGTCACACGACAAGTCGGGATCTCGAATATGAGTTTAAGTGAACGGATAAGAGTCAAACCTACCACCTTAAACTCCTCAAACTATGGAGGAGGCGGTACCTGTAGCCTTAGCGACGGTAGTTCCGGAGAGGGCAGAGCTCGGGCTGGAGATATCTCCCAAATCAAATTCATTCACCCCGGTCCCAGACCACCTCTCACCGTCGCAGCTTACAGATATTGCCAGGTTGCAAGTGGAATTTGCAGATGTTTTTTCTCACCTACCCCGTCACACTAACCAAATAGAGCACCATATCGAGACCACCCCAGGGGTGGTGGTTCGTAGCCACCCCTATCATTTGCCTGAACACAAGTAAAATATTGTTCAGGAAGAATTGGAGGCAATGCTCGAAATGAGAGTATTACAAGAATCGCACAGCGATGAGTAAATGATGAGAGAATAAATTTTTGGGTGAACTATCCCTTTAACATTTTCTGCCTTACTTGTCTTGGTCAAAATTGTCTCTTTTTATTAGTGGTAGAAATACATTTTGTAGGATTTTCTGGATAATTCTGGAAGCCTTGTTGGAACAGATCACATATTATGCAAGAAATGAAACCATCAACAATGAATATTGGTCTGAGCTTGCTTTTTTCAGGCCTAATACACTAAAGTGTTCTGCAATTTCAGCAGCAGGCAGATGAATTCCATGTCAGTCTGCAGAATGAATATTAGAATATTTACACTTTTTTTTAACCCTTTCTCAGAGCAGGGGCATCTCTTTGACTGAATGGAGCTCTTTGTTCTGTCCCTATGATCAAACAAAACCAGCCCACCTCAGCATGGGAGAGCAGACGGCCCCCTCTCTTTAATGAATTTGGCTGGATTCTCAGTGAATCATCAGAAGCAGATTGGCCCTGCCAGCCTCCATACAGGCAGCGATATTTCAGTCGGCCATCATCACTGTTATGCCAGCAGATGTTTGAGCCTCTTTGGCTCATTTATCCATCTGCCCACTGATTACATCTCTGTCCTTGTCAACCACATAACCTTAACCCATAAGCCAAACTGTTACATCTCAAGTGTGAAGAGGAACAAATGTATTGCACCATTTCATCTTGTTAAGAGGCATGCATGTTTACTCTTCCTGTCAAATCTCCAAAAGAGTAAGCCCTTTACATCAAGGGTCTGCATGTCCGTCGCTACACATTCCTACCAGACTTGACCTGCAAACCTTCCCTACTATGGTGTACTGCAAAGTTGCACTGTAGTATGAAGAATGTATCTGTACATATATAGGTTTCAAAGCATTGTGCCATTACTGCTGTGACACATTTTAAAGAACGCCACATGGGCATTTTCCTTCTGATGCTTGTTTTATCAATGTCAGTTAAAGCTGATTTTCTGCTCCATAATAAACCCTTTAAGGGGAATTAGCAGGCATGGGGAAGACTGTTGTTTTAGCATTATTAGTATGATGCATGACATTGTGCATGGTAAAAAGAGATCTCTTGCATGTCAACAGAGTAGCACTACTGTGCAATACTTGTTATCACATGCTTTAATTTAATGTAATGAATTACTATACTTTATATTCTGTACAACATCAACAATATACTCAACATGGACCAAAACCTTTAAATAATTTCCAGCATTTCTTGTAAGGAAATTGTAATGGTATGTTATCTAGAAAAAGGTAAAAATCACACAGTAGTACTTAAGAAGGTGTAATGCAACAGAAAGTCAAACAAAAACTTAAGTCACTTCAATGCAATAAAACCAAATCTTGTTACTGTCATTTAAAACCCTAAAATTTTGTTGTCCTACACAATGATTGGGCCTATTAAAATTGCTAAGCATTAAATTCAGTCATTGTATTCAAATACAATGGACATATTTTAGTTTGCATGCTCTTTTAAAAGGAAGTGATCAATTTCATGTTCAAAATTGGTAGTAAAGATTCAGTTTTGTTTTTAATGGTTTATTTTGTATTGTTATTATTTGTATTTTATTGTAGAACTTTTATCATATCAAAAAGATGGAAGCTATGCACAGAAATGTTAACATACAAGAGCGTAAGAGCAAATGACAGCCACAGTTGATTTAAGTGGTAAAATGTCACTTTCAAGCAATGTGTCTGTGGCAGCAGGTGCATTGTCAAGTGTCCGTCTGGAGAGAGAGAAAGTGGTAAGGGCGCTTGCACCTGAGCTAGATTATGTCTAATACCTGTTTCTAATTCCAGTGAGCATTGGAGAGAGCAGCATATAAACAGCCACACCACCAGCAGAAGGAGAGAGGGAGAGAGAGAGAGCGCGAGAGAGACTGGCACAAGGAAGTCCATATTGTTTGTGAAGCTGATGTGTTTACGTATATGTGAAGCTAATGAGTTTATGTATATGTGAAGCTAATGAGTTTGTGAAACCATGTACCTGTGGAGTAATGAGTTTGTGAAACCACGTACCTGTGAAGCTGTAAGAGTTGAAGTTGCCAATTAAAGATCTTACCTGTGCAAGGAGAAGCCTGTTTCCCTGTGTCCTCTTTCATTCTGCTGTGGACCATTTCACAGTATCTAATATTAGATGAAGTTAAAAATGTAGGATTGAAGTTACATGAAATTTACTTGAATCTTACTGTAAAGGGATAGACAGCTGTCTTTCTTTATCATCCCCCTGGTTTTATTATTTGTGTTTAATTTGTGTTATAATGGTGACTATCCTGTACATCATACTTAAATGAGACCTACATTAATACAGTTTATATGGGAACAGTGCATCTGTCCGTTTTATTGTATCACGCCCCCATAGTATTAGGTGGGTTTTGGTAGCCTGTCAGCGTGCACTTGTGGGGTATATTAGGGCGGCTACGTGACACCCAGAAACGCATCACTGTCTTACAACTGTCTCTTTCCAGTACCGCATGCTTCCTTTCTAAAGGTATGTGTTGTTGGATTTGGAACTGGAACTGGTCAGCTCTGGTTTCCAGGGGTAAGGTTAGTTTCCCTGTGTGTGAAAGCGATTGTGCGAGACTTGTATCGACCTTCGGTGGCTGACTGCTACCTTCCACCGGTCTGCTTGTGCCATGGGTGTCTGTGGCTGTGTCTCGTTTCGAAGGCTGCATACTAGGTAGGACATTTCCTTTGAAGGCTGCAGTATACAGAGTGTCCTCCTTTAAACATGTCTCATTTAAATGAGATGGCCTTAGTAGGATGAACGGAACGCAACTTGGTTGCTATGACAGCACACCACTCTTTAACAAGTGCTAGCGCTTTGAGTGAGAAGGGAACAAAGTCCCTTTGTAAGGAAATGTATGAGGTAAATTTTAGGAGAGTTATAATGATGTAAAGAGAAAAGAAAATAGATTTTACAAGTGTACTTTTAGTCTAATACTTTATTTTAATTATATATTAATGTAATTATACATGTTATATACTTTGCACCCATCTACTGAGGTATTTCAACTTTGGAATTAACATTCCTTGCGTTTGAACATCACATTTACGGGCAATTTGTTTTTTGACATTTCCGTTGAAGCATAGAATTGTGGGTTGTGAGTGCCCACGAAGGATACACCTCATGCATCCTCCAAATTCCAGTGAAAGAGAGTTGCATTCGAAGGCTGCATTTGAAGTGTCCTACTTGTTTTTCTGAAATGAGACAGACTCGATGATGTATGCGGTCGACAAATGCAACCTCCGGAGAATGCAGCCTTCCAAACAAGACACAGACTGTGTATTCGTAGCTGTATTCATGGCTGTAGCTTCAATATTTCCGGTATGTCAAATCGTTAGTCATATACTATGGCGATTTTAGCTTTTTGTAATTGTTTGTCCTTTTCAGGTGAAATAATCTGTACATCAGAATGTGTCTGTCTGTATTAATGTTTCAGGGCTGAATTCCTGACACTGCTATTTTGTTTTGTTTTTCTGTCTGTTTTTGTGGTTTTGTTTTGTTTCTTTGCATGGTTTCCCTTCAAAACCCTGTGCCTGACTCTGAAAACATTGTTTTGGGACTTGTTGAGAATTATGATCATTCTCTCTGGACGTTTATGTCTGGAGCCTGTAGATAGTCTTGAGTTTGGAAAAGGTGTTTATTTTGTTCCGATTCTAACTATTTACTTTTGTTATTGTTTGTGTGAAGTTGATCATAGCAGGTTGATTTGTCATTAGCCTCCCTCTCCCCTGATTTTCACGCTAACATATTATGTTTTGTGTGGGTTAAGACCCTAGTTTAAGTTTTTTACTTTTTGTTTTGTTGGTTTATTATATGGTGTTCATTGTTGTTTGTATAATTTTCTTTTCTGCATTTCACTCAGGAGCTCAGGACCCAGAGTAGGGGGCTAGCCCTTATAAATGAAGGAATGAGTGTCCAGTGCCTTTCTGTTTCATTTGTAGGTAAGGTAATAATAAAGAACTATTTTTGTACATTTGTATCCGCATATCTTTACCCTTTTTGTTTGGAACTTCGAAATTGTATATATATATATATATATATATATATATATATATATATATATATATATAATTATGTGTCTGTACTTTTTAAATAAAAAAAAAAATATATAATTCTTCATATAAAAATGTAATATAAAAACAGCAAAACTCCTAAACAGTGAAACATAATTCACTGTTGGAAAATTCACTAAGAGGGAGATTATCCTCTCCAGTGATCATAATTGCACAAACACACATCCCACAGACACTCTGAACTTTTAAATATGAATCTACAAAAGGAGTTTCATATTATATAAGAGTAGAGACTCCAGTCAGGCTTTTGGTGAACACATAAATTGCCCCGACACATCAATGCTTCATCCTAAAATTCCTGCATTTATATTGAAGTTGATTATGTCTCGGACTTCTTGAAATCTATGTACTGAATCCATTGTTTAAGGGCCTACTCTTTATGTGCTATTTGGTGGAAAGGGAGAGGCAACTAATTGGATATGCCAATGATGATGAGTTCAAAGAAGTGTTAATTACTCTGATATAAACAAGATTATAGAGTCCTGCTGAGAGCCCTGTCCCTATCATTCAAAGTGTGGCTTCTTTCTTCCTCTGAGGGCAGATATAAAGGACTATAGAGCATGAAGGAGAGATGGAATGGGGGCAAGCAGAGAGAGAGAGAGAGAGAGAAAGAGAGAGAGAGAGAGAGAGAGAGAGAGAGAGTGAAAGAGATACACTGAAAGTACTAATCAATGGGATACAGAAGGGCAAGGAAGAGGACCAAGGCATCAGAAACATTAAGAAATCCTGGTGAAAATAAATAAATAAACGAAGTGGCTATTAAAGCACAAAATGATAAAAAGAGATGAAACACAAAATGTATGTAATGGCACAGAGTGATTGTGCAATGAATAGGGGAGTGGCCATAGGGTGACTCTGGGTGCTGTTTTCCTCCTTTCTCGTTTTGCCTAGAGGATGACTCAGCTGTCGTTTTCTGTTGATTGAAAGGATTAATGAAGCTCTTCACAGCCCAACCAGTAGATCAGCACCTGCTTGTGAGAAGACAAATGATTATAGCACACAAGAAGGAAGAAAAGAGAGACTTAGGTTTATTATACTCTAGCCCCCCATGTCAACCTAACTCTCCAGCTTCACTTCAGAGTGGAGAGTAATTTAGGCTCCATTCTTGGCACTCGGTGCACATGTGGGCATGTTGCACACTGCCACATGCAGAGGGTTGCTTTAGTGGGGCTTTCAAAGCTCCAGCTGCAGGCAACACTGCACCATATTATAAAAGCAGAGATCAATTTCCCCTAATTATCTGACTATTTCTATGTAATATCTAATTTCCACCTATTTACACTCATGCACATATCAGAGGGCTGGGGTGTGACAATAGGGAATCTCTGTGAATTTATCCATTCTAGGCTTTTAAAGCCCACTATCATAATGCTCACACAGAGACCATTTTGCACTAAATTAGTCTGTTTAAGAGTCACTGGGGATAAGTTTATTAGGCTTTTTATTATTTCAATCTAATAAGGAATGTTTCTTTTCTATAACAATTGTTTTATTTAGAGTAATATATAAACATTTGTTTTGAACCTCCACAGCATTTCCCGATGCCAATAATACCTTGTGTGCATAATTAACCCTTGTGTGACCTTCGGGACATTTTTGTCTTTTAATTATTATTTTTTTGAACTGCCATTCATTTTGCCAAAGGTGTGTGTTGTTTGGGGAATTTTGATATTTCAAACTCAGTTACTATAATACATCTATAATACACTGTGAACAGAAAATAGTTACAATCAGGATCTTAAGGAAAGGAATTTGCAATTGAAACCCATTAAAACTGCAATATTTGGTCCCAGTGTCATTAATGGATAATATCATTAATTCTATGATATTATGCTTTAATTCCGTAACCCTGGCTTCAAAATTAAATTATTTAACATTTTCCACCAGATGGCGCCATTTTGGCCAATGGAACAAATACATGTTTTTTTTCCTATTTTCTGTTTGCAGTATGATAGAGCACTGCAGGACAATTGAATACATTATGCAGCTAAAATTGTGTGGGTCTGTTGGTATGGATGTCAGTGTGTTTTGTGTGTGTGTGTGTGTGTATGTGTGTGTGATAAACAACAGTGGCATAATGTAAACAAACTGGCATCTAAAGGGGTAAAATCCTGAAAATGAATATTTGGTAGTTATGATCAGGACTGATGTTGTTTAAAAATTCTAAGTTTATGTGAAAGTGGAAAATAATCTTAATATATAATATTTTTATGGCAGTTTTTTGATTAAGACAGATTTTGACAGATTTAATTATATGTGTGGAATAGATGCATTAGCAGCCATTCTTAATAAAGAAAATAAAAACTCATTACTATCTTAAGTTATGCAAAACAAGTTCAAATGAATTTAGGGGAGCCTAATAAATCTTTCATCGTAATCTGATCATCCCAGAGACAAATGGGGATTATTACATTAATGTAACACACCAGATAATAGGAGAGAAAAAAAATGAGAGAATTTTAAGCTTATTGTGTTGGTTTTCTTGTGCCGCAGAGTCACATATCCTTTTTAAAAAAATAAAATTTCCAGTATTTTAATCATCATGCACCACAGCCATAGGCTTTGAAGGGATCAGTTCAAACTATGAAGAGATGATAAACAAAGCAACAGAATTGTGATATGAGTGTAGAATAAAATGTCTCATTTCAATCAAACTTGTCTCTGTATCACATTCAAAAATTTAATCTCAAGTAATTTGTCAAAATATAACAATATCACTTAATTCTCCATTTGGAGTGATTTGTATTATCCCCACAGTGAAGTTGTGAATTATGCAGTCCAACTCATATGTAAGAGCATATGTGCATCTTAAGCTAATGGAAACCAATCGAGACAAGTAGAAAAAAAAATACAACTAACTCTTAAGAGACTGAATAAGTTATAGGTGTTGATTTTTTTTCTCCTATACTGACATACATTTATTGTAATCTAGTACAAATTTCAAACAGCCATACCAGCATTCTGTGATTGATGGCCCCTGAATTTGACAAATGACTGAAATTGGCATTTCAGAAGGAAAGTTTGCCCAGAAATTAGCCCAATTAAGAGATGTCTATTGGTTTCTAAAAACGTGTGTTTGAAACAGGGATCTCCATGATTTCTGGCTTGTACACAACATTTTCCTGACATTCCCTGTGATAATATCATTCTGTCAGTAAGGTCTGTATGTCTGCCAAAGCTAATGGCTGGCAGACCTGGCACAGAGTTGAGGGCAATAAGACAAATCAGGTTGCATGTCAAAAGTAGTGAGTGCCCTTGGGCACCAGAAGGGAGTGAACATAAAATCCAATGCATTAAATTTATTAAAATACCCAGAGTTGCATGTTGCTGTCAAAGACATAATAATTATTATTAGGTATAGCAGACCATTGCCCTGCTCTAAAAACAAAATCACTAAATGTGCTGGGTCCAGGGTGACTACCCAAACACATTCAGAAAATGTAAACGTTTTTAAAAAGACTAGGTAGTAATAGAAGTCATTTCTGAATCTGGCATTTGTTATTTGTGCCTGTGCCTAGTGGCACCAATGATGTATCTGTCATCGAAGCCCTGGGCTCGGGAGCATGTTGACTCTTTTAACCTGGCATCATGTCTAAAAAAAATACACTACATATAGAAAGCCACAGAGAGTCATTTATTGGAAAATAAT
The DNA here is from genome assembly GCA_032164185.1 of Moxostoma hubbsi. Classification (NCBI taxonomy): domain Eukaryota; kingdom Metazoa; phylum Chordata; class Actinopteri; order Cypriniformes; family Catostomidae; genus Moxostoma; species Moxostoma hubbsi. The sequence continues at coordinate 26,066,297 of JAVLUX010000002.1, read as the reverse complement.
AATAAACATAACATTTTTATAAATGGGGAAAAATTGTGTCCAAGGGGAAAAGAGTCAAAAATAAAGGTGAGTTAGTGTAACGATCCTCACCGTCTTTGGTTTGTTTACCTTTTTATTTAAGCTTTTGGCACCTTTTATGTTCCACATTGTTCTTTGTTTATGCACTCTAGTTTTGGCACTTTTTATGTTCCGTATTGCCTTTTGTTTTGTGCACTCTTATTTTGAAGTCTTGTCATGTCCTGTTTTCCCTCCTTGTCCACGTGTCTGGTTTTCATTGGTTTATTGTTTGATTGTCTTGTTATCAGTTCTAATTTATCATTGGTTTTAGTTTATTGTCTTGTTATCTTGTTTTGAGTTTTGGTTTTCTATTGGTCTATGTTTCCCCTTGTTTTGTATTTAAGCCCTGATGTTCACCTTGTCCTTTGTTGGTCGTTGTTTGATGTCTAATGTCTGATGCTCAGTTCATGTTGCTCCAGAAGCCTACCTTAGTCCGTGTTCCTGCCTATGCCCTCTTTGGAAAACTCCCTGTGTCATTATCTAGTGTTTATGTCTTTGTTTTTTTCCCCTCGTGGACGTTTCATTTGTTCCAGTGTTCCTACTTACCTTTACTTTGCAACCTTGAATAAAGCTGCATTTGGATCCTTACTCCCTCGTCTGCCCTCTTCATAACAGTTAGGCATCCTCGCTGTGAAACAGTTGCTCAATGAGAGTCAGGGGTATGTCCATGGATTGTCCCAGGCTTAGGTGGGGTCTGATGGCCAATCCCTTTCTGGATTCCTGGCGCGTGGGTCTGCGGCATCATTAGCGGCCTGTCTTCCCAGGCCCGTGGCAGGTGTGAGGGGAAGCACTCTGGCCTCTTTCTGTAAAAAGCTGTCTGCAAGTTTACCCACAAGGCTTAAAAAATTTAAGAAATCAAAGGGAAAAACTATCCCGTACTAAGTTGCTTTATCTATTTGTTCAATTCTTGCTAATTTTCTGACCAATGAATTGTGGTTAAGACCATTTAAAGCTTAAAGCAAAGGCTACTTGCACTAAGTGCAAAAAGCAACAAAAATTTATCTTTGCACTCTAGTGCAAATAGTGGCAGATACTCTTACACCCCTTTTTAAATACTAACATACAGTAGAGTGGCATCACTGCAGCATTTGTATTGTGTTTATTTGGAGTCCCACTGACACCCTACACCAACTCCTAACTCTAACCTTACAAAAAATTAACATGGTTACTATTAACTATTACTAACAACATGTTACTGTAGTAACACTATGTAACACTAGTACATCAGAACTATACTCTTTCCACCAAAACACATGGTTACTACAGTAAAACCATGGTTCATTTTATCTGGATCAAACACTTCTCTCAACTCCACGACCTTCACTGTGACCAAATCACTGCAATTAATCTTTTATTTATTACTATAAGTAGTATTATAGGAAATATTAAGAGTAGAGACATGGGGAAAAAGTATATCAATGGGTTGGATTTGAACCCAGATCTCCAGACAACTCAAACACTTACCATCATAAAATCCTGTGTTTCCACCAGACTATTGGGGCACAAATAGTCACTTAGTTATCCAATCTTTTAATACACTAAATGGCTAACCCATTAAACAGTTTAATGTCTCTGCGCCATTGCAAAAAATTCTAATATGCCTGCCTTCATTTGATCAGCAGTTGACCCACAAATAAATCTGTCATGGCTGCCTTGAGTTTGGTCTGAACAGTGGTGGGCGGAGTTTGAGTAAACAGCCCCTGTCAACAAGAGGGACTATTTGCACTGAGTGTAAATAGACACCCAAAAAGCTTAATATTTTGCCATTTTGGGAAATAAATGCTACAGGTACAGTTTACCAATCACTGAATGAGTTGATTGCTTTAGCTGCAAAAAACATAGTAAAAATAGATACTTGTCTACCTGTTTCCTCCAGAATCTTTACAAGGTCCTTTGCTGTTGTTCTGGGATTGATTTGCACTTTTCGCAACAAACTACATTCATCTCTAGGAGACAGAATACGTCTCAGCAAGGAAGAAGCCACTGCTCCAAAACCATTATAAAAAAAGCCATATTACAGTTTGCAAATGCACATGGAGACAAAGATCTTACTTTTTGGTGAAATGTCCCCTGGTCTGATTAAACAAAAATGTAACTGTTTGGCCATAATGACCATTGTTATGTTTGGAAGAAAAAGGGTGAGATTTGCAAGCCGAAGAACATCATCCCAACCGTGAAGCATTGGGGTGGCAGCATCATGTTGTGGGGGAGCTTTGCTGCAGGGGGTACTAGTGCACTTCACAACATAGCTGTCATCATGAGAGAGTAAATTTATGTGGATATACTGAAGCAACATCTTAAGACATCAGCTAGGAAGTTTGGTCGCAAATGGGTCTTCCAAATGGACAATGACCCCAAGCATACTGCCAAAGTTGTTGCACAATGGCTTAAGCACGACAAAGTCAAGGTATTGGAGTGGCCATCACAAAGCCCCGATTTCAATCCAATAGAAAATGTGTGGGCAGAACTGAAAAAGCACATGTGAGCAAGGAGGCTTACAAACATGACTCAGTTACAGCAGTTCTGTCTGGAGGAATGGGCCAAAATTGCAGCAACTTATTTTTGAGGAGCTTGTGGGAGGCTACCCAAAACATTTGACCCAAGTAAAAAAATGTATTGCAATGCTACCAAACACTAACTAAGTGTATGTAAACTTCTGACCCACTGGGAATTTGATGAAAGAAATAAAAGCTGAAATAAATCATTCTCTCTATTATTCTGACATTTCTAGTTCTTAAAATAGTGATCGGAACTGTCCTAAGACATGGAATGTTTTCTATGATTAAATGTCAGATATTGTGAATTTAAGAGTTTAAATGTATTAGGCTAAGGTGTATTTAAACTTTTGACTTCAACTGTATTTGTTAATTTTTAAAAAGCCAAAAAGTGACAAATTATGTGTTAGATAATTTTGTCATCCAATGTATTTAATTTATTTTCTTGATCTGCAATCCCCGTCTCGATACGGCTCAGCTGAGGGAAGAAAGACATGACACAGACACCCAATGCTATCAGATCCTTCTTCAACGTTTATTGTTCAGCACTTTGTTATATGGTCCAGAAAACCACATTCCACTGGACCCCCACCAATGGAATAGCTCATTACCTTATATGGGTGTGACATACATTTGAGCTACGTGTGAAACGTGAGAGTAGAGACAAGAGACACATTCCTATAGAACATCCTTCAAACAGGGAACAGTTGCAGTTACACCAACAGAAAACGTTTAAAAGATGCCTCCATTATTCCACATTGCCCACTTTGATCCTGAAAGGATCACATAACCTTCTCAACCAACTTCAGTATCAGGTATACTTAAATAATGGAACATGGTGATATTATGCCTGTTTATCATCACATTCAACTTTTGCATTAGTAATTGTAGCAAACATGGGCCAAATAATAACATAAGTAGAATGCATACAGCAATCGATATAATGGAGGACATCCAGCGTGCAAACCACCCAAATATATTGAAAAATTGTCCCCATTCTCCCCGATGTTATCAGCTAATTCTTTATTCAACTTATCCATTTCCTTTCATACCTTCATAAATTCACCATCATCATCAGTGTGACCCAGGATGTATGTACAGCATTTGTCTCCAAACATTTTACATACTCCTCCTCCATCTTTAGTCAAAAAGGTAATCCAAACATTTAATACCTCTTGGCTGTCCAACACTATCTAGATATACTTCAGGGTCACTTGAGGCATCACCTTCTAGGTACCTTCGTTTCCGGGTGTTTACCCGTACCTTCATAACAGAAACATCTTCCTGTAACATTACCATAAAACATAAATCATCATACATTTTTTCTAGGAATTGGAATGACACATGTGGCTCCTTGCTGTTGTGTTGATACTGAACGGGCATAGGCAAGCGCGACCACCTGCCATATGCAGAGTGTCAGTAGGAATGTCTTCATGTTGACTGTTCCTGGTCCCTCCTCAGCTCCTCCAGTGCTTTCACCGTTCACCCTGAATCAGTAAGGCCCTCCTCTGGAGCAAGCTTCACGCGGCTTGCGTGGATCCACTGTGGTTGAAGGTCAGTTAGCACCCCCATTCTGGTCACTGGCAGTACAGTAGTTGGGCCCACTTTGGTTCACCTAAATTCGTTGGATTCAAACACTTTACCAAAACCTGCTGATTTGGAACAAATGGATGAGTAGTGCTTTCTGCAGGCAGAGGGAGAGAGAGAGATAGAGATATCACCATTTATGTAATTTAATATTTTAATGAGGGAATCCACATATTCTGAAATCACCACCTCCTTGTCACCTGTGGAGAGAAAGCCAGCGCGGCCTTTGACCCGAGGGTCGGGAAAGGCCTACCCATTAGTATTTCAAATGGAGAGATTAACAACAGAGGATGGTGACATTCTGAGCTCATTCAGCCGAATCTCTGTATTATTTATTTTGCCAAATTTTCACCATTTTATCATTTTACCTCACACACGAGAAAGCTTCTGTCTGTTTAGAACAGCAGTTCCGAGTGTGGTATTGAGTCGTGCTTTGTAGGCTTGTGTCTGTTGTTCTGTGCATACGTTAGACATGAGTCCAGGATTAATTTTACTGCATTTTGTACCCCATTTATGCAATAAGATTGATTTCACTTAATTTGAGACCCAATGTTGTCAGATTCAGATGGATTTGCCTGTAACAATTTAATGTCATTGTCTTTTATCAGTGTTGCATGGAAAAAGTCTCTTCAGCTTGATTTAGGTCTGGACTTACCACAACTTCCCTTGCAGCCCACTTTGCTACTTCATCAGCATACTTCGAGTCTGTGTATATATCAATCGATGTAACTTTAGCCAAATGGCATGCTCTGATCAACGCAAACAACTCAGCAGCTTGTGCAGATTTATATGGGAGCAAATAAGCTTCAATAATTCGATTCTGAATTTCTGTTACAGCATAACCAAACCAGTATACGCAATTGGCTTGGAACTGGACCCATCAAGTCAATGTTCAATGTTCAATGTACCAATGGTCCCCCTCCTCCAGGGCGGATGATGAAACATCCGGCCTGCATAAAGTACATGTTTTTAGGCAATTGATGCAATCATGTGAATCGTTGTAAAATTCACCTCGAGTCAGCAATTTGTGTAATGATAATGCCGGGACGTATACAACGGATGTTGGTTTATTTGTCCGATTAGCAGTAGCCAATAAAATAGCTTCATACCCCGATCGACGTTGGGCCGTCATGTGTTGTGTTGTAATGTTGTGCATGATAGTTCCTACCTGGTGGGAGGTGTGGACAACTAATGGATGTGAGAGTACAATGCGTTCTGCATGTTGTACCATCAATGCTGCAGCAGTCACTGCTCGTAAACATGCAGGGAGGCCTTTGGCGACTGCGTCTAAAGTTTTTTGACAAGTACGCCACTGGTCTATATATTCCGCAATGGGACTGCGCGAGGATCGCTGCTGCTGCTCCTGCCGCCTAGTGCACATACAAATGAAAGTGTTCATCATGATTTGGTAGCAATGTCCATTTCAGCAGTCCTCTTGATAGGTTCCTCAGCCCTTGAGAGTGTTGCTTCTCTCAGGATTTTGTCATATAACGAGCAGTTTGTCACCCATGCTCGACAATAGTTCACTAAACCCAAGAAGCTTTGCATTTGAGTCTTTTGTTTTAGGGCATTTGAAGGCAGTATTCGTCTTCACTCTGTCTGTGGAGACACATACTGTTCCTTCTTGTAATTCATGACTCAGATTGATAGTTCAGTTTCACCCATTGCATCTTTTATTTTGATGTCTTGAAGCCAGCCTTTGCTAATACATTGCACACAATAGTTGAAGCGGTTGTGCATGACTTGATATTCGGGCCGGAAAGCAGGATGTCATCAGCATATTGCAATAGACAGGTGGCAGCTTGGTGTCCTTCAAAGTAACGTGCACTACAGCAGAGAACACAGCAGGCGAGTCTCTAAATTCCTGGGCATTCTGTTACTGTTGGCCTCTATATGTGAATGCGAACAGCGGCTGCATAACAGGCATGACTGACACTGAAGAATGCAGGACACAAATTAATAATAGTAAAATCATTGTTGTCTGCTGGAATTTAGTTAATAGTAGTGCACACATCCGGCACCACAGTAGACATTGGCATTAGTTTTTTTTCAACTCTTAATTTACTCGCCATGCATTATTAGCTTTCTTCATAGGATTAATTGGCGTGTTGTATGGTGAGTGTGTAGGTTTTAAAATACCTTGTGACAGGCATTGCTGTATTATTGGGCCAATGCCTTGTTCTTTTTCTTTGGAAAGTGGATACTGTTTGTAGTATACTGGTAGGTTAGAGCAGAGTTTGGCAACGTAGGGTCTTATGTCAATAAGGCCCGCCTCATCTTTGTGGGCGGCCCATAGCGCTGGGTCTATGTTGAGCATTTCCTGTTTCGCAGCAGAAGTGCTGACAGACGTTGAGCTGCAACCTTCTCCGCAATGACCTGTATACACAGACTGACAGTATACTGAGGGAAACAGTAATTGTAGTGAGTTAGAATCAAAAGTTATTTGTTTTTTTTCTCCAATTTTATGCATCGTATCACAGACCAGTGGGCAGAACGGAGAGTCAGGCAAAATCACGAAATCGTGCATTTTAAACAAGTTTTGTGTTATCTAGAGATGTTACGAGTAATTTTGGTGTCATATGACACTTCACAGGAATGCCATTAATTCCCACAGAGTTTAGAGCGCGTCCCGTAATAGAGCCCTCATAGCAATGTGCTGTTAATAAACTTTTAGATGCGCCCGTATCGATGATGAAGGTATGCGGTTTATATATATGGTAATTCTTTGCATATAGCCAGCGTCTCTGACAATGTTAGTGAAACGATATGATATCCGTTTGGGCACTTGATAAAAGTAAATGCAGCTGTTGTATCTTCGCTCGTATCTTTCTTTGAATCTGAATCATATCCGTCCGCGGCTGTAGCGAGTGAGTTGCGTTTAAATTGTGTTAAATCGGGATACAACAGTGCGCATGTTGTCTTTGGGAGGTTAGGGGTTAAAGCTTTGTTCACGACAATATCATATTTAGGCGGCTTGTTTTGAAACAGAGACCGCTATGTGCATTTGATTAGTCTCTTTTCGTTCAGGACCTTTGTCCCAGAATGGTTTTATTTTCTTCCATAACTCGTATAATTCTTTTATGTATTTATAATCCCACTGAGTGTGCTTTCACCCTTTTTAACCATAGATTTGATTTACTCATGAATTGATCTAATTACGTTTTTCTTTTTTATTCTTCTTTTTTTCTTTCTCCTTTCTCTGACCACCCAGCCAAATTGCTGATATATGGCTCAGTATTATAATCTTGTTTATTACAAAACATCCATTGTTTTGGAGTTTCGTTCTATAGAGGACGGCTTTTTCCTGTCCCATAATGTCACCCTTTTAGTAATAATAATACAAACAATTTCCCGATCGACACGGTTCATGCAGAACAATAATGCAGATCAAATTCTCTCCGTCTTTTCCATAGGACAATTCCCGTCCTCTTCCTATTCATACCAGAATAAGGATATCCTTTAAACTACTGCTGCGGTTGTGGGGTTTTCCCTATATTATAATAGAGCAAAACCCTCCTTCCTATTTTATAATAGGGCAAAATCATCCCTTCTGAAGGGGCCCCCGAGCAGAGTTATTAACAGAGTAAATATCGAGCCAAATTAAACTACGTTAAACTACGTTTTGTTCAATCTCTCATCAGAAAGGAAAACGTGATACTTAAATCAGTCTTACCAGTCTGGAGAAATCCCGGACGAGCCCCCAAATTGTTAGATAATTTTGTCATCCAATGTATTTAATTTATTTTCTTGATCTGCAATCCCCGTCTCGATACGGCTCAGCTGAGGGAAGAAAGACATGACACAGACACCCAATGCTATCAGATCCTTCTTCAACGTTTATTGTTCAGCACTTTGTTATATGGTCCAGAAAACCACATTCCACTGGACCCCCACCAATGGAATAGCTCATTACCTTATATGGGTGTGACATACATTTGAGCTACGTGTGAAACGTGAGAGTAGAGACAAGAGACACATTCCTATAGAACATCCTTCAAACAGGGAACAGTTGCAGTTACACCAACAGAAAACGTTTAAAAGATGTCTCCATTATTCCACATTATGAAAAAGTAGTAAATTATAATTTGTAAAATTAATATTTTCCTAATGTACCTAGTTAAAAGGTCCCCTGTATAATTAACAACATTAGCTTGGAGATAATTCCTTTTATATGTAAGCAAAAGGGACATTATAAATTAAATAAATCCATATGAATTGATATTGAATTGAAAGCTTGTGAATCGGAAAATCTGTAAAATACACAGCCCTATTCAAAATCAATAAAATTTTTGAATCTTAACCATCTGTTTAATTTTTTTTTGTAAAACGTGGTTGTACAACAGGTGTTGCACAAATGAACACAGCATCAACTTGAGAGCACTAAAGCATTACTTGTCTCTCCATTGCTCTATCAAGAGAGACATCAAGTACGAGAATGCCAGACATTTTCGCCAGGTTTAACTTCCTTAATCATTACTGCTCATGTTAAAACAGAATAAGAGGTACGCACATTTTCTCTACTTTCCCCTAGGCACAGCGGATGTACAAATTTGAACCGCCAGCACCATATGATGCCTCTCTACTAATGAAACATTTATAAAAAAAAAAAAAAAAACTTTTACTTGAGAAAATCTGCTCGAGGTGATGGAAATTTCTAAATTTCCAAAATAGTAATGAAACGTTAATATATGTAGTTTGGATGTTAGACTGTTCAAATTTTCTTAAGATTAAAATTCATGATCTTCATCAAGTTTTACTTTATATTTGCAGCATTCTAATACGTGTCACATTCTGGTGATCTGTTTAAGTTTTAGGTGTCATTTTGGGAGCTAATATGTGTCCCTAAAAAGGCCTTTAACAATGTGAAGGTATATTGTTTGTGTGAAGCTTAAAATCTTAGAGCTCTTTCTTCTCACAGTTTATTAGGAATAGAACATGCAAGTTTATTTTTAAAGTCCATATATTTCACATTTGTTGTACTTAGGTTCCAATAAAATCTAACTATAATCAAAAAATCATAACATTCATCACTGCTTGTGAGTTTATTCTTGTGAAAAAATTTATGTTTCACAGTATCACAGCAATCTGTCACCTTGAACATTGTATCATTGCTTGAGTTCTGCTTAAGTAATTACGTTTCGTTCACCTACAAATGAAAAAAAACCCTGCTGCAACCATCCCTTATGACTTTCTGCGGTTCAAAAATTTCCAAGGCTTTGACATTTTTCTCTTCATATTATGAGTTAGTGTCTATAGCAGAGATCTAATTTCCTCCTTATGTGGATTACCTACATTGCATAAAACAATCATCCCATGTAATTCTGTCAAGAAAATTTGATTTATATGTTGAGCCTGAATAAATATCACTGACGGAGGCTTTCTAGAAGATAAAATACACATTTATTTCTCACAATTAAACTTCAATGAGTTAAATAGTCAATGTAGATTATTTATGTCTGAAACAAGATGGGCAAAAACAGACCAGGAAAGAACAGATTCAATGTTGATCATAGATAATATTGGAGCATAGTCCTTTCCTTTATCCTACAATCACAGTTTCATCGTCTGGGAACTCATAGAATGGCACCTCCAGATTGAGTGGAGCAGGGCCTTTTCTAATGCGACCAGATGCATCGTAATGTGAGCCGTGGCAGGGGCAATAATAGCCACCATAGTCACCAGCATTAGCGATGGGCACACAGCCTAGGTGGGTGCACACACCGATGACAATAACCCAGGATGGGTTCAAAACTCGGTCTTTGTCATGCTGGGGGTCTCGAAGCTCAGCAAGATTAACGTCAGCCTCAACAGCGATCTCCTTTTCTGTTCTATGGCGGACAAACAGGGGCTTCCCTCTCCATTTGAAGGTCATGTTCTTACCCTCAGGGATGTCTGATAGCTTAATTTCAATCTTAGACAAAGCCAGCACGTCAGCTGAGGCACTCATGGAGGAGACAAATTGTGTGACGACTGTCTTGGCAGTGTAGACTCCAATCACAGCAGTGGAGCCTGTGATCAGATAAGAGAAGGCCCGCCGGGCCTCACCACTCTCTTGTGAGGACTTCTTTGGGTCCAAAACTTCAGGCCGACGGTAGTCAGAGAAATCATGGACCTTGATGTCTGTGTGGGCAAAACGCACTCCACAGCGAGCTAAGAAGAAAATAATAGTGAACATTTAATGCATAAAAATAAATGCTTGCAAATATGTATAGGACACATACAATACAAATGGCAATATGTTAAATGTGTTATAAATGTATGTTATGTCAGTGAAGAGTTTATTATCTAGAGAGTATAAAGCTGTTATGAGTAATGGCAATGTGCAAATATCCACTACTTGATATAGTTGCACTGTACTCTTATTTTTGTATCTCATTAACGGTAGCTTGACTTTTTATCTATTAAATACCATCTTATAACATTCAAAACAAACACTAGTTTTACACAAGTAAATTTCACCTGTCACAGGTCAGCCTATTTTGGTAGGCAAGTAAGGGCTTGTAAATGCCAACGTTTCCTATAATTTATTCTTAAACACAACATAACACGTCTTAAAAGTGCAACTGTTTTACTCATTTACCCACAGACATGGCTGCTACTCCAGCCATTCGCGAGACCTCGTCTACACTGACAGCGCTAGCATGTGAGCTGCTGCTGTTTGTAACAGATTAAATTCTGCTCAAATGAACAATTAGTCTAACATTATTTCAATACAACACTACAAGCGCCTTAAACCTTTTTAGACACACACTAAGCACAAAGTACATCTGCGCTCGCTCTACGCTCAGATGAGACCGGGACTCTCGATTTCACAGTGCGCCGCGATGACACTCACCGTTGATGCTGACGGACACGGCGAGCCCGGTTTTAGCGCTCTGGCTGGACAAGGACTCGCGACACAGGAACGGTTTTTTTGTGTCCATCAAGAGTTTATCGCTCTTCGTGACGACACCCGGTATCAAAGCCTTCAGTGCCACGGCATGATTTGTAGTTAGTAGGTAAGGGGGAAATGCCCCCGAACGGGCGGCAAGTGACATCATGTTTGTCGGGTAACAGTGCAATCGACCTTCCCGAGTTGATCTTCTGGCGCGCAGGCGCGCTTCCGCCGTCAACGTAGTGCCTGCTTGATGCTTGATGTCTGGCTCATAGCTCATCGCTAATAGTTCTGAAGGAATATTACAGGCTCAATACAAATTAAGCTTAAACGACAGCATTGGTGGCACAATTTTTATTACCATAAAAACATATTTAGACCACCTGCTTTTATTTCTCGTTTTTTATCAGAAGAATTAATATTCATTTTAAAACTTTGTGTGCATTAAATCCAAAACATTTTTGACTTCACTTAAAGGAATAGTTCACCCAAAAATAAAAATTCTCCCATCATTGACACCCTCATGCCATCCCAGATGTGTATGACTTTCTTTCTTCTGCAGAACACACATGAAGATTTTTTAGAAGAATATCTCTTCTCTGTAGGTCCATACAATACAAGTGAATGGGTACCAACATTTTGAAGCTCCAAACATCACATAAAGGCATCATAAAAGTAATACAAAAGACTGCAGTGGTTAAATCCATATCTTCAGAACTGAAATGATAGATGTAGGTGAGAAACAGATCAATATTTAAGTACATTTTTGTTGACTTCTCCTTGCCCATTAGGGGTGTATGCATGAACATCAGTTGCGTTTCCATCCCAAATAATTTTATGCACATTTGTAAAATGGTAAGGCGCAATAGCAATGCACTCGTCAGATGGTATAGGTGTGATGTGACTGGCTCAACAAAAGACCCAACCATGGCACACAATTCTTCAAACATATCCCTGGTTAGTCGAAAGTGCTTCACCCACAGATCGTCGTTAAAGTGTGTCCTCACAATCTGCCAGAACTCTGTGAATGGGAATAGCCATTTGAACCCTCATTATGTAAGCTATTGCTCATATTCAGTGGCGTCTCCTGGCAGCATTTAATATCATAATGTGCAATTGCTTTATTACAGCAAATACAACTCTCTTCGATGCAAAGAGGTCGTTCATCTGCCCCATATCAAAAAGGCGGGCTTCCTCAAGATAATGCAAATTTACAGTTCATGGAAACACACAATGTTTTGCATTTTCTTTAGTCTATTTTCAGAAATGTGCATTAAAAATGCGAAACATTTTGATGGAAACCCAGCTACTATGAATCACAAAAAAACACAAGCAGAGTCATTTGAAAGTGAAAGTTAACACACTGATTGAGCAAGGAAGAGAATTTATAGTAAAAAACGACTCATTACTGGTTCTCACCCACACCTAAGATTTTGCTTCTGAAGACATGGATTTAACCACTGGAGTCGTATGGGATATTTTTATCCTGACTTATGTAATTTTTGGAGTTTCATAATTTTGACTTGCAATATATGGACCAAAAGAGCTGAGAAATTCTTCTAAAAATCGTCATCTGTGTTCTGCTTAATAAAGTAAGTCATACACATCTAGGATTGCATAAGGATGAGTAAATGATGAGAAAATTTTCATTTTTGGGTGAACTATTCCTTTAAGACTGTAAAGTGATTGCTTTACATTATTTTTTATAAGGGCTGTACATTATTAAATGCATACCTTTATTTTCTGTTGTACTAGTCTGGTAATAACACTGAATACAAACACTGAAAAAAATTAATAAATAAATACAATAACTTTGATTTAATATGCCATTTCATGAGATTAAAACATTGCAATTGATATCAGATATCTAGACTCTGCAGTGTGACTTTGCCCTGCCATTCAATATACTTCTTCAATGTAAGACAGCAATAACACCTTATTCCTTTTTAACGTCTGCAACAAACAGGGCCAACAGGGTACGATAAAGAAACCTTCTGTTACTGTTTGATGTACAATGCAATTTCCCCCCATATATACTGTGACCCTTGTGCTGCCATGATCAGACACATGATAGAATGACACAAGGCTACAGTTTTTAATGCTGTATCTCTATAACCTAGGCTTGCAAATGTGGGCCAGAACATGTTCCTCCCCCAAGGCCAGGCTGAACTTCCTGTCCTTTAGTTGTGTCAGAAAGCAAGTTTAATCTCTAAAAGAGGTAATCCCAGAGGGCAGGATAGGAGAGCAACACTCAGAGCATAGGGCACTTTAGCAGAGACATAATAAGTCCCTTGTATCCTGCCGATGCTTCTACACTGCTAACAGCACATTAAAAGCTGACAGGTGACCACTGACCCCTTGCGTCAGACCCAGCTATCCACTGATGTATTCTTCTAGCACAGCTGGACACTGGCTCTGGCTCTATATGAAGGGGATTTTGTCCCAGGCATTTTATGACAAATGCCATATCTGGTCAGTGCCAGAGTGAACACACACATTCTGAGATATATACCCACCCACACCCACCCGGAGAGAGTTTGCAATGATAGTGTCACTGCCAAAGCAATTAAGTTGCCTGTCTCTTTAGGTTTCAAGTGGTGTGAGGATTTCCAGTGTTAAACTCCTACTTCAAAAACACTTTACAATGCCAACATGAAGACACTGAAAGGGACATGCCTCTACAAACAAAACTGCTACTATAACGAGGATAGAAATCAATGACAGAGTTCCACCTTCACTGACACTTAAGATAAAAATGAGAGTGATAATCAGGTCAATTGTGCTATATGTAAGATTGACAACAAGCATTTGAAGTTTGGAGAGATGTCTGCCCCGCCCCAGACTCGATGCTCATGCAGGTTGTCAGAATGTTGACACACAAATCAGCAAAGTCAGCATCCGTTTTAAAGGATTTCTGGGCTTTAAGCTGTCTCCATCTTCCAAAGGCATCTCCAATATCTATCCTTGTTTTACTACGCCTCTGGTCATAGTGGTTTTTAGACAGATGGTGAATATTTTAGGTAGTGTGAAATCTGTTATCTCTGATCCAGTTTGTTTGCTGGCTTCCATGGCTGCAGTGTTTTTGCCTGCAAACTTGTTCAAATCTGGCAACCCGGCAGTAGGGCTGGACTGGTAATCTGGTATAACGGGCATTTTCCTGGTGGGCTGACGCACTTTGTTGCCAATCCGGGGCGGACTGGCCATCGGGAGAACCGTGCAGAACAGACCACAAAATGGCGCCACGACATTGCCGAAAAGGACGGTGAACCAACTTTTGGCTCATCATGCGATAGATTGATTTTCTCATTCCAACATTCACAGACCTAATGAAGCCTTTGATTTTTTTTTTTATTGTGTAGCCTAACCTTTCCATTTAAAATATGATGAATCATAATATCTCAGAGGACTTAATACATTTTAATAAATTGCCTTTTTCTGGTATTGATTAGAATCAGAAAGGAAGAAGCTGTGGCATTTGGCCTTACAAGATTGGATAGAAATGGCATCATATTTGATTGTTTTGTACAATTAAAGGGTGAATTAATGAGTAGAGGTAAGACACCCTCCTGGACCATGGTGACCATAGAGTTTTTGTCTCATCCATGCCCCTTAAGCTCAATATACAACTGCTGTGCCCTTGAACAAGTCAATAAGCCCTCAAATGTCTCATGGACACTGATATTTTGTTGGCCTTGTGCTTTTATACAAAACCTGAAAAACCCCAGCCAACTTATACTCACTAAATTGTAAAAAGAAACAGAATTCAACAGTCCATGCCTCAAAGTTATAATTAGTTGTAGTCATACCGGCTTGTGTTATCACTTGAAGTAATCTTGTCTTCAATCTTCTTCAATTTAAAGGAAACAGATAAACAGACTTCACTTTCGGGATGTTATTTGCCTCATACAAATGAACAAGGCAGTGGCAGCACAACAGCAAATGGCAGTAAGTATTACATAAATACAGTATAAGAGCAAATCAGTTAGATACATTCAGAGACAATACTGGATGAGACGAAATATATATGTTATGAATGAGAGAAATTGTAATGCTGAATGTTGTGGCTGTAGCATTAGAAGTCTGACCGTACAGTGAAAAGATCCAATCTCCTTTTGATAGAGACTTAGCCTGTCAGTTTACTTGAGAATGTGCATGTGCATTAGCTAGACCAGCCTGAAAAACTGTTTTATTTTATTATAATTTTTTCGTGTTTGATCTAAGCTAAAGAAACACAATTTATAGTACCATTGTTTTGAGATTTTACAGCTACTTTGAAAAATGTTATTTGAACACAGTTTTGACTTACCATTTTGGAGATTTCAGTCTTTCTCTATTCAAGTAGATGGTAGCTCTAATTTTATCTTGCTTACATAGAAAATGGCTGCCAGGAGGCCTCACGAATAACCGTACTTGCAGTGTCCTGATATGCCTAAAAATTACTTTGGAACATTACACTGCATGAAGAGTGAAAATGTTTTCCCTGCACATATAAATACAAAGTACTGTATGTGTCATTCCATAAACAATGATAATAATATAGACTTACAGATCATGCTGACACACACAAACAAAAAAGTTGCCAGCTGCTACTTTTAAATAGTCTCTACTCCTCTGTTTTTATTAAGATACAGATCCCAGTACCAGATTATGCTCAAGGGCAATAATGTACATCTCTCCATTCAATAGCACATCACCCACAGACCCAATAATGCATTAACATCCTATTAACTGGGACTTAAAAGTGGCTTTGTAATTGACAGAAGGTGTGGCGACATCAAGATGGGATGCTATTATCTAAATGGAAATCTTAGAGACAAAGCTAAAACAAAGATAGTGATAAAACAGTTGAGTTATGGTCAAACGAATTGTGATTTATTTTTTATTTATCTCAATATGAATTACTCTCCCTGACCTTTTTTCCAACCCTATTATACTGATTAATGGGTGTGATATAAATTAGTTTAGTGAATACACTGTTGCATCATAAAAATGTATGCAGTTGCATTGCCACCATTCGTTATAAATCTTTAATATATGGCAGAATTGAAAATTCAGAGTTGCTCAGAGGCAATGTTCTTCTATGAATATATTTTGTATTTTTTTTGTCTAATGTACATTTTGCATGGACAGTTTAAAAAATTAGCAGATCCTGAATTAGTTGTGCAGCTAATGCTTCTTCACTCATCTGATATGTTCTTCCTCTGTTAGCACAGGTGACCGATCAGCAACACAGGGACAATGTCATCAGATGCTCCAGGAAAAGAGAAAGCAAGCAGAAACCCAGATAATGTCATCCCTGCCATTCAACAAATTTGCACCATGCTCAGTTCAGATGTCAGAGTCCGATAAGCTGTCTCCGATGCCAGTTCTTTTAACTCTTAACCAGATGCTTGGCTGGTCCCTTCACTCCCTCCCCAATGCACTCAGGATATCTCAAGCAGCACAGTGATGGGACAGGGCAACACTGCCTCTGGGACTTTCTGCACTGAATGGAAGCTGACGGCCTTATCTCAGGACAAAGGTCTTTGTCTTTAAGCGAAGACTGGGAACTTTGTTCACTTTATCAACTCTGTCTGGGGATTGCAAATAGACAAGGATGCCTGATGAAGGAGAAAGAATAAACCACATATGAATAGCTGGAACAATGTTTTTATGCCTTGAGTTAGACAGGGTAGACAAGTACAGTTTGGGCCCATCCAAAGGCTTCAAAGGAATGAAACATAAAATAAAGGCTTTTTGGTAATATTTCCTCATTGAATTTAGGTTCTAATTATTTTTATTTTGCATTAAGCGTTCTACATTTGTTAGAGCGACATGCTTTTTTTTTATTAGCACATCCAAATGTAGCAGTAGGTGAGTGCCATGCTTTTACTACAGAAGTGGATAGAAAATTTGTTTTGCTCCATGGGGGTAAAAATAAACTGTATGTTTGCCACCTGGGAGTGTGTTACCATCATCACATTACTGCGTTTCTGCTGTCTCCATCTTCCAAAGGCATCTCCAATATTTATCCTTGTTTTACTACACCTCTGGTCATAGTGGTTTTTAGACAGATGGTGAAGATTTTAGGTAGTGTGAAATCTGTTATCTCTGATCCAGTTTGTTTGCTGGCTTCCATGGCTGCAGTGTTTTTGCCTGCAAACTTGTTCAAATCTGGCAGCCCGGTGGCAGGGCTGGACTGGTAATCTGGTATACCGGGCATTTTCCTGGTGGGCCGACGCACTTTGTTTTCCTGGTTGGCCAACGTGGCCCATGGGTGCTTGAGAGGTAAGAGCTGTTAACTGCTTCGCTATATTTCAGCTAGCTTTGATGTCCGAATGGGATGATATGGATTATATGTTTTAGTGGCTGAGGAAATATCCTGTGAGGCATTTGGACTGTCCTTTTCCACTCGGAAGAGTTATTATCTGCATTTGTGTACAAGGTATGCATTCCCTCTAGGTATGCTCTCTCTCTCTGTCTCTCTCTCTCTCTCTCTCTCTCTCTCTCTCTCTCTCTCTCTCACTCTGACACTGAATTCCCTCTCCACTCGTGGCTGTTCGCTGAGTTACGGTTATGTATTTTCTCTTCTATGTTTTCTTTTAGTTGAGATCGGGGTGTTCCTGTATGTCTAGAAATGTTGCAAATTGACCTTCGGCTGACTGTGTTGCTGATCTTACCGATTCTCTGGCTGTTTTGCGGGCTTCTCCACAAGCTGATCGTACTGATTCACTGATTTACTGGGCCGATTAGGATGACATAGTGAATTAAATACACTTGTGCAGCATGTTCTTGTGCCCTGTTGGATACTAATCATTGTCCTGAACTTCCTGGAATGAGTTTGCTTATTTTGCATAATTATTTCCCTTTTTTCTGTTTGTTTTTATGTATGTGTACTATCTCGCCTAGGTGGCTCTGATTTATTATTTTGAGCTTTGTGTGTTTTTGTTTTTGTTCATGATTCATGTGAATTGTCTGGTTTATGTGTTTCTCTTTTATTTGTCTTTATTTGGTAGCATTGTGTGTTATTCCAATTAATTTTCTTTGTTTGTTTGTGGCTTCCTTGATTATGTACGTGTTAGATAATTAATCATTTGGTTGATTATTTTTCTTTCTGCCTTGGAGTGTGTGTGTGTGTGTGTGTGTGTGTGTGTGTGTGTGTGTGTGTGTGTGTGTGTGTGTGTGTGTGTGTGTGTGAGTTTGTCAGCACTGAGTAGTGCACTGAGCCCAATGCCTCGGAAGACAATCTACAGGCCAAGAGCGAGCAGAGGAACTAGGGATGGATGACAGCTCGAACTACTTTGTTTTTTGTTTTTTTGTTCCCTTATCAAAAGCTGCACTTAATGCTGCGCTGATTCAGCACTTTGGGGAACATATTTTAGGAGTGACCAGCTGTGAATATGTGTGCAGTATCTGGGCTATAAATAGATGGTCAGGTCTTTTGTCTTCAGACCACTCTGTGATGTGTTGAGCTTCTCAAGCCTCTCAAACTCAGTTTTTTCCTCTGTTAGGAGTTAGATTTGTCAGGCAGTGTGCAGAAATATTTTTCTTCTTTTTCTTCTTCATTTTAAAACTTAAGTGGTAGAACATTACGACTCCGGGGCATCCGCATTTTGAATTATATAGACGACTGGCTGATTCTAGCACAGTCATGAGAACGTCTCGGTTACGTATGTAACTTCCATTCCCTGATGGAGGGAACGAGACATCGTGTCGAAGAAGCGACACTAGGGGTCTCTCTTGAGCGCCGAATATGCCTCTGATCTATGAAAAAAGGCCAATGAGAGTTGGCGAACAGTATTTGCATACCCCGCCCCCGGACATATGGGTACAAAGTGGGTACAAAGGAAGTACGCACGTTCATTAATTTTTCTGAGGAGCTGGGAGTGTCCGGCCATCTCACCGGCTCTGCTCAGTGACGTGGCCGGGAGGACACGACGTCTCATTCCCTCCATCAGGGAATGGAGGTTACATACGTAACCGAAACGTTCCCCATCTGTCGCTCACTTCGACGTCGTGTTGAAGAGGCGAAACTAGGCGTCCACTTCAAATCACGCCATGCGCTGAGCCGTGTACGTGTACTGCTGACACAGGAGTGGGCAGGTATTTCATGTGCACAAGCGACCAACTGTGTTTCAGACTGCACGTACCCTTCCCCAATGCCCCACAAAAGTTGTCGGAATCCTTTTGGTTACCCTAGAGGGGAACAAGGCGACACTTGCCAACTAGGGAACGGGCCAAGCCTGGCTGGGCCTCTTTTCTCTCTATGTTTCTCGGCACATCGTGGGAAGGGGATCTTACCCGAATTCCTATTCTTTCAAGGGGGAAAAGACCCTGTGGAGGCCACACCTGCCTGAAAGGGGGGGGGGGGTAAAGGTGGCGAAAATACATCACATGGCCTCTTCGGTCACATGTGGGAAAGAATGCCGCAGTGGTAGATCCAACCTCGAGGAGGGGGGAGTTGCTATAACACGGCGACCAGAGGGCAGCAAAGGACTGCCAAAGGGAGACGCGTGTCAGCTCGTAAGGTGACCGTACCGCGGAAGTACACACAGGAGGAGTCCGCATAGGAGGCCTGACCTGTGGAGCACCTATTCCAGTAGGGGTAGCCTTGGGTACCCGTAGTGGACTGGGTCGGCAAGTTCCTCCGCTGAACTGCGGACCCAAGAGGGCTAGGGAGGAATCAACCAGGGACCTAAAGGGGTCTCCTGGGAAAGAAGGCGCACTGTTTTACCTCGGCAGAGGGAAAGAGCGTTGGACGCAAGCGATTCACCCAGTCAGACCGTCGACGTGTACCGAGTTCTACCGGCTCGGACCTGAGAAAACACGGGAGGAGACTGACTCAACCCTGAGAATGTAAAATCTCGTAAAGGTCTTAGGTGTTGCCCAACCCGCTGCTCTACAAATGTCTGCTAGGGAGGTGCCCATAGCCAGTGCCCACGAGGATGCAATACTCCTTGTTGAGTGCGCTCGGACCCGCAAGGGGGGGGGGCACAGCCTGGGTGCGATAGGCCAGTAAGGTGGCATCCACCACCCAGTGGTGAAGCCAGGCAAGTGTTGTCATGTGACAGCGCGTCCGCTATCACATTGAGGTTGTCGGGGATGTGAGTGGCACGCAGCGACTTGAGTCCAAAGGAGGCGACGGGCGAGTTGTGACATGTGGCGGGAGCATATGCCGCCTTGGCAATTTATGTACGCCACTGAAGTGGTGCTGTCCGACCTGACCAGGATATGTTTGTCTCGAACTAACGGGAGAAACTTCCGCAAGGCCAAAAGGATGGTCAACAACTCGAGGTAGTTGATGTGCCAACGCAGCTGGGCCCCTTTCCAACGGCCTGCTACTGCGTGCCCATTGCATACAGTGCCCCAACCCGATCTGGAGGCGTCAGTAGTGACCAGGACGGCTGAGGTGCCTGAGCACCTGGTCTCTGTGAGTGCATAGTAACTCTCATGAGTGTGCCAGAATGAGCCAGTCGTTGAGGTTATTGAGTATGTGGATGCCGGCTTCTCGGGAGCGGGGCAAGAGCTGCCTCTGTGACTTTCGTGAAGACGCGAGGGGACAGAGACATGCCGAAGGGGAGGACTTGTACTGATACACCTGACCATCGAACGTGAACTGCAAAAAGTGGCGGTGTCGAGGCAAAATTGAGACGTGGAAGTACGCGTCCTTCAGGTCTACCGCTGCGGACCAATCTAGATGTTGAACACAGATTAAGATTTGTTTCTGCATGAGCATTTTGAACGGGAGTTTGTGCAACGCTTGGACTCGCAAGTCCAAGATCGGCCGTAAGCTGCCACCTTTCTTTGGTATGATGAAGTAAGGGCTGTAGAGACCCTTCTTCATCTCGGTTGGAGGGACAGGCTCTATCGCGTCTTTGAGTAAGAGAGTAGCGATTTCCGCGCAGAGAGACTTGGCATGTATGCCGTGTACTGCGGGGGGCAAACTGAATTGCGTAACTGAGTCGGATGGTCCGGGCCAGCCAGCGAGACGGGTTGGGAAGTAAGAGCCACGTGTCCAACTCCGCTCTAGGGGCGACATACCCGGTGGGGCTTCGCAGCAGGGCGGAGCAGGTAAAGCACCATCGGGAAGCGGTGATGCTCCACACACCCGTCAAGGGGCGGGTTAGCGACTGAGCAGGAGGAGGTCCAGGGTAGGCGTCCTCTAGACTCGTCGGAACCGGCCAGCCGGGGAGCAGTCGTGGGGGCTGGAGGCAGGTGGTCCGCATCCAGGATGCCGGGACTGTTGAGATCTGGTGGCAGAGTGCCGTGAGAACGGCATTTGCGGGCCAGGTGACCCAGAGACAAAAGGAAATAGCTCTGTTACTGAGAATATGAGAATGTGAAAACTAATTCAACAAAAAATTCTCCTTCCGGCCCTCCACCGGGGACGGAGCGGTCTTACCATCTCCGGAGCTAACGTCTTGGTCCCTGGGTCAATCGTCTATGGAGCGCCTGGAAGCCTTATGGGTCCTCGAGGGGGTCCGAGAGACGGGGGCATCTGCTTCCTGTGGAGTGCTCGACGTTGGGGCTGAGAGCTGGGCCCAGGTTGAGGCGGAGCAGGGTATTTCATAGCCGCAGGAGGACGCCCTCGGCGAGCAGACGGGGCATGGCCCATGGTGGCAGGCTTGCATCGGGGCTGGATGTGAGATCTGGTCACCGCTGAGGACTGCTGGGCAGAATTGTCAACGGTGGCGCCGAATGGACGGAGCTGGGAGACAGGGGTGTGGGAGAAGGTGTGCCTTGTCTACCTCCCGCATTTGGACCAGGTCCAGTCCATGGATGCGTTTCTGGACCACAAGGGTGGCCATTGCCTGTTCGAGTGCCGGCACTTCTGACCTCCGTGGCCCGGGGGCACGGTTGGTCATCCAGCGCAGTTCCTGCAGCACATCAAGAACAGGACTACCCAAGTGCAATTTTTGAAGGGCCGTGGTGTGCAGGGCGGAAGCGTTCCACCATGAGGGTAGTGAGAGTAGAGGAACGAAGAAGCCGTGGCTTTGCTCAACTTGGGGGGGGGGGGGGGCGGCATGGCTGTGAGCGGACCTCCGTGCGTCAGGCTCAGGCTGGGCGAGCAGACCCGAAGGTGGTAGCCCAGGCGAGTCATCAGCATCAGACGGCGCTGTAACGCTCTCTGATGCAGCGGTGATGTCATCCAATTCTGAAGCAAGCAAGCGTGCCGGGGAGGCGGGTGGTTCGAGGGGGTTTACCCGGCGAACAGAGCCCGTCATAGTCCCCAAATCGCCATTTGTCCCCATTCATGACAAAAGAAAGGCGCGACCGCAATGTTGCCATGGCTATGTTCTCGCCCTGAAACACTGCCTGCGTGTGATCGCAGCCCAGGCACACAAGGAAGCCTTTATGATCGTTTATTTGGGGAGAAATCACCGCATCCAGAAACTACACAGGGGCGGAAATGACATCTTTATAAAGACGCGTCCTGAAAAGGATGTTCAACGCCACTGTGTAATGCTCTTGCAGAGAAAAAAACTATTTTACAGAGAAAATCACTCTTTCAATGTAACTCTTTCAATTCTCTGCGCTGTCGAAGCGCCCAGGGGCAATCTGCACTACCGTGCAGAGAAGGAGAAAGCCTGTGGTTCAGACCCTGGCTCCTTGCTTTGGGTCCCACTCTAGGTGTGTCTTGCTGACGACGGACACCTCCCTTTCGGGCTGGGGAGTGGTCTTTAAGTGGTCGTCAAGGGGAATGGGAGGCCCATCAGCTCGATTGGCACATCAATTGTGTCGAATTTGATGGCTGTATTTCTGGCCCTGAAATACTTCCTCCAGCATTTGAGAGGCTGCCATGTCCTGGTGCGAGTGGACAACACAGCAGCAGTCTCTTACATAAACCATCAAGGATGTCTACGGTCATGCCAGTTAAACAGACTGAAACGACAGATTCTCCTTTGGGCCCAGTTCAAGCTCCTGTCACATAGAGCAGTATATATCCCTGGATGCCTGAATGTGGGAGCGGACTTATTGTCCAGAAAAAAAATTCCGATGGGAGAATGGAAACTCCACCCCGAGGTAGTGAAACAAATCTAGCTAAGATTTTACTAAGCAGAAGTAGACCTCTTTGCCTCCTAACAGACAGCGTGATGTCCCATCTACTTCTTTCTGAGTCATCCAGCCCTCCCTGGGTCTGGACGCAATGGCACATACATGGCCCAAAATGCACCTGTATGCATTCACTCTGGTTTCTCAGCTCCCAGAATTTCTAGCAAGAGATTGTCAACAAGGGACATGCCTCCTACTGATGGTGCCACCTTGGCTAAATAGAGTATGGTTCTCGGAGATAATAGCTCTCCTCGATGGTCCGCCTTTGGCAATACTGTAAGGAGGGACCTCCTGTCTAAAGTGCAGGGGACAATATTTCATCCCTGGCCTGAGTAGTGGAACCTTCATGTTTGGTTACAAAACTGAGGTACACTGGGTTTTCACCTGAAGTTATTGAGACCATTCTGAGTGCTAGGGCTCCATCTACTAGAAGAAATTATGCCAATAAATGGGGTGTCTTTGAAAGGTGGTGTACTGCACGTAATGCAGATCTGTTTAACTGTCAGATTGCTTCAGTTCTGCACTTTCTGCAGGAAACATTACCAGCAGGCACATGCCCTGCCACTCTCAGGGTTTATGTGGCTGCCTTATCGGCTTGCCACGCCTTGATCGACGAAGTGCCACTAGGGAAACATCCTTTGCCTACTCACTTTGGTCATGGAGGTAGGCAACTGAGGCCTCCCGTTAGGACCAGAATGCCTTCATGGACTTAGCTATAGTCCTTGAGGGTCTGACAAGCTCCTGACACTAAATATGTTTTGTTTTTCTTATGGCTATTACTTATTTTAAAAGAATTGGGAGGCTTTGTCCTTCTTGTCATCCTGCTTAGACTTTGCCCGAGGAATGCTGAAAGCAATTTTGCATCCTTCATCCTGACTACCTTCCTAAGGTTCCTTTTCGACCGTACATCCGGTCACTCTTGAAGCCTTCTGTCCTCCACCGTTTATAATGCTGTATCAGAATAAATTTCACAGACTGTGTCCAGTCCATGCTCTTCAGGCCTACGTCCACCACACTAGCCAGTGGCGTAAGTTAGGGCAACTAATCATCTGTCATGGGGGCCGTAACAGGGGTATAGCCACCACAAAACAGACAATATCACACTGGGTGAGGGATGTTATTGCCCTGGCCTATGAGGCGCGGTCAAGCTTCGCCAAGCAGACATCAGGGCTTATTTTACCAGAGGGGTTGCTTCCTCTAAAGCTTTGGCCAGAGGTGTCCCTCTACAGCATGTTTGTGATGCGGCAGGCTGGTCCTCTCAGCATACATTCATAAGATTTTATAGTTTGGATGTTCATGCCACTCCGGGCTCTTACATCTTGAGTCAACATCACAAGCTTATGTCTGAAACCTCTTGCGCTCTTGTGAGCACACACAACACAACCATAAGGGGTCCAGACACCCACAGTGTGGCGGCATGTGTATTCTCGTTCTCAAAGCACTGAATCAGTGCAGCATTAAGTGCAGCTTTTGATTAGGGAACGTCTCAAGTTACTGTAACACTTGTTCCCTGAAAAAGCAGAACAAGATGCTGTGCTTCAATGCCAAACTGAGGATGTCCCAGGACAGCTCTTCAGACAAAAGACCTGACGATGCACCTGTGGCACATCTATTTATAGCCCTGCTATTGGCGCATTCAGATGATGTCACCAACAGAGGCTATAAATTCTATTGACGTGTTGCACACATATTCACAGCTGGTCACTCCTAAAAGATGTTCAACAAAGCACTGAATCAGTGCAGCATTAAGTGCAGTTTTTGATAAGGGACAAAAAAACAAAACAAAAAGGAAAACCCTAGTAGTTCGAGCTAGAATGCAATCATCAAACCCTAATTCCTCTGCTTGCTCTTGGCCTGTAGATCGTCAGCCGAGGCCTCGGGCTCAATGCCCTACTCACACACACACACACACACACACACACACACACACACACACACTCTGAGGGAACAAGGGTAACCCGAGACATTTTGTTTTGTTTTTTTGTGATTGTCATACTTCTCCGTGATTCCCACATACATTGATTTTTCTTCATCATGTGAAGTCATTTGAGTATGTGGAGTGTATTGTGTATATTCAGGTACATGTGAGCAGTTTGTATGCATTTAATTGATTTTGTTTTTGCTGCTTTCAATGCAGAATTGGTCCATTAAGAGTAGGGAGACAGGCTTCTCCCCCCTTGTGTCTCAAGTAAGGGCGATTCTCAGGTAATAGGCCCCTTGGGGTGGCATAGTCAGATCGTTAAGGTGCGGTGTCATTGTCACACTTGTCACACTGTTCCCTCTTTTACCATTCACATCCCATCTCATCATTATTTCCCCCCTTTTGTTTATTTTAGCATTATTGTTTTTTTGCTCATTTTTCTATTTACCCCCACACTCGCCACACAAATATGCCGTAGAATAATCGTAGTGTAATCCTGTAAAACTTGAAAGTAATGAGGAGTTGCCATACCATACAAGGCAAAGGCATATCAGTTTATTGGATTAATGATCTGTCAGTAAATACAGCATCTAAATTCAACAGATAATCTGATCCAGATCCCTTCTGCACAGGTAGTGCTTAAACCAGAGGATGTCTTTTTAATTCCCTTTATTGTTTGAATGTACAGAGAAATTATTAATTATGTTTATTATGCACTCAGGGATGAATATTTGTGCATTCGATCTTCTGACACTATTGCGATGATTGAGGGTATGTTGCCCTACAAAGTCTGCCTGCAGGGTTAATATTTGGCACACATTAATTTGATTCTATACACATAAATCACACAAAGCAATGTTTACACATTAGGATTTTGGATTACAGAAAATAAGAAATTTCACTACACAACACCTAATTACGAAACTGACAGTAAATTTACTTAGTCATTTATCTGATGCCTTTCTGCAAAGCGACTTACAAATGAGGAGTGAGTTAAAAATGAGGACTTCCAAAAATATTACATGAAACAAATAATACAATTAAACTTAAATGCAGACAAAAAACAAACAAACAAAAAAACACATTTATTTTATTCAGAAGAATAAATGGAATGGACAAAAGCACTGCAAGTCAAGTAAATTATGTAAATTATGTTATGAAACCAGTGTTTGAATTGGTGTAGGGTGTGTGGGCCATATAAGAACAAAACAAATTTAACTTAGGGGGTCCCGGGACCTTAGACTCTCTGAAAACGTCCAAATACTTTCTGCAAAACATTTGTGTGATTCTTTCTGTTTGGTCTAATGACTGTCCATTGCCAGTTCCAGGCATTAAGGCCCTCTCCACACAGATTAGCCAAACTATTAAGTACAATACGGCTAACATTAAAGCTGTAATTTCTTCCTCCCTGTCTAGTCATTTATCTTACTTCAGCTCTGCCCATTTAAGCTCCTCGTCTGCATATTCTGCCTGCTAATCGAGTAAAAATACACACCAATTACAGTCTGATTACTGCATATCACCTCTCAAGAGCAGCTCTGTAAATCAAGTATGATTGCTTTATTGCATTTCCAAATGTAAATCTTCCCATGCTTTTTCTTCTATGAGATTTATGAGGGAGTTCTCTGACTCATCTGTAACAGGTTTGTTCCAGAGTGACTCTTCTTGCAGTTATATAAAGTTGCTTCACTTAAAAATGGCTGCTTAATGACAAGTTTTCAAGTACATAAGTTTGTATATATCACTGACATGTAAAATGTATTGCATCCTTTAAAAAAAACTACTACTACTACTAATAATAATAATCTACATCACATATGTAGTAATTCTCAGCAGTAGGTATGATTTATGTAAAATTGTTCATTTGTGCAGTAATAAGGGCAAGCAAGCAATTAAGAGCATGTTGGGAATGCATCTATACACTACTTGAAATATTAATAAGGATAACAAAAAACATAATATTGTTAGGCCTCATGTACTAAGATATGAGACAAAGACAGTCCTACATACAGTCATAAAGCCTGACTGAGCCCTGCATACATTCATTAGTCAAAGTCAACATCAACCTCACCAAAATCAAACAAAGGGAGTCCAAAACAGACTACAGATCCATGGAGCCTTGCTCAATTTACACCTATGTGTGAAATTCTGAATGATCGAACTCTCAACTCCTATTGGATGAGGTGCACAACAGAACGCGTCCCACAACCATGAAATCATCGGGAGTATAAAAACCTCAGAGATCTTTCTGTTCATTGCTTCCAGCGACAGTATGTGCTGCGACTAGTTGCAGCTCTGCTGCACCCAGGTGTAGCCTTGTTGCCCAAGGAAGTAATGTATGTACCTGAAACTTTAGCCATACAATCTCCATATCGCTGGATGAGTTGAGATTTCTCCGTACAGCACTGTGGCAGCAGTGGAGTCATTCAGGTTCCTGGGCACACCATCACACAGGACCTGAAGTGGGTGACCACATTGACTCAAAAAGGCCCAGCAGCAGTTGTACTCCTTTGCCAGCCAAGGAAGTTTAACCTGCCACAGGCACAGCTGATTCAGTTCTACTCCGAATCAGAATCAGAATCAGAATCAGAAAAGGCTTTATTGCCAAGTACGTTTTTTTTACACATACAAGGAATTTGTTTTGGTGTTGTAGGCGCATGTCACACATTCTCTAAATATAAGAAGTTAAGAGAAACAAGTATTAAAATATAAGCAATATAAATATATATACACAGTATGTATTAAAAATAGAAATAAAAATAAAAAGAGTAGTACAGCAGAGTAGGTACGGTGGCATGTAAAGCCAGGGGTGGAGTGTGGAGATTGTCAGGGTGGGTCTGGGCCTTGTTGATAAAACTGTTCTTGTGGTGTGAGGTTTTGGTCCTAATGGACCTCAAGTCAAGTCAAGTCAATTTTATTTGTATAGCGCCTTTCACAACACACATCGTTTCAAAGCAGCTTTACAGAAGTTCAGCATTAACAGACGATAAAAATGTAATGTCTATAAAGTCGATAAATCATCATCCTTGTGCAGGGCTCCAAACTGCGACTAAAAATGGTCGCATTTGTGACCAAATAAATGTATTTGTGAGTGTAATTTCTGTCAAGGTCGCCATTGGCGACAGTAAAAGTTTACTCCCTTTTGATTTTAAAATTTGCATTACATTTCCCGAGATACATAACAAAAGTTTATATCAAAGAAATAGCGGGGAAAACGGAGTTCATTGCAGGAACTAACAATTTCAAAAAAGAGACTGTTAGAAAACACGGTGACAGTAACAAGCATAAAAATGCACGTGATCACATAATTGCGAAGAATGCTCCACAGACTACACTGTTAGCGAGCTGCGGGACGAAAAGGAATGGATGGAGTTAAAAAAATTTTAAAATATTTGGCGCCTGTTTTTCCCCCTGTAGGAGCCATTGGCTCCTTAATTGATTTTTTTTTTTTGTTTGGAGCCCTGTTGTGGAATTAGATAAGATATGATTCTTTATCGTGTTTAAAAATAATTAAATAATAATTGTATTAATAACCCCAGTGAGCAAGCCGAAGGCGACTGTGGCAAGGAACACAAAACTCCAAAAGATGATTGTTAATGGAGAAAAATAACCTTGGGAGAAACCAGACTCACTGTGGGGGCCAGTTCCCCTCTGGCTAACATCATGAATAATGTAAATAAGAATTATTTATAGTCAAAAAACATGATTTAAAAAATTATTAAACTTATTAAGTGCTAAGGGTCAGTATTTAGACAGTGAATGTGTTTGAACTGCAAGATTAGTGACCAGTGTCTTTGAAGTCCATCCTTGATTAAATTCCAGAAGTTCACTTAGATGCAATTGTCCTTGTTTGGCTGATGAAGGCTTTTGTTGGCAATAATTAGTCTATGTATCCCATTTTAAGATCCTTGTCCATGGTGATGGGGCATCTGAAGTCTCCGTGAGAGGCTGGATACAAACTGGAGCTGACGAACGCTATTTACCTCGGGACTGGCGTCCCGAGATAACAGCAGAAAAGCAGATGGGAAATAATTAGCATAGCTGATGTTCATAATATTAATGCATTATAACTGATTCAGCAGTAGTATAAAAAGTTTGCATTATGTGAATGCTTGGTTAAAGAGATGTGTCTTTAATCTAGTTTTAAACTGGGACAGCGAGTCTGAGCCTCGAACAATATCGGGAAGGCTATTCCAGAGTTTAGGAGCTAAATGTGAGAACGCCCTCCCTCCATTAGTGGACTTAGATATCCTAGGTATGACCAGAAGCCTCGAATTTAGTGATCTTAAAGAGCGCGATGGATTGTATGGCGATAGAAGATCCGTTAAATACACAGGAGATAAACCATTTAGGGCTTTATAGGTCAGTAGTAATACTTTGTAATTGATACGGAACTTAATTGGTAGCCAGTGTAGAGATGATAAAATCGGTGTTATGTGATCATATTTTCTTGACCTAGTAAGAACTCTAGCGGCTGCATTTTGGACTAACTGTAGCTTGTTTATTGAGGATGCAGGACAACCAGCTAATAAAGCATTACAGTAATCTAGTCTCGAGGTCATGAATGCATGAACTAACTTTTCTGCATCAGAAACAGATAGCATGTTACGTAGCTTAGCAATGTTTCTAAGGTGGAAAAAGGCTGTTCTCGTAACAGATGAAATATGATTTTCGAAAGTCAAGTTGCGGTCTAGTATAACACCCAGGTCTTTTACTGTAGTGGATAATGTAACAGGACATCCTTCTAAATTAAAGTTGTATTGTAAGGGATTTTGTGGGTAGTTTTTTGGACCAATAAGTAATACCTCCGTTTTATCGGAATTTAATAACAGGAAATTACGCGTCATCCAACATTTTATATCTTTAAGACACTCTGTCAAGTTAGATAAGTTAATGTTTTCATCTGGTCGTGATGAGATATATAATTGAGTGTCATCAGCATAACAGTGGAAATTAATTCCATGTTTTCTTATAATTTTACCAAGTGGTAGCATATATATTGAGAATAATAGAGGGCCTAACACAGATCCTTGTGGCACTCCATAGTCTACTGACGTTATTTTTGATTTTTCCCCATTTAAACAGACAAAATGGTAACGGTCTGATAAGTACGATCTAAACCAGCTTAATGCCTGTCCCTGAACACCAGTGTAGTTTTGTAGTCGATCCAAGAGTATTTTATGATCTATAGTGTCGAACGCAGCGCTAAGATCGAGTAGAACTAATATTGAGATGCAGCCTTGGTCAGAAGCTAAAAGTAAATCATTTGTAATTTTAACTAGCGCAGTTTCTGTGCTATGATGCGGTCTGAATCCTGACTGAAATTTTTCATAGATATCATTTTCTTGCAAGAAAGAGCACAATTGAGCGGACACAACTTTTTCTAATATTTTAGACATAAATGGAAGATTTGAGATGGGTCTGTAATTTGCTAGGTTATTTGGATCTAATTGTGGTTTCTTAATGAGAGGTTTTATAACTGCCAGCTTAAATATTCTTGGAACATGACCTAAAAATAAAGACGAGTTAATAATATTGAGAAGAGGCTCTTCCACTACAGGTAACACTTCTTTCAGTAGTTTAGTGGGTATTGGATCTAGTAAACATGTTGTTGGTTTAGATGCAATGATAAGTTTATTTAGCTCTTCCTGTCCTATAGTTGTAAAGCGGTGTAGTTGTTCTTGAGGGGCGATAATTGAGGCTGAATCATAAGACACCATTAAAGATTGTACATTAACAATTGTGTTTACAATTGTGTTTCTGATGTTTTCTATTTTCTCAGTGAAGAAATTCATAAAATCATTACTACTAAACTGTAAAGGAATATTTTGCTCAGGTGATCTCTGTTTATTTGTTAGTCTAGCTACGGTGTTAAATAAGAACCTTGGATTATTTTGGTTATTTTCTATTAGTTTGCGGAGGTGCTCAGCCCTGGCTGTTTTTAGAGCCTTTTTGTAACGTGACATACTGTCTTTCCATGCGATTCTAAAGACCTCTAAATTAGTTTGTTTCCATTTACGCTCCAAGTTACGAGTTTCTCTCTTGATAGCATGCGTAGCACTGTTGTACCATGGTGCTCTAGTTTTTTCTCTAAACTTTTTTAATCTAATTGGTGCAACAATATCTAATGTACCAGAGAAAATGGTGCTCAAACTGCTAGTCATTTCCTCTAGTTCATCTGTTTGTTTGGGTTCACTGAGCAGCTGAGATAGATCAGGTAAGCTATTTGTGAATCTATCTATTGTGGTTGGAAGGATTGTTCTGCTTGGTCGATAACGTGGCGCAATATGACAGATTTCAGTGGTACGTAGTATGCAAGTTACCATGTAGTGATCAGTGACATCATCATTTTGCGGTATAATATCTATATCGGTTGGATTGGTTCCATAAGATATAATTAAATCTAGCGTATGATTTAGGCGATGAGTGGGACCACTGACGTTTTGCGTGACCCCGAAGGAGTTTAACAAATCTGTAAACGCAGCCCCTAACGCATCATTTGTGTTATCTACGTGTATGTTAAAATCTCCAACAATTATTGCTTTATCGACATTGACCAATAGATCTGATAGAAAGTCTGCAAACTCTTTTAGGAAATCAGCGTAAGGCCCTGGAGGTCTATATACGGTAGCCAAGGCTAGAGATAATAGGGATTTTTTTCTTACATCTGAGAGTGTAACATTTAGCACAAGTACTTCAAACGAATTAAACCTGTGACCTATTTTCTGAGTAACATTAAGAATATCTCTATAGATTGTTGCAACACCGCCGCCACGACCAACCTCTTGCCAGAGGCCTCTTGCCAGAGGGGAGTGTCTCAAAGAGTTTGTGGCCAGGGTGGGAGAGATCAGCCACAATCTTTCCAGCATGCTTCAGAGTCCTGGAGGCGTACAGGTCTTGGAGCGGCGGCAGATTGCAGCCAATCACCTTCTCTGCAGATCAGATGACACGCTGCAGTCTGCCCTTGTCCTTGGCAGTGCTAGCAGTGTGCCAGATAGTGATGGAGGATGTGAGGATGGACTCGATGATGGCTGTGTAGAAGTGCACCATCATTGTCTTCGTTAGATTGAATACTCAGCAGTCATTGAGTCTGTCCTCTGCACTTTCAGTTATCAGAAGACTACAAAGGACAGTTCAGACTGCTGAGAGAATATTGGTTTGCACTACTTATATGTATGTATGTGTGTATCAGTGTGTGTATGTACATATGTGTACAATTATTTAGAATTTTTTATTTTTATACATAAATTTGGAATTTATGTTTTGTTGCTGTTTTTGTACTGTTGGGCACTGGTAGCTCCTGTCACCAAGACAAATTCTTTGTGTGTGTAAGCATATTTGGTAATAAACCTGATTCTGATTCCTCTGAGCACGCTAACGGATCCGAATGAGACCGCAGAGCAATCTGTGTCTTCACCCTTTTGCCTGCAGTATTGAAGAAAGAAGATTTCTCTTCCATCTCCAACCGAGTCGACTTCTCTGGTTTTCTACGCTGACCCACCAAGAATCAGCTGCTGTACCGTCTGACGTCAGAGCGAGGAACCATCATCACCTGAGATTTGAGAAACCAAGTCGGAGTCAAACAACGGCCGAACACACATTCTACCCACGTCCTCACATGACTCAAGTAAGAGGTTTACGTCTGGGCAGAGATAGATTATTATAGTGTGTTATTCTTGTGTATTAAGGTTATTGCTTGTAATAATACTCAAGGTATTACTGTAATGTACTGTTAACACAAATGAGATTTGCTGTGTTGTTGTCCAACAACTTTGGATTGTTTATGCATATCCGCCGTCGTGAGTGAGACCGGCACAACGACTAACCAACGAAGAACCAACGACAGCGGCGGACGGATAAGCTGTGCACCGCATCTCTGAGAGGTGCACTGACAGTTGCCTTCTCTTCCACAATCGCTAAAATGGCTTCGATGCTGTCACTCTGCTTTATCTCTCTCGTACTAACCACACACACACACACACACACACATATGACCCCTCACAAACATACCCGCACACACATTTAAGAGACATGCGTTAAACAGGCAGACGCCATTAACCAGTCTCTCTGCCCACATTCATGGCCACCTTCTCTGTCAGGAAACCTTGTATGACGTACTCTCCACGAGAGCCATGTCCGTAATTTTGTGTGCTCCACTCCTGACACACACACACACACACACACACACACACACACACACACACACACACACACACACACACACACATATACTAACAGCAGGCCCAGACAGGAGGAGGACAGAGTGAAGGCACACAGGACCTACACTTTCCACACTTTTATTAGCACTGGGTCCAGTGGATGTGTAGGGGGGTGTACAGTATGTGGTCATTGAAAATTTATTCTGATCTATTTTCTTCACAGAAAATGAGCCAAGGCCAATGAGTCTGAATTTGAAAAAAATAATTAATCGTATAATTTTTCTTTTATAAAAAAAGGAAAACAGCCTACAGGAGGAGATGTCTTCCCTGTAATGTACAGCATTGAGATTGCCTGCAATGACAACAAGCTCATGCTCATGTTGTGTTTCCATGTTTTATGGGGACTTTCCATATACATAATGGTTTTTATACTGTACAAAGTATATATTCTATCCCCTAACCCTACCCCTAAACCTAACTCTCACAGAAAACTTTCAGAATTTTTTTAATTTTCAATAAAACATCATTTAATGTTTTTTTAAGCTATTTAAATTATGGAGACACTAGAAATGTCCTCATAAACCACATTTATAGCATAATATCCTTGTAATTACCAGTTTGTAACCTAAAAAATTGTACTTGTAAACCACATAAACATGCTCACGCACAAACACACACACACACACACACACACACACACGCATACCTTCCTCTCATGTATTATAGGCTTATTTGTTACCATATCTATTCATGTTACTGTTTAATTTGCAGTTGGAAATGTATTGACTACATTGTATTGATTATTAATTGACATTACTGTATCAATAAATTATACTTTAAAGAGAAGTGTTTTGGTATTGTTCTGCATACACCTGTGTCAAGGGCTGGGAGGAGATGTCAGTGCTTGGATTCAAGCCTTCATTGATTACCTTTTGAATGTCGATGTTCTTTGGATGTCGACTTCCCTAAGAGAACAATCCTATAGTGAGACTGCTATACTGTCTGGTTATTAGTCGCTGATTCCAGAGTAGTGCCACGGCGATGTTAATCCTTATCGATATTCTTTTGAGTTTGATAATTGATGGATATCTTAGATGATTGTTGATTTAAAGGTTTAAAAAGATAATATTGATTTTAATAATTATTAATTATCTTTTGATAATTATTAAATATTGCTAACAACCAAACCCGCTCCGGAAAGAAGCGCCCAACAATATAATAAAGCTTTATGTTGGCAAGCAACAACAAAATGTGTGCACAGAATGATGACTGTCACGATTCCCATTGTCTGCCTTGTGTTTTTCCCTCACCTTCACTCTACACTACATTTCCCAAAATTCCCGGCCCTCATCACATCCAACCTTCTCTCATTGTTTGCACCTGTTCATTGTTAACCCTGTTTATTTAAACCCTGTTGTTTTCCCACTCAGTGTCGATTGTTGAATGTTGTCACCCGAGTTCCAGCCCGAGTTCCTGTTTTGTTCCTGTCTTGTTCCTGTCGTGTTTTCCCCTGTTTTGCTTTCATTTTCCCATCGTGGACATTTTGTTTGTTCCAGTGCTTTTGTTGTCGGTTTTTGATCATTTAATAAAAGCTGCATTTAGATCCCCACTCCGCGTCTGCTCCATTCGTAACAGAACGATCGACCTAATAATGGATCTAGCAGCCCTGACAGCCCAGCAGGTGAATTTCCAGCTTCTCGGCCTCAGACAAGAGGACCGCCCAATAGAGGTTCACGTCTGTGAGTTTCTGGAGCTGGCAAATTCATCTGACTTCCCGGAGTTTCTCTTGGTCGGTTTCTTCCGGGCAAATCTTAACAGTTCGCTAAAGGAGCGGTTGCCACCAGCGACCCCTTGCTGGATGCTCCTTGACTTCCTGGAAGAGACCCTGAGGATCTGTGGCTCTCCTTTCACTGTGGGTGTTGCGGAGGAGGACGCTACCTCTCCTCTCACAGTGGTCACCCCCCAGCCTTCCATAACTCGTTCCGCCACAGCCAACGCCCACGCCTGCCACGGCCAACGAGCCAACGCCCACGCCTGCCACGGCCAACGAGCCAACGCCCATGCCTGCCACAGCCAACGAACCAATGCCCACGACTGCCACGGCCAACGAGCCAATGCCCACGCCTGCCACGGCCAACGAGCCAATGCCCACGCCTGCCACGGCCAACGAGCCAATGCCCACGCCTGCCACGGCCAACGAGCCAATGCCCACGCCTGCCACGGCCAACTCGTTGCCAGCCTCGTCTGTCCCGGAGCCAGCGTTGCCAGCCTCGTCCGTCCCGGAGCCAGCGTTGCCAGCCTCGTCCGTCCCAGAGCCAGCGTTGCCAGCCTCGTCCGTCCCAGGGCCAGCGTGGTCAGCCTCGTCCGCCAGGAGGAGGAGAAGAGGAAAGGCTTCTGCTCTCCAGTCTCCGCCTTCCACGGCTCCGTCCTCAGAGCCAGAGCCAGCGCCTGTAGCCTCGACCGTCCCAGAGTCAGCGCCTGTAGCCTCGACCGTCCCAGAGCCAGAGCCAGCGCCTGTAGCCTCGACCGTCCCAGAGCCAGCGCCAGCGCCTGTAGCCTCGACCGTCCCAGAGCCAGCGCCAGCGCCTGTAGCCTCGACCGTCCCAGAGCCAGAGCCAGCGCCAGCGCCTGTAGCCTCGACCGTCCCAGAGCCAGAGCCAGCGCCAGCGCCTGTAGCCTCGACCGTCCCAGAGCCAGAGCCAGCGCCTGTAGCCTCGACCGTCCCAGAGCCAGCGCCTGTAGCCTCGACCATCCCAGAGCCAGCGCCTGTAGCCTCGGCCGTCCCAGAGCCAGAGCCAGCGCCTGTAGCCTCGACCGTCCCAGAGCCAGAGCCAGCGCCTGTAGCCTCGATCGTCCCAGAGCCAGAGCCAGCGCCTGTAGCCTCGATCGTCCCAGAGCCAGCGCCTGTAGCCTCGACTGTCCCAGAGCCAGCGCCTCTCGAGCTTTCCAGAGCCAGCGCCTCCCGAGCTTCCCAGAGCTCCACCTACCGAGCTTCCCAGAGCTCCGCCTCCCGAGCCACCCAGCGCTCCGCCTCTCAAGCCTCCCAGGGCTCCGCCGCTCGAGCCACCCAGCGCTCCGCCTCTCGAGCCACCCAGCGCTCCGCCTCTCGAGCCTCCCAGGGCTCCGCCTCTCGAACGTCCCAGGGCTCCACCCCTCGAGCCACCCAGTGCTCGGCCTCTCGAGCCACCCAGTGCTCGGCCTCTCGAGCTTCCCAGAGCTCTGCCTCCCAAGCCTCTCACTCAAGAGCCTTCCACAGCTCTGCCTACCTTGGCTCCGCTTTCCTCGGCTCTGCCCCAGAAGTCCTCCACGGCTCCGCCTTCTATGGCTCCGCCTCCTATGGCTCCGCCACCCAGGGCTCCGCCCCTCGAGCCTTCCACGTTTCCACCTCCTATGGCTCCGCCTCCCATGGCTCCGCCTCCTGAGCCTCTCCCTGTTCTGTGGCCTCCTTCCAGGCCTTCTGACTCTGCCCTGTGGCCTTCCCCTAGGCCTTCTGACCTTGTGCCTGTCCTGTGGCCTTCTCCCTGGCCTCCTGAACCTGTCCCTGTCCTTTGGCCCTCCCCTAGGCCTTCTGACCCTGTCCCTGTCCCATGGCCTCCTCCCAGGCCTCCTGACCCTGTCTCTGTCCTGTGGCCTCCTCCCAGGCCTCCTGAGTCTTTCCTTGTCCTGTGGTTTCCTCCCAGGCCTCCTGAGCCTCTCCCTGTCCTGTGTCCGACCCCCAGACCCCCTGTCCCTCCTGATGCATTCCCTGTCCTGTGGCCACCTCCCAGATCCCTTGACCCCATCCCTCCTGACCCATCCCCTGTCCTGCGGCCACCTCCCAGGCCCCCTGAACCTGTCCCTGTCCTGTGGCCTCCACCCTGGCCTTCTGACCCACTCTACCCTCCCGATGTCTGCCCCCCCCCCTCCCAACCTCCTGACCCAGCCCAACCTCGAGGTCATCCCCTTGGTCTCCCTGGTCCCTGCGGTCTGTCTGTTTGTGCCTTGTGCCCCCCTGGACTGTCCGTTTGTCCCTTGTGCCCCCCTTGACTGTCCGTTTGCCCCTCGTGCCCTCCTTGGTCTGCCCACCCACCCTGAGCCCCCTTCACTCCTGGGTTGTTTTGTCCTTTTTTCACATTTTTTTGTT
Organism: Moxostoma hubbsi; assembly: GCA_032164185.1. Lineage (NCBI taxonomy): Eukaryota > Metazoa > Chordata > Actinopteri > Cypriniformes > Catostomidae > Moxostoma > Moxostoma hubbsi. Next base: position 26,029,048 of record JAVLUX010000002.1, on the reverse strand, counting down.
TTGGGGCGTCTGGAATCCGCCCCTTTGAGGGGGGATTCTGTCACGATTCCCATTGTCTGCCTTGTGTTTTTCCCTCACCTTCACTCTACACTACGTTTCCCACAATTCCCAGCCCTCATCACATCCAACCTTCCCTCATTGTTTGCACCTGTTCATTGTTAACCCTGTTTATTTAAACCCTGTTGTTTTCCCACTCAGTGTCGATCGTTGAATGTTGTCAGCCGAGTTCCTGTTTTGTTCCTGTCGTGTTTTCCCCTGTTTTGCTTTCATTTTCCCATCGTGGACATTTTGTTTGTTCCAGTGTTTTTGTTGTCAGTTTTTGATCATTTAATAAAAGCTGCATTTAGATCCCCACTCCGCGTCTGCTCCATTCGTAACGGATGACAATATGGAACAAATAAAAGTCATACTTATGAAACAAATGTATGCATTTCCCCTACATGTCCCTCTGGCCTTCAGAGACATATGTATTAACTTTATTTGTATACATGTTTATGAAATGGAAAATGAAATATTGTGCATATCAGCAGTACTATAAAAAATCTATAATATTCGTATAAACACTTCATAGTTTGAATGTAATTGGATTACAAAACAATTAGTTACTGCCATCAAATTACTTTTTAAATAAAAATAGTAGTGTAACATACATTCTAAAATAATATTTATTTATTTAGAATACATTTTAAACATGAATTATGTTTATATGTTTGTCAAGGGAAAAGCATGCTGTGCTAAATGTATGACTTGCATGCGACAATGAATGAGAAAGAACTAAAGACATTATTTTGAATTATTTTGAAGTGGAAATACAAAACATTTTCTGTGAAATTGTTGTAGAAAGTAAATTAAAAGTAATTCAAATAAAGTAATAAGTACAGTAATCGGATTGTAATTTTAAGTCATTTGTTGTGGATTAGTTTTAAACTAACTTACCCAAAACTGATCATTACATCATCTTCAAGTCTTTAAGACTGACTCTTCTCTCTTCCAACACACTCCAAAATCATTAGAAAGCCCGAAAGTCACTTTAATCATTTCAGCATTTACATTTTCCAAATGAAACTGATATTTTGATGTTTGTGGCTCTTAAAGGAGACCATGTAGGTTAAGTCTTTCTCACAAATGTGACTTTGCCTTCGGCTAAATATTTTTAAATGGTACGTACGATGATTTGGAGTGTGACACACTTCAAAGAGTTGTGCAGTACTCTGAGTGATGCTTTACACCTACACATACATAACGATTTCTCCATATCTCAATTTACTTAATATTTTTTGGGTTTAAGATGCTTGCAGAGCTCTGGCAGAACACTGGTGATGAAAAGCCTTTTTTATCTTAAGGAGTGCTAATTAGTAAATTAACTGTCATGTGCTTGCATAACTCTTCGAGCACACACATTTGGTTCTCACAAAAGTGCAGTGGATAGGACCTCTCTTTACAAACATTTAAAGTCATATACAACTCTGAAACACAATAGGGAACACTTTTAAAATTAACTCCACAAATTGATGTCTAAAGGTTATGTCTTCGATTCAATATCACGATGCGTTGCATCCTCAGATTCAATATTACTGCACATGGCTACAATTTCATCAATACATACAAGCAGTCAGATATATTAACTCCCTTTTTATTTTATCTGCTCCAAGAAAGTACACTTCCTGAATGTAGCACACATAAAACAAACCTTAAGTCTGAACACAGCAGACAACAGGAGCATTTAGAACTTATTAACACTAGTAAATACTAAACTACAGTACTTTACATTTTCATGCGATTTTAGTACTTATATATAGTGCAGTGTACTTCTTCATAAAATATTTAAATGTTAACAAATGTATAAACATTAAATTAAATTATAATCCAAAATAAATAGAGGCCGAGCCTACTTATTGTGTGAATATCGTCAATCTTCAAAAACAAAACATTCTGCAGTGCTCTAATATACAAACTAAAAGCAAATAACAAATATAAAATAACAGCACTGGGAACGGGGCACTTCCTGAATGTGCCAAACATCACAAAGATGAGTCACTGCTAAGCATTTGGGAATTTGTAGGTTTTTCTGTAAGAACACGAATTGATCCACATGCCCTGGTTTGAGGGTGCTTCTTTTAGCAGTGACCACATCTCCTACAGTAGAGAAAACCCGCTCTGCAGACATGATTTTGCCTGGGATACACAAGTATCTTTTTGACAGCCGAGAGAGAAGGGGAAATGTGACCTCATGGACCCACCACCAGTTCAAAGGGTCCTCAGTAAGAGGCAGAGATGGGCCTTTACAGTATGTCTCCATTTCATCCTAAGCCCCGGCATAGGGGATCTGGGTTCTACTATACCTTCAGTATCAGTGAAAGACTGTAACAGCAAACTCACAAGCATCAATGAGGCCTTTCGTTTGGGAGCAGAGGGGCTGTCCTCCATGGGTGTTTCTTCTTCCAGAGTTCCTGTTCCCCAAGGAGCTTTATTCACTTTTGTCCTCCTAGGTGTACACTCATGCTGTGTTTGAACAAAATAATAGAAAATAGCATTAAACTAGTAGACAGTGTACTCAGTCAATGCAACAGTTCACTGTAACACAGTTCAATGGAAAGGAGGAGGCGAGATCCGGCTTAGCAATATAAATAATGATTTAACAAGAAACATAACAAAAGACACAAACAAACACACATGTCCGTAAACGATCTCTCTCTCCTGCACCACCATCCGCAATCGGCCTTTATCCTTCTCCGAGGCTCAATTAGCCCTATAAGGGACTGGGTGTGTATAATCATGACCCGGCTCTGCCCTCCGCCCTGTAACATTCCTCCCTCGTTCTCTCAGGCTGGGGAGCCCCCCCCCCCCCCCTTTCCCTGGGGGAGGGCGTTCCCCAAGCCCCGTCTGCCTGGATGAGGGAGGGGACAAGGGGAGGGAAACAGAAATAATTGAACTGGGGGGGGGTACTTCCTGTAACAGTAGGGTACCCCCCCAAAAAAACACTAAAATTTAAACAAGAGGGAAAAGGCCAAGGCAGAGCGGCAGTGAGTGAGAGAGAGATGAAAAAAAAAACCTCTTACCCGGGCGGATCGAAGGCAGTCCTCCAGACCGTGGTTGACGGAACGCCCCGCCGCATTCTCGGGGAACAGAAGGGGTCTCCCCCACCCCTGGCAGCGGTTCTCCCACTCCAGGCGGTCGGCAGCGAGCCCCTCCCCGCTCACGGTCGGCGGTCTCAGACCCCGCCGCATTTCAACGGCTGGTTAGGGACTCCTCTTCCCCTGGCAGCAGCCCTGGCCATTCCTCCGCTTCCAGGCAGCCGGGCTCCTCATCCCCCGGCAGATGGCTGCGGCTGCTCCGTTGGGGTGGACGGTAGTGGCGAGAACTCTACTACGGCGGATCCATCCTCCTTCCTGGATTTCGGCACCAGTGTAATGCAGTTCAATGGAAAGGAGGAGGCGAGAACTGGCTTGGCAATATAAATAATAGTTTAATGAGAAACTTAACAAAAGACACAAACACACACGACGTAAATGATCTCTCTCTCCTGCACCACCTTCCACAGTAGGCCTTTATCCCTCTCCGAGGCTCAATTAGCCCGATAAGGGACCGGGTGTGTATAATCACGACTCGGCCCTGCCCTCCACCCTGTCACACTCACATATATTAGGATAACTGTTTTTTTCAGTCTCAATTTAAAAACTAATTAATACATTTTGTACTCGTTGTAGCTATTAACTACTAAAATTATGAGTGTTTCAAGTTTGTTTTAATTTTATACATTTTACAAAAAACATGATGAAATTACCTCCAAGGATGCAGCCTCCTCAGTCACTCCACTGTATATCTCCAATCTCTCCTCCTCTGCCATGGATCCCCATTTTAAAGGAATGCCTTTTCTCACAGAGGCTGTATGAAGGATATTCTTCTCTGCCTCACTGCTGTACCACTTCAGGAGATCGTATTTGATTGCATTCTTGATCTCGTGGATCATGGGTGAGTCTCTGATTGTGTCCGACATATTCTGAAGGAGTTGCGCATTTAGAGGAGCAATGAGAAACACTGTTGTATTGCGCTCTTCTGACATCAGTGTGGTTGCATCCTTCATAGGCTTTAACATCTGTGGTCGACGGACGCGCCGGCGCATCCTACTGGGTATTTTATTCATTACAGCGGAAACAACTTAAAATACTCCGTCATTTTTGGGTATACAGATAAGTGTAAGACATCATTAGAGACTATAAAGGATCTACTTTTATTTGTGTACACTCACAATAACAACAAAACCTTGTGCTTTTGTAAAATAAAGAAATTAAAAGGGGTGAGCTATCAGACGTCTCTGTCACCATTAGCATATTTCTGAAACACGTCAAAAAAATTAACTGAAACTCCGCGAATACTTATCACACAAACATGAAACATATGTCTAAAGAAAGCTTAACATTTCTATTTTAAAAAAAAAAAAACCAATTCAAATTTAAAAAAAAATATTCTCCAGCAATGTAATCTGTATGAAACCAAATCTTAGTAATCTTTTCCTGGCTCAGCTAATTATAACTAATGTAATCCCACCCACCAGCAGAGCACGCCATTCATACACTAATGTGCTGATACAATCAAATCAAATGGTAAATGACCCCGACAGTGAGGTTTGATGTAAACACAATTCATTAACTTTTCTGCGCATTTGTAATGATACACAGGCAAGGAAACTCCTGGACAGTAATGAAGAGTTAACATTTTCTTCAAAGAAGAGCGGGACACCAATGAACGTTTGCATTTTTAAGAGAGACTTGATCCAGCCGAGGATACAATTTCAGACGAGTAAGTCATTTAGTTTTACTTACACTAGATGACATGCTATTTTATATAAACATGTACATATTTTACTAGTGGGACTGTTTCCAGACTTGCCAGCCAGGATTCAGAGTATTGAAATTTGAAATATGACTCCTAATAGGCAAGTTTTAGTTAAATTTAAATGTTGTTTCGGCTAAAGCAGGTATTTAAATTGTATGCTGAATTATATAAATATGATATGTAATATGATATAAAATTATATGAATGTTTAGAATATATTTTATCTAGTGTTTATGCTACCTCATTATCATAAATAAAGCTTGTGCTTGCATATATCTGTTCAGGTGTAAATATGCCCATATTAGAAAATCACCATCTTATAATGATTTCTGATGGATCATGTGACACTGAAGACTGCAGTAATGATGTTGAAAATTCAGCTTTGATCACAAATTGCATTTTACAATATATTCAAATAGAAAACTGTTCTTTTAAATTGTAAAAAGTGTTCACACAATGTTTTTACTGTATTGGATCAAATAAATACAGTCTTGGTGAGCAGAAGGGACTTCTTCTAAAACTTTTATACTGTAGTGTAGGTATAAAATTAAGTAAAGTCTTTATGTAAAGAAAATGTATAGTCAGATTACTTCTTTTAAGATACAAATAGGAAAGTGATCTACCACCTTTTGTGGATATTGATATTCTAGGAACTATTAACAGGCCAGAATTTTGTGATCGTAATGAACATGATGGAATATAGCATGACAGAAGGTCACTTAAGTACTGTGGAGCTAGACTATTCAAAGCTTTGTATGTAGTTAACAGAATTTTAAAATGAACACAAAATTTAACAGGAACTCTGTTCCAGAGGAGGAATATAGCTGTTTTTAGAGACAGTGATTTCTTTCTTCTAACATGACATAATTTCAATGCAAATCAATATGTCATGTCCATTTTGGTAGGTAGCCATGCAATAAACAGGATTATGTACAGTCAGCCAGTCATTATAACTAAATAAACCCCTTCAGACAACGCCTAACAACCCTATATTGGTTTATTTTGCGATAATGACTGGCTGACAGTACATTATCCCTTAATTTACATTTAAAATTGTGCTTTTTGAATAGATTAATCATATTATTGGATGTGGTTTAGAGATAACACTTCACAATGAGGTTATATTTATATACTTGAAAAATTAACATTTAACTTCAAAATGTAACTACTTTGCAGATTTTGTTTATCTTGATTAATGTTAATTTTAAAATATACTAATACACCTTTAAAATGAAATGTTGTATTTTTTAAGATTAGTTGCATTTAATGCTGTATTAAATAACATGATATAGTGGTTTCTACTCAATTCATCGATGACGTAGTAAGGTGTGGTTATGAGTGAATCAGATGACCCATCCCCCTTTTCAATATGGGGCACCACTTAAGAATACTAGCTTGACGATTTAAGAACACCTCTAAAAGAGCTATTTGATAATTTAGAATTAATGTAAACTAGAGGGAGTTGGTCTGCTGATTTATCTGAAGGATTTGTGAGAGTCTGGACAACTATTAGTGTCTTTAATCATCAACACAATGAAGACACAGTTGTAATACAATTAAGGAAATTAACAATAGATATGCAAGAGTAAATACCACCATGATTAATAATGTTAATAATGAATATGGATTGCTACATGATAATAAACTAATAACCAAATGAAAGCACTGAATTAAACAATAAAACAAATAAATGATTTGAACACAGAATGGATAAATGCAATACTGTTTAACTGAATGTAGCAATGTGATAGAATTGTATGGGATTGCTTCTTAGGGAAAACCACCTAAAGCTTTGGCAAAATGGTGATAAATAATGCTTATTTATCATTAAACAAAAATATGCCTATTATTTGTAACACGCTGACCCCAAGTAACTGTTATCTAACCAAGTTAGAATAACAACTGTAAGAACTGTAAGTCCCCTGGGGACATATTTATCCCTTTCTGATGAGGAGGAGATTGAAATCTGGTGCCTTTCCGATCCTGGAGTGTGATTGGTCACTGATGTCTGACGTAGCCATGGTGTTGCCCATCCTAGTGTGGAACTAATTTGCATAGCATAAAGTACTGTGTTAAAACAATGTCTTTAACATTTTACCTATGGATTATTTCTTACCAAACTTCTTTCAAATTATTAAAGGCATCGTATGGAACAGATAGAGACCAAACACGACAAGAAACGGTTAAGTCATCATCCACGCATTCTTTATCTGTTAATAGGTCTGTCCCGTGAACTGTTGTGTTAACAGTCGATAATTATTAATATAAACTGTGCTTTGCATGAAGATGGAGTGGATGAGTTGCAGTTTAATATTAATTTAATGCCTCCAAACATAGGTATGAATAGATCTCTTTGGCCCTCCACTGCCGCTGCATCTGGGAGGGTCCTGAAGGAATTTATATTGCAGTTCTTGCCTAAACCTTAGGATTGAGTTAAAGTCAACCTGTAGTCAAATGAGAAGTCCTCTCCTTGGTGGTGGTGGGTGCAGAAAGTCCCCCTTCCTGTCCTGTAAGAGGTGTCTGGCAGTTGTCTTAGCACCTTATCTGATGTTGCTGAACAGTTGTTTATGTTCATTCATCAAGGATCCAATCACAATGTAGCACATCTTCCTCCACACCGGCAGTTAGAGAGGGGCCCTGCCATAAACTGGTGCCTGGAATGCCATCTTAACTAATGTTCACCACAATGAACCTACAATTCTTTTTTATAAATTAACATTAACCAGCATTAATAAATATTGTTGTTGGTCCAGGATCCTTAATGCATTATCTAATGTTAACAAATATGACTGTTATCTAAAGTGTTACAGATAATTCAGATATTAGAATTCCATTGACCTTTACCAAAAACCAAACAATACTGTATTTTCTCTATTACTTGGTGTAACAGGATTTTCGACAGGGCGGGGAAAAGGAGGACACGAGGACAGGCTTCTGCTCACAGGTAGGGGTGTTTTAATTCTCAAAGTAAAGTTACAGGGGTTCAACATAAACTTCTTCTTATAACAAAACTCCAAAACTCTCTATCAACTTAAAACTACTCGGGGCTGCCAACGCTGGACTGGCTTCCCTCCACTGGCAGTGTTGTGGCTCTTATATGCCGCTCTCCCCGTGCTCACTGAAATTAGAGACAGGTGTTAGACATATTTTCGCTCAGGTGCAAGCGCCCTTACCGCTCCCCCTCTCCGGACGGGCGCTTGACCACGCCCCCGCTGCCACATACCCCCACCGCCCGACTCAGGCCGGGGCGTCATCCGGCCTGCCTACCACTCCCCCCCATTTCTGGAAAGGAAGTCGGCGACAGCCATCTGCACCCCTGGTCTGTGGACCACCTCGAACTTAAAAGGCTGGAGAGCCAGATACCAACGGGTGATCCGGGTGTTAGTATCCTTCATGCGGTGGAGCCACTGCAGTGGGGCATGATCCGAGCAGAGGGTGAAGGCCCGCCCCAGCAGGTAGTAGCGGAGTGTGAGGACCGCCCACTTGATAGCTAGACACTCCTTCTCCACGGTGCTATACTTCGTTTCCCTCAAGGAGAGCTTCCTACTGATGTATAGCACCGGGCGCTCCTCCCCCTCCACCACCTGCGAGAGTACGGCCCCCAGCCCTCTGTCTGAAGCGTCCGTCTGTAACAAGAAAGGAAGAGAGAAGTTAGGGGAATACAAGAGTGGCCCCCCACAGAGTGCGGCTTTAATTTGTGTGAACGCCTGCTGGCACTGTTCCGACCATTGGACCGGATCTGGAGCCCCCTTTTTAGTGAGGTCAGTCAGCGGGCTGGTGACGTCCGAATAATTAGGTACGAACCTTCTGTAGTAGCCAGCCAGCCCCAGGAACTGCCTCACCCCCTTTTTGGTCTTGGGCCTAGGGCAAGTCGCAATCGCCGCGGTTTTATCAATTTGGGGACGCACCTGGCCATGGCCCAAGTGGAACTCCAGATACCGCACCTCCACACGCCCAATCGCGCACTTCTTAGGGTTTGCAGTGAGCCCCACCCACCGCAGCGACTTCAGGACCGCCCTCAGATGTTGTATATGCCGCTGCCAGTCATTACTATAAATAATAATATCGTCTATGTAGGCAGCGGCGTAAGCAGAGTGCGGCCGGAGGACACGGTCCATCAAACGCTGGAACGTGGCTGGGGCCCCGAACAAACCGAACGGAAGTGTCACGAATTGGTGTAATCCAAACGGCGTGGTGAAGGCTGTTTTTTCTCGGGAGATTGGTGTCAAGGGGATCTGCCAATAACCCTTTGTTAAATCCAATGTCGAATAAAAGCGAGCAGTACCTAACCGATCGAGCAGTTCATCAATGTGGGGCATTGGGTACGCGTCAAATTTAGACACCGCGTTGACTTTTCTATAATCCACACAGAACCGCACCGACCCGTCACTCTTGGGAACAAGAACGACCGGGCTGGACCAGTCGCTATGGGATTCTTCTATTACCCCCATATCAAGCATGGCATCCAATTCGTCCCGGACAATTTTCCTTCTATGCTCGGGGAGGCGATAAGGGCGGCAATGAACGACCGCCCCCGGCTCGGTCTCGATATGGTGCTGGATGAGGTTCGTGCGACCCGGCAGGGGAGAAAACACGTCTGCAAACTCCTTCTGCAACCTGGCAACCTCTGTTCGTTGGCACAGGGAGAGGTGGTCTCCACAAATGACCGGGGCATTGAGATCTGGGTTTGGATTTACCTCCGGTCCGAGCTCCGCCCTCTCCGGGACCACCGTAGCCAACGATACAGGGACCGCCTCCCTCCACAATTTAAGGAGGTTGAGGTGGTAGATTTGACGCGCATTCCCTCTATCGGTTTGCTTAACTTCATAATCGAGATCCCCCACTCGTCGTGTGACCTCGAAGGGCCCTTGCCACTTGGCGAGTAATTTGGAGCTCGATGTGGGAAGCAATACAAGAACTTTATCTCCCGGTGCAAATTCCCTCAGCCGCGTTCCCCTGTCGTACAGCCGGCATTGACGTTCTTGGGCCCGGAGCAAATTCTCCTGTGTTAGTTTCCCCAAAGTGTGGAGCTTTGCTCTGAGGTCAAGAACGTATTGAATTTCATTTTTGCTATTTGTAGGTCCTTCCTCCCAGCCTTCTCGTAAAACATCTAAGATGCTGCGCGGGCATCGCCCGTACAACAGCTCAAATGGAGAGAAGCCGGTTGAGGCTTGCGGGACCTCTCGCACTGCAAACAACAGGGGATCGATACATCTGTCCCAGTTTTTAGCATCCTCGTGCACGAACTTACGAATCATGTTTTTGAGGGTTTTGTTAAAACGTTCCACTAGGCCATCTGTCTGCGGATGGTACACGCTAGTGCGAATCGATTTAATGCCCAATAGATCGTAAAGTTCGCGAAGTGTGCGTGACATAAACGTTGTGCCTTGATCGGTGAGGATTTCTTTTGGAATCCCCACCCGGGAGATTATTTTGAAGAGCGCCCCAGCAACACTACGTGCTGAAATGTTGCTTAGAGGCACTGCTTCCGGATATCGCGTTGCGTAATCCACTAGGACTAACACAAAGCGATGTCCCCGTGCTGTCCGCTCTAATGGCCCGACGAGGTCCATTCCAATTCTCTCGAAGGGGACCTCGATCAACGGAAGAGGGCGCAATGGCGCTTTTGGGGTGGCCGGTGGGTTTACCAGCTGGCATTCACGGCACGCCGCACACCACCTGCAGACGTCACCGCTAATGCCCGGCCAATAAAAACGGGCTATTAGTCGGAGAAGTGTTTTTCTTTCCCCTAGATGACCCGCCATGGGATTATAATGAGCCGCTTGGAATAACATTTCCCGGCGGCTCCGTGGAATCAAAAGCTGTGTCCTATTTTCTTTAGTTTGAGTGTCCTGCGTCACTCTATACAGTCGGTCATTTATAATTGAAAAATAGGGGTATGCGAGTGCGATGTCTGGCTGAAGACGCTGACCATCGATCACTTTTACCTGACCAAAGGCATGTTTGAGGGTTTCGTCCCGCGACTGCTCCAAAGGGAAATCCTCGTCAGGGAATTCCCTGCGAAGAGGAGGGGCGGAAGCCTCGCCCCTCTCCTCGTCATCCCGATTTGGAGCAGCCGAGGACGGCCCCGGCTCCGCCTCCCCTGTCAAAGCATCGCACATCGCACATCTCCCCACTTTAGTGCAGGACCCATCCGTATAAACCCCCCCAACACATCTTTAAATGCTGGCCAATCGGTTCCCAAAATCAGAGGATGGGTGAGGCGGGGACTAACCGCTGCCTCTACTCTATGCTTTTTTCCCCGGAATTTCACTAACAAGGTCATCATCGGGTACTTGTGAATATCCCCATGCACACACCTCACCCTCACCCGTCTAGCTGTGCCCAAAGCCCCGGGTTGAACCAAGCGTTGATGGATGGTGGTCTGATTGCAACCGGTATCCAGCAATGCTTGGTGTGTACCCCCCTGGATTCTTACCGGAATCCGGTACGCTCCAGCCCGATCGGGGGCAGCATGCGGGGGATCGGAGACCCGAACCACCGTCCCCACTTCCATCATCGGACACTGATCACGGAAGAGGCCCGGGTCCCCGCACCTCCAACAGGCTGGCCCAGGCGCCACACCCGTACCTGCGTTGGCGGACGCCCCCACCTGAGGGGGAGAGCGGCTGAATGTGGCGGGGGGGGGTTGTGCGTTGCCACCGTGGGTCTCTGCCAGGCTCCTCGCCTGCGGGGGGCAGGAACGGACCCTGGAGGGAAGACAGAGCGAGAGGGGGGAGGGGGAGGGGGAAGAGCGGAAAAAAACACAGGGGAAGGGGAGGGAGAGAGAGAGGGCTCATCCGCCCTTGGGATCGCCGCCATGTGGTCCTCCGCGAGCCGAACGGCCGCCTCCAGCGACGCCGGGCGGTGGCACTGGACCCACTCCGCCGTTCTCTTGGGCAATCGCTGAGTGAACTGCTCCAGCACCACCTGATCGATTAGTCCCTCGACATCGCGGTCCCCCACTAGCAGCCATTTCCGGCAGGCATCACGGAGCCGCTGGGCAAACGCGAACGGACGGTCGGTTTTCTCCAACTTCATGGCCCGGAACAGCTGGCGGTTCTCTTCGGGACTCCGACCTACCCGTTGCATGATCGCTCTTCTCAGATCCGTATAAGCCAGGAGGTTCGTTGCAGGCAGTTGCTGAGCCGCGAGTTGGGCTTCCCCGGACAAAAGAGGGACAAGGCGGGCTGCCCACTGGTCGCGCGGCCAGCCCCAGATTTCTGCGGTCCGCTCGAACAGATCCAAAAACGCTTCGGGGTCGTCCGTTGCCCCCATCTTCTGTAACGTGGGCGGGGGCAATGGGGAGCGATGGTCCGGGGTCGCGGCTGAGGCGGGAGCGACCTCCTGGCTGAGCAGGCTCCGGATGGCATGCCGGTCCTCTGCTTGAGCCCGCATGATCTCAAAAAAACGCCGATCTTGGTCCTCTCGGAGCTCAAGCAGGGACTGATGGTGGCTCTGATGTAGTGCTGCGAGGGACTGGAGGACTTCGGCCAGCTGGGAGGACTCTACGGGACGACCCTCCATATCTAAAGATCCCAGGTTTCGGCACCAGTGTAACAGGATTTTCGACAGGGCGGGGAAAAGGAGGACACGAGGACAGGCTTCTGCTCACAGGTAGGGGTGTTTCAATTCTCAAAGTAAAGTTACAGGGGTTCAACATAAACTTCTTCTTATAACAAAACTCCAAAACTCTCTATCAACTTAAAACTACTCGGGGCTGCCAACGCTGGACTGGCTTCCCTCCACTGGCGGTGTTGTGGCTCTTATATGCCGCTCTCCCCGTGCTCACTGAAATTAGAGACAGGTGTTAGACATATTTTCGCTCAGGTGCAAGCGCCCTTACCGCTCCCCCTCTCCGGACGGGCACTTGACCACGCCCCCGCTGCCACACTTGGTTACTAAATTCAATCTTTATGTGTGGCTTTTCATCAAAGCAGAGTCATGAATAATGATGCCCATGTTGCTATGCAGCAAAGTCTCTTTTTAAAACCTACAATGTAGTGCAATTCTATTAGGAAATCTAGGAAGCAGTTAAGATGTGCAGTGTATGGGGGAGGGGCTCCCTGCAGGTTTAATAAGTGGACAAATCCACCAGGGGCTTTCCATCAATAAGGTCTGATGTCTGCATTAGAGAACAAGGGGTGCATTTGCATATTTACTGTCAACAAAAGCTTTGCGAGAGCACACCACATGAATCAACATAATTAGTACAGCTACTGCCTGCTTTGAATATGAAAGATAAAGAAATAGCCTCACCAACCACTCTCACTCTCTCTCTCTTGCTTTCTCTCTTTATTTCTTTATTTATCTCTCTTTCTATTGCTCTAACACAATTTGTTTATATCTGGCTGATATGTGACAGGTGGGCTGTAGTCCTGTTGTTTCCATTGCAGCTGCATATCTAGTGGAGACACAGGTGTCTTTACATTATGCAGCTCTTCCTGTCCTCACAGAAGACAAACCTGTCAAGGACATTTCAGTCACAAAGAACACTGAATGCTGCAGAGCTTATTATTTCTGTTTACCATGTTTGTCACATATATTTTGGTGCTCCAAATAATCAACAATATTCAATGTTTACTACAATAATTGTGGTAATGAGTGTTTTATATTCTTGGAAAGACTGAAACAGGTCGCATTGTTCCACAACATAGAACAGAGAAGTCATGATTGTTTTTTTTTTTCAAACATAAAATAACTTCAATAAATTCAGTGTTAATATTCAATGTTAAAGATGTAATAGTCTTAATGATATAATTAACAACAACCGTGATATATATATATATATATATATATATATATATATATATATATATATATATATATATGTAGATAGATAGATGTGGAATGTGGAAACTCCGGTAAGTGCCTTGAGTTCTGTAATCAATCAGTCTGTTTTGTCTCTCAGCAGTGATGAGCCTTAATGCTGAAGTTGTTAATTTAAAGCCATTTAAAGCTATTACCTAGCTTAAGTAATGTAGTAGTAATACAAGCAGAACACTGCTCTATGTAAACAATGACTAATGGATTCACTTCACATCACCAACTGGCTCATATTACACACAAAAATGATCCCACCTGCTGGCTAACATATGTAATGTAAAAAAAAATAGATGTAAAAAGAGACACATATGTATTAGGATGGTATATATATTAGTATTTATTTATATACAGTATATATTTATTTATATCAATTGTATATAACTTGAGGCATAAATTTGTGTTTAAAGGTTGTATTTTAAGCCTGAGATTTCTCATTGTTTCTCATTCTTGTTGTGGTTTTCTGTTAACTTTGTGTCACAGTCACCGAAGCACCCAGCAGATACTTATCTTCCAGTGTAGACTCCTGACAAGCCAGACCGAGGCTCTGCTGCAGGTACAAGAGAGAAAAAGACAAAGGAAGATGGAGATAGAGAGAAAGAGTTGAGGCTGAGGGAATTAAATAAAGAAAAAAACAATTGGACATGGAGAGAGAGTGCAGGAGGCACAACGAGAAAGGGGGAGATGGAGAACTGAAAAAAGGACTGATGGCTCTTGTGAGCATTGAGGGAAAATGAAAGGAGCAAAGAGTGAGGCAGGAGAGTATGGCAGAGCATGGGAGGGAGCGATTGGAAAGGAGAGGTGGGTGTTAGAAAGAATGGTGTGTTATGCAGTGGGAGTTTTTCCTCCCCTGCCCCATACACAGGGTTTGGGTGTATGAGTGGAGTGAGACTGAGAGAGAGGAAACAATTGATTGTTTGTTTAAATGACGATCATTGGTGTGTGATATCAGTATGCTGTCACCATGCAGGTCATGTTAATTGCAACATGGGAGAATCTTCCTTTCCCTTCATTGCCTTTTTTCAGTGAATTATCTGTATCCTTCGTTCAACCCTTCCTCACACAGAACATTAAAACTGCTTTTCAGTAAAACAACAACAAACTTTAAGGCTGTAACCTGTAAAAAATTGTGTTTTCACATCAAAACATAATTTGCACATCATTCACATCTTCTTAATTTGTGTTCTGCAGAAGAAAGAAATTCATACACATCTAGGATGGCATGAGGGTGAGTAAATGATGAGAGCATTTTCATTTTCTGGTTGAACTATCCCTTTAAACATGAACAGATACATTTACACCACATGCAATGAATAAAACTAGAAACACTAATTAAAATAACTGAGAAGAAAACATTGATGAACAGAAGCAAAACTATGACTACAAAAAAGAAGACATAAAATGCTGCAAAGGGACTTTTGTGCAGCTGCTCAAATGAATCAGTGAATCGTTTGAATTAGTAAATGGATGTACTTCCATCTGATCTAAAATGAACCAAATTAATGCAATATTTACAATGCTACTTTATAACAAATACATGGAGACATTATTTACAGTTCATAAACCATTTCAAAGCAGTCATTGGTTAAGGGAAGTGACATATTTGTTACTAAATTTCCGATTAGTAGTCAAACATATGTCAAGTCAAGACTTTATTATTACAAATGTAATACAATAATACATTTACAGAACAACCTGTAGTAGTGTTTGAATCAATATATCTCACTAAACACAGTATGAAATGTTTGTTTTTGCCTTATTTTATTCAGTTTCAGGATTTTATGTTGAAGTTTAGTTTAGTTCCTGTTTGTTTCTTGTAGTCCTTTGTAGTTTTATTTCATGATTGGTTTTCCCCTGATTAGTTCTCATTCCCTGATTGTTTACCCAGGTGTTCCTCATTCCCTTGTTAGTTCCTTTATGTATTTAAGTCCTTGGTTTCCCTGTGTCCAGTGTTCGTTATTTTATGTTTTGCATGGTTTTCAAGCTCCCCGTGGTTTTCTCTATTTCTTGTTTTGGACTAAATAAAGCTGCACATAGATCCTCTCTCGTTGCCTGTCGTCACAGAATAACTAACCAAACATGGATCTAGCAGCAGTCTTCTTCCAGCTGAGCCGAGCGAACCTCCCTTTAACTGAATACTCACGTCTGTTTAGCACCATTGCCCGATGAACTGGTTTCTCAGATGGTCATCTCAAGTCCATTTATCAGCTCGGCCTCCTTGCCCATGGATGGATCGAGTTGCTGGAGACTGGTGATTGCACGTGGGAGAGGTACGTGCATTTGGTTTTGGAGACGTTTGCTTCTGAGGGCACTTCCAACGCCCACGCCTGCCACGGCCAACGAGCCCACGCCCACGCCTGCCACGGCCAACGAGCCCACGCCCACGCCTGCCACGGCCAACGAGCCCACGCCCACGCCTGCCACGGCCAACGAGCCCACGCCCACGCCTACCACGGCCAACGAGCTGGAAGTCTCGTCCGTCCCAGAGCCAGCGTTGCCAGCCTCGTCCGTCCCAGAGCCAGCGTTGCCAGCCTCGTCCGTCCGGAGGAGGAGGAGGAGGAGGAGGAGGAGGAGGAGGAGGAGAAGAAGAAAGCCTCCCACAGCTCTGCCTCCCATGGCTCCGCCGCCCACGGCTCCGCCTCTTGAGCCTCCCAGGTCTCCATCTCCCAGGGCTCCGCCTTCCAGTGCTCCGCCTCCCGAGCTTCCCAGTGTTCTGCCTCCTGAGCTTCCCAGGGCTCCGCCTCCCGAGCCTTCCAGTGCTCCGCCTTCCAGTGCTCCGCCTCCCAAGCTTCCCAGTGCTCCGCCTCCCGAGCCTCCCAGTGCTCCACCTCCCAGGGCGCCGCCTCCCGAGCCTCCCAGGGCGCCGCCTCCCGAGCCTCCCAGGGCTCCGCCTCCCAGGGCTCCGCCTCCCAGGGCTCCGCCTCCTGAGCCTTCCACAGCTCCGCCTTCCAGGGCTCCGTCTCCCAAGCCTTCCACGTCTCCTAAACCTCCCACAGCACTGTCTCCTGAGCCTTCCACGGCTCCGCCTCCCAGGGCTCCGCCTCCAGTGCCTTCCACGCCTCCAGTGCTTTCCACGCCTCCTCAGCCCTCCACGGCTCCTCCCCCTGTGTCCTTCAAGGCTCTGCCTGCTCCGCCTTCCACGGCTCTGCCCCCAGAGTCTTCAATGACTGCGACTGAGACTGCCCCTGACCCTGGCCTGAGGCCTCTCCCCCGGCCCCCTGACCCGTTCCCTGTCTTGTGGCCTCCTCCCCGGCCCCCTGACCCATTCCCTGTCCTGTGGCCTCCTCCCCGGCCTCCTGTCCCGTGGCCTCCTCCCCGGCCTCCTGCCCCGATCCCTGTCCCGTGGCCTCTTCCCCGGCCTCCTGCCCCGATCCCTGTCCCGTGGCCTCCTCCCCAGCCTCCTGACCCGATCCCTGTCCTGTGGCCTCCTCCCCGGCCTCCTGACCTGTTCCCTGTCTTGTGGCCTCCTCCTCGGCCTCCAGACCCAGTCCTTGTCCTACGATCACTTCCCAGATTCCCTGTCCCTACCTTGCTCCTCTGCTCCCCTTGTGCCCCCTTGACTGTCTGTTTGCCCCTTGTGCCCCCTTGAACAATTTGTTTTTTGTTTCTGTTTCTGTTTTTTTTTTTTGTTTCTTTTTTTGGAGCATCTGAAATCCGCTCCTTAAAGCGTGGGCTCTGTCATGTTCTCTGTTGTCTTTTGTTTTTGTACTTTTATGTTGAAGTTTAGTTCCTGTTTGTTTCTTGTAGTCCTTTTGTAGTTTTATTTTATGATTGGTTTTCCCCTGATTAGTTCTCATTCCCTTGTTTACCCAGGTGTTTCTCATTCCCTTGGTAGTTCCTTTATGTATTTAAGTCCTTGGTTTACCTGTGTCCAGTGTTCGTTATTTTATGTTTTATTATATTATTTTATGTTGCTCCCCGTGGTTTTCTCTTTCTTGTTTTGGACTAAATAAAGCTGCACATAGATCCTCTCTCGTTGCCTGTCGTCACAGTCACAATGCACATTATGAAGTTTAGAGATGATTTAGAGACATTTAAAATGTTACAAATGGTTATTTATATTAAAACAAATGTATTCTTAAAATTTCCTTTTTGTCCAAGAATCCTCTTGCAGCAAAGCAGGTCTCTGGCATTTAGAAGCTGCACATTTAGGACCTTAGAGGAGTCTGTTACTCAAACTAGAGACTGTGATTTACTTGTCTTATTGTTGTGTATCTGGGCCATCTACTTTTCAAAACAGTAATGCATGGAATAGCCTTCATCTCTCAAAAACAATAGACTTTATAGAATTTAAAGAGAAAATTGAATTTCAGGAGAAATATTTTTCTTTGTCTATTTTTAAAACCAAAATTTTACTTGCAAGTGTAAAGCAACTTAACTCAATACCTCAGCAAATGGGGGGAAAACATACTGTGATTTCTGTACAGTAACACAATAATTTTCAATTGTTCTAGTATAGCACATTTCCTTGTGTACCAAATTAGCACATTAGAATGCAAGTTCTAATGTGTTTCTCAGATAACTACCCTATGGACTACTTTAACCCTCCTGTGGTATTGAAAATTGGCACCTCCCTTTGGTATTCACAGTTATTTTTTTTTTTGATGATGATAATGATTCTTCTTCATCCATGAAGTAAGAACAATTGAATTATGCATTTATTTGGGAGTTTTTTGCTATTTTATATTTACATTTATACATTTTTAGCAATAATTTGCATATACAAATAAGAATTTTTTTTAAACAAATTAAATTAAATTCAGGACCTACAATAAGTTGAAACAAGATGGAAATATGAGAACGTGATATGAATTGGAAGCATACTACTGCCATCTGGTGAAAAAAAATATATAATTAAGATGACTTGAAAACCATTACATGCCAGTAACAGCCCATGCCTGTAGTAACCACCTATTGTGTAGTCTGATGGCTTGTTGTAAACAAATTTTATATTTTATCACAAGATATGCATTTGGATATTGTGACAGGGTGGAGGGTGGGGACGGGTCTTGATTTTACACACCCAGTCCCTTATCAGGCTAATCAAGCCTCCGAGAGTGATAAAGGCCCACTGCGGATGGTGGTGCGACAGAGAGAGAGAGAGTGTTTACGGGCTGCTGTCCGTCCTATGTGTGTGTTTGAGTCTTTTGGTTTTAGTTTTACATTAAAATATTATTTATATTTTCAAGCCGGTTCTCCCTTAATCCCTTTGCCGATACATATTTAGACATTATCAAACTTTTATTTGTCAAAGTTTAGCATTTTAAAATATTTGAAGTGCCAGCTTTTGGAGTTAGTGTCATTATACTTGCAAGCAAACCTGACCATGGTGTTATTAGGAGAAGACAAAGAATAAGCATTTTTCTACAAATCAGTTATTTAAAACATAAAATATAATAATCTAAGTACACTCACCTAAAGGATTATTAGGAACACCATACTAATACTGTGTTTGACCCCCTTTCACCTTCAGAACTGCCTTAATTCTACGTGGCATTGATTCAACAAGGTGCTGAAAGCATTCTTTAGAAATGTTGGCCCATATTGATAGGATAGCATCTTGCAGTTGATGGAGATTTGTGGGATGCACATCCAGGGCTCCCGTTCCACCACATCCCAAAGATGCTATATTGGGTTGAGATCTGGTGACTGTGGGGGCCATTTTAGTACAGTGAACTCATTGTCATGTTCAAGAAACCAATTTGAAATGATTCAAGCTTTGTGACATGGTGCATTATCCTGCTGGAAGTAGCCATCAGAGGATGGGTACATGGTGGCCATAAAGGGATGGACATGGTCAGAAACTATGCTGAGGTAGGCCGTGGCATTTAAATGATGCCCAGTTGGCACTAAGGGGCCTAAAGTGTGCCAAGAAAACATCCCCCACACCATTACACCACCACCACCAGCCTGCACAGTGGTAACAAGGCATGATGGATCCATGTTCTCATTCTGTTTATGCCAAATTCTGACTCTACCATCTGAATGTCTCAACAGAAATCGAGACTCATCAGACCAGGCAACATTTTTCCAGTCTTCAACTGTCCAATTTTGGTGAGCTCTTGCAAATTGTAGCCTCTTTTTCCTATTTGTAGTGGAGATGAGTGGTACCCGGTGGGGTCTTCTGCTGTTGTAGCCCATCCGCCTCAAGGTTGTGCATGTTGTGGCTTCACAAATGCTTTGCTGCATACCTCGGTTGTAACGAGTGGTTATTTCAGTCAAAGTTGCTCTTCTATCAGCTTGAATCAGTCGGCCCATTCTCCTCTGACCTCTAGCATCAACAAGGCATTTTCGCCCACAGGACTGCCACATACTGGATGTTTTTCCCTTTTTACACCATTCTTTGTAAACCCTAGAAATGGTTGAGCGTGAAAATCCCAGTAACTGAGCAGATTGTGGAATACTCAGACCGGCCCGTCTGGCACCAACAACCATGCCACGCTCAAAATTGCTTAAATCACCTTTCTTTCCCATTCTGACATTCAGTTTGGAGTTCAGGAGATTGTCTTGACCAGGACCACACCCCTAAATGCATTGAAGCAACTGCCATGTGATTGGTTGATTAGATAATTGCATTAATGAGAAATTGAACAGGTGTTCCTAATAATCCTTTAGGTGAGTGTATATGCATAATAATGTCAAGAAAATTTACATTACAAAACAGAAGAATCCGAGTACATTTTGCAATTTCAAACTTATTATGTTAAATCATATTAGTGTGTGTATATTATTATAGTGTGTGTGTGTGTGTGGGTTTGGGGGGATAACGAGGACATTTTTTTAGGTTACAAACTGGTAAATACAAGAGTATTATGCTATAAATGTGGTTTATGAGGACATTATTATTCTCTCCATAATTCAAATCACTTAAAAAACATACTAGGCAATAAAAATGGTTACACAAACAAAACAAAAATAAAACAAAAAATAAAACACACTAAAAGTTTTTTTGAAAATGTAAAAATGCAGAAAGTTTTTTGTGAGGCAGGGTTATTGGATATAATATATTGTTTGTACAGTATAAATATCATTATGTCTATGGAGAGTCCTCATATGGATAGCCGCACCAACATAGCAATTATTTCTGCAATTCTGGTTTTGTGTTGCTAGAGATGTAGTAATTACAAATTCCATCTTTATGAAAAGAGGTTTTAGAAAAGGCAGATTTGAGTTGCTGGCTCTGCCTCAAATTTTTTTTTTAAAGGAGAATTGTTTTTTTTTTTTTTTTTTTTACAAATGCGTACTCTTATATTACCAACGATAAACACATAAACACACATACTCACACAAATTCCCACACCTGGAAGAGAGACACTTCAGACAGCACTCAGAGACTGTGAAAGGACCAAACATGGTTTTGAGTCAGAGTAATACATGAATGCAGCTTCACCTTGAAGAATGTTGACAGTTAATAAGTTAAATGTGTGTCCTTGGAGGAAACCATTTAAAAATACCTAAAGGAAAAAGAGTGCAGAAGAGGTAGAATAAATGTATTCTGCATATAAATAAACATCTGTTGATGTGACATACTATACGGTGATATTATAGTAAACTGACACATAACTTATATCTATCACTCTTTGTTTTTACGTCAGTGTCCTTCTATGACATTGAAGACAGAAAAAAAAATCAAATAATAAAATGTGTTGCTGAATCCATAGGGCTACACCTGACAGTTGACTCATATTAAATCATATGGCATATTGTATATAATTCTGCTATACATGCCTGCCTAAAGCTGGCTAATAATTTTAGCTGTCATGCACACAGAAAGCACAATATTATAGTGAGAGCTACAGCGCTCCTACAATGCATAATCAAAAGCCATTGTGTAGCTCCACCATCTAACAATTAATTGACCCAACTGTGTGTGCATGAGATGATGGTTGATGAGCCCTGTTATGAGACACAGTGGACTGTAGAATAGCTGTACCTGTGTCAGGGTGCAGTTAATGTTAATTTGAGTAGAAATCAGTTGCAATGACATGGACAGTGGTAGAAGATTATGGAAGTACAACTGAATGCACTGGCACATAGACTTAAATGTAGCAAATTTAAATGAGCCGGCAGGTTGGTTCATGACTTATTTAGTGAAAACAAAGATTAATCACAATTGGTTTCATGGATCATTTGATTGGGCAGTTTCCCTTCTTAATTAAGTAAAGGAGTAATGTACAAAATAATTCAGTAGTATCACACTCACAATGATGCCGTTTTTCCTTGTATCAGCGCGTCTGTGATTCAGTTATAGGCATGATCCTGCAGGTAATCACAATCATGCTGAAATATGACACAACAACATGATTGCGAGTGTGATATTGCTTTCATACAATGTTTAACGTTTAGAGCTTTATTAATCCCCATGGGGCAATTAATTCAGGCTGTCATGGTGCTTCACATATACAGACATCACCGAATACATGTACATACAAAAAATCTAAATACATAAAATATATACAGAAAAAATTATATTAATAATAAATAAATACAAATAAATTAATTTATGGTCGGTGTGGGCATCAGAGGAAAGTTAAAGTGCAGCCAACATTATGGTAATGAGCTTTGATGTAGTTCGGCGGCAACCTATTGGAATATAGAAGTGCTCTGCACTAGCGAAGTCTAGAGAATACAACCGTGTAAACTCTGGTTCCCACCAAACATTAGTTACAAAGAAAAAATGGAGGAGAAACTAATTATTGCCGTGGCGGGTTTTCCCGTAATATTTATCTAATATCTGTCCCTGTTTGCTTACAGGGATATAAATAAAATAAAAAACGATGCGTGGATAAAGGTGTTTGAAATTGTTGGTGTGCCAGGTGAGTTGAGGAAGTGGATATTATGGTTTATATA
Source organism: Moxostoma hubbsi (assembly GCA_032164185.1). Taxonomy (NCBI): domain Eukaryota; kingdom Metazoa; phylum Chordata; class Actinopteri; order Cypriniformes; family Catostomidae; genus Moxostoma; species Moxostoma hubbsi. The sequence goes on along the minus strand of JAVLUX010000002.1, from coordinate 26,006,539 downwards.
ATAATATATTTAAATATTTCATGAGGATATACGCTACTTGTGATATGTCGTCAAAAAGATACCGGGCGGTCGACATGTCTGGATGTTTTTTCCCCTTTAAATATAGTTCACAAAAACAAGCATTCTCAATGAACGTTGCCACCTATTTCAAATACATCAGAGCATCCACAAATTTTTGATAGTGTTGTTGGCAGGGCAGCCAGAGCAAATTTTGACGCACTCGCCACCTCTGGTCTGATCGCACGGTTAGAATGGGTCTCTGTACATTAAAGGAATTCAGCTTCCTCAACACAAACAATCTTTGGTGTGATTTCTTAATCATGGCATCAGTATTTTTTTATCAAATTTCAACATGTTATTAAAAATTGTCCCTAAATACTTGTATTCCTCTACTACATTCACCTGTGTACCATTATTAATCACAGGTTGAAGTGAAAGTGTTTTCTTACCATCTCTTTAGTCTTTGAGACATTCAAGTCTAGTTTCATACTTTTACAACAAGAGATAAATTTGTGTAGAGCCGGACCATATCCCTGGTCTGAATGTGAAAACAAGGAAAGAAGAACAGTATCATCCACATATTTTACTAGGTAACTGTTACCTTGTAATCTCTGACAATCATTCGTGTATAATATAAGATTGGAGAAAGTACAAAACCTTGTGGTGAACCTATAGAATTGTTTAACGTATCCGATAAAACCCCATTAACCGTAACCCTTTGTTGTCTATCTGTTAAAAAGTCCATAATCCATGACACTAAACCATGATTAAAATTAAACTGACTAATGCATTTTTTTCCCTAAAATAATAGGTTGCAAAGTGTTAAATGCTGACGAGAAGTCCACAAACAAAAGCCGCGCAAATGCTTTACTTTTTTCCAGATGTTCCAGATAAAGAGTATTGAACAGAAACAGTTTTGCATCATCTACGCCTCTTCCAGCACCATATGCAAACTAAAGCGGATCTAAAGCCGAACTAGTAACAGTCATCATATGCTTTTTGATCTCTTTTTCAAAAGCTTTCATGACCAAAGAGGTCAAGGCAGTTGGACGATAGTTGTTAAAAGAATCTGGCTTAGCTATTTTAGGTATTGGAACAATAGTTGAGCTTTTCCACAGATCAGGTACCAACCCTAGATCTAAGAAAGACTGACAACACTTCAACAAACAAGTACATTTATTAAATAACTTAATTTCTAGACAATAGTTAGTGCATTGCCAGTGAAAATAGTTCCAAAGCATCAAGCATAGCTCCAGTCTCTGCACTTCACTCATACCATGTCTTCAAACTAGTGGTGTCATTCATGAATGAATATTTTATGTAATGAATGAATCTTTCTCGATCATTTATTTATTTTTTATTAATCAGTTGAGTCAATGATTGAGTGACCTTCTCATAACATAAGATAAGACTCTCATTTGTTGTCACCTACTGGCATAAATATTTTTTACTCATGAATATATAAAGGCGGGTACTACTCATTCTTACTCAAGTAAATTTCTAATGAAATTTTTTTAGATTTACTTCATTACAATGGCCGATGTTCCTGTCATTACATTACTGGTTTTAATTTAATATGTGTAAATATGTGCAGAACTTTATGGCTGCACTCTGTCACTGGATTTGAGTCCACCACTCCAGCTGCAGCAAGCGTGCCAAAAAAACACTTTCTTCACTCCACGAAAACGGGTAGTTCCCTTTCAAAAAGCTACATGTATGATGCTGCGCTGAGAAAAGCGCTTTGGGAACAACTTTAGGTGTGACCAGATAAGAATATGTGTGCAACATTTATAGCGTCTGCCGGTGTAATCAGTGGATGCACCTGGGGCAGGGCTATAAATAAATGCATCACAGGAGCATCTTCAGATCTTTTGTCTTCAGATCACTCTGTGTGTGTGTGTGCTATCACGAGCCTGTCAGAACTTTCTTTCCTCTGTTAGGAGTTAGAATTTGTTAGGCAGTGCGCAGAAGACCTTTCTCTCTTTCTCTTCTTTCTAAAAAAAAAGGGTGGGAAAAAAAAGAGTGAAAGTCAGGGCAAATGATGTGTGTTCCCTTGTCTCCACTCAATGGCATTTTCTCTATACATCCCGCACACAATAATAAAGCGGCTGTGGAATTAAGAGACCCCCCCAAACACTTCAAACTAGAAGACAGATTTCTGTCTGGTGGCCAAAATAAATAAATAAAGAAAATGAAATAAATAAAAAATGGGGAAGGGAACGCTATATCAGTCCCTTCCTTTCTTCTATGACCTCCATATTGAGTATTCTCATCCATGGAAGGAATCCTTATACTTCCCGTGTCTTCATGCCCTCAACGTTGAAATATTCAACTAATCGTGGGTGCTGAGGCTCGGGGGTATTCGGTGATGCCGCCTGTAGAAGAGACACTTGTGAGTTATCTCTTGCCTGGCTAGGCGTCATCGCTAAAGAGACCCACTCTCCCCACAAAGCTGTGCAGGACCACCTCCACGCTTGTAGGGAAGGCGGGGAGACACTTGTGGCTTAACCTTTCGGGCATCAGAGACAGGACAAAACTTTCCTTCTTGATGCCCTGATTTTTCCTTCTGGCTTATTTGTTGATGCTACGAATGTAGCCATCACCGGGTTCCAGGAGGCAAAAAGTCACGAAGATGCCTTCGGGCAATTTCTTCCTTGCCACACTCAGGGGGAGGGGCTGTCAGCCACCCAGCCCCACCCTGGTCCTCCTAGACGGGAGGCTCAAAAACAAGGTGTGGCAAATCGTGCTCCCCCTCGTAAAGACTCGTCACCCTCATCAGCCCCCAAAGCAAGACCTCAGGGCAGTTATTTCAAAAAGAAAACCCTGACGGTTTTTTGTGGGGGTAGTCCCCCCTCGGGACGGGGCGCATGTATCATCCACTTCGGCCCTCCTGGTAGCCCCACAAAACCTCTCCATTCCCACCACCTCTGGTGTTTCGGGAGTTAGAGGCTTCCAGCGAAATGTTGGGTGTACAACTGCTTCCTGCCTTAGTCCAGGATGCGGAACACTCGACAACAGGAAGTGTCAAAATTAATACCCATCTCAGAGAACATGGCAGCGTGGAAACTTCTGCCAGGTATCTCTATGTGGGTCCTAAGAACAGTAGAAAAAGGCTACAGAATTCAATTCGCTCGCCAACCTCCGGGTTTCACCGGCGTGGTTCCCACTACCGTGAAACCAGAGCAATGGGGTGTCCTTGAAAAATGGTGCAGTGCACATAATGCAGATCCAGTTAACTGCCAGATTGCTTCAGTTCTGGACTTTCTGCAGGAAAAACTGTCAGGAGGCATATGCCCCGCTACTCTCAGGGTCAATGTGGCCACCATTTCGCTTGCCACGCCTTGATGGACGGGGTGCCCTTGGGGAGGCATCCTCTACTCGATCACTTAATTCGTGGAGCCATGCGACTGTGGCCTCCTGCTAGGTCCAGGACCCCTTCATGGGACTTAGCAATAGTCCTTGAGGGTCTGGTTGAGACCCCCTTTGAACATCTAGAGTCAGCGTCTGACAAGATGTTTTTTTCTTATGGCGATTACCTCTCTAAAGAGAATTGGGACCTACAGGCTCTGCCTGTTTAGTTTTTGCCCATGGAATGAGCAAAGTAATTTTGCACCCTCATCCTGACTACCTGCCTAAGGTGCCTTTCTCGACTTTACATCTGGTCACTCTCAAAGACTTTGTCCAGTCTGTGCCCTTCAGACTTATTTCCACCGCACTAGCCAGTGGTGTAAGTCAGGGCAACAATTTGCTTGCCAGTGTTGAAATATATCAGTTCCTAAATCCATGTTTTTGCGTTAAGTGAAAATGTCTCATGCTTTGTGGATCGCTTGCTTGATTTCAGTAACACAAGCTGCGTTTGACAAATGTGGTGCGTTTTTCTCATGGACAACAGAGCTCTGAATTGAAATAAGCCCAACACATTTCCAAATACAGAGATACTTTGCAGTGTACCCTTGGTGTACATAACTAATGATCTAAATTATTTAGACACTAAAATACTGTAACTACACTGATCTAAGTATCCATAAAGGATTTTAAAAATCAACAGGACTTTTGAAATAGTGACAGTAGGTGTTAATAAAGTATGATCTTGTTTTGTTTTATTCAGCATTACATATTTTATAAAACATATGTTTTTCACCATAATAAATACTACAAACTGGTTTCCAAATTCTTTAATTGACAGATTCGGCCAAATCTGTCCACAAACCTGTGTGACTTTGTGTATTTTGTGGAACCCAAAAAAGATAGTAGACATAATGTTAGAGACTGACATAGCCACCATTCCCTTTTAAAATATGGAGGAAAAAACATGCAGTGACAGTAAATAGTGACTAAGGCTAGCATTCTAACATCTCTTTAATTGTGTTGCATTGAAGAAAGTCATATGGTTTGAAACAATTTAATTGTACAATAACAGTTTCCATTAATAATAATAATAATAAAATTTATAATAATACTTATTTTTATTATTAAATGATAATTAATAAAGTTTACCATAATATATTAACAGATAGCTTTAACAGGTGTTAAATTATTCACAAATGACTGTACTATAGTTTAAATACAGCATTATACTGTATATCGAGTGACAATAAAACATGACACGGAATATCTAGGAATATTCTTTAACAGAATGTTGTTTTATTTTCTAATCCAATGTTTATATCTTTGTTATGTGTGTAACTTTTTAAGTCATGATCCCCTTTGCCAATGGAGAAAAAGTAAACAAAACAAAATGCAAGACGCATCCACTATATACTGCAAATGAGCCCAAACACATCGGGATGGAAAGCAAACAATCACAAAATATATGTAATGCTTCATTGAACTAAATTTCTTTCTTCCCGAGCTAGTTTTTAAATTGGCACCTCACAGAGCATTGCAAAGAGAGAATGGATTGTACATTTTAAAGAAGAATGAAACACAATGGATTCAGTAGTGTTCACAAAGCTTTCCAACAGTCCATTTAAGTCTGAACAAAGAAAATGTTGGAGTGAGCAGCAGCTGCTGTACAATTAGGAGCTGCTGTACCAATTTACAATTATGTCTGTCTTTAAGATCACATACCTAATGTAGTATTTGGTAGTATTGTGAGTATTAATAAGCATAAAGTTATAGTATTAAATTAGCCAACAAGTTAAATACACTTGGCAGGAACTTTTCACTTTCAATTAAACTACCTGATAATGAAAGTTTTGTTAAGTCACAGAAAACAGGCAAAAAGCAATTGTCAGTGGTAATGCAATTAAAACATGTTTAAGGAGTGTATCAGATACCACTGTAATCTGTTATGCAAATAACGAGGAGCATTATGTTATTATCACAGTGTTGGTTTTGAAATCCCCCTGAAGATTTTTAGGATATACTGATTAGTTTGTTTGTCAAGATCTAATTTAGAAAAGATACTCTTCATTTAAAGTCAATTAAAATAGATTTAAGAATTAGTTTAGTCAGTAGGTAAAATATCGCGCAAGTATGCACATTTGTTTATTTATTTTAGATAGATCTACAAAAATAAAATAAATTAAAAATTAAATTAACAATGTGGAAATGTGCAATTGTTCCCTTCGAATCTATTTCTACTTGGTCTAACCATTATAATAATAATAATATTAAAAATAATAATAATAATTCTAACAATGTCTTAACCTGTAATCAGGATAATATATTTTTTTTAATGAATTTAACTTATTTGTCTGTTTCTTCAATGTCACTCTAACATCTGGTGTCAGGGATGATGATTGTAAGCTGATGTGAGAAACATGCCAGTACTGTCAGTGACAGCTAAACAGAGAAAGGTATCATTGGCCCTGAACACCAGTCATAGCACTTGCCACCTGTGTTCCTGTAACCCCTTGACCTCAGAATAGCAACATAAATCCCTGCTGGCTCCCTTCCTTTTCTCTGAAATCCAGCATGTATCCCATTCCTGCCCCTTTGGCATCCTGTCATTGTTCTGTCACTTTAAAAAAAGTTAGATTTCTGATTTGTCAAACTCAACCTTTAGGCTCTGCTTTGAAGTTAGCGTTGAGCCATTACAACACATCTATTTTCATTTCAGTGCACAGCTTGATCTCCCAGAAGAGGGGCTCTGAAGAGTGCCTGGGTCTAATAGATATCTGGCCCTGGCTTGACCTTTAAGTTCCAGGGTATCAGGTGAGTTGAATCAGTGTTGCATTAAAGCACAATAACAACATCCATGCCTGCCAGTTAATCGGGCCAGACAGACATGCTGTAGGATAAAGGAGCTGTAATGCTACCCAGACTGGAGCAGTGGAAACGTCTGTGAAGAGATACAATTAAGTTACTGTATAAGAGATTAAATGGTTGTTGACAGCTGAATTGGGATGATATACAGTTGGCATACTGTATGGCTTCCACAAATAAATGAGCCAACTGGCTATGCAATGGATGGTATTGTTCAGTGATATTTCCAGTGTGGCTGTCTGAGATGAAAATGTTTGTGCAGAGACAATTCAGGAAAGAGATTCCAGAGAAAGTTATAGAGATAATGAAACCAAGCTCTTTGTTACTGCAAAAGGATTCTCACCATTTACATTATCAATTATTTATTTTATTATATACAGCTCCCCTGAACTTCCTCCCTCTAAACATCAAAATCTCTTTAGTTTTAAAGTAACAAATAACTCTAGGGTTAGTTTGCATCTGGTGCTTTCTGTGACAGTACTGTGTGAATGTGAACTGTACATACGTAGATGGAACAGTGATTTTCATTTAATAAAGAAGTATGTCAGTGTAGTATTATACATGCAGAAGAATTGCAGTGACATGATTGAATCTAAGAAAACCCAAACTTTGCGATCCTGGAAGTCTTCACCATTGTAAATTAAGCTGCTGTCGCGTCCTCATTGGACAGAAAGGCCCTGTAGCCTGACCTCGGCAGGAACCCCCACACAGAGGTTAAAGCAGACTTTCCTTTGTAAGGCTTCCAAAAGTCCATCAGATTTGCATGACTCGAATACTAAGACATTTTGTCTTAATCCAGGAAAACTTTACACAAAGTCACAGTACTTACCAGACATACCTTCTAAAATGTACAGATAGCATTCAAATCTGAGATTTATACAATACCAAGTCTTGCTAGGTAATTCTAACAATTCTTTTGAACTGTGGTAAATTGCATACCTGACAAATGAAGGATTATAGCCCTTTTTATAACTCTTATAGTACCTCTTTTAAATATGTGTAATGTTTATCCATATTGTATAACCAAGGAACTAACCAGTATGATTTTGTGACAAGGGATTTTTAATGTTTGTTACCTACATGTACAATATTCATGAAACAATGTCATATTTAGTATGTACACATTCACAGGCGTATGCAGAGAAAGCTGATGACAATGAATATCATGTATCTTGTACCATTCTCAAGATATGAGAGTTCATGATTAAGTATGTACTATTTTTGAGCAGGAGATTTGTAAGACTCCGAAACAAAGGGTCACAAATCACCTGTCGGCAAGGACAGCCCAGTCAGCCATGTGCCTCTGAAAAGTCACTTCTGATTGCCACAGGACGGAATCAGGACTGAAATCTCAGTTCAAATAGTTCCAAACAGGAAGAACTCGCTCTCTTGGCTTCCCTCTTGTCTCTTGCTGGACACTCTTGCTTCATCTTGCTCTTCAGTTGCTCTCTGAACACACTTCCTCCCATGTGAGATCCAAGGGAACTTGGGACTCGATGTCCCGAGAAGGAGTGAGAAGGCCTCGCTTCACAGCTAACATCATTCATACCAGACAATAAACTTTGACAATACAGAACTCACCACATCAACGGAACAAACTTTCAACCAAGAACTTTCGACATAAAGAACGCCTGGACATACTAAATACACGCAAGTACACCTCCAGTTTGTGCTCAGAGGGCTGGTGTATTGACTAAATATTCTGAGTAATCCAATAGCAAATTGATGTAGACTCAAATGAGGATAAATGGTTTTTAAGGCATTGTCGATAGACTCCATGAAGTTCCTTTAATTTCACATTCTGTCGCTACTCACCAACCTGTCTCATGTATATATGTGTTAGATTAGATTTATGTTTACAATAGCAACAAAGTTTGTCTGTATTCAAAGATGATTTGACTGTGGTATATTTGATGAATAATCTAATCACTGTTTCTAAAAGATTTTGTTTCAACGCTTTACCTGAATACGTGTGATATTATTCTCATTAAGCCATGAAAATAATATTACTCCAATAAGTGAATTAATCATAATTCCATTATTAAAGCTAATTCCTTACAATAGAAAGTGTGAGCGGATAAAACTAGATTTATTATTTGAAATCGTTATATTACGGTTTCAATGGTGGAGAATCTTATTCAGACAAATAATCTAGTTATTTGTCATTTCTCTAATTTATAATGGTTGTTGAATACGACTAATTCCATTATATAATTCATTAGATAATAATGTAGAATAAGGACAGTTTTATTTACACTCACCTAAAGGATTATTAGGAACACCATACTAATACTGTGTTTGACCCCCTTTCGCCTTCAGAACTGCCTTAATTCTACGTGGCATTGATTCAACAAGATGCTGAAAGCATTCTTTAGAAATGTTGGCCCGTATTGATAGGATAGCATCTTGCAGTTGATGGAGATTTGTGGGATGCACATCCAGGGCACGAAGCTCCCGTTCCACCACATCACAAAGATGCTCTATTGGGTTGAGATCTGGTGACTGTGGGGGCCATTTTAGTACAGTGAACTCATTGTCATGTTCAAGAAACCAATTTGAAATGATTCGAGCTTTGTGACATGGTGCATTATCCTGCTGGAAGTAGCCATCAGAGGATGGGTACATGGTGGCCATAAAGGGATGGACATGGTCAGAAACAATGCTCAGGTAGGCCGTGTCATTTAAACGATGCCCAATTGGCACTAAGGGGCCTAAAGTGTGTCAAGAAAACATCCCCCACACCATTACACCACCACCACCAGCCTGCACAGTGGTAACAAGGCATGATGGATCCATGTTCTCATTCTGTTTACGCCAAATTCTGACTCTACCATCTGAATGTCTCAACAGAAATCGAGACTCATCAGACCAGGCAACATTTTTCCAGTCTTCAACTGTCCAATTTTGGTGAGCTCTTGCAAATTGTAGCCTCTTTTTCCTATTTGTAGTGGAGATGAGTGGTACCCGGTGGGGTCTTCTGCTGTTGTAGCCCATCCGCCTCAAGGTTGTGCGTGTTGTGGCTTCACAAATGCTTTGCTGCATACCTCGGTTGTAACGAGTGGTTATTTCAGTCAAAGTTGCTCTTTTATCAGCTTGAATCAGTCGGCCCATTCTCCTCTGACCTCTAGCATCAACAAGGCATTTTCGCCCACAGGACTGCCGCATACTGGATGTTTTTCCCTTTTCACACCATTCTTTGTAACCCCTAGAAATGGTTGTGCGTGAAAATCCCAGTAACTGAGCAGATTGTGAAATACTCAGACCGGCCCGTCTGGCACCAACAACCATGCCACACTCAAAATTGCTTAAATCACCTTTCTTTCCCATTCTGACATTCAGTTTGGAGTTCAGGAGATTGTCTTGACCAGGACCACACCCCTAAATGCATAGAAGCAACTGCCATGTGATTGGTTGATTAGATAATTGCATTAATGAGAAATTGAACAGGTGTTCCTAATAATCCTTTAGGTGAGTGTAGTTCATAGCTCACATATTTCCCAAATTCCCTTACATTTTATGATGAGAATGTGGACACTAAATGTCCCCGTCTACACCTGTCATTATCCCTATTGTCTTTTGTTTTTGTACTTTTATGTTGAATTTCTTGTTTAGTTCCTGTTTCCTGTTAGTTTTGAGTCCTTTGTAGTTTTATTCCTTGATTGGTTCTCCCTGATCATTTCTCATTCCCTGATTGTTTCCCCAGATATTCCTCGTTCCCTTGTTTGTTCCTTTGTGTATTTAAGCCCTTGGTTTCCCTGTTTCCTGTGTCAGTTCTTGCATGTATGAATGTTTTGTCTATGTGCTGTGCCAGGTTCCCTTTGTTTTTCTTTTCCCTTTGCTCTAAGTTAACTTGTTTGTTTTTCAGTTTAATAAATCTGCTTTTAGATCATTATTCTTTGCCTGCCTCGTCACAGAACTGACCAACAGATGGATCTAGCAGCAGTCTTTATCTGGTTGAGCAGAGCGAACCTCCCTATCATTGAATACTCTCATCTGTTCAGCACCATAGCCAGATGCACTGGTTTTGCTGATGGCCAATTAAAGTCCATATTCCAGATCGGCCTCCTTGCCAATGAATGGAGGGAATTACCGGAGACCGGGAACTACACATGGGAAGAATACATACATTTAATTTGAGAGATGTTCGCCTCTGAGAATCCTCTTAACAAGCCCATTCCCAAGCCTGCCACGGCCAACACCCACGCCTGCCACGGCCAACAAGCCAACGCCCACGCCTGCCATGGCCAATGAGCCAATGTCCACGCCTGCCATGGTCAACGAGCTGCCAGCCTCGTCTGTCCCAGAGTCAGCGTTGCCAGCCTCGTCCATCCCAGAGCCAGCGTTGCCAGCCTCATCCGTCCCAGAGCCAGCGTTGCCAGCCTCGTCCATCCCAGAGCCAGTGTTGCCAACTTTGACCATCCGGAGGAGAAAGAAAAGAAGAAAGGATTCTTCTCCCCAGGCTCCACCCCCAGAGCCTTCCACGGCTCTGCCTTCCCTGGCTCCGCCCCCCCTGAGCCTTCCACAGCTCTGCCTTCCATGGTTCCACATTCCAAGGCTACGTCTCCAGAACTTTCCATGGCTCCACCACCAGAGCCTTCCACGGCACTGCCCCCAGAGCCTTCCACGGCTCCGCCTTCCATGGCTCTGTCCCCACATCCTTCCATGGCTCCGCCCCCAGATCCTTCCACGGCTCCGCCTCCCATGGCTCCGCCCCCAGAGCCTTCCACTGCTCTGCCTTCTACGGCTCCAGTAGGCAATTAAGGTCAAGGTTATTAAAACTTAGGACACTAAAGAGACCTTTCTACTGACTCTGAAAAACATCAAAAGAAAGATGCCCAGGGTCCCTGCTCATCTGTGTGTACGTGCCTTAGGCATGCTGTATGGAGGCGTGAGGACACCTAAGACTGCACAACAGGGAGACAGGAAGGACAGCTGATTGTCCTCGCAGTGGCAGACCCTGTGTAACAACACAGGTACATCCGAACATCACACCTGCGGGACAGGTACAGGATGGCAACAACAACTGTCGGAGTTACACCAGGAACACACAATCCCTCCATCAGTGCACAGACTGTCCGCAATAGGCTGAGAGAGGCTGGACTGAGGGCTTGTAGGCATGTTGTAAGGCAGGTCCTTACCAGACATCACTGGCAACAACGTTGCCTATGGGTATAAACCCACCTTTGCTGGACCAGACAGGACTGGCAAAAAGAGCTCTTTATTGACGAGTTGTGGTTTTGTCTCACCCTGGGTGATGGTCGGACTCACGTTTATCGTCAAAGGTATGTGCGTTACACCGAGGCCTGTACTCTGGAGCGGGATCGATTTGAAGGTGGAGGGTCCATCGTGGTCTGGGGTGGTGTGTCACAGCATCATCGGACTAAGCTTGTTGTCATTGCAGGCAATCTCAATGCTGTGCATTACAGGAAAGACATCCTCCTCACTCATGTGGTACCCTTCCTGTAGGCTCATCCTGACATGACCCTCCAGCATGACAATACCACCAGCCATACTACTCTTTCAGGGCCATTCCCCCCAGAAATGTCTGGGAAATTGCAAGTGTCATGGTGGAAGAGTGTGGTAACATCTCACAGAAAAACCTGAAAAATCTGATGCAGTGCCATGAGAAGGAGATGCACTGCAGTACTTAAACCTTGTATGGTGTTCGGGTCTGTGGGACCCGTTTTCATTTTTTTTATAAAAGAAAAATGATACGATTCATTATTTTTACAAACTTAGACTCATTGGCCTTGGTTCATTTTCTGTAAAGAACATATATCAGAACACATTTTCACTGACCACACACTGTACACCCCCCTACACATTCACTGGACCCGGGGCTAATAAAAGTGTGGAAAGTATAGGTCCTGTGTAACTTCACTCTGTCCTCCTCCTGTTTGGGCCTGCTGTTAGTATGTGTGTGTGTGTGTGTGTGTGTGTTATAAATTCAGGCACCAACGCCATCTGCTCTCACATTCCAGCACATTTTACTCTGTCTTGCGGGAACCAATCTTTTTTTTTCCTCATACTCTATACCAGCTGCAAATTGGGGGTGGGACACAATAAATATAGCTTTGATAGTGTGGTTCATTATCACAACTGATCAAGATGGCCAAAATATTTGCTGCTCAGCAGGCCTTGCAATTTATTTAGGAAGAGAGAGAAGCTTTTGATGATGTAGAGGAAGAGGTTTCAGAATGTGAGGATCACATTTCTGAAAATTCTGAGTCCGACAGTGACTTTGAAGAAGAAGATGAGATTGAGCATCAGCTAGTTCCAAAATGAAGACGAGCCACAGAACCAGCCTGACAGCAGCCAGCTCCAGGACCAGCCCATCAGCAGCCAGCCCCATGACAAGCCTGTCAGCATCCAGACCCAGGACAAGCCCATCAGCAGCCAGCTCCAGGACCAGAACAAGCCCTTCAGCAGCTCGCAAGAAAAGAGATATGGATGTCAAAAAATGTAATGGTTTTCTTTGCAAAGAAATGAGCCACCCACACAGCTTCCAATGTGATAAGAATGCAACCAGGGCCAACACGGATGGCAGTTACTCATTTGCAATGTCACCATTGATGAGCAGCTGATGCCATTTAGGGGCCGCTGCCCCTTTAAACCTGCAAATTATGGTATAAAGATCTGGGCTGCCTGTGATGCCACTTCCTCTTATGCTTGGAACTTACAAGTCTACACAGGGAAACCTGATGGAGGAGCCCTGAGGAATGAGAAAATCAAGGAATGAGAGTTGTCCTGAACATGACTCAGGGACTCAGTGGACACAACATCACGTGCAACAATTATTTTACCTCGCACAAGCTGGGACGGGAGCTCCTAAAGAGGAAGCTGACCATGGTGGGAACGATATGGAAAAACAAGTCTGATCTGCCACCCCAACTGCTGACTACAAAGAACAGCCCTGTCAAATCTTCCAAGTTTGTGTACACAGCTGAAACGTCACTGGTATCCTATGTGCCAAAGAAAGGAAAGTATGTGGTACTCATGAGTACACTGCACAGGGATGGGAGAATCTATGGCCAGGAGCATCAAAAACCAGAGATCATCATGGATTATAATGCCACAAAAGGTGGGGTGGACAACATGGACAAGTTGGTGACTGCCTACAGCTGCAAATGGAGGACCTTACACTGGCCACTGGTAATATTCTATAATATTGGACATCTCAGCGTACAACGCCTTTGTCATCTGGATGGCACTGAACCTAGAGTGGAACAGAGGGAAGCTCCAGAGGAGACACCTCTTTCTCGAGGAACTGGAAAAGTCACTGGTGAGACCTCAAAACCAGAGAAGACAAGTTCCAAGAACCCCAGCCTCTGCAGCCATCATGATGAGGATTCAGGAGGAGAATGCTGGTGCCCCATCCACCCGACCTACAGAACCACCATCTGCAGAGCCTGAAGCAAGTGTGTGATTCTGTTGCGGTATATTTATGAATTCTGATTTATATATACAGGTGCTGGTCATATAATTAGAATATCATCAAAAAGTTCATTTATTTCAGTAATTCCATTCAAAAATTGAAACTTGTATAATGTATACATTCATTCCACACAGACTGATATATTTCAAATGTTTATTTCATTTAATTGTGTTGATTAAAACTGACAACTAATGAAAATCCCAAATTCAGTATCTCAGAAAATTAGAATATTACTTAAGACCAATACAAAAAAAAGGATTTTTAGAAATGTTGGCCAACTGAAAAGTATGAGCATGAAAAGTATGAGCATGTACAGCACTCAATACTTAGTTGGGGCTCCTTTTGCCTGAATTACTGCAGCAATGCGGCGTGGCATGGAGTCGATCAGTCTGTGGCACTGCTCAGGTGTTATGAGAGCCCAGGTTGCTCTAATAGTGGCCTTCAGCTCTTCTGCATTGTTGGTTCTGGCGTATCGCATCTTCCTCTTCACAATACACCATAGATTTTCTATAGGGTTAAGGTCAGGCGAGTTTGCTGGCCAATTAAGAACAGGGATACCATGGTCCTTAAACCAGGTACTGGTAGCTTTGGCACTGTGTGCAGTGCCAAGTCCTGATGGAAACTGAAATCTGCATCTCCATAAAATTGGTCAGCAGCAGGAAGCATGAAGTGCTCTAAAACTTCCTGGTAGACGGCTGCATTGACCTTGGACCTCAGAAAACACAGTGGACCAACACCAGCAGATGACATGGCACCCCAAACCATCACTGACTGTGGGAACTTTACACTGGACTTCAAGCAACGTGGATTCTGTGCCTCTCCTCTCTTCCTCCAGACTCTGGGACCTTGATTTCCAAAGGAAATGCAAAATTTACTTTCATCAGAGAACATAACTTTGGACCACTCAGCAGCAGTCCAGTCCTTTTTGTCTTTAGCCCAGACGAGACGCTTCTGACGCTGTCTCTTGTTCAAGAGTGGCTTGACACAAGGAATGCGACAGCTGAAACCCATGTCTTGCATACGTCTGTGCGTGGTGGTTCTTGAAGCACTGACTCCAGCTGCAGTCCACTCTTTGTGAATCTCCCCCACATTTTTGAATGGGTTTTGTTTCACAATCCTCTCCAGGGTGCGGTTATCCCTATTGCTTGTACACTTTTTTCTACCACATCTTTTTCTTCCCTTCGCCTCTCTATTAATGTGCTTGGACACAGAGCTCTGTGAACAGCCAGCCTCTTTAGCAATGACCTTTTTGTGTCTTGCCCTCCTTGTGCAAGATGTCATTGGTCGTCTTTTGGACAGCTGTCAAGTCAGCAGTCTTCCCCTCTGTGTAGCCAACAGAACTAGACTGAGAGACCATTTAAAGGCCTTTTCAGATGTTTTGAGTTAATTAGCTGATTAGAGTGTGGCAGCAGGTGTCTTCAGTATTGAACCTTTTCACAATATTCTAATTTTCTGAGATACTGATTTTGGGTTTTTCATTAGTTGTCAGTTATAATCATCAAAATTAAATGGAATGAACACTTGAAATATATCAGTCTGTGTGGAATGAATGTATACATTATACAAGTTTCACTTTTTGAATGGAATTACTGAAATAAATAAACTTTTTGATGATATTCTAATTATATGACCAGAACCTGTATATATAAATTTTATAATTTACATAGTTTAGTCTATTTATATTATCCAACATATCCTCTTCTGCCATTACATACATTGCACTGTACATTTCATACTATATATAATGGATTTGTATTAGATTTGCACTACGTATCTGTATGTATGAAGGTGTGTGTGTGTGTGTGTGTGTGTGTGTGTGTGTGTGTATATGTATAATATTTATTATTATTATTATTATTATCTATGTCTTGCTGCTGTTTTTGTATTGTTGTGCACTGGAAGCTCCTGTCACCAAGACAAATTCCTTTTATGTGTAAGCATACTTGCCTTCCATGGCTCTGTCCCCACATCCTTCCATGGCTCCGCCCCCAGATCCTTCCACGGCTCCGCCTCCCATGGCTCCGCCCCCAGAGCCTTCCACTGCTCTGCCTTCTACGGCTCCAGTAGGCAATTAAGGTCAAGGTTATTAAAACTTAGGACACTAAAGAGACCTTTCTACTGACTCTGAAAAACATCAAAAGAAAGATGCCCAGGGTCCCTGCTCATCTGTGTGTACGTGCCTTAGGCATGCTGTATGGAGGCGTGAGGACACCTAAGACTGCACAACAGGGAGACAGGAAGGACAGCTGATTGTCCTCGCAGTGGCAGACCCTGTGTAACAACACAGGTACATCCGAACATCACACCTGCGGGACAGGTACAGGATGGCAACAACAACTGTCGGAGTTACACCAGGAACACACAATCCCTCCATCAGTGCACAGACTGTCCGCAATAGGCTGAGAGAGGCTGGACTGAGGGCTTGTAGGCATGTTGTAAGGCAGGTCCTTACCAGACATCACTGGCAACAACGTTGCCTATGGGTATAAACCCACCTTTGCTGGACCAGACAGGACTGGCAAAAAGAGCTCTTTATTGACGAGTTGTGGTTTTGTCTCACCCTGGGTGATGGTCGGACTCACGTTTATCGTCAAAGGTATGTGCGTTACACCGAGGCCTGTACTCTGGAGCGGGATCGATTTGAAGGTGGAGGGTCCATCGTGGTCTGGGGTGGTGTGTCACAGCATCATCGGACTAAGCTTGTTGTCATTGCAGGCAATCTCAATGCTGTGCATTACAGGAAAGACATCCTCCTCACTCATGTGGTACCCTTCCTGTAGGCTCATCCTGACATGACCCTCCAGCATGACAATACCACCAGCCATACTACTCTTTCAGGGCCATTCCCCCCAGAAATGTCTGGGAAATTGCAAGTGTCATGGTGGAAGAGTGTGGTAACATCTCACAGAAAAACCTGAAAAATCTGATGCAGTGCCATGAGAAGGAGATGCACTGCAGTACTTAAACCTTGTATGGTGTTCGGGTCTGTGGGACCCGTTTTCATTTTTTTTATAAAAGAAAAATGATACGATTCATTATTTTTACAAACTTAGACTCATTGGCCTTGGTTCATTTTCTGTAAAGAACATATATCAGAACACATTTTCACTGACCACACACTGTACACCCCCCTACACATTCACTGGACCCGGGGCTAATAAAAGTGTGGAAAGTATAGGTCCTGTGTAACTTCACTCTGTCCTCCTCCTGTTTGGGCCTGCTGTTAGTATGTGTGTGTGTGTGTGTGTGTGTGTTATAAATTCAGGCACCAACACCATCTGCTCTCACATTCCAGCACATTTTACTCTGTCTTGCGGGAACCAATCTTTTTTTTTCCTCATACTCTATACCAGCTGCAAATTGGGGGTGGGACACAATAAATATAGCTTTGATAGTGTGGTTCATTATCACAACTGATCAAGATGGCCAAAATATTTGCTGCTCAGCAGGCCTTGCAATTTATTTAGGAAGAGAGAGAAGCTTTTGATGATGTAGAGGAAGAGGTTTCAGAATGTGAGGATCACATTTCTGAAAATTCTGAGTCCGACAGTGACTTTGAAGAAGAAGATGAGATTGAGCATCAGCTAGTTCCAAAATGAAGACGAGCCACAGAACCAGCCTGACAGCAGCCAGCTCCAGGACCAGCCCATCAGCAGCCAGCCCCATGACAAGCCTGTCAGCATCCAGACCCAGGACAAGCCCATCAGCAGCCAGCTCCAGGACCAGAACAAGCCCTTCAGCAGCTCGCAAGAAAAGAGATATGGATGTCAAAAAATGTAATGGTTTTCTTTGCAAAGAAATGAGCCACCCACACAGCTTCCAATGTGATAAGAATGCAACCAGGGCCAACACGGATGGCAGTTACTCATTTGCAATGTCACCATTGATGAGCAGCTGATGCCATTTAGGGGCCGCTGCCCCTTTAGGCAGTACACCATCCATAAACCTGCAAATTATGGTATAAAGATCTGGGCTGCCTGTGATGCCACTTCCTCTTATGCTTGGAACTTACAAGTCTACACAGGGAAACCTGATGGAGGAGCCCTGAGGAATGAGAAAATCAAGGAATGAGAGTTGTCCTGAACATGACTCAGGGACTCAGTGGACACAACATCACGTGCAACAATTATTTTACCTCGCACAAGCTGGGACGGGAGCTCCTAAAGAGGAAGCTGACCATGGTGGGAACGATATGGAAAAACAAGTCTGATCTGCCACCCCAACTGCTGACTACAAAGAACAGCCCTGTCAAATCTTCCAAGTTTGTGTACACAGCTGAAACGTCACTGGTATCCTATGTGCCAAAGAAAGGAAAGTATGTGGTACTCATGAGTACACTGCACAGGGATGGGAGAATCTATGGCCAGGAGCATCAAAAACCAGAGATCATCATGGATTATAATGCCACAAAAGGTGGGGTGGACAACATGGACAAGTTGGTGACTGCCTACAGCTGCAAATGGAGGACCTTACACTGGCCACTGGTAATATTCTATAATATTGGACATCTCAGCGTACAACGCCTTTGTCATCTGGATGGCACTGAACCTAGAGTGGAACAGAGGGAAGCTCCAGAGGAGACACCTCTTTCTCGAGAAACTGGGAAAGTCACTGGTGAGACCTCAAAACCAGAGAAGACAAGTTCCAAGAACCCCAGCCTCTGCAGCCATCATGATGAGGATTCAGGAGGAGAATGCTGGTGCCCCATCCACCCGACCTACAGAACCACCATCTGCAGAGCCTGAAGCAAGTGTGTGATTCTGTTGCGGTATATTTATGAATTCTGATTTATATATACAGGTGCTGGTCATATAATTAGAATATCATCAAAAAGTTCATTTATTTCAGTAATTCCATTCAAAAAGTGAAACTTGTATAATGTATACATTCATTCCAAACAGACTGATATATTTCAAATGTTTATTTCATTTAATTGTGTTGATTAAAACTGACAACTAATGAAAATCCCAAATTCAGTATCTCAGAAAATTAGAATATTACTTAAGACCAATACAAAAAAAAGGATTTTTAGAAATGTTGGCCAACTGAAAAGTATGAGCATGAAAAGTATGAGCATGTACAGCACTCAATACTTAGTTGGGGCTCCTTTTGCCTGAATTACTGCAGCAATGCGGCGTGGCATGGAGTCGATCAGTCTGTGGCACTGCTCAGGTGTTATGAGAGCCCAGGTTGCTCTAATAGTGGCCTTCAGCTCTTCTGCATTGTTGGTTCTGGCGTATCGCATCTTCCTCTTCACAATACCCCATAGATTTTCTATAGGGCTAAGGTCAGGCGAGTTTGCTGGCCAATTAAGAACAGGGATACCATGGTCCTTAAACCAGGTACTGGTAGCTTTGGCACTGTGTGCAGTGCCAAGTCCTGATGGAAACTGAAATCTGCATCTCCATAAAATTGGTCAGCAGCAGGAAGCATGAAGTGCTCTAAAACTTCCTGGTAGACGGCTGCATTGACCTTGGACCTCAGAAAACACAGTGGACCAACACCAGCAGATGACATGGCACCCCAAACCATCACTGACTGTGGGAACTTTACACTGGACTTCAAGCAACATGGATTCTGTGCCTCTCCTCTCTTCCTCCAGACTCTGGGACCTTGATTTCCAAAGGAAATGCAAAATTTACTTTCATCAGAGAACATAACTTTGGACCACTCAGCAGCAGTCCAGTCCTTTTTGTCTTTAGCCCAGACGAGACGCTTCTGACGCTGTCTCTTGCTCAAGAGTGGCTTGACACAAGGAATGCGACAGCTGAAACCCATGTCTTGCATACGTCTGTGCGTGGTGGTTCTTGAAGCACTGACTCCAGCTGCAGTCCACTCTTTGTGAATCTCCCCCACATTTTTGAATGGGTTTTGTTTCACAATCCTCTCCAGGGTGCGGTTATCCCTATTGCTTGTACACTTTTTTCTACCACATCTTTTTCTTCCCTTCGCCTCTCTATTAATGTGCTTGGACACAGAGCTCTGTGAACAGCCAGCCTCTTTAGCAATGACCTTTTTGTGTCTTGCCCTCCTTGTGCAAGATGTCATTGGTCGTCTTTTGGACAGCTGTCAAGTCAGCAGTCTTCCCCTCTGTGTAGCCAACAGAACTAGACTGAGAGACCATTTAAAGGCCTTTTCAGATGTTTTGAGTTAATTAGCTGATTAGAGTGTGGCAGCAGGTGTCTTCAGTATTGAACCTTTTCACAATATTCTAATTTTCTGATATACTGATTTTGGGTTTTTCATTAGTTGTCAGTTATAATCATCAAAATTAAAAGGAATGAACACTTGAAATATATCAGTCTGTGTGGAATGAATGTATACATTATACAAGTTTCACTTTTTGAATGGAATTACTGAAATAAATAAACTTTTTGATGATATTCTAATTATATGACCAGAACCTGTATATATAAATTTTATAATTTACATAGTTTAGTCTATTTATATTATCCAACATATCCTCTTCTGCCATTACATACATTGCACTGTACATTTCATACTATATATAATGGATTTGTATTAGATTTGCACTACGTATCTGTATGTATGAAGGTGTGTGTGTGTGTGTGTGTGTGTGTGTGTGTGTGTGTGTGTGTGTGTGTATGTATAATATTTATTATTATTATTATTATTATTTATGTCTTGCTGCTGTTTTTGTATTGTTGTGCACTGGAAGCTCCTGTCACCAAGACAAATTCCTTTTATGTGTAAGCATACTTGGCTATAAAGCTGATTCTGATATGTTAATTGTAACTCATCTTTCAATCCAAAGGCCATTCATTCATTCCTTTATTTGCGTATGTATCCTTACATAACCTGCCCTCTGCAGTATACACATTTTCTTTCAAATAAAACTTTCCTTGTGCTGGCTTTTAAACCTGAGAGCATTGGTATGCAGTGTGTGCCTTGGACAGATATTGATTTACTAAGGAAAGATTTTCCATTGAAATCATTACCAGTTGGCTGGATATGTCTTCAAACAGAGGGGGAATTTTCTAGCCATGTTTTTTCTCGAAGTTATAGATACTAACCAAATTTAAAACATGCATATGCAACAACTGTACAAATATAGTATGTGCATATTAAAAAAAGCATGTTGTCTATAAAGCTTTTCACTTGGGGCTTTCAGACATTTACGACATTACAGTTTGATTTTCTGTAGATCTGCTTTGAAACGATGCATATCATAAAAAGTTCACTATAGGCTATTTCTCAATTCATATAGACTCATAATTCAAACTGTTCACTTTCTCAGTTTGCTACTCTCTCCTCTGTCTTTTCCTCTCTCCATTTTGGGAGAGTGCTACTGGCATTCACTGCAGACATGCTCTACACACAAGGAACAGGGAGAGGGAACATGAACACCTAATTGGATTCTTCATGTACAAAAGACAGCAGTGTGTTGGACTCAGTTCTAACATGGTACAAACATGGGAAATACAGAGGCGTGTCACAGCTGCAGGGAGCCCCCTCTCTCTCTCTCTCTCTCTCTCTCTCTCTCTCTCTCTCTCTCTCTCTCTCTCATTCACTGTGTTTTAAACTTTATCTCTCCCAGACATTTTGTACTTTATTTGATATTATCTAAATAACAAGAAAGGAAAAGCTGAGTGGAATGTTAATTGCAGTTTGCGCGCTATGTTAATAAAATGACCGATAAGAACAAGATGGTGTCACGGATGGTTACTTCGGTGTGGAGCTTTCTAGCATTTTTGTCACTTTGGTTTGTTTGTCATATTTTTTGTCACTCTTTCCCAATCAATTTCACCAGGGATGAACTGCTGAACAAGGCAGTGCATACCTGATGATTTTTTGCTGGTGTTTGATTATTCTGATGTTTTTTTAAACATCTTAGTTGGAGGTGCAGCACTGCTCTGAAGTGCTCAAAGAGACAAAAGCGTGGAATACGTGCCGGCACGCTTGTGAAGCTCCATCAACTTGGCTTTAGGACTTCGCTGCCGAGTATTCATCTGGCAAATGTCCGCTAACTCGCCAACAAATCAGACGAACTGCTTCTGCTCACTCAAACAAATAAGGACTTTTCTAACTCTGCTGCTCTGTGTTTCATGGAAATCTGGCTGAATGAAGCCATCCCGGACAGCACGTTACATCTGCCAGGCTTCCAGCTTTTCAGAGCGGATTGCATTGCTGAATAATCTGGGAAAACAAGAGGTGGCGGGACATGCTTTTACATTAACAAAGTTGGTGTACAGATGTAACTGTGTTGAAGAAGATGTGCTGTCCTAATTTAGAAGTGCTCTTTGTCAACAGTAATTCTTTCTTCTTGTTTATTCTGGTGAGTGTTTACATCCCACCACAAGTATGCGTGAACGCAGCTCCACAACAGCTGGCTGATCACATCATAGACACAGAGCAATAACACCCCCTTAACTTGACTCTCTTAACATTATTATGAGATATTTTAGTAAAGCTAACCTCACCCATGAACTGCCAAAATGCAAACACCACATCACATGCCCCACCAGAGACAGAAATATACTGGACCACTGCTACAATACTGTAAAGGATGCATATCGATCTGTCCCACATGCAGATTTAGGAGTCTCTGAACACTGTGTGGTTCATCTTCTCCCGACCTACAAGTAGAAACTAAAATCAGCTAAGCCTGTATGAAGGACTTTAAAGAGATGGACAAATGAAGCAGAGCTGGAACACAAGCCTTTTGAATGCACCGATTTGAGTGTTTTTTAAGCTGCAGCCATAGACCTGGATGAGCTCACAGATATTTTTGATATCATATATATGCATACCTACTAGGACATTTTGTCATGTTCATTGTTGTCTTTTGGTTTTGTGCTTTTATGTTGAAGTTAAGTTTAGTTCCTGTTTTGTTCCTGTTTCCTTTTTGGTTTTTGTAGTCCTTTGTAGTTTCTTTTTCGTATTGGTCTTCCCCTGATTGATTCCCTTTCTCTGATTGTTTTCCCAGGTGTTCCTTATTTAAGCCCTTGTTTCCCTTGTTTGTCTTTTATTTCATGTTTATCTTGTTTTGCGCATAGTTCTCCATGGTTTTTGTTATCCCAAGTTTGCTTGTTTTTAGTTTAATAAAAAGCTGCACATAGATCCTCTCCTGTTGCCTGTCGTCACACATTTTTACCATTCAATAACGATAAACCATGGTTTACAGCACAATTCAGACAGTTTTGTCATGCCAAGAAGCATTGCAGAAGTGGGGATTAAATCGTATACAGTCAGGCCAGAAACACACTGACTAAGGAGTCTGGAGTGTCTAAAAGGAGCTACTCTGAAAAGCTGAAAAAAAAAAAAAAACAGTTTTCTGCCAGTGATCCTGCATCTGTGAGGAGAGGCCTGAAGGACATCACCTTTTAAAGACACCATCCCCTCATTCTGGGGAGAATCAACAACTGTACTTCCTCCGCTGGAGCTGCTGACACAGTTCTACTCAGCCACTATTGTATCTCAACCAAATCAGACAAAAGGAAACTAAAACAGACAGTCAAGATTGCTGAGAGGATTATTGGTGCCACCCTGCCCACCCTCCAAGACATGTATGTCAGGTGAGGAAATGTGCAAGTAGAATCACTCTGGACCCCTCACACCCTGCCCACTCCCTCCTCTTTATTCTGTTGCCCTATGGCCAGCGCTACAGAGCATTCAGCACCAGGACATCCAGGCAAAAGAACAGTTTTTACCCTCTGGCCATTTACCACATGAACAATCAAACTGCTGTCAGGAATAACCATTGTGTAATAATTTAAATACATTTCTCAGGTACATATGTAAATTCACTCATATTTAATTCAGTAACTGTACATTCCCATACCTTGCACATATATTAACACTTGCACATGTACATATGCCATTCTATATGTCCTATTTTGTGTGTATCTATTTATCCTCTTAAACTCTGGAATAGTCTCCCTAACACTGCTCGGGACGCAGACACACTCACAGTTTAAGTCTAGACTAAAGACTCATCTTTTTAGCCAGGCATACACCTAATTTATCCATCAACTCACAATTAGGCTACCAGATTTGCCAGAACCATTTCTCATAATCTATAACTCTGCAATAAATTGAATGGCATCTCAGATAATATTATTCTATAATAATATTCATATACCGATTCATATCCTGAGGTTACCAGAGCTGGCCAGATCTAACTCCATTCCTGCTTGGTGTCAGACTCCACTGTAATGTGTCACTGAGTGATGATGGCAAACTACAGCAGGTGCTAGCCAGACATCACTTTGGTCTTTTACGATGGACTTCAGAGGATGATCTGATGCCAACTCCAACTGTAAGATATCGGATATGTAAGCCCGTTTATCGGTCCAATGGCGGTCTCCAGTAATACGGGTGAAGGTCTCTGCGCGTTACTGTCTTTTTTTACGCAACACAACCAGATTAAATGAAATACATTTTCTCTCATGTATTACCTCGTTATTTCATCTGACACCATAAATGAAAAAGGATTTAATGATATCTGAGTATCATTAAAAGTGAGCGAAGGTTTGATTATTCTTTTTAACTAATTATAACTAATTATATTTTACCTGTTCAGATTAAGAAACCATGTCGCTTTGAGGTCCTCACATGTTTTCTCTACACTGCGGGTCTCACGATCACAAGCGGCCAGTATTGGATCATCAAATAGAGGTAATTGCTATATACCTAAGATCGGTCACGTTCACGTATACACAATCAAAGATACGTCAGTATAGCCCCCATGGAATTGCATACACTTGAATTTAACTTAACGTTTTCTTCAGTAAAGGTCACGTCCACTATCACAGATATAAGTTGACCAAAATAATTTCTCTCGTAATAGCTTTGGATTGGCCATGTCGTGGTTTCCCGCGTACACTTATCTGGAGAAACATCAAATTAAAACAGAGGTAAGACACACCCAAATTTAGATTGGTCAAGCAACATTTAGCTGTTCTAAACGGAAATACACTTTCTGTCTTTGCAAACCAAGTACACTTGAACTGATGCCAAATATTAGTCGTCACTAATCTGACGCAGACTTGCGGTAACATACGAATCGTTTATTCTGTTTGGGAAAAACAATTTCAGAGTCAGTCAGAATAAAATCAAATGTTTACAATTTATTGACAGGTAACATAACAAGTTCATCGCAGTTACCAGATATAAACTACACACAGTAAACTGTGTGGGATCGTCTGACTACAGAGAACCACTAACGATGTGACACATCTCCTTAAATACCCAAATCATGAACAAAGGGAATTGTGGGAGTGGTTAGGTTTGGAAGTCCTGGGGACATACCTCATTAACATACAGGCAGAGATGGGGACAGACCTCCAGTATTATAACTTTGTTGCCAATAAATTTAGCAACATGGGAAAGAGACCATATACCACTCACACTGAAACATTTAAATTGATACCAAACATGCCAAGTCATATTATTTGTATACATCACATATGATATTTTGTTACATGCAGATCTTAGGTAAGTTTGAAGTGATTCTGAGCTGAAGGGGAAGGAGGATTAGAGGGGGGCAGATGCCTAAATTGGCCTGAGGTGAGGTAGAGGTCAGATGTGAGATTTGTGTTTTATTGTCCTTGCTCAGTAGGATGTGTTGACTCAGGTGAAAATGTTCTTCTGTGTGAGAGATTTTAATACTTGGTTCTCGCAGCGTTCTTTGACTTTTACGACATCTTGATGTCAGCCTTACAGATACTTCGTATGCCACTGCTTGAAACTGGGACTTAGGATGGACCCATTGGACTGGACCTTAACATTTACTTAGTTTACACATTTTAAACCATGACTTGCACTTCACACAAATAGCTAATATTGGCATCATATTCATACTGTTTAGCCAGAGGGGAACTGGCCCCAAAAGTGAGCCTGCTTTCTCTCAAGGATATTTTTCTCTATTAGCCAACATTTTATGAAGTTTTGTGTTCCTTGCCACAGTCACTTTCAGCTTGCTTACTGGGGTTCTAACTACGTTATTTAATTATTTATTTTATACACAATTTGCTATCATATTTAATCAAATTACACAATGATTACTCTAAGACTTTATAGACATTACATTTTCAATGTCTTTTAAAGCATGATTTTCTGTAAAGCTGCTTTGAAACAATGTGTGTTGTGAATAACGCAATACTTGTCTTGTTGGTGTTTCCTTTGTGAAAATGACCTTAAGACTACCCATTATCCTACTTATTACAAGAATAATTGCCAAATAAATAAATATATGGATTAGAAACATTTATATGAGTTAAAATTGTTTCATTAGCTTACTTGCAGAGATTGCAGAGTGATACAAGAATTAGAAAAGATGATTTCCGATACCCAGATGACATCACTTAATACCAGGATGCGCGTTATTTCTTCAGAATTATCAAACAGCTAGATGGTGCAATTGACCAATCAGAATTGAGTATTCCAGATAGCCGTTTAATAATTGATCTTAATGTGGTATGGAAATATAATGTGAAGACATTGAAAAGTGTCTAAAAAATAAAAAGTACATTTAAAACCTGCATTGTGGAGAAGTTAACATTGAAAATCATATTTAATTTTCTTAAAAATATATTTTCTAAATGTACATGAGCTGCTTGGTATCTGTTAAACATTACTTTTAAGTTGAACAAACAATTATATCCCTGCAATCCCTGCATGTTCCAAAGTCATGGACTAAGTTCCATGTAGTGCATATAGGGCTCCTCTATGTTTTACCAAACCCACCAACTTTTATTTAAAAATGTGTATTTATGATAATGAAAAATGTATAATCTGTTTTTATACACATATGAATGGCATGAATTAAAGCTCATTGATCCTGAACTACAAAAAGAGTTCTCTAAAAATGACTATGCCCCCAGATGCCTGTGTGAAGAAAATCATTACATATCTCTACAGCCATCCTCATTAAGACTCAGATGGCTACTTTATGACAAAAACAAAATACACCCATGTAACATAATAAAACGGCTCACGGGCAAGGAAGTGGCAAGAAACCGGCTTACCATATAAATAATGGTTTAATGGTAAACACACAAGACAATGGAAATGTCCGTAAGGATCTCTATCTGCCGCACCACCCTCTGCGATCGGCCTTTATCCCTCTCAGCGGCTTGATTAGACTGATACAGGACCGGGTGTGTCGAGTCACGAGCCGGCCCCGCCCTCCGCCCAGCCACAAACCAGTTATTAAGATTGCTCTCTAAGACATAACTAAGACATGTTGGTTCACACTGGTAGATGGTGGTTTTCCAATGTGGTGCCTTACAATCTTACTAATTTTAAAAATGTTTAAATCTGGGCCAATGCACCAACTATCAGAAAATAGTGATTTTTTTTTTCTGTCATCGAAACCAGAGACGACTAATGAGAGATCAAGAAATTGGATCGCCCAATATGGCGGGTGTAGAAAAGGAAGTCTGCCTTACATGTAAAAGAGCCAATCACAGAAATGCAGCACCTGTCAGTTAACCAGAGAATGCACATGTGCATTAGATGTATCAGCTTTAAAACTAGCATTTTTTTTAGTAAAAGATCCACAATTTATGATACCATTGTTGTCAGATTTGACTGATGATTTCATATATCCTATTTGATCGTACTCCTGACCAACTGTTTTGGAGATTTCAGTCTCTCCCCATTCAAGTAGATAGGAGATGTACTTAAAGGAATAGTCCACCCAAAAATGAAACTTTGCTGATAATTTACTTACACTCAGGCCATCCAGAGTTTATTTCTTCATCAAAACAGAATTAAAGATTTTTAGGATTTCATTTCAGGCCTCCTCCTTTAAATAATGCAAGAGAATGCACTCTGTTTTTGATGGTCCAAAATGCATTTTTAGGGTGCATCAAAATAATCCACATGACTCAATAATCAATGACGATTTATTATTTTTAGAAACAAAAAAATACTTAGGCTATATAATTTTTAACTACAAATGTTTGCTTCCGTACATCTCTGTGATCATGTCACGAGTCACGTTGAGGAGGAAGCAGGAAGTGTGTCATTGTTTACAACAGAAACTTGCACAGAGCACAGACCAAGCTCCATAACAATCCAAAACAGTCCTAAACAATTTAAAAACAATATAAATCAAAAAATCATTGCCAAATAATAATTAAAAAAACATCACTGCAGTAAATAACCATCATTTATTTCAGAGCGTTAGCTACTTGTGCTTTTTCTTTAGCAGAAATATATAGGCTGTATGACTGTCACAAATTCAAGCCACACAAATTGTAGGTAGTGAAACCAAGTGTGAGTGAAACCAATGTTACAGGTGATATCACACAGAAGAGAAGCTTCACAAATTGAAGTGAGTGAATTGAGTGCAGGTGCGACTTCATTGACTGCATTGTGAAAAAGTCCCAGCAGAGGTTGTACTTCCTTTGCTAGTTGAGGAATTTCAACCTGCCACAGCCACTGATACAGTTCTAGTCACCAGTCATTGAGTCTGTCCTTTGCACTTCAATAACTGTCTGATTTGTTTCAACTACAATATAGGACATCAGAAGACTACAAAGGACAGTTTGGACTGCTGAGCAGCTTATTGGTTGCCCTACCTTAAAGACCTGTACACTTCCAGAGTAAGGAAAAATCACTCTGGACCCCACTCACTAAGCCCACTACCTTTCTGAACTGTTGCCTTCTAGCCGGGAGTACAGAGCACTGAGCACCAGAACCGTCAGGCACAAGAACAGTTTATCTCCCTCAGGCTGTCCATCTCATGAACAGTTAAAACTGCCCCATTGAGCAGTAATTATGTGCAATACACAGCTTAGTCTGTTTATATTTATCCAACATATATTCTGCCTGTTATTACATTCACTTGCATTATCTGCTTTTAACAGTGTAAAGGGGTTAAGATGGGCAAGGAGCAGGTGAGAACCAGCTTGACAATATAAATATTAGTTTAATTAAGAACTGAACCAAAAGACACAAACACATACAGGTGTCGGGCAGCTGCCCTTAAATCTCTCTCTCTGTCACACTGCCATCTCCAGTCGGCCCTTATCACTCTTGGGCTAATCATCCTAATTAGGGGCTGGGTGTGCAGAATCATGTCCCAGCCCTGCCCTCCACCCTGCCACATTCCTCGCCCATTCTCTTAGGCCGGGGAGCCCCTTTCCCTGGGGTGGGGGGGAGTGCCTTGCTTTAGATCAGGGGAGGGGACAAGAGGAGGGATACAAAAAAAAAATATGGCACCTACACATCAGCGATCATGCCAAATTAACTAAACATTTAAAAAGAGAGGTACGAGGCCAACATGGAGTGGCAGTGGGAGAGAGAGAGAGAGAGAGAGAGAGAGAGAGAGAGAGAGAGAGAGAGAGAGAGAAAGAGAAACACTTACTCACCGGATCTCCGGTACACCATAGTTTGGTCCTCGTCCAGGAGGCAGCCCCAGGAGGCGCTGGTTGGTAGCGTCATGAAATACACTACGGCACATCCATCCTCCTTCCCGGGTTTCGGCACCAGTATAAAAGGGTTAAGATGGGCAAGGAGGAGGCAAATCTCAGGCTAATCAGCCAAATTAGGGGTTGGGTATGCGAAATCACGATCTGGCCATGTCCTCTGCGCTGTCACTAACAGATTTGTATTTGTATGTTCCATAATTGTATTTGTATTATGTTCCATAATGGCCAGCTATAAATTGTAATGATCTCCTTGACATTACTGCAGTTCTACTTAAGAAATATATAAGAACCATGGCTTTGAAGATCTTTCTTTATATACTGTGTATATGTATAATATACACCAATCAGCCACAACATTAAAACTGCCTGCCTAATATCATGTGACAAGACCTCTGAAGGTGTTCTGTGGTATTTGGCACCAAGATATTAGCAGCAGATCCATTTAAGTCCTGTAAATTGCGAGGTGGGGCCTCCATGGATCGGACTTGTTGGTCCAGCACATCCCATAGATGCCTAATTGGATTGAGATCTGGGGAATTTGGAAGGCCAAGTCAACACCTTGAATATCTTATCATGTTTCTCAAACCATTCCTGAACAATTTTTGCAGTGTGGCAGTGCGCATTATCCTGCTGAAAGAGGAATACTGCCATCAGGGAATACTGTGATCTGCAACAATATTCAGGTGGGTGGTACGTGTCAATGTAATATCCACATGAATGCCAGGACACAAGATTTTCCAGCAGAATATTGCACACTGCCTCCGCCGGCCTGAAATCGTCCCATGGTGCATCCTGCTGCCATTTCTTCCCCAGGTAAAAGACACACATGCACCTGGATGTCCACATGATCTAAAATAAAACATGATTCATCAGACCAGGCCACCTAATTCCATTGCTCCATGGTCCAGTTTTAACGCTGTTTTAACCTGACCATTAAAGGTGCTTTCTGCGGTGGACAGGATCTGTGGATACGCAACAAGCTGCGATGCACTGTGTGTTCAGACACCTTTCAATCATGGCCAGCATTAAGTTTTTTCAGCAATTTCAACAAATTATGCCCATGGGGAGCGAAAGCATAGGACAATAGGTGCCCATGACACTGTAGCCGGTATGTGCTCTGCAATTAAAATAAATCTTACCTTACAATTCACAGTAGATGCACTGGAGGACAGATTATATCATTGCGGGTGTGCACTGAAGGTCAGTTTATATATTATCAAACATATAATGTGATTTTTAGATGTTTACAATGATTGACTATGATAGATAAGATGTCATCATGAATTCACTTGCTGGCTATGCGTGCTGCCATATTTTCGATGCGATGTAAGAGCCCTTCCACTCTCCCAGCCCCGGAAGTGGTTGTGATGGACGGAATGGGACAAGGCTTGAGTGGACTGACTAGTTTGAATATTCTTTGACATCAGAAAACATGGCCGCAGCACTGCATCTAAACAGTGTACTCCAACAGTATTGGTTTTATAGTTTTATTTAGTGATTGTTTGAAAGTTTGAAACATATAAAAATAAAGATATTGTGATGTAGATAAAACTATAAAGATTTTGTGATGTTGGAAAGACTATTTGAGTAGCTGGTTCATTATGACAACTGCTTCAGTAATTATGACAACCGATTTTGCTGATAAACAGCAGGATGAATGCAGATCAAACCGGTTTGAACATATGCGTCTGAGCCCAGCCGAGTGTAATCACACTGGTTTAATCTTATGTGGGAAAGTATTAATGTTGTGACTGATCACACACATCAAATAATTATATAATCTATAAAGCAACAGCACTGTTGATCAATAAATTTTTTTTACAATACATTGTACATAATTTTATGCCAAAAACAACAAACGTTCTCATTTTCTCTCATGCACACATGAACGTGCGACGTCAAGATTTTCACTCAAAGATGACTTAAATTTTGAGTTGTTTGTAGCCAACACTTATCATATGCCTTCAAAAGTCTTGGAATATAATGCATGAGTCGCATGGACTTCTTTTATAAAATATATATATATATCCATCCATCCATCCATCCATCCATCCATCCATCCATCCACAACCGCTTATCCTGTGTACAGTTTCGCGGGGGGGCTGGAGCCTATCCCAGCTAACATTGGGTGAAAGGCGGGGTACACCCCGGACAGGTCACCAGTCCATCACAGGGCCACACATAGACAAACAACCATTCACACTCACATTCACACCTCTTTTTGGAGACATCAATTAACCTAGCCTGCATGTCTTTGGATGGTGGGAGGAAGCCGGAGCACCCGGAGAGAACATGCAAACTCCACACAGAAAGGCCAGGGCAACCAGGGTTTGAACCCACGACCTTCTTGCTGTGAGGCGACAGTGCTAACCGCTGCACCACCGTGCCGCCCTATATATACACTGTGTGTGTGTGTGTGTGTGTGTGTGTGTGTGTGTGTATATATATATTTATTTATTTATTTATTTTTTAATAATAAAAATATAAGTTTTAACTTTAGTCACTATCAACTGTCATTTGTATTGAAAAGACTGTCCGGAATATTCATTAAAAACACATAATAAAGTCATACAGGTTTGGAACAACGTGAGGGTTACTAAGTAATTAATTTTTTTTTATATTTGTGTGAATCCTTGTTACATTGTTTCTAGCAGTTTACATTGTCTATCAAGAACCATTGTAACCTTAACTCTTTAAACCAGCACAGTGAAATTGTGGGCTCAGAATCTTATTAAATCCTGCCTATCCAGTTGTCACAAAACACAATAATCATTAGAGTTGGCTGGAGCATACATAAACCACAGGACTACATTTGAGTATAAATATCCTAGTCGTTTTGTGTCAGCAGATCCTTCAATATACCCTCTACTTTATGGCACATGTGGTGATGGCTCCCTTTAATTCACAGCAGATAATTAATAAACCTCTGATATATGATGGGCTATGAAATGTCTCAATGGTAAGTGCTTCTATTTCCTGTCTCAGCTGCAGCAAGGATGGGGATTGCTGCAGTAGTTTTAACTGCTTGGTCTGCAGCTTGAATTGTCGTCCCCTGCGTTAAATATTTAATGGTCAATATGGAGCCTGCACCAGCTCTCCCTGTGGACTCAGCCTGTGCCACGTATTAGGTTGTATATAAAGTAATTTGAGCAAAGTAATGAGTTCTATTGTCACTGCACTGAGTCTGGTTTGGGAATGCTGCAAGCCATTGGCTGAAGAGTGCTGTGAAAGTAGACTGAAAACACAGGAGATGTGTTTGAGAGCATGTCTTTGCATGAGTGTTTATGTAGCAAAAGACCAGACCTGTGTTAGAATTTACGTACTGTCAGAGTATGCACTGCATTTGATGAAGAACATACCTCTCGACCATTGAAAACGAATGTTCTTTAGGTTTGCAGATTGGTAGTAGGAATATATTCTCAGACATACTTCATATAGGAACATGGGCATTGTCCAGTAACCCCAACAAATCAGCAGTAAAAATAATTTACCCTCGTTTTGTAAAAGGTAATTTAACCACAAGGAACAACTTTCTTGGTATATTGAATATGTAGAGCTTGAAAAAAGCCACCCTACTCAATGTAAACTTGACATTAACACAGCTTTTTGCATAATATTATGTAGTAAAGTATGCATATTCAAACATTTGTCAGCATTGCTGAACACCAGCATATGTTGTGTTTTGAATGCTGTTATGCTGGTGTCCCTGCTTCTCAACTAACTTAACCAGCAAGTCTTAATTGTCAGCCATAAATCTATTTATAATTTGTCCCAAAGCATAGAATGCACCAATTTACTAATGGTTTTATATACGAGTTACATAGACATTTGTGCTGATCATGTTTTATAAATAAGGCCTGCTGTGTGTCATTGTTCACTTAGAAATATGTCCTGAAAATAAATACATCTCACAGTAACACCATATCCAAATGTGTTTGTGATAAAGAATCAAGTGATAAGAGGTATCTCTTCCATTTTAATCAAGTCCTAACCAGCCATGACCACAACAAGCTGTGATCATTTACTGTTTCTGCAATGATTCACCAGATAGCACACCCCACTGTTAAATCTCATTGGTCCAAAATCCTGCTCCTCACAATGTACAATAAACATCCAAATTGTTCTGACTGGCTGTGATTGCGGTACATCATATCACCTGTTTGCATTCTGCAAAGACGTCATATTTCATCAAACATGACTTAATGATAGCAGCACTCCTTACAATAAAGCGTGTACAGAACATATCACCACGGGCGACAAGTTTAATTATTGCAAGTGGAAATCCTCTTCCTTTTGTAAAAGATGAAGTAAAAGGACAGGGTATCTAAAAAACACAAAGAGATTGACCTTGTGATAGGAAAAAAAAGAATAAAAGATGGTTTGTGTGCGTGCATGAAAAGAGAGAGTGAAAGTATACTCTTAATTCTCCATGAAAAGAAGTGTCACTGGGAACACAAGAGACAGCAGTGGTCTCATGCTGCACCTGAGAAAGGCATTTCTGGTAGTGCTTTAAACTGGTTTTATTGGGCACACATGCAGGATTCACTCTCCCTCAGAAAAAAACTCCAAACTATTCCTGTACTAAGCAGCTAGTCAGCCAACATAGCCCTTAGGCCACAGAGAGCAGCTGTGGAAGATGCAGTGAAATTAGCAGTGAGGGCATGGATGAGACACTGTACTGGGTTGAGCTGTTCTAGAGCATCAGCTCTGACATTATTCAAAATGTAGGGGTAAACAGATGTATGTTTTAGGATAATCTTGGATTAGAATGTCTGTACTGTAATTGAATCATGAAACCTGTAAGTCGAAGAGTCAAATTTAAGAAATAGTTCACCTAAAAATTATAATTCTCTCATCATTTAGTCACACTAATTTATTTCTAAACTTGTTTGTCTTTCTTTTTTATACAGAATATAAACAAAATATATTTTTTAAGAATGTACGAGGTGTTTTTGCCCATGTGATTGTGGCGCGAGGGGCAAAGGGCTTAAGGAGAAAGATTCACTAAACTGTAAATGTAGCCAACTACACCACCTAGGGACTCTCACCCAAGGATTTAAACTAAGAGAGACACTCCAATGGTCACAGGTTCTTTATACCCAGTGAGGACTGAGACAGTTTAGAAAATCAACAATGTATATTTTTGTTTATATAAAAGAAACAAAATCAACATAAAACATCAGGAGTCAATGATGAAACACTCAATACATTCCAATACCTTTTCATTACCAACAGACAATTACACAGAATAAAATACTTTGTGTTGGAGTTGACAGAGAGCTGTGGCCAACACCAAGAGAGGCAAGACAAGGTAGACAGAGCAGATTGTTGGTGTAATTTATTCTGGAGTATATCTGGGAGTCTTTTTGAGTATGATGCGACTAGCTTGGCACACCTATTTTGGGGAGTTTCTCCCATTCTTCTTTGCAGGACCTCTCAAGCTCCATCACGTTGGATGGGGAGCATCGGTGCACAGCCATTTTCAGATTTCTCCAGAGATGTTCAATCGGGTTCAAGTCTGAACTCTGGCTGGGCCACTCAAGGACATTCACAGAGTTGTCCTGTAGCCACTCCTTTGTTATCTTGGCTCTGTGCTTAGGGTCGTTGTCCTATTGGAAGTTGAAGCTTCACCCCAGTCTGAGGTCCAGAGCTTCCAGGATGACTCTGTACATTGCTGCATTCATCTTTCCCTCGATCCTGACTAGTCTCCCAGACTTTTAAAACACAGTCTTTGCAAGTGGGTCATTTGATGAGTGTGTGATACCGGCGAATCTGAAGTGGATGTGATGCTTCCTGGTTAGCCTATGCTAACAAACTGTTTTACCTCCGACGGCTAATGTGTCATTGTTGAGTTCGGGACTAAACTGGAGCTTTGCACTGTATTCCCAAAACTGTTGGCTTTGAGGGCAGTTCAGATTGAACGAGCAAGACGAGCGGATTATGCTGATAAACCCAGGTCCCCATCAACCACACGTTCTGTTTGTTTGGTCTTCCGTACATTCTCACAGACATACCTGTCATTCTAAAATACACACTCACACATCCATTACAGCCCATTTGAATGAATGTTAGGAGATAATTTATCGGTTTAAAAGAGAATTGAAGAATTATTTTGAGTTATGTTTTTTTTTTTGTTTGTTTATTCTCCTTATTCTGTATTGAACTATATTCCCAGATGAGTTAAGAATTAGTTTTTTTCACATGTGCTAAATCATTAAACAAAAAATAGGAAAATTGCATACAACCTCATATATAGTTTTTTCTTTTGACTCTTTATTGTAGTATAGCAGTACTTTCTACCCCTGACGTAAGCTGCTAGTAAGAGAGGGGAGTGTGTTTCAATTCCACTCTTGTTTGGCACATATAAAAGTGGCCGTAGTGATGCTATACATGTGTGCGTCTTTGCGTCAGTGAATGAGTCACTGTACTCCCGGGGTGGCGTGTGAATGCCTGAGAGGTAGGAGCTGCTAGCAGTGATTATATTGTGGTCTGTTTGTTTGTGTCATACAGGGTTACATGGGTTCATTTTTGTTAAAAGGTTGGACTGAGGAGCTTTGTGGGATGTTTTTTGGTAACAGCTGTCTCTATAGAAATGCTCAATACATTTTATAAGTTTCTGTGCTATATGAGTCGCCAATAACAGGTATGTTGTTGTTTTGATTTTGGGACGTTAAATTGGGTTTTGGCTCTCATCCAAACAGCCGTTTGGTTGGCGGTTTTGCGTCTACTTCGCTGTATATCATTGCTGGGATATCGGACAGTGTTACTGTTCACTGTACTAATACTAATTTTACATACCCAGTCCTCCCACGTGTACAAAACGTGGTCAAACTCCACACATAAGATCCATATTCATCCCTCAAAAATGACCCATCAATTTGCACATATGACTTGTGAACACATATTTGATGGAATAGATTAAAATCCTTTTACTGATTTTGCATGCACAACGTCGAACTGTCTGACTTAAAAGAACCGAATGAGCTCACTGACTGTTGAAGTTTGCAGAGGATTACAGTGGACTTGGTGTGTGTTGAGACATTAATGGCAGTAGCCGAATAAAACATTTATAAACCTAGAAATGTTTGTTTCTGTGTCATTTCTGAAGATTTGTTTATTCTTTGTTATTTGTTATTCTACTCTGTTATTGCTGAGAAAGCCCCTCATATAACAATAATTCAATATATAATGATTAAATAATTATATAAAGTTATCTTTAAATATTTAACAATTATATATATATATATAAAAATGAAAAATATTCAGATAATTCAAATGCATTACATTCTTGTGGCAGAAGAGTTCATCATTGATAAGACAATACAAAAAGCAGCTTTAGAATACAATGCGTTGTTTACGACCATATTTTTGAACATAAGCCAATCATTGGCACACAGTTCACAGCAATCCATTTCGCAAGTGAATTTGTCAATCAGTTAGAGATTTATTATTAGGGCTTGTTTAAGGACCCGTCAATTTACATCTGCATCAGACATGCTTGTGTACCATCTCGGGGTGCGTCGCATCATAAACATAAATCTTTTAGGTCACTGTGTCAAGTTAAATATAGCTCCCCGTCTGTCGCTCACTTCAACGTTGTGTCAAAGAAGCGACACTAGGGGTCTCTCTTGAGTGCTGAATATACCTCTGATCTATGAAAAAAGGCCAATGAGAAGTTGGCAGACAGAATTTGCATGTCCCGCCCCCGGACATACGGGTATAAATGCGGGGAAATGCCTTCGGGCCAGCACGTCCAGGCTGAGGCTGACACCCAGATGTCCGACATGCTTGCCCGGGCCGACGCCAGCGTGGAGTTCGACTGGAAACCTCCGTCCCCCCCACAGCCGTCACGGCTGGATGATTGGTCCCCCTCCCCCTGGTCCCTTTCTTCCCAGAGGTGCATGATGAGCTGACGACTGCATGGAGAGCACCCCTCTCCACTCCTCAAAAAGCCCCTCACTCATCCGCTCTCACTACCCTCGATGGTGGAGTGGCTCACAGGTATACGGCGATTCCCCAGGTGAATAGAGTGGTTGCGATCCACCTATGCCCCGAGAAAGCCGCCACCTGGCAGGGTCGCCCTGTTCTCCCCTCCAAGGCCTGTAGAACGATGTCGGCACTGCCGCCAAAGCCTACAGCACCACCGAACAGGCCACTTCTGCCCTGCATGCCATGGCCCTCCTGCAATCCACCAGGCCAAGGCACTCAAAGATTTGCATGAGGGTAGTCCTGATCCCGACGTGCTGCAGGAACTGCGTTCAGCGACCGACCTCGCCCTCAGGGCCACGAGACGGACAAGACATGCTTCCTCGACGCCCCTATCTACCAGTTCGGCCTTTTTGGCGACACCGTCGAGGACTTCGCCCAGTAGTTCTCCGCAGTGAAAAATCCTCCTCTGCCACAAACCTGCTGCTTCGCGCCATGCCCCGTCTGCTCACCGAGGGCATTCCCCTGTGGCTAAGCAACACGCAGCTCTGCCTCAACTCGGGCCCAGCTATCAGCCCCGGCATCGAGCGCCCCTCAGGAAGCGCTTGCCCCCCGTCTCACCAAGGCTCCTAAGCGGTCCTGAGACGATCGACCCAGAGACCAAGACGTTCGCTCCTGAGCTTGTAAGCAGACCACTTCATCCACATGGTAAGTACTTCTAGTCTTTTCTCAGCACCAGAGCCTCGGGACGCACCCCGCCTCCTGACGCCGTACTACCTGCTCCACCCCGCTGCTCCGCCCCGCCGGGTATGTCAAAAATAAACGTCCCGTTAGTGCCCCTAGCACAGAGCTAGGATGCGTGGCTTTCACGTCCCAACCCATCACGCTGGCTGGCCAGCCCCCCCCAACATGCCAATTCCCTGCGCGCAGAAAATGCGACCCTCTTACTAAGCAAAGACACGATAGAGCCTGTCCCTCCAACCAAGATGAAGAAGGGTCTCTACAGCCCTTACTTCATCGTACCCAAGAAAGGCGGTGGCTTACAACCGATCTTGGACTTGCGAGTTTTCAACCAGGCTTTGCTCAAACTCCCGTTCAAAATGCTCACGCAAAAACACATTTGAACTTGCGTCTGGCATCTAGATTGGTTCGCAGGGGTAGACCTGATGGACACGTTCTTCCATGTCTCAATGTTGCCTCGACATCGACCCTTTCTACGGTTTGCGTTTGATGGCCAGGCGTATCAGTACATGGTCCTCCCCTTCGGCATGTCCCTGTCCCCTTGTGTCTTTACAAAGGTCGCAGATGCAGCCCTTGCCCCGCTCCGAGAAGCCGGCATCCGCATACTCAACTACCTCGATGACCGGCTCATCCTGGCCCACTCCCAAGAGTTACTATGTGCACACAGGGACCAGGTGCTCAGGCACCTCAGCTGTTTAGGGCTTCAGGTCAACTGGGAAAAGTCTCAATGTCAGCCTGCCTCTCCAACGAGAGCGCGCAGTCAGTGCTGGAATGCCTCGCCGCCGTCAGGCCAGGCACTGCGGTCCCTTTAAAACTTTTCCAGAAGTTCCTGGGGTATATGGCGTCCTCCGCGGCAGTCGCGCCTCTGGGGTTGATGCATATGAGACTGCTTCAGCACTGGCTCCAGACTCGAGTCCCGAGACGAGCATGGCGCAGTGGCACGCACAGTGTGATGGTCACCCCGCCTGCCGCCAAACATTCAAACCCTGGACAGACCTCTGCTTTCTGCGGGCAGGAGTCCCCTTCCAGCAGGTGTCCCGATGCGTCTTGGTCACAAGCAATGCCTTCAAATTGGGTTGGGGCGCCATGTGCATCGGGCACGCAGCCGCAGACTGTTGGAAAGGGGCCCTGCTGTGCTGGCACATCAACTGCCTAGAGTTGTTGGCTGTATTCTTTGCCCTTCAGAGGTTTCTCCCGCTAGTTCAGGGCAAACACGTCTTGATCAGATCAGACAGCACCACCACGGTGGCGTACATAAATCGCCACGGTGGCATGCGCTCCCGCCACATGTCACATCTCGCCTGTCATCTCCTCCTTTGGAGCCAGCAGCGACTCAAGTCCCCTATTGACCCACCCGGGCTTGGTTCTCGGACTTCGTACTCCTCGCGACAGACCTTCCCTGGCAAATTCCCCTGAGGAAAGACCTTCTTTCTCAGGGATGGGGCATGCTCTGGCATCCACACCCAGACCTCTGGAACCTCCATGTCTGGCCTCTGGACGGGACGCGGAAGATCTAGCTGATCTACCATCTGCTGTCGTAGACACGATCAACCAAGTCAGAGCCCCTTCTACCAGGCAACTTTATGCCCTAAAGCGGCACTTGTTCGGGAATTGGTGTTCTTCTCTGGGCGAAGACCCACAAAGGTGCGCAGTCAGGTCAGTGCTCTCATTTCTGCAGGAGAGGTTGGAAGGGAGGCTGTGCCCGTCCACCTTGAAGGTAAATGTAGCTGCTATTGCAGCCCACCACGACGCAGCAGACGACAAGTCTTTGGGTAAGCACGACTTGATTATCAGGTTCCCAAGAGGCGCCCGGAGGTTGAATCCCTCCCGGCCAAGCCTGTTCCCCTCCTGGGATCTCTCAGTGGTCCTCTCGGACCTTCAGAGACCCCCCTTTGAGCCGCTAGAATCAGTTTGACTCAGGACCCTCTCTCTAAAGACGGCCATGCTGATTGCGCTCATCTCCATCAAGAGGGTCGGGGACCTGCAAGCATTCTCTGTCAACGATACTTGCCTGGAGTTCGGTCCGGCAGGCACACATTTGATCCTAAGACCGCGTCCGGGTTACGTGCCCAAGATTCCTACCACCCCCTTCAGAGACAAGGTAGTGAACCTGCAAGCGCTGCCCCGGGAGGAGGCAGACCCAGCCCCTTCGTTGCTGTGTCTGGTACGTGCTTTGCGTACCTACTTGGACCGCACGCAGAATGTTAGACGTTCTGAGCAGCTCTTTGTCTGCTTTGGTGGACAGCAGAAAGGGAACGATGTCTTCAAACAGAGGCTCTCCCACTGGGTGGTGGATGCCATTTCATTGGCCTATTGCACCCAGGCCATGTCCCCCCCTTTGTGGGTCCGAGCACACTCAACAAGGGGTGTTGCCTCCTCATGGGCACTGGCCAGAGGCACCTCCCTGGCAGACATATGTAGAGCAGCGGGTTGGTCAACACTTAATACCTTTGCGAGATTTTACAATCTCAGGGTAGAGTCAGTTTCGTCCTGTGTTTTATCCACAGTATCCACTGCCCCCGGTCGCCGTGTCTGTAGCAACTCCTCCCTCTGAAGAGGCGGGATCTACCACCGCGCCACTTCCCACATGTGACCTAAAAGCCCATGTGGTTATTCACCACTCTTACCTCTCCCTCTCTGGGCAGGTGTGGTCTCTGCAGGGTCTTTTCCACCTGAAATAATAGGAAAACTGGGTAAGACCCCCTTCCCCGATGTGTGTAAGGGCCCCAGCCATTGACTCTATGTGTGAAACATAGAGAGAAAAGAGGCCCGGCTAGGCTCTGCCCGTTCCCAGGTTGGCAAGCATCGCCTTGTTCCCCTGTCTAGGGAAACTATAAGGATTCCGACGACTTTGTGGGTCGTTTTGGCACGTCAAGTACCTGCCCACTCCTGTGTCAGCAGTGCACGTACATGGCTCAGCGCATGGCGTGATTTAAATTGGTTCTCTGTTGAGCCGAGCCACTATTGTGGCCGGAACATTTCCGGCTCCTCAGAAAAATCCTGAATGAAACAGACACATTTCCCCGCCTTTATACCCATATATCTGGGGGCGGGACATGCAAATTCTGTCTGCCAACTTCTCATTGGCCTTTTTTTCATAGATCAGAGGTATATTCGGCGCTCAAGAGAGACCCCTAGTGTCGATTCTTCGACACAACAACTCGTTCCCTCCATCAGGGAATGGAGGTTACATCCGTAACCTAGGCGTTTAATACTTAGAACACATCTTAAGATCCCTTAGTTTGGATTTGCGCTCAATCTAGTGTTTTAAATGCAAGAATGTAACGCATGTTTGTGTTGTTGCTGCTGAAGGTTGTTTTCTTCAATGTATAAACTGCACATTGCTCATACTGCTGAAGGTTCACTTACTGCCCTCTGGAGTAAACAGGTGGTACTGCAAGCTTGCATTTCTCAGGAATCTTCCTTATATGGGGGCATTGCGATTAATTGCGTTTATTATTTTAACACATTGTTTTTTTATAAAATTAATCGCACTGAATTAACGCGTTAAATCGACAGCCCTAATATATATACACAAAATTAAAGATTTCTTGACTTAAGGCATTTTTAATTGATAAAATGTTGATGATGTTACTAATACAAATAAATAATTATATTTATTTTCCAGTAGTGTTTATATTTTTGAATTAATTGTGTAGCTAACTGTGATGGACATTTTCAAGAAATCTGAATTTCATTAACTTTTGTATGAGCAACAACATACTAAAACGACGCTAAATACAGACGACTTGTCCTGAGACAGAGTTTGAAATTAACAAGTTGGTCTCATACAAGCTAGGAGATTCTTATGTGTAACTAGACCAGTTGCTTTGAAATCATGTTTGAAATTAACAAATAAAAAAAAAAACCTATACAGAATCTAAAGTCAGCTTTTCAGTCATGTCCGACTCAAAAGAACCAAATGAACAGGTCCAAATGACTGTCAAAGTTTGCATAGGATTAAAGATGAGTTAGCTGCATATCGCGGCACCGTTTTGTGCTCCGTTCTGCATAACGCGGCGGCTCATTTTTGCTTATTGCGGCCCATTCGCCACTTTTCGCAGACGACCCACCTGACCGCTCTGTTCTCCCGCAGGCCAGTTCGCCCCTGATCGGCCACAAAGTGCATCGGCCATCGGAAAAATGCCCGGTATGCCAGATTTCCAGTCCAGCCCTAGTCATCACAGATGCATTTTCTGTGCTAATGCTAAATTTTCCTTTAAGGAAGTATGGGGTCAACACACCATTGATAATTTCAGTGCACTTGGTACAGTGCATCCGGAAATGTTTGGCTGCACTGGAATCCAGAAAAGCAGCCTTACATGCCTGATTAATGTGGTCACACGAGAGAATGGAACAATGCTTTGCAATAGCCATTGCCATTGTTGCCTCTGCCTGTTTCAACCACTTGGCTTCCCCAAAATAAAAGCAAAAAGCTTTGATAATTTTCTGACTCTGCAGTGCTTTATTTTCATGTTATGGTGTTCATCAGTCTTGTCAATTACTGAAAATTTTATGGAATAGCTAAATACAACTTAGTATTCTGCCTCCAATGAAGCATGGACACAATTCTGTACCTTCTGTATTCCACATTTCACATGTAGTGGTCATTATAACTAATGGGCCAGCAGTGGTGGCAGAGCTTATTAAAGTTCTACAGGGAGAGGACAGTGTGACAGGGCCTCTGGGAGTTAGTTTTAGGGCAATTTGAGGCTGGGTACTCTTACAGCAGGTGCAATTGTTAGTTCTGTGTCCTGCCAAATACATTGCTGACGCTTGGCCCAGAACACAGTATGACACTGTATTTCACTTGTCATGCCCACTGTGTCTAAACATTTAATCTTTTCATCTCCTGTCTCTTTCTCACTGTTTGTCTTCTCTCATGTAGCACTCATGATCTGATTTGTATTGATAAGTATAATATGACTTTTTTTGTTTGTTTTAGATTGAGTTCAGACTCATGTTGCTCCAAACCTGTATAACTTGCTTTCCTCCATGGAACAATAGACAGAATGTTAGCCACAGTCACCCTTCACTGACCTGCAAAGGGTGGTGCGAACGGCCAGAAACATCATCGGAGGTGAGCTTCCCTCCCTCCAGGATATATATAACAGACGGTGTGTGAATAAAGCTCGGAGGATTATCAAAGACTCCAGCCACCCGAGTCATGGGCTGCTCTCACTGCTTCCATCAGGCAGGCGGTATCGCAGCATCAGGACCCGCACCACCCGACTACATGACAGCTTCTTCCCACAAGCAATAAGACTTTTGAACACATGATCTCTCACGATCAACAATCAGCACTGCACTTTATTAATCCTCATTTGTCAATATATTCTCGCTCCCAATTCAGTTAGTGTATATATATATTTATACCCTTATCTAGTGTATGTGTATTCTTCATTGTGTGTATTGTGTACATTTGATATGTAAATTGTTGTGTAGGTATGTGTACATTTGTTATGTAAATTGTGTTGTGTAAATATGTTGTTATTGTAAAGTGGTTTATGTCTCGTCACTGTCATTACTGCAATGTTGCTCGGAACTGCACACAAGAATTTCACCTGCTGTTGCACTCGTGTACACAGTAGTGTGACAATAAAGTGATTTGATTTGATTTGACTGATATTGTATGGAAAAAAAAATGCAAATGAATGTGAATGGTGACTAAGACTAAGGTCTCCTTTTGCGTTCTATGGG
This sequence comes from Moxostoma hubbsi, assembly GCA_032164185.1. Lineage (NCBI taxonomy): Eukaryota > Metazoa > Chordata > Actinopteri > Cypriniformes > Catostomidae > Moxostoma > Moxostoma hubbsi. The sequence continues at coordinate 25,963,126 of JAVLUX010000002.1, read as the reverse complement.
TTTGAAACAACATGAGTCGAGTAAATGATGACATTTTCTTTTTGAGTAACTGTATTCCCTTTAGGGCTGTGTAGACTGATGTGAACTTTTAATTCAACAGAAAGCTGACACATGGATCAGGGCAGTCTCACGTTCCTTTCATACTGACCTCGGACCATAAGCGGCGTATATTTTTCAACGCACATATTAACAGGTTATAGCATTCACATAGGAAGCATTAGCAGCACGCTGGAGCGGTGAGTGAGCGGCAGTGCAGTGGGAGTTTGCCATCAAGTCTATTTTTGCTGCACTGCTCACACTGAGTTAAAGTGCCAGTGCACTGTTGATGGACTTTTTGAAGATGTCTATTAATCATGAAGAGAATAAGCATGTATTTTTAGCCTAATATGTTATTTGTATTAATTACAGCTCGTAGGAAAACAAAATAAATAGTGTTTTATAATTTAAAACTATAGTATACTACTGTAAGTCATAGCATTAAACAAAAAAAAAAACAAAAAAAAAAACATAGACTATTAAATAGAAAGCAGGTCTAAAGAGTTAAAAACAACACACAGCACAGTGCTAACAGCTGAGGTAAACAAATGCATGTGACAGCACCTGTGGCCATTAATTCAAAACTTACCTCAGTCTTGTAGTGAATTGAAGTGCTCTATTACTCTGAACTTTTTACAGGATTAATTAACAAAGGAAAAATCATGGGATGCTGTTCCTGGCTTCTGGAGAAGATGGTGTGTTAACATATTGGAAGTGCATTTTGTGAGGGAAGTACTCAACACTCAAAAGTTTTGGATGTTCTTTGAACAAAAAGATACAGCTATTAAATGGTTGTGCATAATAATTTATTTCTGGCTATATTATTAAGCTATACATTATTAGTAAGTGTGACTGACGCAAACCGAGCGATTAAACCATCAGTCTTCTCTTTTGCAAAACAATGTTCAGGCTAATCATCCTCCCTCTTCCACTAAATAATCATGTTTAAAAATGAGCAGAGCTCATTGTGTTGGCTGTAACAACATGAAATAATTCTACAAGGCTGCATTAGATTACACTAGCATCATGTCAATACGATTTCATGATGATCATGTTTGTGACACATAACAATAGCTCACTCCTGATAACCATTTTATAACATTATTTTCCATGTAGAGCGCAGCAGTTTCTTCAGCAGAAGCACTGCTGGTGTAATAGCACACGTTTGTTTGCAGGGACATTGTCACGACGCACTGCTTCAGTTCGGCTCATGCACTGTTTTGGCTTGCTATGTGAAAGAGGCGTAAGGAGGAAGATGTCACTGTAGCAACTTTTTGCCGGTATCATGAAAATGTCCTTGTCATTCCGTTCTCACCTCAGTTTGGACGATTACAATTTAGCCTCATCAATCTTTGGATTTATTTTGCGTGTTGAACTGCAATATGTTTTATTACTTTTAAAGATATTAGTGAAGTTACATTATACTATAATATTGATAATGTATGCACACAGATACAGTTGTCGTTATACAGTTAATGTGTTATTGGATAAATATGTAATATTGTTATTCATTTGACATGTTATTTCACATCACTGAAGTCAGAGCTGTTGGCATTTAAGTGTTACAGTGGATGGGGAGACGGATTGTTGCATACAAACTTAAAATTTGTCTCCACCTTAAAATGATCTGCTCCTCATACAAAGTTATCACACGGCACTGGGATGTAATTTTTTTTCTCTCTTCTATAATCTTTTTTTTTTCTCTTCAAAAACATATTTTTTTTCTCTTAATTTCTTTTTTTTTTTTTTTTTTTTCAAAATTATTATTTTCTTTTTTTAAGAGAGAAAAAAAAATTAGACAATTTTTTTTTTCACCTTGCGGTTCAGGGCTTCTGTAGTGGAGAGATTTATGGTGTTGATCGGCAGTCATGGCCATCGGATGTGGTGCTCTGGAGAGTGACGAAGAACGGGGTCCGGGCAGAAACCATGAATTTCACTCCTGATAGTTCTGCCTGAGCAAACCAAATGATAAAATGTCACAGGAAGAGGGAAATAGATTTTGACAATCTTTTGTTAAATATATTTATATATAATTTATAGTTATGAAATATTAGTGAATGATTTCTTTTGTTCTGTTTTTTTTTATTATTTTTTTTTTTTATAAATGTTAAGTGTCGTGTTAATATTTATGTTAATATTTGTCCCCTATTGTGTTTAAGTGGGCCTGCCATCTTCCTTATAAGCTTGGATGTTGTCTTAGTAAGGAGGTCAGTTTCCTTTACAAAAAGATTCACTTATGATACTGCGCTGAGAAAAGCGCTTTGGGAACATCTTCTAGTTGTGACCAGCTGTGAATATGTGTGCAACGTGTCAATGAACATTGACCGTGCATATTTTCTTTTTAGATTAATATTTTTCCACCGTGGAAGTAAGGTAACATTAGTTTACATAGGTGAGTTTAGAGTTAGCCAGTTTGCTATCAGCCAAAACTGATGAGCATTGCTAACTTTCTGGCTCAAACTGAAACAATCAGGAAGTAATATTTAGATGTTGATGGTTTTTTAAAGTGTGCTTAGCAAAAAAAAAAAAAAGATTAAATTTTGCTAGCTAACAAACATGAGCAAGCTAGTAAGTCATTAATCAAATACTAACCAAACTTTCAGTTATGCACTGGAAAATATCTAGCCTTAGCTAACAAAGCATAAACTTTCCTTCTTTATTGATGTTGGTGGTGATTAGGGTAGTGCTACATTCTGCAAATTTATGGGCAATGCTGCAGGCAACAAGCAATCAATGCTCATTTATCAATGTTGACCTCAAGTCATCACTGCTTTATTCTCTGTTACACGATGTTGACCTCAGACCATCATATCAATGTTGACCTTAGGTCATCACTGTTCTATTCTCTGTTACGTGATGTTGTCCTCAGACCATCATATATATGTTGACCTCAAGTCATCACTGCTTTATTCTCTGTTACATGATGTTGACCTCAGGTCATCACTGCTTTATTCTCTGTTACGTGACGTTGTCCTTAGACCATCATATCAATGTTGACCTCAAGTCATCACTGCTTTATTCTCTGTTACATGATGTTGACCTCACGTCATCACTGCTTTATTCTCTGTTACAAGATGTTGGCCTCAGACCATCATGTCAGTGTTGACCTCAGATCATCACTGCTTTGTTCTCTGTTACGTGATGTTGTCCTCAGACCATCATATCAATGTTGACCTCAAGTCATCACTGCTTTATTCTCTGTTGTTGACCTCAGACCATCATATCAATGTTGACCTCAAGTCATCACTGCTTTATTTTCTGTTACACGATGTTGACCTCAGACCATCATATCAATGTTGACCTCAGGTCATCACTGCTTTATTCTCTGTTACATGATGTTGACCTCACGTCATCACTGCTTTATTCTCTGTTACACGATGTTGACCTCAGACCATCATATCAATGTTGACCTCAGGTCATCACTGTTCTATTCTCTGTTACGTGATGTTGTCCTCAGACCATCATATATATGTTGACCTCAAGTCATCACTGCTTTATTCTCTGTTACATGATGTTGACCTCAGGTCATCACTGCTTTATTCTCTGTTACGTGACGTTGTCCTTAGACCATCATATCAATGTTGACCTCAGGTCATCACTGCTTTATTCTCTGTTACGTGATGTTGTCCTCAGACCATCATATAAATGTTGACCTCAGGTCATCACTGCTTTATTCTCTGTTATGTGATGCTGTCCTCAGACCATCATATCAGTGTTGACCTCAAGTCATCACTGCTTTATTCTCTGTTACTTGATGTTATCCTCAGACCATCATATCAATGTTGACCTCAGACCATCATATCTATGTTGACTTAAGGGCACGTCAAGTTCAATCTTGGGATACCTCAGTAAAAGCATCCCTTGCGAATGCATATCTGGAAATCTCAGAGGTCTTTTCTATTAAATCTATCACAACTCCTGTGCAAATATTGCTTTTGGATTCTCTTTGATTTCTCACTTTAGAAGTGATTGGTGCATGTTCACAAATACTGACCGATTTGTCCTGGGGCATAGGAAGAACATACATGTATCTTAGTTCTAATAAAGGGGTGACATTCCCTTTTAAGTGACTGAAAGGTTTAGGTAGTTAATAAATTTTTGTAGACTGTCCCACATTGCAAACGAGTAACCTTGGCATGAGTTCTGACATATCTTTGAACAGAAGGGACAGTTATAGCCATGTTGGAGGCCATAGGGAAACCTATGGCCTGTTGCAGTGAGGAAGAGATGGAGGAGGACAAGGAGGAAGAGCAGCATGAGAAACAAAATGAAGAAAGAGATAGGGAAGATGAGGGAGAGGAGGAGAAAGAATGGAAAGTGTACATCATCGATATGATGGTCTGAGGACAACATCATGTAAAAGAGAATAATGCAGTGATGACTTGAGGTCATCATCGATATGATGGTCTGAGGACAACATCATGTAAAAGAGAATAATGCAGTGATGACTTGAGGTCATCATCGATATGATGGTCTGAGGACAACATCATGTAAAAGAGAATATTGCAGTGATGACCTGAGGTCAACATTGATATGATGGTATGAGGACAACATCATGTAACAGAGAATAAAGTAGTGATGACTTGAGGTCAACATTGATATGATGGTCTGAGGTCAACATCACGTAACAGAGAATATTGCAGTGATGACCTGAGGTCAACATTGATATGATGGTCTGAGGACAACATCATGTAAAAGAGAATAATGCAGTGATGACTTGAGGTCATCATCGATATGATGGTCTGAGGACAACATCATGTAAAAGAGAATATTGCAGTGATGACCTGAGGTCAACATTGATATGATGGTCTGAGGACAACATCATGTAACAGAGAATAAAGCAGTGATGACTTGAGATTAACATTGATATGATGGTCTGAGGACAACATCATGTAACAGAGAATAAAGCAGTGATGATTAGGTCAACATTCATATGATGGTATGAAGACAACATCATTTAACGGAATAAATCAATGATCTCAGCATATTGGATAGATTTTTGACCCTAGCTCTCACACACTGTTGCTTGTTGCATGCAGCATTGCCCATAAAGTTACAGAATGTAGCACTACCCTAAGCTCCACCAACATCAAGAATGGAGGAAAGTTTAAGCTTTGTTAGCTAAGGCTAGATATTTTGCTAGTGCATAATTGAAATGTTTAGTTTTGGCTTGGTGGCTTTTGTTGTTTTTTTAGCAAGGCACGCTTTAAAAAAACCCTCAACATCTAAATATTACTTTCTGATTGTTTCAGTTTGAGCCAGAAAGTTAGCAATGCTCATCAGTTTTGGCTGATAGCAACCTGGCTAACTCTAAACTCACCTATTAAAACTAATGTTATCTTACTTCCGTGGTGGAAAAATATTAATCTAAAAAGCAAATATGCATTTTATTATCATCATAATAATAAAGCAGTAGTAGCAGAGTAGAGTAAATTAATAAGAAAATATGAAAACTTTGATGTTGTTCTCACCTTGCAACTCAGTTTTTTGTGTGTATGTTTTTTTTTTCTCCATGAATCGGTAGGGGAGCAGGGCTCTGGGTGATGACATCACACACTTTGATTGGCTGAGGCAGTTGTTGTCCCATGGACATCATACAAAATGTTGGTCCACTTAGCAAAATCAGGACGTGCATGTTGAGGCATCAAGGATAAGCACACATAAGCACACACAAGAACCAATTTGAAAAAGAAACAGATACAAATGCAAATCTATAGCAAAACCAATTCAGCTTCTATATAACACTCCTCCTCTGTTGTAAACAACAGTGCGCTTCCGATTTTTTTGTATTTCATGCATCAGTTCTCGCATGAACTTGCCAAAACACTTACATCACGTGAAAGGCTGCGTGACCTCGACCATCATGAATGTACATAACACAGCTGGCCAGAAGCAAAAATATGCATGCTATATATGTTTTGTAAACCTTGAAAATTTTGGCCCCCATTCACTTGCATTGTATGGACCTACAGAGCTGAAATATTTTTCCAAAAATCTTTGTGTTCTGCTGTAGAAAGAAAGTCATACACATCTTGGATGGCATGAGAGTACGGAGCCCCTTAAGTGACAATTGAGGAAAATAATCCCGAGATTATGCATATGCATAAGAAACTTTCCAGTGTGCATGAGAAAACGTTTGCATGCTCACACGTTACAATTTCTGGTGTATGAATATCTAATTTCCTTCAGTGCCATCTCACGGAGAAATCAAGTGCATGGGTGCGCATGAATTGATAGAGAACATTTTTTAACTTGGCCAAAAATGATAATACACTTGCATAAATTGTATGGTGACCATTTATGAGTATTTCCTTGTATGTGGATAATGTGGCCATTTATATGGATTCACGATAATCCTGATGTAACTGATGTAATGATGCATTAAACCAGGGGTTTCCAAACTTTTTCTACAGGGGCCAGATCCAAAGAGAAATAATGTAATGTTTAATATGTGTTCATGTATTTCATGTTTTTTTTATTTTGAAAAGTTTAGTTCCTGGTCATGTCACGTGGTTCCCTTGTCATGTGATTTCATGTTTCCCTCCATTTTCATGTGTCTTGTTTTCATTGGTTTATTGTTTAATTAGGTTATTATCAGTTCTAGTTTGTAATTGGTTTTAGTTTATTAGTCTTGTTATCTTGTTTATAGTTCTGTCTGTTCATTGGTTAACTTGTTATTTTTTTCACAATGTCTGTTTATGTTTGCCATTGTGTCTTGTCTAGATTTGTGAATGCATTGTTGTTGTTTTGGTCTAGTCTAGTCTAGTCTAGTCTAGTCATGCCAAGCCAAGCCAAGCCAAGCCAAGCCAAGCCAAGCCAATCAAAAGTTTATGTTTAGTTCTTGTTTATTTTTAGGGTTTTTGGAATTCATGTTTTGTTTAATAAACTGCATTTGGGTTCGCCACAAATATGATGTAGTGGCCTGCAACGTTGTAATAATAATAATAATAAAAAAGGCTAGCTATTTCATCATCTTTATATTGCATGCGAAATATTATGCTAGTTTTAGTCACATTTGTGTTAATAAAGGATATTTCTCTCACCAAGGATACTTGTAATAGAACGGTGATGCAGGTTCAAAAATTGCCCCTGAAAATTAAATCCAGTGGCCAATTATCCACCCATTTATGGAAAAGTTCATTTCTAACAATGCAGTAATGTAACATATTATAGCCATTAAACATTCAACAACAAAACGCAATACAAACCCAAATCTCTGTATACATTATACAAATAAATGGTGTTTTCCTGGATGTAAAATTTTTAAGAATTGTCAAATGCAATGTGAAAACATTAATGGTTTACAACAAAATGTGGTCATTTTATTAGTCAATGACACACTTTAATTCTGGCATCATCTGACAATGTTTACAAACATGGCTACTCAGATCTGACCATGTGTTTGTTGCATTACAGTACATTGTTTAAAAAAATGGCAAGATTTACAGAATAAATTAAAATTGAAGTGCACAAGAAACTGGTCTAAGTCTTAATTTTCATTATAATCAAACAGGAATAGATTTTCCTAGCTGTATTGTTGGATAAAATGTACAAGTGTATAAATATACATATAAAGCGTATTTATATACATATAAATAGGGATCTCCCAATATCACTTTTTTGAGAACCAATGCTTCATTTTACTGATATCGGTAATGGGTCCTGTACTGGAACTCAAGTGACAATGACATGTTAAGTGAGGGCACACAGGAGCTTTCAAACCTGTTCTGTGCCATTTGCTTAGGGGTAATTAACATTACCAATGCTTTGCCTCCCAAATGGCCTCATTAATTAATTTCCACTCACTCTCACATGACTAATGTTTGCTAATTTGATGGCTTGGTTTAATTCATTATCTTGCAAATTTAGCATTGTATTTATGAACCGCCATTCTTTTTTCATTCATTTTAGGTATTATATTTACTTATTCTTGAATCTACTTTTTTTTTCTCTGTTGATGTTATATATATATATATATAGAGAGAGAGAGAGAGAGAGAGAGAGAGAGTTGTTTTGAAGGTTATCAGTGTTGATGATTCGAAGGATGAGAGAAACCCCATGGACAACCCCAATATGCGCATTAAGATCAGAGGGACTGTCCCGAGATGTGAAAGAGATCGAGAGAGAGAGAGAGCGAGAGAGAGAGATTGGTAAGGGAGGGGGAGTGTGAGAGAAAAGATCCTTTTTGACATGCACAGTGTGTGAGAGTCTACCAATCTGATTACCTCCCAAATGCCAATGAGAATCTAATAGGAGGAAAAGGAGGAGGAGAAACATCATGCACACATTAATCCATAACTGGCTGGGTGAGCCGTTTTAATTTCTCAAGCACAAGAAAAATCCATAATCATTACGTTTTTCCACCAGCCTCTAATAAAAAAAAAAATGCTTTATTGGAGCAAAACTGATAAGGTCACCTTAGAAGCAAGTATTTTTTTCCTAGGACAATTCTAGTCTCCTTGATTTTGGCTCAATAATTACTGTCATTCTAATAGGTTGTTAATATGCACATTACACATAAATGCACAATGCTATATTTTAAGTGTGGCTAGCTTTGCATAGCAGAAGTTGGAATCAAGAAGCGTGAGCAGTTTTGACGTGCATGCACAGATTTATATCCTTATTTCATCACACAGATTGCATCAGGCTAAAACAGAGATATTAAAGGTGCACTTATGCTTAAAAAACATATATACATGCAACACGGTGGTGTAATCGACAATTGTAAATGTGTAAACGTGCATTTCAACAGTACACGTTTCTCTTTGTATTAAAATCCTTTCAATCACCTTGCAGTTCAACTGTAACACAAAGAGCAAGCAAATGTAAATGTAATTATTTAAGATGATTGTGGATTGCATTCATTAAAATGTGACATTTACCACACTGGCAACGGTATATCTGCTTTCTGTCTTCTAAGTGTTTCACTCTGTTGGTGCATGGGGAATGTTACCATCGTCATTTAAAAATATATGCTTTACATTTTATAACATTTAGTTTGTCACATAATCATTGAGCTTAAACAAAGGAAAATCCCCTTTTATATATCTGACTTCTATACTAGCATATTAAACTAACATGTTGCAGACAGATTTAAGAACTTTAGTCATTATGTTTTACTGCACCTTCATTGGAAATAAAGCAAAAGTAAAAAGCTTGTAAGACATATGTTCAAATAAGTAAAAAGAAAAACAGTTTTCTGCACTCCCTGCATAATGTCAGCAGAATACAAGGTTATATTACAAAAAACTTGAATCTAAAACCAGTGCATCCTTTTGAAAATTAATTTAATTTCAAAATATGTCTTATGTGATGGGATTAAGAAAACAGAATGTCCCCTAACCCTAACCTCTAGAAAGATGTAGAGTGATTCTTTAAGATACAATTTCCTGCTAGGAAGAGCACTGTAGTCAACATAGAGATGTAAAGTGTTCTCGACTTTAATCTGTGTCGTCATGTGGTTGCCTTCTGAATTGATCCCAATAGGGATAGGAATTCTGTTTGAATGAAATAAATTACATTTAATGTTAGCCTATAATTTCTGACCACTGCAAAAAAGCTGGCTGTGATTGTGTAAAGAAACTGTATCACTTAATCTGGATGCTAAAATATGTTCTCAAAATTTTAAGAAAAAACAAACACCATGATCTATGTTTGTTTGTGGGCAAGTAATGTAGTAACATGTAGTATGAGTAGTCCTTCCCATAAAGCTATCACTTCTCCTTCACACCCTTCTCCCTCTTTTCTATCACTAGGCTCAAGTCACACTTAAAGTTCACAAAGAATGTTCAGTATATGTTTTGTAGCACATGGACCAATCCGACACACAATTATTCATTATTTAATGAATAATTCAACAGACGTCTCAAGACCATAACAAGCAAAGGTCCAAGTAGGCCCAAGCAGACTCTTAGATGTCCCACTGATCATTATCAGCTTTTACTCTAACTTTGCTGACACTGGTCCAGCAACTAGTGGACCTCAGAGAGATTCCAGGTGGTGGAAGATAGCCACATGCAAAAGCAAAGGGAGTAATTTACTCCATTCCCCCATAGGAAAGACACATCCTTGAGTGACGCCCTGCACATTGGTGTAGTTCACCTCCTTATCACATACATTGTATGTTTGTTATATTAATCAGAGCATATAGAGGCACAAACAGCCAGCTTACTCAAATCATGCAAATGAGTCAGCTTCCAAAGGAACTTTTCCAAGTGGAAAATTGCAACTTTCTCATTGGTCAAGTCAAACTCGAGAGGAGTGACCTCCCTCAGGAGTTAAAGGGCACTGTCGGAGTGACTTCCCACTGTCTTCTCTCTTCACTCTTCCTTTTTCTGCTGGTTGCTGGGCATGTGGGTCATGAAACACCTGGTGCAACCGCGAGGTCGCGGGCTGGCAGGCCTCAAACACATGAAGCCATGTGTAACTTCCTCGACCATAAGGGAGTCAAACTTACAGTGCAAGTTCATCATCATTTCTACATTCACCATGGAAGAAACTGATTGCAACTTCAACACCATCGACTCAAGCTGGTTTAGTATAAGCAGTGAACCCCTTTGTTAGCAAAGGTGCTTTGAAGTAAGAAACTGATGGTTCTTTTAAGATGGTTAAATGACACTTTTCTTAGATTAATTCCCCTGATCTGTTCCGGTTTCATTCACTTTCACTTTTCCATTTCCCATGTATGCATGATTTGTGTGAATTGGTGCGTTCACGTGCTATGGTAAATATGATATTTTCCACTTGTGAACTGGTATTTACCAGTGTGTTGCGTTCAAGTGCTTTTGTTGTCGTAATGTGGTAAAAAGATGGAGATACACACACACACACACACACACACACAATTGCAATCTTGACATCGCAGCCTGTTCATTATGCTGCGTTCACACCAAACGCGAATAGAGCGTAGTATAATAGTATCGCTATTTAGAGTTTTATTTATTTTTATAACGTGTATTCTCCGTGTAAATTCGTGTACCGGACCGCGCCGTTTCGATTCAATACGAATGTACCGTTCCACCCCTAGTTAACAGTAGCAAAAAAGGTTTGGTTTTGTACAATGCTTACCATTCAACACTCTCGCGATGCTCTCCGCCATTTTGAAAAGGTCAAAGGTTATCTCATCTCGGCAACTCGGGCATCAAAATATTCTACGAGTTGCCCAGTGGAAAATACCACATGAGGGGGTGTTCATGTGCATTTTCCACATCGGCTTTTGGTATTTACCATAATTACCATAGCACGTGAACGCACCATATGTGTGTGTTTAAATTAGTTATGTGTTTGTGATTTAGTTAAATAAAGCTTTTGTGTGCATTCTTGTGAGTTGATTTTGGTCTGATTGTAAATCAACATCAATTTAACGATTTGATCACAGCTGCATGCTAAGAAAGAGTTATTTTTCTGTGGCCATAAAAAATATCCTTTCCGAGAGTTGATAGACGATCAATACTGAGTGTTTGCTGGACGAACAGATTAATTGATTGTAATACTAATTCAGCTAGTTCATTCTATTAACTGATCCAAATATTTATAATGAATTGTAATGAGTTATGATTAATTATTTATATTTACCTTTTAAAGATAATTTGACTATGGTATATTTTGATAAATAAACTCATCCCTGTTTTTAAAAGATTTAGCTTCAAACTATGTTATCACAGATTACTTCTTGTAGCCTGTGATCTTCTGTAGGCCTTTCTATACCCCATGAGTGTCATTGGCTTTGAGTTTATTTTCCATGTTGGTCTTATCCAAGTCATATTTCACAGATTTGTACAGTTCCTTGTCTCCACTCTTGAATGCTGTATGCTTGTTTCTCCATAAGCATTTTATCTCTTTACTAAACCATGTCTTATTGTTCCTGTATATGATTACTGTCTTAGAAGGGATACACACAGTCTCCACACAATTTATGTAGGAAGTGATCTGTATACTCATCCAGATCATAACAATACTCCTTAAAAAAAGCCAGTTGGTAATCTCTAGGCAGTCTGTTAGCCGTTCTATTGCCTGAGGAGAGCATTTGAAAACATGCTGTGAAATTGGTCTAGAACACTATTGAGCCTAATGGCCACGTTGATCTGCTGTTTATATCTTGACATGGTCTTCCTCATATCTACATGATTAAAGTCTCCAAGCATCAGTAATGTAATCTGGATAAGCATTTTCTAACTGCATGACATGGTCTAACAACTGTGTTACTGCATCAGCAGCTGATGCTTGAGGTGGAATATAGACAGCAACCAAAATAATAGAAGTAAAGTCTCTGGGTAGATAAAACAGTCTACACTTAACTGCAAAGTGGTAATGCATGATGTTGAGATTACCTTTGTGTCTGTAGCCCACCACTGGTTTACATAGAAACACACACCTCCACCTTTGCTTTTAAGTGAATCTGATGTGCGGTCAGCCCAGAACAAAGAGAGTCCCACCTGCTGTACTGCTGAGTCTGGGATGTTCCCATTCAACCAGGTCTCTGTGAAACACAATACCGAGCAGTCCGCCATGTCCTGTCTGTTGTTTAGAAGAAGGGTCAAATCCTCCTGTTGGTTGATGAGGGAACAGACATTGTAAAATAAAAAAATGTTTTCTAAGCCGAACTAATGCCTGGTTCTTCTCCCTCTCTTCCTTGTTCTGACACTTTATTCTGACGCGTTATGTGCTAGCCTCTCTGCTCACTGTGTCCAAGTTCCCAATGACAAATCATCCGAGTAGAAGTTTAACTTGGGCCGATGTTCAGTCATATAGTGATGTGCAGTAATTCCAGCATGCCATATGACAACACACTCTCCTTGTGATCCACACAAAAACATGAAAACACCACACAAAAGATTGAGTAGAACAACACCATGTTGCCATAGGATGGTGCCATCTTTAATTTAAGTTCTTTATAATATTAGTCTATAATATAACTTTAACCTCTGTCTATGATTGGAATATAGAGTTTGTGACCATGAGATTCATGACACCGAATGGTGTGAGATGTTGTGTGGCACAAGGTACAAAAGGAGCGAGTATAGCTGTGACTATATATGTCTTATGTGTATATATATATATATATATATATATATATATATAAATATTATAATAATAAAATAATAAGATCAGCTGCAAAAAGCTTAGTCAAAAAGAATCTCTGCGAAATTGAGATGTTCTTTGAATCGGAGACAGATGCATAAATTGATGAACACATAAAACATTTATCATCTAAAATCTTATGATTTGAAATCATAAACGCATCTAACTTCACATTTTTTTTTGTTTTTATTTTTGTATTTTTCCTAAAAACAATATTATCACTTAATGGAATCCCAAGGATGATGGAGTATGTAAGTCCACCACTATGAAACAAGTATCAGTTATAACATCCTTTAACCTTCCAAACTAATTTCTGCTAACACTAACCACTGCGTAAAACATATAAGGGGAGAAACTGGCACTTAAATGATAACACTTCATTTCATATACGTTTTAATGGACACTTCTTTGATAGTATTGAGGTCTAAGGGGCATGAAACACCTCAAATTATGATGAAATCTGCATTGTAGGATATAAAAGGTAATGCTTGGTGTAGAGAGTAATCACTTTTTTTTTTTTTTTTTTGTGAAATCACTTGTTGAGGTACCAGGCGCAATATAAAAGACATGTCTCTTTTACACGCTTTGGGAAGAACTGTGAAAGTAAGGAAAAGGCTTCAGATCACATTAAAGATCTCTAATTGGTTGTTAAAAAGTTGTTAAAATTGGTCAAAAATAATATTTTGACTGAGTCGAAAGACATGCTTCAATGTAAATTTGAGGGCCTTTTTATATGTTGAAAAGACAAGTGCCTGATCGGTGTGTAAATGTACCGTATATTGAGGGACACATTTAGATAACAGCCTGAAACAGAGTTAAAAGGTTAATCATCTAATCTCTTTCTGAGACTGACATGAAACATGACAGGAATTGTGCTGAAGGACTCATCTGTTGGAATGCCATCACTGATGGAATTGTTCAGATATGACAAATAATATGAGACAGGTAAATGGCCCACTGAAAATCCATCTCTGTGGCTTTGTGTACTAGTGAACAGTGTCTGTGGACATCAGTCAGAGAAGAGAAATGGCTTGCAGCAGCATTGCCTGCTAATAATTCATATTGTGATGGCATCTGGAGCAACCATGTCTGTGAAATGGACAGCATGTTTATGAAAAACAGTTAGCTGCTCATCATGCCTCTTTATTATGCATAATGATAAAATAAGGGTAATTTCACTGATGATCAGAGAATATGTATACATAACATGTAGGATTATCAATCACTTGTCAAACACACACTTACAATAAATATACAGAGTGACTATTTGCACTAGGTGTAAATACCACCTGCCACACAGCACAGCTATTTGCTCTCTAATAGTCTGGTCAAAAAACAGAAACTGAATACAAACTGTGCCCCTAGTGTCATTGCAGTGGCGTGGTGTGTAATTACATGTGGATGTGCCGTTTTATTTTTCGTGTGGACTACCTGGGTTTGATTCAACCTTTTGTCCCACCTTTTCTCATCCTGTTTCCTGTCTCCGCCATTAATATTTCCTTTAAAACTACTTATAAAAATATATGAAAATTAATATTAAGGTTGATTTCCTTGCATTATTTGGTTACAGTGAAGGTTTGATCAGGGTAAAACTATGGCTTTGATATAGTAATATTGTAGTGACCATGTTTTTTGGAAGAAACCATAGTTTTCCTCCATGTTTTTTGGAGGAAACCATAGTTTTAATGCAATTAACCATGGTGTTACTACAGTAATATGGTGTTTATATAGTAACCATGCTAGATTTTGTGCTAACTATGATTTTACCACAAAATTCCATGGAGATACTATGTTTACTGTAGTAAAAAATCTCTGTCACGTGAAGTGTAACCCTGGTTCCAAAAGGGAACAAGACGCTGCATAATCTCTATGGGGACATGCCCTGAGTGTCACATTGTCTGAAGTCCTTATACAATCATTCCAATTTATTGAACACCACTAGGGAGCTACGTCACAATCTCCATAAAGGTGCTCGCTTCACGCTAGGGATGTCACGATGTGAATTTTTGTTGGGTACGATTATTGTCTGATAAAAAAATCACGATTTCAAGATTTTTACGATTATCTGCAAATTGACCTATTATAAAAACAATAATAACAATAAAAACCTCAACAAACATATCACAACTTAAGTTTTATTGCAGTATTTGTTAGGACATGCAGTTATATATATTCCTACTTTTAACTGAAAGCAAATAGGTAAAGTATTTGTATTTAAGTAGGTGCAATTTTCTCTATCTGCCCTCTGACATTAAAACGTACAGTACCTTTTAAACAAAAAAGTATGTACACCCTTTCAAAAAATAAAAATACATTTAAATATAAATTAAAAATAAATAACCAAAACAACTATAACTTAAACCATATGTTTAAAATAAAATGGTGTCAGGCTAGGATAACCTTCTTTCTTTATTCAGTAAAATAACGATCAACCAGATAATCACAGCACTTTTACGCTCACTGAAATCTTATTCAAGAATGAAAAACTATTTGGAGGCATTGCATTCACAATATAAAGCTGAACCCCTCCTCTTTTAAACTTAAGATGTACAACTCTTCAGATTTACAGTTTAAATTCAGTGTTTGACTTGACCAAAAGGTAAGTAGTACACTACATATAATATTTGCTGTGTTTGTAAAATTATTACCTTCACCTGGGCATGAATCTCTGGATGGTGATCCCTTAGATGCTGGAACATGTTAGATGTGTTCACTGCTTTTGTTGACACTTTTCGTCTGCACGTTTTGCATACTGGATACCCTTCTTCAACAACTCCTGTGTCATTTAATTTGCATTTAATTTAATTTGCTTCTATGGCGGATACAACTCTGGGAGATCACGTTGTTCCACCATGTTTTCATTTTGAGAGTTTCACGTGCGCTGAAAGTCACGTTCTTATAGCTCTCATGTTATCATAGTAACAGCCTCACAGACCAGCCAAGCAGAGGGCAGGGCAAATGCGCAGCACAAGTAGTTAGAACCATGGTTTTTGTTCCATTTTTTAACCACAGCTTCCAAATTCTTACGGTTTAATAACCGTGACCATTTTAATCGCGGTTAATTGTGAAATCAGGTAATCCCTACTTCATGCAATTGCATAACATTTTCTTCAGGAAGGCATGAGCCTATGTAGCTACAAGAGAGTATGGCAAGCTTACGCAGCATCTCATTCCCTCTCAGGGAACCAGGGTTAAACTTCATATAATGAGACGTTACCTCTAGAGGGACTCAAGCTGCATAATCGCTATGAGGAATGATGTACCTTCATGCCATGCGAATTGAAGCTGCCAACTGTCTGAACTAACTAAAGTGTCTTAATAAGAGAGAAGAGAACAGAGAGAATCTGTGAAGCAGGAGTTAAACTGTCATCCAGATTATAAAATCGGAGAAGACCACCCTGTCACCATACAAATGTCTTCCAATGATGCACCTCTAGCCAGATCCTCAAGCCCATGAGGATGCAATGCTCCTCATAGAATGGGCTCCAATACCCGAATGCAAATGTAAACCATGCACTTCATAAACACTAGTAATTGCATAAAAAAGCCAATGACAGTCTTTGCTTGGACACCGAAACACCTCTGTTGCAGCCACCAAAGCACACAAACAACTGCTCCGACTAAAACCACTGGCTAGTGTGGTCAACATAAAGGGCAGTGAACTGGAAGCTTTATACTGAAGTATAAAGCTTCCTGGTTGATGGAGCTCTAGCATTCATAATGGTATCAACCACTGCAGGGGATATGCAATCATTCAAAAGAGCACCCCATACTGGCCAATATGTTGCTACTAACAGAAGCCGAACCTGATCCTCCTGAACTCTGTGCTGAACTGTGTGCAGCAGACTGGTCGGTAGAAACATGTAAAAACACGTTGTCTGCCACTGATGCGGCAATGCATTGATGCCCAGTGGTGCCGGGGACAAGGGGGAAAAACCAGAGGGGACAGTGTTGTAGGATTATCCATGAACGAAGCCATCAAATGAACACAACACCACATTCCACAGATCCACAGAGGGATAACCCACCAAGCCATTAGAGAGGCATAAAAACTAATCCATGGCCAGTACTTGTGATTTAACACTATAAAATATACACCATACCTAGCCTTGCTAGATAATTCTGAAAATGGCACTATGACCTGTGATCACTTGTGTAACTGACAAATGAATGATTATAGCCTTTTAAAATATGTGTAGTGATTTATAATCACTTCTAACAAAAAAAAATGATTTTAATCTTTAATCTTAAATGGTAAATATTCAAGGCTTAACTTGATATTATACCCCGACAATTAGGTAAAACCAATGAATTAACCAGTATGATTTGTAACCAGGGATTTTCATGTTTTGTTACTTACACGTGTAATATTCATGAAAGCATGTCACATTTAGTATGTAAATGCTTGCTTGTTTAAGAAGAGAATGTTGATGACAACAAATGTCTTGTCTCTTGCACTGTTTTCAAGATATAAAAGTTAATGATTAAACATGCACTATTTTGAGCAGGAGTTGAAAGAATCCTCCACACAAAGGACTGTAAAGCCTAGAGTAAGCTGGCAAGGTTGCATATGTATTCTTTATATAGGCTGTACAGTAGTCGCATGTGCAAGTTGATGTGTTTTCCATAATAAGGGTGAGGGAAAGTTATTTTAAACTGCTAGGGTATGCTTAAATACATCCTGCAAATGTACTCCTTCAGAGAAAGACTGTTCACAGAGAAAGACGAGAAAGACCAATCGAGACTGAGAAAGATTAGGAAGAAAAAGAGAAAAATGGTAAAGAGAGTGAAAACCATAGCATAACATAATTTTAATTGAGATTTGCTTTTTCTCCTATGTCTGACAACTAAAGGAATTAGTACATTTGTTATTACTTGGCAAGAAACTGGTGTTTTTCTCCAATATGTCAAAACAGGTAAACAGAAATACATTTAAAGTCTTCTGTCAGTGGTTGAAGTTCCTTTGTGGAGTTCATCTAGCATTGAAAAAGTGTTTCACGCAACATGCCCTTGGGAATGATAGCTGAAGCCACAATCATGAGCCCAAAAAGCCTGTGAAAATGGTTTTGTAGGGCGAATGTGTCCCACTTTGAACACTGCTAGACACCAGCGAAATGACAGAATGCAAGCTAAAGACAGCCGCACCCTTATCGTCCACAAATCTAGCTCCACCCTTGAAGGCAACAGAGTCCACATCCATGCATTTTGCGAAAGTGCTTGGTGCTAGTGCTAGTCCGAACGGAAGGACGCAAAATTTATATGCTTTACCCCCGAAAGCAAATCTGAGAAAGCACCTGTGCTATGGCTCAATCTGAATATGGAGATTGCACTTGTGACATTATTTGCTTTTGCGCTATCATCTGAATTGACATTTCATTAGTTTGATATTCAATAATCTCAAACACAGAATGGGACGCAAGCCACCGTGCTTTATCAAATGAAGTACACAGTTCGAAATGCCCTTCAGCTGCTGTCAAGCCGACAGACATGCAGACAGAGGGATTAATGCATGGCATTTGTCTGCAATGTGACTTGTAACCACTAGATGGCACACTTGACTTATTGTTGCCAGCTGCCCCTGAACCAGCAGCATACAGTAGTGTAGAGGAATCTTCGCTCCTTAATACCGAGGCTGGTTGAGAAGGATTTTATAATGTTTTGCCTTAATTGTATTCAGGCATGGAAAATGAACACCCTGAGATGCCTTTGCAGCAGACAATGATAGAATAAACCTTTCCCTGATATTTTGAATGGGGGTAAATGTATGCACATTTTGGAAATATTTGTTTTGTGCACATCAAATTCTGTTATGCATGTCTCAAAGCCCTTGGTCATGGAGACAATCTAATTAGATCAGTCAATTATAAAGGGTCGGCCACACTGAATGTATTTACAGCAGCGGATGCCAAATAAATAATCTTCCCTTGCATAGAAATGGGGAAGAATGCAATTAGGGACACACAACGGCCTCATCATTCTGTATGGGGGGACAACGTGTGGTGCTTATGCTCACTGTGACACCAGATAAACCATCTTCCTTAGCATAGAAATGGGGAAGAAAGCAAACATGATGGGAATTGAGAAACAAGCAGTGGCCCCTGCATTCTTATGGGGGGACAATGTATGGAGCTTATGTTCACTGTGTGCCTTTGCGTACACTTGTGCCTTAATGAACATCGAATTCTGTTACGCATATCTTTTTTTTTTCTCGCTCCCCAGCAAACTGCAGGGGAAAACTGAACCATATTCTGGTTTTTGCATGTTCATAAAATTGCAAACTCATCGACTGAAGGGCAGATAGGAGAGAAATGGATATATTTATACATTCCAGTTTCGCTCACTGAATGGTGGCTCATCCTTTGTTACACAGCAAGCCTGTGGGCTTGTTTGTTGATCTATTTTCACTGTACATTAAGTTATATCACAAATGCCCTGTCTTATGGAGGCAGAGGAAAAACTCAAGCTGAAAATATTCAATGCTCTTTCACCAGCGTAATTTATGGGGGAATCTGAGCAAAATTAATTTACTTAAAAAAACGGGTTAGACACTAAACCGGTCCCTTCATTTAATTGGAGAATAACGTGTAGTACCCGGATAGCGCGACACATCCTCATGGAACAAAAGCATCGCCTTGACCAACTCCCCGGTGATTTCATCTGCATGGTCCATGAACAGGCGAAAGATAAAGAAAATTTAGCTAAAAAAGGCAAAGGCTGTTACTCCATTGCCATATTCATGTGCATTCTCACAAAGACAATAAGGACAAGGGGCAAATTTATTCCTTACCTCCCGACGACGAATTCTCTATACAGCATTTTTAAATAGCGTTGGCTCCAAGACGCGCATTTTAAATCTTTTGCATGCTTTGATCGTCATAAAATGGCTGCCGAGCTAAGCTTTAGAGCATGTTCGATGAGACTCGTGCAACAAACACAAAGAAGGAACCGCTGTCTGTTCGCACTCAAAATTTTCAGACAGAGAGCCAAAAATACCCAAACAGCTCCTGCAAATGGAGCTGCAAAATATGCAAGTCGTTGATCTGGAACAGCTGGGGATAATGCCTCGTTAAAAGAAATTTTGAGCTGTCCTGGTTGGACCCCTGTAAAAAGGTTCTAAATTAATTGCTCTGAAATTTATGCTGTAAAAAGATATCCTTACCTTATTCTCCACTCAAAATGGAGGACAAAGTAACCTCACTTCGACATGAGTCGTTGGAACAAACACAGGCTTAGACAAAATCGTGTTCTGAAGCACAGAAAATCTGACATGATGGCACAAAGCGAGCACCTTTATGGAGCTTGTGACATAGCTCCCTGGTTGCGTCGCTAAGCGCCATCAGCCAATAAATTGGCGTGATTGTATAAGGGCTTCAACTACGTGACACTCTGGGCATGTCCCCATAGCGATTACACAGCTCGAGTCCCTCGAAAGGGAACCATGGTTAATTGTAAGGGAAGGCTAGGTTTAGGTGTAGGGGTTGGTGTTGGGTGTCTGTAGGACTCTATATAAACACGCTGCAGTGATGCCTTGATACTTTATGTTAGTACATAGTGACAGAGCAACATGCCTAAAGAAATAGCCCTTTGTCATTTCTCATTAACAATAGGTGTTTTCATGCACACCAAAAAGTCAGACCCACAATCAATTTTTATTGATTTTTTATTTTAAAAAAAACAATGGACAGTTATTGATAGTTGTCTGGATATTAGTTTTCCGGCATTTGGTTCTGATGAGCTGTTCTGCAGCACACTTGACACCACCCTTGTTGCTCTTATGGAGTGTCCCCTCACTCCAGTCACAGCACCACTGCCAGCACCAGAACCCAACAAATCTATGTCCTTTTATGCCCCCAAACAGGAGGGCTTTCTGGTGTTCACTGCCTGTTAGCAATGTTGTGGAGGATGACGAGTAAGAACACCATGAAACAACAAGAAATTAACAGGATTCCAAGTTCACTTACTTGTACATGATTTATTATCTCTTATTCCAATCCCATGCATTTTAAATTTGTACATGGTTTGCTATATCTTTGCATTCCATTATTAATTAAATTATTATGTTTACTCATTAGAAATATGCTTATATTGTATTTATTCGTATACTTCAGTGTCACCTATCTGCAGTCAACCTGTTAGTTTTGCTGCACACCAATAAAATATATTATTTACCGCTATGGAGGTGTGTGTCATGTCTAATGTATTAATCCATCAAAATACAACAAAAGCACAGGTTAGCAATAAGTACATGGCTAAGTAAATGTATATCATTCAAAATAAATGCAATGATCACAAGATTTTATACAGGTGTTATTATAATGATTTTTATTTTTATTATTATTGATAATGTGGACGTTACAGAAATAATTATAATAGGGGGGAACTTCCTGTAACATCGTAGTACTCCCCAAAAAAAATTTAAAGAGATGGAAAAGGCCAATGTGGAGCAGAGTGAGAGAGAGAGAGGAGAGAGAAAAAAAAAAAAACTTCTCAGTTCTCTGATACAATGTCGCATGTTACCCGATCACTCAGCTCTTCCCCGGGCGGACCGTAGTCAGACCCACGACCACAGGCAGACAGAACGCCCCTCCATGTTCACGGTGACTCCTGGGGACACTCCTCTGCCCCTGGCAGCGGCCCTACCGCTCCAGGCGGTCAGGGAGTCACTTCCCTCCTCCCCTCGCGGATGGCGGTCTTCTCTCGACCCCCTCCGCGTTTCTGGGAGATGGCAGGGCTCCATTGCTACAGGTGGTCGGGGAGTCCAGTCCCCACTCACCTCGTGGACGGCGGACGTTCACTGTGGACGGTGGATGTTCACCGTGTCCGGGCGGTCGGGCTACTCCATCCCACGGTGGATGGCAGTGGCGCTCCCCCTGGTGGACGGCAGTGTCGAGGACTCTGCAACGGGCATCCCTCCTCCTTCCCGGATTTCAGCACAAGTGTAAAGAAGTTCAATGGAAAGGAGGAGGCGAGAACCGGCTTGGCAATATAAATAATATTTTAATGATAAACTGAAACAAAAGACAAAAACACACACATGATGGACATGCCCGTAAATTATCTCTCTCTCCTACACCTGGCCTTTATCCCTCTCGGAGGCTTGATTAGCCTGATAAGGGCTAATCCCCGCCCTCCGCCCTGCCACATATGTGTTCATATTTTAGTTGTGTTCATATTTTATGCTTGTAAATGAACGTTAATTTAACGATTCGATCACAGCTACATGCTACGAAAGAGTCGTTTTTGTATGGCCATGAAAAATATCCTTTCTGAGAATTGATAGATGATCAATATGTTTATCTCGAGTGTTCGCTGGATGAACAGATAAATTGATGGGAATATTAATTCAGCTACAGCAAGTTGATTCTATTAACTGATCCAAATGTTCATAATTAATTATGAGTTATGATTAATTATAAATTTTTCCCTTTTAAAGATATTTTTGACTGTGGTATATTTTGATAAATAAACTCATCCCTGTTTCTAAAAGATTTAAAAAGCTGCTTCAAAGCTGTACCTAAATATGGCTGATATTATTTTCAATTATCCATGAGAATAATATTACTCCAATAAGATAATCAATCATAATTATCTTATTAAAGCTAATTCCCTACAGTAGAAAATGTGAGCTGATACAACGAGATGTTGTATTTATTCACACATATAATCAAGTTTTTTCTCATTTATCTAAATTATAACGGTTGTCAAACACGACTGATTCCATTATAAATTTCCTTACTTAGTAATGTAGAAATAGGACCATTTAATTTAATTCCTAGCTCACACATACTGTTACCCTTACAAATAATGGTATTGTACACAACACTTTAACATGTGTAGTGAACATTTATCATACCAAATTCACTACATATATTGGTGTGAGGATCGGGGCACTTTAACTGATTACGTCTCGGGTTACTTAACAGTAACCCCTGTTCCCTGAAAATGCGAAACAAGATGCTGCGCTGATTTAGCGCTTTGGGAATGTCTTTAGGAGTGACCAGCTGTGAATATGTGTTTAACACGTCTATGAAATTGACTAGAATTTATAGCCTCCGCCTGTTGACATAATCAGGATGCGCCGGTACAGGGGCTATAAATAGATGCGCCACAGGTACATCGTCAGGTATTTTGTCTGAAGAGCAGTCCTGGGGCATCCTCAGAGCGGCAATGAAGCGCAGCTTCTCGTTCCGCTTTTTCAGGTGTGACGGCTCAGTGAGTAGTTGTGTGTTTGTCCCTAAGTTACAGGTGATTGCTGGAGGGCATGGCTTTACACCTGAAGGAAATCATGATACTTTAGAAGACACTGGGTTAAACAGAGATGGAAGAACTATTGCTCGCTGGTGTTGTTGCTACTCATGAGGCTACCGGAGAGCTGACGGGATATGTGGGTTACAGGAGACCACAGCCGCCTCGGAGTTCTCATGTGATCCATCTTTCCTTATTATGATGTTTTGATATGGACCTTTCGTTGTTTATGTTTGGTTGGACTGATGTCACTTGAACTTGCTACTTACATTTACATGCTGACACACTGACTAACAATTACACTGATCACTTGACACTTCATGTTTCTTACGTTAATTCAATAAATCGTATTGTTTATGCAGCGGTTGTGTGGCGTCTCCCTTACTTTGTTGCGATCTAAGAATAGAATCGTAACAAATGGGGGCTCGTCCTAAAGAATAATTAGATAACAAATGATTTCGTTTGATTAAAATTTTAGATATTGTTTAGCTCATTTGGTGTATTAGGTGCTCTGTTGGATGATAATGTGAAAAGTTCATCCTTTGTTTAGATTAGCCCATGTTTGGAATAGTCTATTGTTTGGAAATGTCCCGTGAGTTCGAAGGTAGTCGTCATTTGAAGGTATGTGCATTTTTTATTAAGGTACAGATAAGGCCTTATTCATTTTTCCCCAGTAGGTATTAGCAACGCCTTGCGTTGATTTGTTATTTTGCCTTTTTTATTTTTGTGCAGGCTTTTGGGTGAAGCACACCGCTGTGGCTACGGATTGGGCTGTATTGCTCAATTTCGAAACCATCGGTATCTGGTGTTTAATGTCGCTTTACTCTTGAAAGCTGCATGAAGATTAGGCATAGTGCAGTTTAGTGGGTTGATAGGCAGTTTAGAAGGGGAGAAGGTGAATGAGTGTTTTTGTCTTACTGGTTTTTTTAAATGCACACTTTAATTCGAGAGAGTTACCAACAAGTTAAAGGTTAAAATGACATCTGTTAAAGAATTTGTTAACGCTCCGTCGGAGGACGTGTTAAATTTGTTTGTGAAGCAACAATTGTGAGGACTTGTAGAGCATTTTAAAATTGGTGATGTGGATAAACGAATAAAGAAGAACGAACTTCGTTCTATTGTGAAAGATTGGTTGATTGAAAATAATCTTTTGATCGTTTCCACAAAGAAAAAACATGACGTTGAAATAAACCTTCGTTGGATATTTTTTCAGGGTTGTCTTTTGACCAGAGAAAGGAGATTTTGCACATGCAACAGATTCATGATAAAGAATTGGTCAGGGAAACTAAACAGTATGAGTTTGAGATTGAATTTACTCAAACAACGTGAAATTGAATTTGCACAGAAAAAATTAGAGTCTGAAAAATCAGAACGGGAGTTTGAGCTACAAGCGGAACGTTTGAAATTGGTGAAGGAAGGTAAATTATCCCCAGAGCATAGCAAAATGTTACATCTGCCTGGCAGTTTTGACTTTGCCAGTAATTTAAGACTGCTCCCTAAATTTAACGAACATGACCCTGATGTTTTTTTCTCTTTATTTGAGACCATAGCTGAAGAGGGGAATTGGCCAAGTGCGGTCCGAGTTATTATGCTTCAAACTGTGATTACAGGCAAAGCACAGGAGGCATACGCAGCGCTTACGATGGAGGACAGGAGAGATTATGATAAGGTAAAAATGACTATCCTAAAAGCTTATGAGTTAGTTCCTGAGGCATACCGCCAGCGTTTTAGGAACTGGAGAAAAGGAGACCGCCAAACACATTCTGAGGTGGTAAGGGAGCTTGTTTCACACTTTGATCGTTGGTGTATTGCTTCCGATGTTGATAATCTTGAGAAGTTGCGTAACTTAATAATTTTAGAACAATTTAAGAACATTGTACCTGACTATATTGCTACATATATAAATGAAAAGAAGCCGAATGACGCGAGTGAGGCTGCAGTCTTGGCAGATGATTACATATTGACGCATAAAAATGTGTACAAAGAGGACCGACCAGGGTGTCAGTATGGTAACTTCAGCGAAAATAGAGTGGCATCAAAGAAATTTGAACAAACTTATGGTTCAAAATTTGAGAAAAATGGTAGTGGGAAAAATGACCGAGACTTGGTATGCAATTATTGTTTCAATATAGGACATTGGAAAAATAAGTGTCCTGTTTTGGCCTCAAAGTTGAAATCTAGTCAAAAGAATAAGACGCATGCAAATGTTAGTCCTGTTTTGATGACTGAGACTACAGGAATTAATGATTTTGCGGGTAGTGCTTCTATGGAAGTAGGGAAGGAAGTGTCGGAGTCAAAAACTGAAAGCACAAAACACTTTGCACCTTTTATTACGCAGGGTTTTGTTTCTTTGATCAATTCTAGAGAAAAAGTCCCAGTTAAGATTTTGAGAGATACCGGGGCTTCGGAATCCTTTATTCTTGAATCGGTCCTGCCTTTTTCTGATGCATCAAGTGAAGGGAGGAATGTTTTAATCAGGGGAATTGGATTACAAGCTCTTTCTGTTCCTTTGCACAGAATAGACCTGACTTCGGAGTTGGTCTGTGGAGAAGTAACCCTGGGAGTGCGTCCATCGTTGCCAGTGGAGGGTGTCATGGTAATACTTGGGAATAATTTGGCTGGAGGTAGGGTATGGCGAGATGTAATCCCACCGCCTGTGGTAGTGCCTACTCCATTGATTGAAAAATCTGATGTACTAAAGCAAAAATTCCCTGAGATATTTATAGCGTGTGCAGTAACTCGTTCGAAGAGTCGTGAGACCTCTTGTGAGGAAAAAGGGTCGAAGTGTGTTGTGCCTGGTTTGTCTACTCTTTTTCCTATTTCTCATAGGGAGTTGGTGATTGCACAACAGAGTGATCCTGGGTTACAGCAATTGTTTGCGGATGTAATTCCATTCCAGGAGGTAAGAATTGCTGCCAGTGGATATTTTATCCAAGATGAGATTCTCTTAAGGAAATATATTCCCTACAAGAAAGGTTTGATGGAGGAATCTTTAATTCAAGTAGTGGTGCCAAAGCATTTTCGAGAGGTGGTAATGCAAATTGCACATGGTGAAGTTGCAGGTCATTTAGGAGTAAATGAAACGTATAACCGAGTTTTGAGACAGTTCTATTGGCCATGCTTGAAAAAGGACATTTCGGCCTTCATTAAAACGTGCCATACATGTCAGTTAACAGGTAAACCGAATCAATCTTTGAGACCAGTGCCTTTGTGTCCTATAGTTGTTACAAGCAAGCCCTTTGAGCATCTAATAATTGACTGTGTGGGCCCATTACCTACGTCTAAATCAGGTAATGTATATTTGCTGACTGTGATGTGTCAGGCAACTCGATACCCGGCAGCTTATCCTATTAGAAGAATTACCACTAAAGCAGTTGTGAAAGCTTTAACCCAATTCATCTCTATTTTTGGGATACCAAAGATTATTCAGAGTGATAAAGGGTCTAATTTCACTTCACGTATGTTTGCTGAGATTTTGAGAGTGCTTAAAGTTAAGCACAATCAATCAAGCCCATATCATGCTCAAAGCCAAGGTGCGCTTGAACGGTTTCACCAAACATTGAAAGCGTTATTACGTGCTTACTGTGTGGAGTTGAATCGTGACTGGGAGGAAGGTTTACCCTGGTTATTACTTGCAGCTAGAGAGGTACAACAAGAGAGTTTGGGTTTTAGCCCGAATGATCTTGTGTTTGGTCACAGTGTACGTGGTCCTCTTTCTGTTTTGCGGGAGGGATTGGGTGAAGAGGATCCTCCTCAAAATTTGTTAGAATATGTAAATGGTTTCCGTAAACATTTATTCTTAGCTGGAATGAGTGCTCAGAAAAATCTTATCGGAGCACAGGGTAAAATGAAGAGACACTTTGACAAACATATAGAATGCCATGTTTTTACACCAGGTGATCAGGTGTTGGTTTTGTTACCTTCATCTGGCTCTCCTTTTTGTGCACGATTTACTGGTCCATACACCGTTCTTTGTAAAAAGACTGACCAAAATTATCAAATTGCAACTCCAGATCGGCGTAAAGCTAAACAGTGTTTTCATGTAAATTTACTTAAGCCTTATCATTCTCGTAATTCTGACACTCAACTGGTTACTCCAGCTGGCACTGTAACTACTGTCTCTCTCTTCTGTAGAAGGAGGGGAGAATGTGATTGTACCTGGAGACTGTGTTTTGCTTCCACGGCTTAAAGAATTCAGAAACCCTTCAGAATTTAAATTCTTCGTTTTCGCATTTGTCGGAGTTACAAAGGTCAGAATTGACAGAGGTGGTGTTTGATTTTCCTAGTTTGTTTGCAGATGTGCCCACCCGTACGCATCTGATCCAGCATGATGTGGATGTGGGAGATGCGCGGCCTATTCGTCAGCGTTTTTACAGGGTTCCTATCAATAAGCGGAATGTGCTGGAATCAGAGGTTCAGTATATGCTTGAGAATGAGATCGCTGTTCCTTCATGCTCCAGTTGGGCTTCACCATGTTTGTTGGTAAAGAAGCCTGATTCTACTTACATATTTTGCACTGATTACCGCAAGTTAAACGCTATTACTAAACCTGACTGAGCTTGGCTGAGGCATGTCTTACAGTTAACTTGGCAAAGTGTGAGTTTGCCAAGGGTACTGTAAGATATTTGGGTAAAGAAGTTGGACAAGGTGAAGTACGTCCTATTCAAGAGAAAATCTTGGCTATTCAACAAGTTCCTCCACCATCAACAAAAAAAGAACTGATGCGTTTTTTGGGTATGGTGGGGTATTATCGGGGTTTTTGCCCAAACTTTTCAACTGTTGTTTCTCCGCTTACTGATCTACTTAAGAATGCTGTCACTTTTGTTTGGAGTGTAAATTGTCAGAAAGCTTTTGAAAATGTTAAACTGTTGTTAACTACTGCTCCTGTTCTAGCTGCCCCTAGGCTGGATAAGCTATTTAAAATACAGGTAGATGCAAGCCAGATTGGTGCTGGGGCTGTTCTATTACAAACTGGTGAGAATGGACTCGACCACCCTGTAAGTTTCTTTTCTCGTAAGTTTAATACTTATCAAAAGAACTATTCGGTAATAGAGAAAGAGGCATTATCTTTAATTTGGGCTCTTCAGCACTTTGATGTGTACGTGGGGGGAGGATTACCTGTGGAGGTTTATTCTGATCATAACCCTCTGACGTTTTTACACTCTTTACAGTCCCTGAGTCAGCGGTTAATGTGTTGGATTCTCTTTTTACAGCCTTACAGCTTAACTGTAAAACACATCAAGGGAACTGATAACGTAGTGGCAGATGCGTTATCTTGTGTTCCTGATTAGACCGAATGGTGTACTGTAAGTGTTTAGGCAGTCGTTTCTGTTTTTCTGTGCTCTCTTTGTTGCCTTAATTTGCTTTCAGGATCCAGATTGCTGGGGATAAGATGAGCAGTTTAGAATGGAGATGACTGTGGAAAACACTGTTCTACTGGAGTCAGATCTCATATGAAGAAAAAAGAAGAAAAAATGTAGAAAAAAAAGGAACGTGTGATTTATAAATTGTTTTTTTGGGGGGGATCCTTATGAGATATATGATCTTTTAAGGGGGGTTGTGTGACGGCTCAGTGAGTAGTTGTGTTTTTGTCCCTAAGTTACAGGTGATTGCTGGAGGGCGTGGCTTTACACCTGAAGGAAATCATGATACTTTAAAAGACACTGGGTTAAACAGAGATGGAAGAACTATTGCTCGCTGGTGTTGTTGCTACTCATGAGGCTACTGGAGAGCTGACGGGATATGTGGGTTACGGGAGACCACAGCCACCTCAGAGTTCTCATGTGATCCAACTTTCCTTATTATGATGTTTTGATTTGGACCTTTCGTTCTTTATGTATGGTTGGACTGATGTCACTTGAACTTGCTACTTACATTTACATGCTGACACACTGACTAACAATTACACTGATCACTTGACACTTCATGTTTCTTACGTTAATTCAATAAATCGTATTGTTTATGCAGCGGTTGTGTGGCGTCTCCCTTACTTTGTTGCGATCTAAGAATAGAATCGTAACACAGGGAACAGGGGTTACAGTTAAGTAACCCAAGAAGTTCCCTATCAAAAGCTACACATTGATGCTGCGCTGATTTAGCACTTTGGGAATGAGAATACCCACGCCGCCACTCTGCGGATGTCTGGACCACTTACAGTTGTGTAGTTGTGCTCACAAGAGCGCGAGACATCACAGACATGAGCTTGTGATGTTGACTCAAGGACATAAGAGCAAGGAGTGTCATGAACATCCAACTATAAAATCTTATGAATATGTGCGAGAGGACCAGCCTGCCACTAGCTGAGGATTTAGAGGTGGCGACCCCTCCGGAGAGCGAGCACTGATCCCTACTACCGAAGCTTGACCACGTGCCTAGTAGGCCAGGGCAATAGCATCCCTCACCCAATGCAATATTGTCTGCTTGGTGGCGGCCGCCCCCTTGTTATGGCCCCCATGACAAACAAATAGTTGCCCTGACTTACGCCACTGGCTGGTGCGGTGGACGAAAACCTGAAGGGCACGGACTGGACACAGTCCGTGAAGTCTTTCCTTATCCGGCGTTGTAAATGCCAGGGAACAGAAGGCTTCAAGAGTGACCGGATGTATGGCCGAGAAAGGAACTTTAGGCAGGTAATCAGGATGGGGGTGCAATATTGCTTTAGCCATTCCTGGGGCAAAATCTAAGCAGGATGGCAAGACAGACTACAAATCTCCAATTCTTTTTAGAGAAATAATCGCCATACGAAAAAACATCTTGAGAGTCAGAAGTTCATCAGATGCTAACTCTAGATGTTCAAAGGGGGTCTCAACCAGACCCTCAAGGACTATTGCTAAGTCCTAGCAGGAGGTTTTAATCACATGGCTCCAAGAACGAAGCGAGCGAGCAGAGGATGTTTCCCCAATGACATCCCATCAATCAAGGCATGGCAAGCCAGAGCGGCCACATAAACCCTGAGAGTGGAGGGCCATGTGCCTGCTGATACTTTTTCCTGCAGAAAGTCCAGAACTGAAGAAATCTGGCAGTTAACTGGATCTGCATTATATGCACTGCACCATCTTTCAAATACACCCCATTTATTGGCATAACACTTAGAATGGTCTCCATAACTTCGGCTGAAAGCCCAGTGTCCATCTGTTGGTACCCTTCAGGTGCCAAACATGAAGGTTCCACATCTCGGGCCAGGGATGAAATAATGTCCCCTGCGCCTGAGACAGAAGGTCCCTCCTGTCCGGAATCGACCAAGGCAATCCGTCAAGGGAGACATTATCTCCAAGAACCATACCCTGTTTGGCTAAAGCAGCGCATTAGTAAGAGGCAGGACCCTTGCTGGCGAACTTTGGCCAAGACCCCCGGGAGCTGAGAAACCAGAGGAAACGCATACAGGCGCATACTTGGCCATGTATGTGCCATCGCGTCCAGACCCAGGGGGGCTGGGTGACTCAGAGAGAAGTAGAGGGGATATTGCGCTGTTTGTTGGGAGGTGAAGAGGTCCAGTTCTGCTCTGTAAAATCTCAACCAGATTTGTTCCACTACCTCGGGGTGTAGTTTCCACTCCCCTGCCTGTCTGGACAGTAAATTTGCTCCCACATTCAGGCATCCAGGGATATATTCTGCTCTGATTGACAGAAGCTTGCCCTGGGCCCAAAGGAGAATCTGCCATGCCAGTCTGTTCAGCTATTGTGACCGTAGACCTCCTTGATGGTTTATGTAAGAGACTACCACTGTGTTGTCCACCCGCACCAAGACATGGCAGCCTCTCAGATCCTGGATGAAGTACTTCAGGGCCAGAAATACAGCCATCAACTCGGACAGTTGATGTGCCAAATGAGCTGACTTAAGACCGCTCCCCAGCCCATCAAGGAGGCGTCTGTCATTAGCAGCTTGCGACGGCAAGACGCACCTAGAGTGGGACCCAAAGTGAGGAACTGGGGTCTGAACCACATAGAGAGGGTACGTAGAGTGCCGCAAAACCCTTATCAGCCTTAGGGGACTGGCCCTTGGATGAAATCCCCTGGCTTTGAGCCACAACTGAAACGGTCTCATGTGCAAAAGGCCCAAAGGGATCACCAAGGACGCAGATGCCATGAGACCTAGTATTCATTGATACTGATGAACAGTGCAACCTTGGCCTAGCCTGACTTTGCTCAGGGTGTTCTGAATGGACTCGATTTGAGCGGGAGACAATTGTGCCCACATTATGATAGAATTCCATACGATCCCCAGATAGGTAGTTTTCTGAGTGGGAGAGAGGACGCTTTCCTTGACGTTGAGCCTCAAACCCAGAGAAACCAGATGAGCTAAGACGATATCCATGTGCTGTAATGCCAGTTCTTGTGACTGTGCTAGTATCAGCCATTCATCTACATAATTCAGAATGCGGATACCCCGGAGTCACAAAGGAGCCAGTGCTGCATCCATGCACTTTGTGAATGTGCGGCGTGATAAGGCTAGACTGAATGGAAGAACTCGCTTTTGGAAAGCTTCGCCCCCCGAAAGCGAACCTCAGGAACTTCCTGTGTTGTGGCAGAATTTCTATATGAAAATATGCGTCCATGAGATCAATCATGACGAACCAATCGTGATGTTTGATTTGAGACACAACCGTCTAGATGGTTAGCATCTCGAACTTGAACACCTGACTGAGCGTTTCAAGCCTCGAAGGTCTAAAATTGGACGCAGCCCCCATCCTTCTTTGGAACCAGGAAGCATCTGCTGTAGTAAACTTACTCTCTCTCTGGAAGTGGAACATTTTCTATGGCTCCTTTGACCAAGACATTTTGCAGTTCTTTCCACAGTAGGTATGCTTGTTCCAATTTCACGGTAGTGGGAACCATGCCGTCGAAATCTGGAGGACGGCGAACGAATTCAGTTCTGTAGCCTTTTCCTACTGTTCTTAGGACCCACATAGAAACACCCGGAAGTAGCTTCCACACTGCCAGGTTCTCTGAGATGGGTATCAAGTTTGACACTTCATTTTGAGGGGATGTCGAGTGTTCCACGTCCTGGACTACGACAGGAAGCAACGGAACACCCAACATTTAGCTGGGAACGGCAAACTCCCAAAACACCAGAGGTGGCGTAACGGAGTGGTTTCGTGGGGGTATCGGGAAGGTGAAGGTGAATGTCTCACACGACCCGTCCCAAGGGGGTGCTACCCCCACATGGCTTGGCACAAAACCATCAGGTTTTTTTTCCTTTTTAGAAATAACTGCCCTGAGGTTTTGCTTTGGGGGCTGCTGAGGGCGATGAACCAGTCCCCAGTCTTTACGAGGGGGAGCACAATTCGCCACGCATTGTTCTTGAGCCTCCCGTCTAGAAGGACCGGGCGAGGTTGGATGGCCGACGGCCCCTCCCCCTGAGTGCGGCGAGGAAAGAATTTCCAGAAGGCTTCCTCATGAAATATTCTTCTAAAAATCATTGTCTGTGTTCAGCAGATGAAAGAAAGTCATATATATCTGAGATGGCATAAGGGTGAGTAAATGATGAGAGAATTAGTATTTAATTTAATTTTAAAGTTCTCTTTAACTTTACTTGTTGTCTGAAAATACAGCGTTCCTCCTCGTTATGCCGAAACTAAATGCAGTGAATTTCAGACAACAGTCAAGTGCTTGTTAACGGTAGGGTATGTAGAAAAACAGTGCAGACGCACACAAAAGCGTGTTTGAAGATCCGCTTACTCGCCCTATGCTTAAAAAACTGACCCAAACCTGGCCAGAAAAACTGACAGTTTGTCAGAACAGATTGTCATGAAAAATCTATATTGAACATAGAATAACTGAATAGTGATGTTATTTGTTATTTGTATAATGGCACGTCAAACAGTTAACTGAATGTTGACTCTCCTTGCACATCCCTAATTATTACTGTAATTCTGGCCTTGGCCTGGGTAATGCAATGCAGTCAGCATGTGTGAGAGTGGTGCCATGGACTCCATGTATAGAGCAATTGACAGTGCTGAGTCTGTAAAGGGGTCTTGAAGCTATTCAAAGACATTCAAAAGACATTTTCTCATGGTAATCAATGAGAAGATTTGTTGAGATATGAGATAGAGCCTTGTTGAGGAAAAAATATGATTTTCCCAGATGGTGTTACTGATATTGAGACACTTGCAGGTTTTTTATTGATCGATCACCACTATGGTGAGGAGGAAGAAAAATGGTGGGAATTTCCTTGCAGTGCTCCGCTTACTATAAGATGCATTTAGGTCCTGTTCAAATACACAAAGCCTAATAATTCAAAATGCCATGCCTGAAACAGTTATATGCTATCATATGAATACAGTATTATCTTTATGTGCTTGCAATTTTCCCTTGTTACCATCTGCGGTTGCTACAGATACAGTACAGAACAGATTGCTGAGCTGTCAGACTGAAGCATGTGTTCCCTTCTGGCTCTTTGACACTGATTAACATTATTATGTCAGTGTCTCATCTCTGTACAGAACTGTTCAGAAAGAATATAGACCACATGTTGAAAGAACGTTATAATATTTATCATTCTGTTGCCAGTAAGGAGTATTGTAACATGCAAACTTACATTGATAACTTTTTTAACACTAAAAACGATTTGTGGTATCCATAGTAACAATTTGTGGACACCCCCATTTTAAATACTTGGTAAAACAGTTCTTATAAGTCAAAATCAAAACAAATCCCTTTATTGTCACTCAACCATATACACAAGTGCAACAGTGGGTGAAAGTCTTGGGTGCAATTCCAAGCAAAATAGCAGTATGACAATTACAATAAACATCTGATTTACACAACAAAATGTACACATCTTGTTACACAACAGAATATACACCTAATAAAATACAGTATGCACAAAATAAAAAAGACTGTATACAACAAAAATAAACTGTTACCCCATTTTTTACATTATTATAATTTTTTTTATTCATGTCGACTGTTGTACACAGACATTTAAAATAATTAGGGATGCACCAATACCAATTTTTCTCTCTGATTCGGAAACTGGAAACCTCAGTATCGCCTGATACCGATCCCGATCCAATACCAGCATTGTTTTTTTGTTTTTTTTGCATAATCAGTTTAGAATATCTTTACATTATTGTGTGGAACAAATTGGGAGTACTCTTTAATATTTAAAGAAACACAAACCTCTAACTATACATTATTTCAAAATAAATGTATAGCTTATTAAGAAACACTTTATTATTTACTGGTATACTGGATAATGTAGCAGAATTAACAGTAATTCCAGTCTTCAAGTCTTCAGTAGAAAAGAAACCAGTGGTTTTGCCCTTTTTTTCCAAAAATGTTTAAATCTTTCAACAATCTGAATTTTAAAGGATTCAGATCTCTTTTTTATACAATTTAGTTGTAAGACATCAGTCCACTTTTCATTCACAGTTATTTTTTGGAACACATAAATTTTAATGTTATTTTAATGTTGTTATAAATTGTAAACAAATACTAATGATGATAATAACAATAATAATAATAATTTGTTATAAATATTATTATGATTGACTTTTAATGTTAAAAATAACAGTAATATATTTAAATCGTGCACTTTTTAAAGCCTCACACTTTGATTTTTGACATTTTAAACTCTCCAGGAAGTCCTGTATGTGTCTGTTTGTAGGCAAGTTCACAGTAGTTTAATTAGCTTCTTATTAGAAATTCTGGTAAAATGCTCCTCCTGTGCTATTGTAAATGCATATTATAAGTGAACCGAACTATTACGCATCTACATCTGAGATGTTGTTCTTGAATAGCGCTCAAATAGCTGATCAGAAGATTGTATGCAGGAGTGAATAAGAAAGGTGAGAATAAGGTCCATTCTGGGAAGGAGGAGGGATACACCATAGTAGAGTTCTAGCCACTACCATCCACCACTACGGAGCAGCCGCGGCCATCTGCCTGGTGACGGAGGAGCCCAGCCGCCTGGATGCGGAGGAATTGGTCGCTGACTGTGAGGGGAGAAAGGGCTCCTAGCCGACTGCCTGGAACGGTCAGGGCCGCTGTCAGGGGCGGAGGAGTCCCCTACCAGCCGCTGAAATGCGGCGGGTCTGAGACCACCGAGTGGGGAGGGGCTCGCTGCTGACCGCCTGGAGTGGGAGAACCGCTGCCAGGGGTGGGGGGAGACCCCTTCTGTTCCCGAGAACATGTCGGGGCGTTCTATCCGCCAGGGGTTGGAGGACTGCATCCGATCCACCCGGGTAGGCATGGCTGTCATCTGTTATAGGATGGAGGAGTGGCCGAGGACCAAGCTACGGCGTATCGGAGAACTGGCGGGTAAGTGTTTGTTTTTTTCTCAGCTCTCTCTACTCTCTCTCTCCCACTGCAACTCTGCTTTGGCCTATTCCCTCTCTTTTAAATTGTAGTGTTTTTTAGGGGGGTACTACACTGTTACAGGAAGAAACATGCAGGATCAGGGCAATTCACAGAAAATGTTCACATTAAAAGCAAACATTTTGAATTTTTGAAAATGTAACTGAATGTAAGGTAATTTTGGCCCTGTCTTTGAAGGGGAGACTACAACACTACTCTGGATGGTTAGACAACGAAAGGATCTTAGTCCCCAACACATTAATCTCTGCACATTCGTCGGTATGAATGTGGAAGCTTACCTTGCTGACAGTAGCAAGGCTGGAACTGGCCTGAGCTGGATGTTCTCTGTGGTGATTAGTGTATGCTTTGTGGAGCAATTAAAGCTAAACCTCAACATAAACCCTCTCTTTCCAGCCTGAACAAGGTAATTGAGATGCCCCTACTCCATAATATCATTCAAATACACCTAAATAGATTTAAATATGTGTTAATATGTATTCTCTTTTTTCGAGGGGCCTGGGTAGCTCAGCAAGTAATGACATTGACTAGTCACAAGTTCGAATCCAGGGAGTGCTGAGTGACTCCAGTCTGGCTTCCTAAGTAACCAGTTGGCCCAGTTGCTAGAGTCACGTTGGGATAACCTCCTTGTGGTCGCCATAATGTGTTTCTCACTTTCGGTGGAGAGAATAGCGTGAAGCCTCTACATGCACTAGGTCTCCGTGGTAACACGCACAACAAGAAATGTGATCAAATGTGCGGATTGACAGTCTTAGATGCAGAGTCAAATGAGATTCGTCCTCCGTCACACAGATTAAGGTACGCCACCATGAGGACGTAGAGCACATTGGGAATTGGGCATTCCAAATTGGGGAGAAAATAGGAATTTTTCTTTTCAGCAACTCTTTTCCTCTAAAAGAAGCAAGAAGAAAATAGTAAAGAAACAAACACAGTAAAGACTTATTAATCAGGTATGTACACTGTTTTCCCTTTTTTAAACACTTTTGTTACCCTCACAATAATCTTAATAGAAATGTTTCAACTTAAATGTTTCCCTCAAAATGTCACATTCAAAATTACTTCAATAAAAAACAGTAACTCATAAATTCATAGTCTATTCACCAAATTTCAATGTTGAATTTCAACCCTTGAATTGTTGATTTTTTTTTCAACCCAAAGTTCTTTCAGTCACTCAGAATAATATTATGAGCATGTGTCCAAACAAACATGTTCTTAGGACATGTTATTTTCATACCTCATTCCTTAAAAAGAATAAGGCATAAGGGAATGAAATACCAGTCCATAGAAGTATTACGAGATGAGTTGAACTAGTGATGATAATGCCTTGTGGTGAATTATACTTCAGTGAGCTGAGATGTCAAGTGAATGGCAGGGTGTATTTAAAAAAGAAAAATATGAAGGTTCACTCTTAATCACATTATTTGAAAAACACAAGAAAATCTCCTCCACAAAATGGCAGAGGAGCGCTGTAATGTTTGCTCTGGTTTACAACGCAAACAGCGTACTCAAAAATGTTCAAACAAAAACGGTAATCCCTGTCCCAGAAGCATAAAACAACTTGCAAATCTGTGAAAAATAACCAATGCTCTGGATTTGCAGTTTATGTTGAAGGAAATTAGAAACTTTGTGGCAGGGTATATGTGCAACTGCCAGCACTCAACACCAATAATATGTAAGAATTGTCTAGTGGAACGTTAAATGTAATGGGCAGATTTAAACAAAACCACATTTATCCTGTAAACTAGTTTAGGTATCTTGACCACATTCGACCACCATTATATGAAGGATAAATGACAAATGATCAGACTAGAAATCTGAATAAAAATGATCCCCGATTAAATATTTAATAGAACAGGCTCATTGTATCTGCTCACAATTTATATATAAGGAATTTTAGCGAAATATTGAAAGAATTAAGATGTATGTCTGATCACTCGAGTTGATATGACACATCTGTTAACTCTTTTGAGTAATACTATTCTCATGGCCATCAAAAATAATAGCACAAATATGTTGAAATATTGTACGAGCATGGAGCGTAGACCGATATGAATCAATTGATTGGATTATTTATCAAATATACCACAGTCAAATCCTCTGTGAATACTGTCAAGACTATTTCTAATCTTTAATATTTGTATTTAAATAAAACACTAGCACTTTCTAGCAAAAGTCTGGAGGTGTACTTGCATTTAGTTGCATTTCCTTGCGTTGCTTTGGTTCATTGGCTGGGTCCGTAGAAAGATGTGGTTGTTCCATCAGTGTTTTTTCTGTTAAGATTGTGGAAGGATAAATGACAAATGATCAGACTAGAAATCTGAATAAAGTTCGGTAGTTTGGTGCTGGAATGATCAGGTGGGGCTTCGAAGCGAGGCCTCCCGCAAGGGAGATTCACGACTCCCCCCGTCATGTGTGTAAGTCGTACCGCAGAGAAGAGCCGCTCCTCAGAACTTTGCGTTCTGAGCTTTCCTGAAATCTACATTATTCGGAACCTGGGCAAAGGGGCGCTGAAGCGAAGCCAGCCAAAGGAGGGCTAAGAGAAGAGCAAGAACCAAGGTAGAAGCATTTATCCTAGGTGGGGAGGTTTTGTTGAGTTGAGGTTGGAAGCACCCCAAAGGTGTCTTGAGCCAATTAGAAGTGTCTTTTGCTGGGTCACATAGTCATTTCTGTCCTCCCTTCAAGATAATTAATTCATGGCCTTTGTTCTATGTTTGTCTGTTTTCCCGCTCAAAAATGTAACATACTTTTATCCTAACTTTTATAGAAGAGACATAACATTTGTTAACATCAATATTTTCTACATAAACAGGCAAACACATTAACATACCATATGAAACATGACATACTTTCATGAATATTCAGAGTGCTAGTTACAAAATATGAAAATGCCTGATTAATAATCATAATGGTTCAGTGGTTTTACAACATGGATAATACATTACACGTTATGATAAACATACTTGTCAGGGTTATCATTTTCATAGGATGCATTTGTCTATATTTTTAGTATAATCCTACACATGGCTATGTATTTGGATTTAAGTGGAATGAGAAAAAGTCCAAAGTCCATGTCAAATGTTCATGAATTAAGCTTCATGTGAGATGGTAAGCCGAGAATGTGCCTTCTGATTAGTATAATAATTTTAAGTGTAGAGAGTTGGTTATATTGAAGAAAAATGGAAGAGCTGTCTTCAGCAAATGCTCAGTCATGTGATGACCATTAATGCTTTTTAATTAAAGGCATTTCTGATATACAACATGGACAAGGAGGGGTCTTGGTGCATCCAAAGAACTCTCTTTGTTCTCAAGACAGTTAAGGTAAGGCAGCTGTGCATTTTGTCTCATTTGCAAAGGGTTGCTTCAGACTTCAGGGCACCGTCTTTGGCAGAGTCTTTAAATGTATTGCCCTGAAGAATTTCAGTGTGACAGCGGGCCTCTGTTTCTTAGTTTAAAAATGTCTGTGTAAATCCTGCCCATAATATCCTATAATCCCACCTTCTATCACTGAAAGTTGAAGTGGAGACAATAATCTGTGTTCGCTGGAAAACAAGAAAAATAAGAAGACATACACAAACAACAAGACATCACCTTTATCAAAGCTAAAGTACTGGTGCAGAATAATTAATTATTCAGTTGATAATCTAGCATTCAGATGAATCTTAAGATGTTTTGGTACTATTTGGACTCTTCTACGATTGTTCAGGTTTTAGAGTCATCTTTAAGTATCCTTAGTGGTTCGCAAACAAGTAAAGAGTCATTTTGATTTGTTTGGGGTGAATCGTCATGAATATGAGCGTTCGTTTGTGAAATTGAATCAATTAGAATCAGTTCATTTAGGTGAATTCCTTCCGCCTTGCTTCGGTCACGATTCAGAACCAAGGTTAAAGGAGTACCCATTAAAACAAAACAGATTATGCTCTTGACACTCTTCACTCAGGAAGTACCGAAAGGCTAAGTCATAAACATGAAGGATCGTGCTTTTATGGAAATGGACCCAAATGGTTCAATTGTATAGCATAACCTGGGAAGTTCCTTCAATTTAGTTGGGACTGTTTGTTATCCACATTATCATAGTATTTCATGGACAAATGTCTTATACACACAAGACTTTCTGAATGCTCTATGAATTCATGGTGGCTTGTGAACAAAAGGCATAAGGAGTAAATCCTGATATAATGTCATTGACTTTCTTGCTGGCTAATTGGTTTAGCTTTAGCATTTTGCCTATTGAAGAGGAATCTGAGTGTATCCTTTCATATGTGTGGTAAATTAACGTAACCAGTTTTTCTGGTTAGTGTGTACTTGTATGTACTTAGTTTATGGTAGCTAGGGTTTTCAGGCACATTAAAGAGGCTCTATTTTGCTTTTTGGGATTTTACCCTTCCTTTAGTGTGGAAAAAGCACAAAGTTCACACAAGACAACAGTGTTGTCTTTTCTCCCACAGACAACACTGCTCAAGAACTACAAGAAATGGGTGGATTGTAGCCCAGCCATTTCTTCTGTAAAGTATCTGTCACTATGTATCACATTTGCAAAATGCCCGCCTAGGGGCTTCTTTGGCCCACCCTCAAACAAAGGTAGTTATTGCTGAGGCTAGAATGTGTTGGGTTAGTGTTGTCGCCATGTCATGAAGACACTGTTTTCTTCACTGCAAAAGCAAAACCTCTTTCTTTGGACTTCCAAAGGCAGACAAATTGAAGAATCAGTGGTTAAAATTAGTATTAGTACAACCACAACCAATGCAGGATTTTCAAGTCGGTTACTCCAGAAAGATGGTGCAGTGGCCACTTTGTTGGGACAATCTGGCGCTTAAGGATCAAATCCTGTAAGTAGGCTGGATTATTTGTGGATTTATCTGCTACTGAGAGTTGACATTTGTTTTGTGCTGTAGCTATGGTGTACACCCAATGCACAGCTGTAGGCCTCTGATAACCTGTTAGCTAATGTTATTGTGTTGAAATAGTTTTGCTAATCAGCTGCGGGCCCACTTTTACCTACAATTGTGTAGAATTATAAGAGATTGTTCTTACTATCATATATAGTGATCAAGTGTGGAGATTTATTTTTACAAAAAGTAGTTTTATGTCTGCAATCCACGGTGGTGCTCGGCTAACTTGCTATATAACATCATAGTTTTGGTTAGGGTTTACTATTCAGCAGTTGCCGGATCATACTTAAAACTGTGTAACAAAATGGTCGATCTCAAGGGTCTTAAGATGTAGGTGTAATGTTACAGCTAGGTGTTGACTTCAGTGTGCAGAGACACAAATGAAATGTAGTAACAGCTAAGTGTTGTTTTCAGTGAATGTGGGCAACTAGTGAAGTGTAATTACATTTATTTTCAATCTGTCAGGATTGATACCATACATATGTTTTATGTAGTACAGTTGAACTGCTTACCACAGATGCCTCATAGGCACGCTCGGGGGCATTGACGGTTACCTGGGGCTTCTCTCTGCAATTTATTCCCAGATGTGGCTGCTTTTTGATGCCAGAATTTGTATTGCATTGATAAACACAAAGAGAGAGTAGTAGCATGAGATTAGACTAGGAAGAACACACAAAATTTGGTTAATGATTTGACATTTCATGATGTCTTTTATTGATGACAAATATTTTAATGCCAATTATCGGTGGTTCAACAGGCTTTTTACTGTCTCTAGACAGTAAAAAGTAAGGAGAGAAAAGTCAAGAGGAGACAAAGAATTTAAAATAAAATGGAAAATAAATAAAGACTAAATGAATAAAATCCACCAATATGTGTGTATTGTGTTGTTATGCTTAATGGCAAAACCATGATTGTGTAACAGAAAAACTGGCCACTTCTCATGCGATCTGACACAAACTTGCATATACGTGACATGAAACGACATTTATTTTTTAATAAGTTATCTTTACACGTGAAACTCACAGCGCGGTTGAGTCTACAGTAAACCATATGGAGTTTAAAACCATTTAGGGCATTTTTTATTCAGGCAGTCATGTAAATAATGAAATTGTTTCTGAAGCACCAATCAACTCTGATTTCTGTTTGTTTATTGATGTTGACAAACATTACTCATTAAACAAGATTCAAACAGTTTAGAATGGCCTTGGAATGGCCCCGTTCAGAGAGAAAAAGACTGAATTTGTTCAAGAGCTTGTAATGGGTCTGTGCGCAAGTATGGTTTTACCTACTTATTAAAGATATTGATTACTTGCAAATAAATAATATCATATGTTGTCTTCAAAATGGCAAGACCATCCAAGCTCACTGCTTGCATTTATGAGAGAAATATAAAACATAAATTCCAGAGATGTGTAAAATTATTAATTGAATACAATGTGTTTAAGAGAGTGCTATGAAATGTAATATTTGCATATCACCCTTTGTGACAAGACTCTTTAAATCCCACGCTTGGCAGCGGAAAAGACAAAGAGCTCATTAAAAGGAGCGAAGCTAGACACATTCAATGTCATAAAATCACCTCTGTGGAGAAAAGAAAGAGGAACTGTTGTATATCACTGACAAGGGTAATATACTGTATTTACAAAATGAACACAAGATTGCACGGTTCCAGAAGAAAGCTAAACACAATTGGAATCATATTAAAACCATTCAAATAATCTATTCAATCAATCTATTGACACTGTCTTCCAATACCTCAATGAAGACACAGCATGTTAGGCCCAAATCCACAGTCATGGGAGGTATAGAGGCAGGGTCTTTGGACAGCTTTGAACACATTTTTTAGGGAAGCATAGGGGATTATCCAGATCAGGGCCCATTTGTTGGGGATCTCTGGGCTTCTAATAGACTCAGATCCCTGCAGGTCTTGGGCAAAATGTTACTTCATTTCTGCCATTGTGTTGATTTGAGAATTTGGCTTACTGGTTCAAAAGATCCTCACCAAATCAACAATTATATTTTCTTCAGAGCAAGCTATGGGAACATTGGACTGGTTCTTACACAGTCCTGATCAAACACATAATTTTACATTTAAGTTGATTTTGAACACAGCATTATTCAACTAACGCTGTACAGAGAAATATATATATATATATATATATATATATATATATATATATATATATATATATATATATACACATATACATATACATATATATATATATATATATATATGAAGTTTGGATTTAAAACAGCAATGTTTTTAATGCACGTACACAGACTCACACTCTATGTCCAATCCAGATGTTTAATATTCTCATATTCATTAGTTTCACCCAGCATGCAGACACAATTCCACTACACAATACTATTAAACATGAAAACAAAATGAGAAAGTAAATTCTTCTCTGCGTTAACTCCTATATTCTCTGCAATATTTAACTGTTTTTCATTGTGGTCCACCTCTCTGCCATGCAGAAGAAAATAACAGTACTATTATATGTATAAGTGAAATTGCTATCAGCCCTATATGCCCTACCTTTTCCTTGCCTTGACTAATGGCCAGAGTGATTTTTCTCCCTAAAAGACAGTGCCTTTGATAGAGTGATAGCAGCAGAGCACTTTCTCCAAACACAGTCTGTTTTCATTAAACTGCTAATCTAAAATCAACCAAGCAAAACAGATTTAATGGCCGAAGAGGCTTTTCCTCTCTCTCTGAATCACCCTACACCGTCCACTCTATCACATTCATCCACATCATAGAATACCTTTGGTCTTCCTTATTTCTGTAATTTCAGCGACTTCACGTCTTAAAGGTGATGCGTGTACTTTGTTCAATGTTAAAATACTTCAGCTTAATATGAGCATTTCACAATATGTCACTAAATCTTATGACCTTTGACTGCTTCTCTCTC
Source organism: Moxostoma hubbsi (assembly GCA_032164185.1). NCBI lineage: Eukaryota > Metazoa > Chordata > Actinopteri > Cypriniformes > Catostomidae > Moxostoma > Moxostoma hubbsi. The sequence continues at coordinate 25,919,644 of JAVLUX010000002.1, read as the reverse complement.
TCTTTAATCCCTCATTGCTAGTGAGTGATATATGCCCAAAGGTTTTCATTAGCCTGCTGCTGCTCTGCTGATTGGCTGCTGGATTATTGCCCAGGTGTCTTCAAAATCAAAACTTCCTTTAAGATGCTTATCTGTGTAAACTTAATTGCATATAAATCAGACATCCTCTGTTCTGCCCAAGTCCTATGACATGAAAAGTACTTCAGTTCTCTGGCAGTTATGAAATATTTACCTAAAAGCAGTCAAAAATATCTGGACATTGGTTTAATATGGGAGTTTAATAAGGCAGAATAATACCACAGTAGGATGCTGGTCAGCAGTGGAGCATAGAGTCCAAAAATTAACCCTCTGTGGTCTGTGGGTGTTTTGGGCCCTGGAGAAGTTTTGACATGCCTTTACATTTCAGTTGCTTAAAACATATTAATGGCTAAAGTCTGATAACACTGTATTTAGCACAAACTGGACTACAATAATATCTGAGCAACATGTGTGTACATGTTTGTATTTTTGAGAAAATAACGTTTATGCATGGTTTTTGAAAAACAAAAATTTTAAGTAATTGAAATAATGTCATATAACACATATTAAACATTTGTCCACAAGCCTTTTGAGAACTGGATCTTGTAGCCTAGAGTTTTTGCTACAAAATAACGTGAAAACCATCCTGATCACTCATTCATACAAAACAATATAGTAATTGAATTTTTGTAAGACAATTACAATTATTGTTGAAAGGCGATATGCGAGGAGGCGTGAACTATCATGAATTTTGAGGTAATTTACAACTGAGGCCACAAAAGATGCCTCCCCTGGGCCCATCAATAAGGAATGTGACAGAGAGAGAATGAATGTGAGGAGACTTAATGATCAAAATCAAGTTTTAAGTTAAAAGAAATAATCTGACTGTCCCGCTCTTCTTCTGAGGAAAAAGTTAACTTCCTTAATATCCAGAAGTTTCATCGCCTGTGTATCATTACAAACGTGCAGTAAAATGAATGAATTGTTTACATCAAACCTCTGAACACTGTCGGGGACGTTTACCATTTGCATTGATCATCTCAGCACATTAGCGCATGAATGGCGTGCTCTGCTGGTGGGTGGGATCACATTAGAGATAATGAGATGAACCGGAAAAAACTGTACAGTGCTTTGTTTCATACAGATTACATTGCAGGAGAATATTTGTTTTAAATTTGAATTGTTTTATTTAAAAGTAGACATTTTAAGCTTTCTTTAGACATATGTTTCATGTTTGTGTGATAAGTATTTGCAGAGTTTCAGGTCATTTTTGTGACGTGTTTCAGAAATATGCTCGTGGACACAGACAGCTTGAAAGCTCACCCTTTTTATTTTCTTTATTTTACAAAAGCACAATGTTTATATGTTATTATGAGTGTACACAAATAAAAGTAGACCCTTTATAGTCTCTAATGATGTCTTACACGTATCTGTATGCCCCAAAATGATGGAGTATTTTAAGTTGTTTCTGCTGTAATGACGAAAAAATCCTGCAGGACGTGGTGGCGTGTCCGTCGACCCCAGAGGGTTAAAGAGAGTTCCATATGAAATCCTTAATCAGGATCTCGGCCAGTTCAGAAGGCAGTCCAATTAATAACTAGTGTCATGAAACAATGAGAAACTGCAACAGGGTCTGAGAACAAAGAACACAACTGACAAAACACATGACAGACAAAGCGAAAAAATTGGTCAACTGAGCAAGGCTGAATAAATAAGAGGCAGGGGTACCTGTTGTTTATGGTTATGTCGTATTCAGCCACTGATAATCAATGCAGGCACGCAAGGAGCAGTACTTCTACTTCACAAAAAAGATCCCGCATCAGCCGGCAATGAGGAGGAATGGATGAGGCCGACCGCCAAAGTCTACCTGAGGTACTTCTCTCTCAGGGGTGGACAAAGAGTAAAGCCATCCCCGTGGAGGAGAAGTGCCTGTGAAGAGGTCAATTGCACAGTCATACAGTCGATGAGGAGGCAAAGAGGTGGCCCTGGACCGACTGAACACTGTCTGCAAATAGTGGAATTCCGATAGCACTACAGAGAGTTCCCCCGCTTCCTCCTTTTAACCCAAGAGAGAAGAGACAGGAGAAGAGGCAGAACCAAGACAATTGGATAAACATAAGAGTCTCCACCGTCTTACTGAATACTGAGACCAGTCAATGTGTGGATTGTGTTGGACAACCAAGAATGTCCCAGGATGATAGGAGCAAACGGTGAGTGCATAAAGATAAAGGCCATCTCCTTTCAGTGGTTTCTCTCCAGAGCAGTGGTCTTGGAAACCTCAGTTACTGACTGGCCGTTGAGTGAACTGGCCATCAAGGAAACCAAGAGATCTTGTATGGGGAGGTTCCACTTGGTCGCCAGCTCAGCATCAAGGAAAGAGGTGAGCGCTTGCAAGTTTTCCCCAAACTACTGGCGGGCTTTGGCTTTTACCAGTCAGGTTCTTGAAATGTGTCCTGGTCCTCCACAGTATAGGCAGAGAACATTGATCATCCAGCACTGTCTCTCCTCAGTGGTGAGGCTGGTTCTACCCAACTGCATGGGCTTGGGATCAGGTGATGGATTAGAAGGAGAGGACTCTGGATAGAACGATGTTCTCCAGGATGGGTTAGTCGAACGATGACGATGGTGAAGAGATAGTCAATGGTCCACTCTGATCGCCATATCCACCAGATCATGGAAGTGAGTGGAAGATCATGAGCAAACATCTCATCCTTCATGTGCTCCGCTAGCCAATGCCAAAACATGTCCACCTTATCTGCCACTCTCCAGTTGATAGCCGCCGCCAGGGTGCAGAACTCGATAGAGAATTATGCCACTGACTGCACCCCTTGACGAGCTGCAAGATGGCGAGCTGCTTTCCTGCCATACACAGACTGGTCAAAAACATTAAGCATCTCAGCAGAGAATATCTCATTGGAAGAGAAAAAAAAAATTTGCCTCCCACATGATGGTAGTCCACTGGCGAGCCTGCCCATCCAGCAAGGTGATGACATAAGCGACCTTAGCACTCTCCAAAGAGAAGGTGATAGACTGAAGTGAAAATACCACAGAGCATTGTGTAAGAAATGAACTACATGTAAAGGGCTCACCAGAATAACAGGGAGGAGGATTAACTCACAGTTGAGGTGCAGAGTTAGGAGGAGCAGTCGTGGCAGTGGCCGTGGCAATGGTAGTGGCAGCAGCAGCAGTGGCAATGTTTAGAACTCGTCCCAATCCCCGTCTAAGTCCCAGTCCAACCAGAGACCGTGGAGCTGGTTGATGATGTCGGTGATCCGAGCAGCCAATGCATCAACAGCTTGTCTGGCTCCATCTATTTATTCCTCATGCTGCCCTAGTAAAGTGCCTTGAAGCTCCACTGGACGATTCCTCTGAAGAGTCCATTTTGGTCTAATTGTTCTGTCAGGATATCAGAAGAGTCAAAAACAGATGTTGGTGAATTATAGTCTTTAATGAAAAAACAGTCGTTCAGGGGAACAAAATAACAAAACAGAATAATATCACTGTAGGATGCTGGTTGGCAGTGGTGTCAATTACATCTTTGCACTGAGGTCTACTCCTGTTGTGCAAATACAAAAATAAAATCTATATATTTTTTTTTGCTGCCGCTGCAGCAGTGAACTAATTACAGACATGACCGTTGCTCAATTTCAGTTTATTTTATTGTAAAATTGTAATAACATGTTTTTTTTCAATGCTGCTAAGAGGGCCAATGTGTATTGTATGTAAAAGAGTTGTGGGAACATTCTGCCTGACATCTTTTGTGGTCCACAGAAGAAAGAAAGTCTAAAATATGTGTTTGGAGGGTGAATAAATGGTTGCAACGGTAAGCTGTCGGCAGGAGGTGAAGCCACTAGAACTGTTCGAGCAGCCATTATGGTATGCCCAAACTGTCATAGAGCATCAATGACTGACCAATGATCAACAAATCTCCCCTGTTTCACCGTCTCTGATCTCAGAAGAAGTCGCATTTCTCCCTCTAGTGACAATCATGTTTAATGTTTAATTTGCTTGTTATGGATAATATTGGTTTTGAGGGAGAAGACATAAGTGGATCACGATGTCAGAGCATTCACCTGCCCCGGTGTACAGCTTAAAAATACAGCAAAAGGTACACCAAAGGATGCAGCAAAACTGTCCATACGTTCTAATTCACAGTAAGTAGAAAAAGCTGTAATATCTGCTTGTTTTAGGGTGGCAACATGTCCTTTCTTGTGAAGGGTCCTTAAAGTCAGACCGGGATTTTTAAAAAGCCTTAAATGCCTGGTATTTGCCTGTTTTTATAGTGATGTGCTCTCTGTAGTTATAAATGGATACATGTCATAAATATGAGGTATACTGTTTGATATAGATATGCATACTGTACATCGCTCAGGCTTTCATGAAACAGGAAAAATGACCAACTTTAAATAATTAAGTACATGTGTAGGATATTTGCTTTGTATGGATGAACATGCAGATTTCAGATATAAAATCAGTGAATGAATGACTAATGCTAACTATGAAATAACTATAACTAAAATAATGAATAACAACGCTCTCTGAAAATAGATGATTTCTATTAAATCAATAGGATCAGTGGAATGTCTGGACAAAGCAATATGGCAATGATAACAGTGAAATTATCACATTTTAATTTTTTGGTGACCTAACCCTTTAAGTAATCTCACAGTATACAATATCATCCCTAAAGGCCACTACATTATTTTTGATGCAACAGATGACCAATGTAAACTGGCAATCAAATTCAGTTGCATGTGAGCCTGTTTCTTCAGACCTTCTCAGAAGGATTTTCACTGGATTGTGACAGTAAAAATGAGTGCTGCACCTTCCATCTATTATAACGTTCTAATATTGCTTGCACTTGTTCCTCTCATGACATCCATCTGCTGTCTTCTTTGAAGTCCTGCCCTAACCCACAAGTTACTGGGCTTTAGCATTTTTCATTGTTGACATCACTCAACCATAACGTCATAACTTGTATGACTCACCTCTCCTGAGATTAAATCAGCCACAATAACTGTGCCAAAGATGAAGAAATGTTTTCCACATGTACTACAGCATCCTCCTTGGCCTCTTGTTTTGTGAATATATTTTGAAGATACTCTCCAATCAGTTACTACTGTTTTGTGTGGTTGCCTTGGAAACAGGAAGCTCTGTCAACCCGGTTTTCTTATTGACAGGACTGCTAGCTGGTTAATCACCCCTTATAAATACAGCTTACATGCAGAGGAGCAACAGTGACATTCGATGTGCAAGGTTTATTTTACTAAGATAAATTTTTAAAGTCTTTCATTGAAGGGATTGTTCACCCCAAAATATACAAATTCCATCATCATACTCCCATCATATTCCTTTTTCCAAACCCGTTTGATTTCTTCTTCTGTGTTACAAAAAACAGTATGTTAGGCAGTGTTAGGTTCAGTCACCATTGACTTTTTTTGAATCTTGTTTTATATACATGGATTGTTTACAGGCATGAACTTATCGATAAAGCTTAAAAAGCCAAAAAAATGTAAGGCCATGTAAACACCTTAATTGAATTTCCTACTGTATATCAGGGTCATAAATGGTACCTCAAAGCTGATTTTTTTCAGCTTTTTTTTTTCAAAGCTGATGAGTCTGTCATTCTGCCTAACATTTCCTTTTGCGATCCATGGAAGAAAGTAAGCCATACAGGTTTGGAACCACACAAGTGTGAGTAAATGATGACTGAATGTAATTTTTTGGGCTAGCTATCTCTTTAAGATTTTGGGAAGTAACTGCTGCTTGATAATGTTCATGTGGCAACATTTTTATTAATAATTTGATGGATTTGAATGAATTAAATAACTTAAGAAATTGGTGTTTGTCATCATATTTAAAGGAGGCTCCATTCGTTCTTGTTGAATAAGACAGATTTCACCACATTCCGGCATACAGTATATCAGACTGGCTGGGTCACTTACATTTAAAGACAGCAGCTCATTAAACTATAGCTATTTTCACTTACTCGATAATATTCACTTTGAATCTTTCTGTCAGGCTACAATTCTTAGCTCTCTGATAATGAGAAATTACTATTTGAGAATGACTTCATAATTGCTATGCCAACAAAAAACATACAGACTTTAGTTTTGCTGTCATTCTAACAAAAGAATAAATAAATAATAAATAACTATTATTTTCTGAAATGACAACTTATCATTTTTGGCACACTAAGGGATATTAGTAATTTAATTAAGCAAATCTGGTAAAATGCCAGCACTGACACTGTGGAAAAACTCACACATATAACTGAAAAATTATTTAATTTTAATTTTATGTCATTTTAAGAGAACATTTCAGTAATAGCTGCAGACAGGCAGATCTGACAATCATGACATGTTATCAACACAGATTTAACGCACTTATATATAAGAAATCTGGACCATTCTTGATGGGTAATTTAAATACAAGATCTATATTTTTTCTTATTAAGGTTCATGCAAGGATCAAGTGTGTCCCTGCTTTCAAATGTGTAGGAAAATGCTTTTGAAAGAACTGACCTTTACTGAATTCACTCTCTGAGTAATGCTGAATTATTAATATTCATGAGTAAACAGAAATTATTTTTTTTAAAGGAAGTGTGCATTTTTATACATTTTCGGGAAACAAGGAGATGAGCATATTAAGGTTAGCAAAAGAAAAAAAGAAGAGATGACACATGAGAGTGGGTGAGCTGAGGTCTCTTTTGATTTAGCCAGAATTATTCCAGGATAGTAAATGTTTGGTGGAGGACATTTTACACACAAAGTCACCTCATACAGACACAGGGAGAGGAAGAGAGAGATAAAAAGAAATAAGAGTGCAATCACAACCTCTGAATCCACCATTCAATCCCTGTAGAGCCTCTAGCATTTAACCCCTGACTCAGACAGCAGTATTATTCTGGCGATGAGATTGATATTGCAGAAATGAGGAGCCAGCACACATCATGGTATAAAGAGAGATGAGGGGCTGTGGGAAGCCTGAGTCAGGGGGAGATCATACTGTTTTGAGCTGTCCAAAGGCACCACACACTGATAGCTGCATACTAATGAGGGATGCAAAACATTTATGAGGGTTGATTACCACACAATGCATGTGACTGTTTTAAAGACAAATAGGAGTATGAGCTGTGGGAGGATGCAAAATCAAAAAGAGTGATAGAGTTCCAGGATGCAGTCAGTGTTAGTGAAAAATTAGATTTCTATAGTAAAAAGATATTGCTACTGTTCAGCATGATCTATTTCATTTGAGCATATTTGGCCCAGCTATGTAGTGCAGAACTTCCCATGATTAAAACACATAAAATGGGGAATAAAAAAGGGAAAACATATACAGTAAACATAGCCTGACTATCGGCCACCTGATAATCTTTTAAAGGTATTACATGCAACAGTCAATATCAGATCCCTTCAAGTCTTAGTTGAAATTTAACTTAATCTCTGGCATTGTAGTGATTTGAGAATTTGGAATGTGTTGGCTGTGATCCATTGAGGAGATTGGTTTGCTGGCTTGATAGAACACAGAATCAACATTGACATTTTCCCCAGTAGACATTTCCCCATGCAGTCCAGATCAAACACAGAAATGTACATTTAAGTTGATTCTTGGCACTAAAATTACTATCTTCAACATTAGATTGATATAGTCTGTTTATTATTTATAAACTCATCATCAATTATTTAGAGAGGAATAAAAGGTATTTTGTAAGTCACCATATCATGGTGGAGATTTTATATAAATCTTTATTAAAAACACTACAGAGTCAAAAAAAAAAAAGAAAGAAAAATAATAGTAGCTACAGAAGTGTGAAGAGAGCCTTCATAATCCTTTAAAGTAATTACAGTCATCAGTCAAGATCAATCTCTATATTACAGTCAATATCAATCTCTTCTCTCTACAAGATGAAATGATTAATGGATAGTTTTGGCATTACAAAGTGATTTAAGACAATCAAGCTTCTAACAACCATAGACTTTAGAATTCCCTAGTTGCTAAATGCATAATTGAAAGAAAAAAGAAAAAAAAAAGAAAACACACACACACACACACACACACACACACACACACACACACACACACACACACACACACACACACACACACACACATTTGGAAAAAGGACAGTAAATACATGAGGATTGAGCATTGCTCAAATCAGAAAACAAAACTGCTTATCATCTCAGTGAAAGTAAGGCTTTGATTATAATCCCACATGTATTGTGGATTACCTTTTGTGGTGGCTTTTCTAGGGCCCTAGTCAGACTAGCAATTGAAATGAATTATCAAGAGAGAAGATATGTGAGATTTTTTGAGAGTTGACACTTGGGTGTCATGTTATTTCATGCGAGGGAGGGATGTGTCCTTGGTAGACATTTAAATTCAGGTGCTCCTTCATGGAAGTGCAGCCCCTCCCCTGGGGAGTGAAAGTCACATTCTGTATTATTTAACTCCTAAGGCAATCTCCTGTCTCATCCGCTTTGCCATTAAAACTAGGTAAAGGTTAGAACCAATCCATGGGTGATTGATTGTAATTACATTGCTTTATTTCCAACTGTTGATTATGTCTTGTGTGGACTTTTTTAAATTGTGAAGACAGAGGGAGAAGTTTTATGACTTGAGAGGGTAAAGGAAAAGGTGTAGTAATCATATATGGCCATGCTGGGTGTCCACTGCAGTTGCACGTACACAGCGCGAAAGCCTCACAGATGCAAAACCTATAATTGCAATGTCAATCACAAAGGGAACATCATGAATAGCAGGAAGAGATTCATATACACAGACATGCATTCGGTGTAGGTGCAATATACCCTAAAACCTTCTAAATGGTGATGTGTCCACAGTTAAGAGTCACAGTGCCCTCTACTGGCTTTTTTCTCTCTTTTTCTTGCCCTGTAACTGCTTGTAACACACTTTGGCAAATGGGAAAATGCACAGCATGTTCAGAGGAAAATGGGACTTAACTAAATACCTGCTAAAACCAATCATCCTTCTGTCTGCTCTGTCCCTGAAGATCTGATGTCCAGTTTCGGGGCAAAGTTCAATCATGGCCAATGCAAGCGCACAGTGTGTCTAAAAGCAACCATTAATTTGGGGCAAAAGGAGAAAAGTCTAATCGTAGAGATTTTAAGCAGAATTTACAGTGCTATAGTTCTATCGTTACTAGCATTAGTGTTTACACATTTGGATCCCAAGCAATTATTGTTCACTATTTCAACCTACTTTCCACAGCACAAACTCCATCCCTATTAGAGATTTGTTGATCTTTTAGTTTGGTTGGTTGGCTTTATTTTGAAGTTTTGTTTCATGATCTTGTCAACTATTATAATCCAGTTTAATCATTAGGGCAAAACATACTCTACCCAAGTATGTGACACTTCTAGCTACACAAGTTCGATTTCGCACATGATGTTCCAGAATCAGTCATACTGCAATTTATGACTCAACGCAAGTACACGTTTCATTCTCAAAGGGGCGCTATAGTGGGTAATAGAGTGAACAATCTGCTTTTACAGTGGGTTTTCTCTTTCAAGTAATTTAAAGTCAATATATTTACTCCCTGAATAATAACACATCCAGTTTTATGGCACAAACTTTTAAAAGGTAACTCTTCATAAGAATGCGTACTTGTGAAAAGTATGTTGCTGGCCTTAGTTTGCCTATTGTCTGTGTGTAGTATTGCTTGTTATATGGTATTTTGTGAGTATCTTGGGTAGTTTTAACATTAGTTTTTTGTTTTATCCTTTTCAAATATTTTATTCAATAAAGCACTGCATTTGGGTCCTTACACTACTCTCCAGTGAGCCATTTGTAACATTTCAAAACTTTTACATCCTGGGTCCTGGGTAACCACAGAAAATTAACCTTGTCAGCCTGATCTCATGAACATTATGTGACTGTGGCAATTTCTTTGGTAAATTAATTTACACGCCTTCTTACACATTTGGCTGCAGTTTCCCAGTCAAATGTCCAGCGGACTGCACCAAAAGTGAGTAAAATGGTGTCATAATCCAAAAAGGTTTTTATGAGTAAAATGGACCTTCCTAACTTAAAATTTTTACCTAAACCTAACTGTGGCACTGTGGAGGGCTAATTAGGCTAATCAAGCCTCCAAGAGGGTTAAAGGCCGACCACGGAGGACGTGCGTGAGAGAGAGATCGTTCACAGACATGTCCGTCGTCCTATGTGTTTGTCTTTTGAGTTTACCATTAAACCTTTATTTGTATGTCAAGCCGGTTTCTTGCCTCTTCCTTGCCCGTGAGCATGAACTTCTTTACACTAACCAATAGTGATCTAAAATCACATAAGTGGTAGACACAAAAAAGACATCCTTACCCTTAACCAACGCCTAAACCTAACTGTGGCACGGCGGAGGGCGGGGCCGGGTCGTGACTCGACACACCCAGTCCTGTATCAGGCTAATCAAGCCTTTGAGAGGGATAAAGGCCGATCGCAGAGGGCGGTGCGGCAGAGAGAGATCCTTACGGACATGTATGTCGTCCGGTGTGTTTGTCTTTTGAGTTTTTCATTAAAACTATTATTTACGTTGACAAGCCGGTTTCTCGCCTCTTCCTTGCCCGTGAGCTTGAACTGTTTTACACTAACTTATAGATTCACAAAACCATGTCATGTGTTCCTTCTATGACACATGTGTCTCACGCAGAAGCCATCACATTGGAATAAGTGTGTAAACGTAGGAAAGAATGTAATACAACCATTCAAAAGTACTGTATATTAAATAATGTGTTATAGTAAAAGTGTTTCAATATCATAACACAGCAGTGTGTTAGTAATAGTGTGAAAAATTTGTTTATAAAGTCATAATTCGGCCACTGTAGTCGTGATTTGTGTTAAAGTGAGTAGAACACGCAGTTGTAATAGCACCTTTAGTATTACTTTCCCCAGTAAACTGACACATAATTTTGAATTTGGCACGTAAAAGTCAGTTAGCAAAAAAAGTAGTTATATTAACATTCATTCTATGAGACTAGGTTGAATCGAGCTCTCCAAAGGCTATAAATGATTCCACTTAACATTAGAATGAAGTTTGTGATTATGGATGCTAGTGGAGAGAATAAAGACTATGTAATTTTGTCTGTACAGAATCCTGAATCACATAATATCCCACTGGGTCAGTTTCATTACTTGTCATTGTCTGAGAATCACCTTTTTCTTCTCTATCATTAGCAAATGGACATCAAATGGTCCCAGGCCCGCTGAAATCTGGTATAAGAAATTACATCTTATTAAGATTGAGTAGAAAATGTATCTATCAGAGTATAATGCTGCCTTCAAGTGCTATCAGAATTATCCCACTCGTAAGTTGCACATTATCGGTCCCTCAAGTTCATTAATTTTGATACCCGAGTTTCTGAGATGGGCAGAGTCATAAAATTTCAACATGGCAGAAAAGAGGACACTTTCTGTAGTGAATGACAGGTTTTATTAATTGTTAGTACTTGCAGTTTAGGTAATATACATTTATGTATATCAGCAACAATTTGATGCATATTGTAAATTTTTACACTTACTTAAAATAACTTGTATTTGACAAAATATTCCATTATCTTCAGAAAGCTAAAAGAGTAATATGTCAAAATAAAAGTTCATCAAAACTATGTTTGAATGAACCTGGTGTCGTCCATGTTTCCTGTTCTTTATGACAACAAAGCATGTGAACACAACGTACTTGTAATTACCACTTCAGAAGTGGGATGATTCCGATAATGTAAATAACACCATTTGCACTTATATAACGCTGTTTTCAAAGTGCTTTACACAGTGGCTCATTCACCCATTCACACATCACACTCACACACCAATGATGGCAGAGCTGCCATGCAAGGTGCTAGCCTGCCATTGGAAGCAACTTGGGGTTCAGTGTCTTGCCCAAGGACACTTTGGCATGTGGAGTCATGTAGGCCAGGAATCGGACCGCCAACCCTGCTATTAGTGGCCAACCTGCTCTACCACCTGAGCCACAGCCACCCCTAATGTTGGAGTTAAGTCCCATCTTGTAGGGGAAACTAACACGCTACCCTGGAAGACTGAGAAACGACAGGATATTTGTCCCCGCCCCCAGTAAATTTAGACCCAGTTTACACCTGGTATTAAGATGTGTTTTTTGGTGATCCGATCACATGTGGTCAGGGCTTAATACTGGTCTAAACGAGGTCTAAAATGTTATGTGATCACAAAAACCACATATGAATGTGGTCAAAAACGCATGTGACCACATTGTATTTGAGGTGTAAAAAGTAATCCTTCCTGTATGCGTCCGACAGCAGTAAAGCACCATCCACCACCTGTCAATCAAATGCTGCACTAAAACAAGAATTTAAACTTTGTCAGTTATGAGTGGTTTAAAGAAAATAACGGATACATACACAAACATGAGATCTTTTTGAGTGTGTCTGAAATGAAGATGCACGGACAATAATGAGAAGCACGAACATCTGCAACTCAGGTAAATACACGCAATTCACTAAAATAATGGACAATTTGCTCAAAATGTTGCTTTTGTGCTGATATTAAATTATTGCTGCATTTGGGATGCTGTTTATTTTATGCTTTATTTGTTTTTTCTGAATTAGTTGTGCTTTAAATGTCATGCAGTAGCACCATGACATGGTGATTGATGTATGTCATCATGAAACGGAGTTCCTCCAATCCAAATCTGATCACAAGTGGTCACAAGAGACACATTTATGTGACCAGCTGCACAGTATATGGTGAGAAGTCTTACCTGACCACAAGTGATCGCATCACCCATGATGCATCTTAATACCAGGTGTAAACGGGGTCTTAGTCTCTGTACACACAAATGTATGTATGCTTTCTTCTACCTTACTGTGCTCAACACTAAAGGACTTGGCAAGGTGGGTTTCAGGAGAGGATGTATTACATGGTGGCTTCCTGAAGTGTGCAGTGTATGTTGATTGAGGGCCTGTAGGAGTCTGTCTTTGCATACCTCAACCCCCTAAACCTAATAAAGCAATGCCTCTACTCCAAGGCAGGATTCAAACGCAAAGCACACGTTAGATTCAACAACTGAAATGTATTTATTTTCTCCCTTATTTACTCCCTGTTTTTGTTCTTTCTCGCTGAAGGATTTTTGTTGTGAATATTAACTTTCACTCAAGTTTATCATCAATAAAAGTTAATCAAATGTATCAATAAAAAAATACAATTCAAATAAATAAATAAATTGTCAGTGTCACTCTTTCAATGTCAGTTTTCATTACCCAGTCAATCAATCAATGTCAACTTCAAAATCAGTAAAGTTTCAATTCATCAAAAGGCAAAACATTCATTGAAACAGCAATTGTTCACCTAACTTTCTCAAATGATTCAGTTCAATGCAAATGATTCAAATCAGTTCTTAGTAAAATTCAGTTAAATACCTTTGTTTACTGTTCAATGAAAGTTCAAGTAATGTTAATCCTCAATGCCATAAACTTTAAGTTCAATGTTCAATATTGTTTAATAATCAAGAATAAATAGAAGGGGATATTAGTGTGTTGCAATGATGTGCTATGATGACATGAGCTGGGTTGTGTTGGGTTGCGATGAGTGGATATGAGTAGGGATGAGATGGGTTAAGGTGGAATTAGTTGTTTTGAGGTGAACTGAGGTGAATAGAGATGAGCCGGCAGGGTAATTGTAACTATATCAGATATTATTAATTAAACATGGCAATTTGTTGCCTCCATATTTTTATATATTGATATTTTTGCTCATTTCAGAGGTATGTGTTAATTTCTGACACTATTGGCATTGTATCTCTATAAGGTATTTAAAATATTGTTTTAGACATATAGTAACAAGTAAACAAGATCCCTACATATATGTCAAACTACATTGTGCTAATGTCTGACACAGTTTAAACATTTTGATCAGTGGTTAAATATGTTCAGATGGATCCCTCGTACCTGAACAGCTCCTTCCCAGAATAAAATGAAATATGCACAGTATTACAGTTCTTGTGACAAGCCAGAAAGTCTTGAAGAGAAGAGAGGACAGGACACCGGCAGCAGTTTATGCAAACTGCTGTGCTCATGATGCTGTGCCCTGCAGGCATCAATTGTACCGTGCACAGTACGTTTTAGTTTACAAGCAGATTTAGTGCTTATACCTTACTTCTCAAATTAATAAATATTATGTATTTTTTTGTACTTTGTAATTGTGGTATATAACTGTAGTGAAGTTGAATACTTCATTTTGAATCAACTCAAGTAAAATGAATATTATTTATTTATACTTAAAAAAGGAGAAAAATTGGAAAAATGTACTCAAGTACTATAACGAGAGTAGTTGTAATTCGTTACATTCCACCTGTGACATTAAAGCACTTACGGTCGCAACATCCACATCCACTTTCTTGATTGACACCACTTTCTCACTCAGTGCACCTGGCATGTGAAAACCAGATTGCACATTAAAATAAAACTCTCTCAAATAAAGAATATGCATATTTCAGAATATGCATATCTACTTAAGCAAGTGCACATCAACAGTCATCAATATTTTAAAAGAGACACTGCACGTACCTAGCACATTCAGAAAAGCCTTATAAACTTAAATAGCCTTATACTGCTTCGCTCGTATGAAATAGTAAACATATAAAAGGAAAAGCGTGTCTTCTTTCAAAGCTATATATCTCAATGGTGTGTGGTCCATATAAGCTCTGCTTATCCAGCCATTCGAGAGAATGAGTGCGAGGATTTGCTTATTAAAATGAACAGTAATATACATTTTGTTGTCATTTGAGGTGTAACATAAAGCTTATTTACATAATAAAAATGTCCTCAAATTATTCCACTGCCAAATGAAACTTGTTGTCTGCAATCTGTTCCAGAGGTATTAAGGTGGGCGGATCCACAAAAACGTTGGCACCTACACTCTATTGAAATAATTTGTCTGAATTTTCCACATTCTCTTTGGTTGGTTGGCACTCCTCTGGACACTCCCCATCCTACACGATGCCCCCTTTCACCGCGAGGACACCAGATTCGCCTTTACTTTGGATACTTTCCCCCTTGGACACTATTTTCCCAATTTTTGGACATTTTATGGTTATTATTTTCATGAAATGCCTCTCCGAGGCTTGACAGCACACCCAATGTTTCTTTCTCTTACTCATACTACTTTTGTTTGCCACTTTACCCCTAGTACATATGCACAAATGGCTAGCTGGCAGCTAAGCCTTACACAAGCTTTGCAGCTGGCAAAAATTTGCATATTGCCATGAGAAAGCATGCACAGCACATATTCAGAGCACACTTAGACCATCAAGTGAATGAAGGTGCACGGATAGCAACATATCAACACAATGAATGTGTTAAAAAGAACAGAGATGTGATGAAAATGCTAATAGATGTTTCTACAAATGTAGGAATTTTGGGGTCACTCAGAAGGGGAAAAAGCAGACAACCATGTTATTTATGTGGAGCTTGTTAGCTTCAAAAATATGATGACAAACTTGCACCTCATTTTGAGACCTGCACAGTTTTCTCTGGCCTGTCAAATCACATTCAAAATTACCTGATCTAAGCAGTGGGAAACATGTTAATGAAATAAATGCTGAAATCAAAGATGCCACCTTTTTGGCAATACTTGGGGATGAGATGACTGTTTGGAGGTATGTTACCAAGGAGGGGGTGGCAGAAGAATAATTGTGGGGTTTTTCTAATGTGAGCGCTGACCAATCAATAGCTGCCTTAGAAGAACATGTTTTTACCACCATGGCGGGATGGAATATGGCTTCAAGCTTGCCAGCCAAACATTTGATGGAGCATCTGACTTGTCCGGTGAACTAAATGGCTTATAGGTAAAAGTTTTGTGCATTGCTTTGCACATGTTCTTAATTTAGTGTATTCACAAGCATGCAGCTCTTTGAAAGATTGCAAGCATTTTTCTAATCTTAATGGCCTAATCTCCTTCTTCACCATCTCGGAAAAGTGCATTCGTCCTCAGAAATCATCGTGAGGAGGCGATTTTCCAAAACTGCCACTACCTGATGGAACTACACGTCTTGTGTTGTCATCACAGCCAAAGAGAAAGTGAATCCTTGATTGAGCTCTTTTATGAGATAGTGAACTCTTTTGTCCCATTGGACTGGGACGAAATATCCATTCTGTCAGTAGGGGGGGATTTTTGCTTTATTTTTAAGATCCCAAATTTATTTTTCTGTTGGAGCATAAAAGGATTAAGATTTTACACCTTACTGCAACTGGACAATGATGCGTGTGTGGCCTGGCACTGATGTCTATTGAAAAGAGGATGCTTTACCAACTATAGACATCTGATAACTTCTACAAAAAGGTCATAACAGAGTTTATGAAGAAGGATCAGAAAATTATTTTAACTTACAAATAAGGAAGGAAAATGGACATACTTTTAAATCTACACCTGCCATGCTGTATCTGTCACAGTCTGGCCATGTTTGTGCCCCATCTGTCTGTCAGTTTATCTTGTATGTGTGTTTACCTGTATTTCTCCCCCTTCCTTTTGTGTTTTTCAGGTGCCACATCAAGAATGACAGCCCCAGTTGCCATGACAACAATCATTACTCCAATAAAGTAATTATACACAGCACCTGTGTCCCATTAACCTCTCCCTTTTTAAGCTCCCCTCATGTTCAGTCCTGTGCTAGATTGTTTAGTCTATTTGCCCAGTCAGTTGGTTCAGCTAGGTATTGGCTTTGCTCGGTTTATGTTGCCTTATTCAGCTAGTTCTTTCAAGTTCTGTTTTATTTGGTATTTTCCTCCATAAAGAGATTTTTTTGTTAGTATTCTGTTCAATTGAATAAAGACCCTTTCCCTGCATCCCTCCATTTGGGTCCTTTCTCTCAGCAGATCTGTGACATAACAATTCAGCCATATATAGACCCAGCAGAGATGAGTTTTTACCCTGATACCTGTTATCCTGCACGGTGAAAAGCTGCACATGTTAGAAGGCTATTCGAGCTATGGCAGGAGGAAAAGTCCATGTGGGGGTATGCCTTAGAGTTTTTGGCAGCATCCTCAAGCTGTTTAGGGTGAGACTGACAGAGCCCATCAAGTCGTGTATCCCAGAGCAGGGTGAATGGAGAAGTCTACTTTAGACCATCAGGATGGCTATGAAGTGGGGAAAGTTTGTCACAGCCTGTGACTCAGAGGATTTCCTGTCTTCATCCCAGCCAGAGGACAGTGTAATCTCCCACACAGAAGTGGACGCCTCAGCCACTTCCTTCACAACTCAGAAGAGGAGGGGGAGGAAGAAGCCCAGCTCATCAGCTGAGCCCACAGCTGCGGACCACCAGGAGGCAGAGCACAGCAGCCGAACCTGCCGCTGACCGCCAGGAGAGGTCAGAGTCCACATCAGTTCTTCCCACTGCCCGCAATATAGGAGAAGGAGAAGTAGGAGAAGGGCCCCTAAACCAGAGTCTGCTGCAGCTCGCCAGGATGGGTCCAAGTCTGCTGCAGCTCACCAGGAGGGATCCAAGCATGCTGCAGCTTACCTCTAGGGGTTCAAGCCTGCTGCAGCTTACCTCTAGGGGTCCAAGCCTACTGCAGTTTTTCTGGAGGCCACCAATGTCCCACTTATAAACACATGTCAGAGGCCACTGCCCAGTCTGACCCCATGCCTGTGGCCACCACCTAGTCTGATCTCACGCCTGCAGCCGCTGCCCAGTCTGACCCTATGCTAGCGGCCACCACCCAGTCTGACTTGTCCTTTGAGGTTGCCACCCAGACTGACCCCTATCCAGTGGATGCCATCCAGACTGACCCCTCACTAGCTGTTGTTGTCCTATCTAACCAGTGCCCAGTGACCATCATGGGTCTTAAAGTCTGTCCAGAGGCCACCGCCACCCAGTCAGACCCCTGTACTGCTAGCTGCAACCTAGTCTGTCAAGTCCTCTGGGGCCCCTGCCTGGTCCGACCTGTACTTTACCATTGCCAAACAGTATGACACATTCCAACTCAGACCTCACACTCTGCTCAGCAGTTGCCCAGTCTGACCTTACCATCTGTCCAGTGGTCACCATTGACCTCAACCTCTTCCCAGTGACCAAAAATTATCTCACCCTCTGCCCAGTGGCCGCTCACTCATTTGTACAGTTCCCACTCACCCTTCTGTCCAATCCCCACTGATAACCTACATGTTTTTCTCATTCTCTTTGGCCACTGCCCTGCCTGGCCAGCTCCACTTGGCCACCACACCCTGCCTTTCCAGACCCACGTGGCCACCAACCAGTATGACATGTCTTCTATGGCCACTGCACAACTTGCCCCAGTCCCAGTTTCCTTGTCACCCACCCAATCTGTTTTATCCCCCTGACTGTCCTGGGTCCCTCGTCTCCTTCCAGATTCATCCTAGCCTTCCGGACCAGATCTGGTCACCAGCCCTGCTGACTTCCTGTTAGTCTCTGACTCTTGGTGGCCATCCACCTAAATTCCCCCACCCTCCCTACCAGAGTCGTTTCCTTTAATTGTGACAGTGCCTCCTCTCTCTCTGTTTCCTTTCTGCTTTGGCTACATTTTATAAATACGTATTTGAAGCAGACAGATAGCAATTTGATTCAGCTTTATCAATTAAGCTGTAATTTCACTGAAGTCACACTAAACAGCCTTTGCTCTGTCTATAAGAGAGGAATGGTGGGGAAGGAAGATTTGCAAGACAATAAGGAATGAGTCCATTTTGGACCTATAAAATCACATGGCCATTCAAGCATTGAAGAATGTCCCATTGATCCTATTTCCAGAGGTTGGCTCAAATAATGTGGTGGTGTTATGACTCTGTCACCTCACCTGGGTATTGGTAGTTGGAGAAGGATTACGTTGGAGCTCTTCTGATAAGCATGGGAATGTATTCCTTTTGAGTTTGCCCAGTTCTTTCCTCCTATTCACCTATAACCCCAGTGATGCTTTTAGCCTCCTAAACTAAACTGAAATGAAAGACGGTCAAGGCAGATTCACCTCCAAAAGAAAAAGAGAAATGAGAGCAAGATATGTGTAGTATGTGGTCTTCATTTTGTTTCCCCCTAGGTTTCTGTGTGGTGTTCTCAA
This sequence comes from Moxostoma hubbsi, assembly GCA_032164185.1. NCBI lineage: Eukaryota > Metazoa > Chordata > Actinopteri > Cypriniformes > Catostomidae > Moxostoma > Moxostoma hubbsi. The sequence continues at coordinate 25,900,574 of JAVLUX010000002.1, read as the reverse complement.
GTGTAATGGAGCACAACATCAGAACACTGCCAAATACTGTTTTGTATCACAGAATATGCAGTTCAGAGGGCTATGGGAATTTAAACTGCTAGCTAGAATTAGATTTTGAATACATCTGAATACAGCACAAGCTGCCTTGTTGTGTGACAAAATCATGAACAATCTGATACAAGACATGATCATTATGGATTTTTAAGTGGGGTAGTTATTCATCTGATTAACTTTCAGGCAATAGCTTGAGAGGACCAAAGCAATTCTGGCACTCCAGAGGAAACTCACTATGCTGTCTTCGCAGCTTTCTGAGCCAAAACTAAACTACTTCGGTTTACAGTCACGTCTGTGCCAAAATGTTTCAAGCATTCACTATATCTCATCTTCACAATCTATCACAACCTATGCTTCCTCATCATTCTACAAAAGTCCCACTAACAGTGGAAAATTCGATTTTGAATAATTTAGATTTTGAGTTTTGTACTTTTTTATTGTGGTCTGTTTGAGTCTAAAGAGTTGGAGCAGAAAACCGAACAATCACAGATGATGTGATTGAATTCTGCTGTGTGGGTGTGTGCATGAGTATGTCTGCTCATGCCCATTTTAAGGGTGTATAAGGTGAAGGCGTTGGCGTATGTGTGTACACTACAAATAAATGATTGTATGGACAGCCACTGTCACAACCACATGAATTTGATTTTATTCCACAAGTAAATTGCTAATTGATTTTCTTTGCACATTTGCCTGCCGTAGGCAACACTGAATTATACTGTAGTTCCGCTCTTAAGCTCTCACGAAATCTCGCACTTACAATTGAGTCACTAATAATTAAATTATTGAGATCTGAATTCAAGCACATTGTTCATTTAATTTTGTCTGAAAGAAATGCAAAGTTTATTGAAGTTAGCTTATTTTACCATTCTTGGTAACTTTTGTGAATAAAACTAAATATTAATTTTCTATAAATGTTTTACAGGTATGTTTTTACCATTGTCCCATGTTTGTTCCATGCATAAACAATTAATGAACATGCACCTGTTGAACAGTCGTTAAGACACTAACAGTTTACAGACAGCAGGCAATTAAGGTCACGGTTATAAAAACTTAGGACACAAAAGAGACCTTTCTACTGACTGAAAAATACCAAAAGAAAGATGCCTAGGGTCCCTGCTCATCTGCATGAATTTGCCTTAGGCATGCTGCATGGAGCCATGAGGACTGCAGATGTGGCCAGAGAAAAAAATTGCAATGTCCGTACCATGAGATGCGCTACAGGGAGACAGGAAGGACAGCTGATCATCCTTGCAGTGGCAGACTATGTGTAACAACTCCTGCACAGGATTGATGCATCCGAATATCATACCTGCGGGACAGGTACAGGATGGCAACTGCCCGAGTTAAACCAGGAATGCACAATCCCTGCATCATTGCTCAGACTGTCTGCAATAGGCTGATAGAAGCTGGACTGAGGGCTTGTAGGCCTGTTGTTTTATGGCAGGCCCTTACAAGACATCAACGGCAACAACGTCGCCTATGAGCACAAACCCACTTTCGCTGGACCAGTCAGGACTGGCAAAAAGTGCTCTTTGCGGTTTTGTTTCAACAGGGTTGATGGTTGGATTTGCGTTTATCGTCAAAGGAATAAATGTTACACTGAGGCCTGTACTCTGAAGCAGGATCGATTTGGAGGTGGAGGGTCTATCATCGTCTGGGGCACTGTATCACAGCATCATCGGACTAAGCTTGTTGTCATCGTAGGCAATCTCAATGCTGTGCATTACAGGGAAGACATCCTCCTCCCTCATGTGGTTGCCTTCCTGCAGGCTCATCCAGACATGACTCTCCAGCATGACAATGCAACCAGCCATACTGCTCGTTCTGTGCATGATTTTCTGCAAGACAGGAATGTCAGTGTTCTGCCATGGCCAGCGAAGAGCTCGGATCTCAATCCCATTGAGCACATCTGGGACCTGTTGGATCGGAGGGTGAGCACTAGGGGCATTCCCCCCAGAAATGTCCGGCCTTGGTGAAAGAGTGGGGTAACATTTCACAGCAAGAACTGGCAAATCTAGCGCAGTCCATGAGGAGGAGGTGCACTGTAGTACTTAATGCAGCTGGTGGCCACACCAAATACTGACTGTTACTTTTGATTTTTGAAGCTTACTGAAATTAAAGCAGTTGAAAGTGAGAGGACGTTTCTTTTTTGCTGAGTTTATATAAATATAACACATGTAAGATAGGTCAGAATTTTACTGACTAGAAAAATAACAATTTGCAATAATTATATTTTCAACAAAAATACTGAAAAGATGCATTAAAATGCAACACTTCAAATACCGAGATGGTGAGCCACCCAGTGAATGATTATTGATTAGAGAAGAGGAGAAGAACAGATTCTATAATTCATCACCAGATTAGTGTCTCTCTACTTTTACAAGTGGAACCCATTCCATTCCGTTGGTAATTCTCATCGGTAGGATTGAACTGACTATTTCTCCACCGATTTATGCACTACTACTTACACCCAGTGAATATTACATGTACATTCATTGGATTCTTCTACTTTGGATGCCACACAATTACATTAATTCACACACACTAAGTTTCTATAGACTGTGAAATGTTCCCTTACTGACTTGAACCTGGTTACTGTGATTTTTTTTTTTCTTTATATCAGTTAATATTTCCATATCAGTGTTAAATAATGCAACAGTGCAGAACAAATACAATCCAAAAGATTATCAAAAGCTCTAAACTCAGTTATTAAACTACAAGTTAATACATTTCAATACCTATAAAATCAATATAGTAGAAAAATGTAAATCTTAAACTATACAATTAAAATATAAATAGATATTAATAAGTCAACCAAAGAGCTTTAAATAATAAATATCTCAAGAATATAAAAGGGAATTCATAAGGGATTAGGAGGAACAAAATGTTCAATTATGTTTTTATTTATTTTTTTATTTCATTGCTACATTGTAATTTCATTTCACATTCAATCTTTCAAGCATAATATAAATTGGTTCAAAACATTTCCCTAGTTTGTGTGTTTATGTGTGCCATATCTTGCCTTCCGTAATGAAACTAGACTACTGGTCCATTACCTGGTGTTCTGAAGTTCAGTGGATAAGCCAAGGTAAAAAGAGTAACTGTTACAGTAGTTGTTACACATAATTGCATATATTTAGAATTTTTGCATATACACACATATTTTAAATGTATTTTTATTGTTTTTGTGGATGAGTGTACTTGACAAAAAATAACTCAATGCCCATCCCTAATGCCAAACAGGGACAGATGGCCAACTAGGTACTATAAGAATATTTGCTGTGCTTAGTTAATAATTTACTCACCCTCATGGCACCCCACACCCATATGAATTTATTTTGCAAGATCTTGTGATGTTTAGCACTAAAAAAAAAACAGTTGAACATGCCACTGTGAATGAGCTGCTTAATATTATAATATTAGGTAATATTCATGAACGCTCTACATTTTCACTAAAAATAGCTTATATTGTATGTTGTTTCTCACCAAATCAAAATTAAATAGTTAAATAAGACTTGAATATGATCCAGAAGTCACATGGACTAGTTTTATGATACTTTTGGGTGCTTTTTTATCTTTAAAGTGAATCAGTAACTGCAGTAACTGGCGGTATTGTTCTGATCTGGGCAAACTCTCCGCCAATCCATGCTGCCATGCATGGAAAGAGCAGGGGGTGCACGGAATATTTGCACATACCATTGCACTCCACTTTCATTTTACATTTATTTAGAGTTTTTCTTCCTGTTTTTTTGTCCCCCACTGCTCTCCTTTTATCAGATGTCCTTCTTGCAGAAGAGCTTTGTTACTTTTCTTGGCGAGTCTGCCATTTATCATTACAGTTGGAAGCTAGAAACGAAAATACAACACTGTCTAACTCTCCATTGGGTGAAAAGGGCTGAACGAACAGTCAGCACTCTTCTTTGGACTGAGATGACAGGTGCTACATTTCATTTTGAGGATTGCCTTTCCTGAGCGCAATTTGTTATTTTCATCTGGATGCAAATGTTGATACTTTTCTATCTTTATAAAGGCTAAGCCTAATTATAAATTATGTTATCATCTTTACTTTCTTGGTAATGTATTATACAAATCAACACACTCTCTACATCAGGGATATGTATTATTAAAAAAAATTAACAATATTTAAAAAAAAATATTATTAAATATGTCACTGTTTTATTCAGTATTATATATGAATACTTTTAAAGTTACTCAAGTTATCTGGCCAAAAGCAGTGAGTGTTTTCTCATTTATGTGTTAATGTTTTTTGATTAATAGCCTTTATATGACATAGCCTACTAGACAGAGCTCAATTCGGATACATGTATGTTTTTTGTCCCAATGTTTAAGTTCACTTTAGACATAATCAACTGTGTTTACATTAAATCCTCACCAAGACGGGCATTGGAGGAATTATAAAAAGGTAGTTGATCATTTAGGCGATTTAGCGCTCAAACATTAGCCGCAATCAAATCAAAAAGCGCAGCTATAGATGTCAGGAAATAAAAAGTCAATCTTTTATATTTCATCTAGATCAACCAACCAGTGTTGCTCTTGCTATCAAGGTTGATGTAATGAATACCACTGTTCTAGATATAGAACATGGACTAAATATAGAAAACTTCTCAAAAGTTTGATCGAGGACATCTCTCTTTTTTCGAATAAACATCTAGATCATTTTATTGCCTAGCCCTATTGATAACATTGCAATAATCTCTCACTGCAGCCCAAGAATCTCAGTGATATATAGTTAAATTACAGGATACGTTATAGACACACAGAATCTAGTAAGCAGAAATATGAAATTTACCTCGATATGTTTCTTCAAAATAGAGGCAGGATTAATGCTGATACCTGGCTTGAGCAAGTTAAACTCACATGACATGATAAAGCAATTGGCCTTTTTCAATGCGAAAAGTTCTTTCAGGCGCAGCCGAGATGTTCAGCTGTAAACTGTTCTTGAGGAATTCTCCTCAGTTGTTGCCAACTCTGCAGCTGCCATTCAAGTTTTTTTTTACATGTGATTTGATAAGTCACTAGACTCTCCCTAGCCAATCATGTTGACAGAAAAATAAAATCAGGACAGGGAAGTAGCGAACACAGACGGTGGGAACATAGTGCAGTAAAAGTACAGTTACGGGACTTAACTCAAGTACAAGTATACAATTTTTAAACTACTTAAAAAAAAAAAAAAAAAAAAAAAAAGTACAATTCTTGGGAAAAAGTAGTTAATTATAGTAACATAAGAATTTGTAATGTGTTACTTTACACACTTGGTGGCAGAAAAGGGAACAAGCACAATTTTCAGATTACTGGCTACATGTCAGCAACTGAAGCTTTAATAAATGCCATTTTCTTACTACATGTTTGGTTGGAGATACAAAAATTCAATTGATTCCACATGGCTGGAGCACTGGAGGAATATATTAATGGATCTTTATGTAGAAACCATTTGACAGCACACTGCATTTATTTAAACCTCTTGTGTCTTAATGTAAATTTTTGATGTTGGAGGATCCTTGCTAATGGACAACATAGTAAACAACCCACAGATGAGTCACATGTCCATAACTGCTCATTTATTGTGATAGATCAAATGTGTTTATGGGACTCCATTCATCATTTAAATGGATGCGGGACTTTGCTTCCTTTGACTCTTTGTATTTTTTCCGACATATGTGTGAAGAGGTTAACAGAAGCAGCATTTTCCTGTGGTCTCACTTCCCACATTTCAGCAGCCATCAACATGGTGCTCTTCTAATACCTTTCATAGCTGGTTAGAAAATAAATAAAAGCTAAATGACTACACGATGTTGCAGCATTACTTGTCTACAGTACTGTGCGATTCCTCCCGCAAACACTTTCCTCTCGCTCCGCTCTCCTGAGTATTACAAACCTATCTGTTGGATGCCAACCTCACTGCCACAATGAGTGCCTCTCCACTCAGGTTTAGTTAAGGGATTACTGCCATGATAACAAATGCCTTCACTACATTTGTGCTATGGAAGTGCTCAAGCTCTGGCTTAATTCAACACAATAAGATCTCTGTGCTCCTTTCTGCTCCCCTTGGCAGAACTTCATGGGGCTGAAATTTTTACTGTCTTTGCAGGGCATCAGCAAGTTACTGTAACATGGCAGAGGATGTCATTTGCCCTCTACACCCTATGCCCCCTCCCAAATGATGCACATGTAAAAAAAAAAAGGCTGATTTAAAACACACATTGTCTCAACTGTTCTGTATATTCCTAATCGTTTAGGAGTGGATGAATTTAAAAAGCAGTGTTGCTCAAAAGCATACAGTCAAGAATCAACTAAGTAGTAGTGGTGAAAACTTTGCAGTGTCTTATATTTATTTATCATAATTTTAAAGGGTTAGTTCACCCACAAATGAAAATTCTATCATGATTTACTCACCCTCTTGGCATCCCAGATGTGCATGATTTTCTTTCTTCTACGGAACAGAAATTAAGATTTTTAGAAGAATATTTCAGTCCTCACAATGCAAATGAATAGGTGTCAAAATTTTGAAGCTCCAAAATCCACATAAAGGGAGCACAAATGTAATCCATATGACTCCAATGGTTAAATCCATATCTTCAGACACATTATGATAGGTGTGGGGGAGAAACAGATACATTTTTAGGTAATTTTTTATCATAAATTCTCCTCCCTTCCCAGTAATATGCACAAAAAATGTGAATCACCAAAAACAGAAGAATGGGAAAGTGAAACTGAAGTGGAGATTGACTGAGCAGGGAGGATAATTTATGGTAAAAAAAAAAAAAAAAGTACTCTTTTGCTTGTCAGTTGAGGTAACACTAATTCCTCCCACTGGCTGATGTCTACTGCCCAGAGTTAATAGATTTCTTCTTAACAGTTTAATATAAATTTTACATCCTTGTTCTACTTATTTTTCTTGTTAAGTTGCCAGTTCTAATTTCACATCAACCTCACCTGTGTCAACAATGAGTGCAACATTTCTGCCCCATGCACAACATGGCTAGGAGTCTTTAAAGGAATAAGGGGAAACGCAGAAGGCCCTGGAGGCGGAGCTGTGGAAGGCTCAGGAAATGTGGAAGGCAAGGGAGGCTCTGCAGGTAGAGTCACGGAAGGCTCAGGAGGCGTGTGAGGCTCGGGAGGCTCGAGGTGTGTGAGGCTCGGGAGGCGTGGAAGGCTCTGGAGGCTCGGAAGACCCCGGAGGCGTGGAAGGCTCAGGAAATGTGGAAGGCTCAGGAGGCATGGGAGGCTCAGGAGGTGGAGTCGCGGAAGGCTCAGAAGGCGTGGAATGCTCTGGAGGCGGAGCCGCGGAAGGCTCGAGAGGCGGAGCCGTGGAAATCTCAAGAGACGTGGAAGGCTCGGGAGGCGTGGAAGGCTCGGGAAATGTGGAAGGCTCGGGAAATGTGGAAGGCTCGGGAAATGTGGAAGGCTCGGGAAATGTGGAAGGCTCGGGAAATGTGGAAGGCTCGGGAAATGTGGAAGGCTCAGAAGGCATGGGAGGCTCAGAAGGCATGGGAGGCTCAGCAGGTGGAGTCGCAGAAGGCTCAGGAGGCGTGGAATGCTCAGGAGGCGGAGCTGTGGAAGGCTGAGACGTGGAAGGCGGAGACGTGGAAGGCTCAGGAGATGGAGACGTGGAAGGCTCAAGAGACGTGGAAGGCACAGGAAGTGGAGCCGTGGGAGGCCCCGGAGGCGGATCCATGGGAGGCCCCGGAGGCGGAGCCGTGGGAGGCTCCGGAGGCGGAGCCGTGGAGGTGGTGCCATGGAAGGCTCAGGAGATGGAGACGTGGAAGTGTGAAGAGACGTGGAAGGCTCAGGAGGCGGAGCCGTGAAAGACTCGGGAGGCGGAGCTCTGGAAGGCTCGGGAGCCCTGGAAGGCTCGAGAGGTGGAGCCCTGGAAGGCGGAGACTGGGGAACAGAAGCCCTGCCTCTCTTCCTCCTCCCGACGGACGAGGCTGGCAACGCTGGCTCTGGGACGGACGAGGCGGGCAACGCTGGCTCTGGGACGGACGAGTCTTCCAGCTCGCTGGCCCTGGCAGGCGTGACGTGGAAGGCGGAGATGTGGAAGGCTCAAGAGACGTGGAAGGCTCAGGAGGTGGAGCCGTGGAAGGCGGAGCCTTGGGAGGCCCCGGAGGCGGAGCCGTGGGAGGCAGTGCCGTGGAAGGCTCAGGAGATGGAGATGTGGAAGTCTCAAGAGACGTGGAAGGCTCAGGAGGCAGAGCCGTGAAAGACTCAGGACATGCAATAACTGACAAATAGACAGGTGGAAACAAGGGCTTAAATATAATGGGGAAAACAAGGAACACCTGGGGAAACAATCAGGGGAAAACAATCAGAAAAAGAAACTACAAAGGACTACAAAAACCAAACAGAAAACAGGAACAACATAAAAGCACAAAACAAAAGTCACAGGGAATATGTATCACATACATACAAAAATATACATTTAAAAATTGTGACATAAAAATGGAAAAAAGAAATAAGATATAAAAAAGAAAAATATACAATAGAGTAATATGTTGTTCGAATATTGTATATACAGATACACAGTTACAGTATGTTCAGGCGATGTAATGTATTGAAGAATAGGTGGGATATGTTAAAGAATATAAATAAAATATGGATACAAGTAGAAATGGATGGATTGAATATTGCACATGGTTGTACTGACAAAAGAAAAGTATTTGGGGGCAGTTTAAATTTGTTCATACGGTGGATTTGTCATTGAAGATTTATTAGGAAATCCACAGAGGATCACACCCCTCAAAAATAATAATTCTGAAATGGACTGCATCATGACAACTTAAAAGGTCATGCACCAGAAACTGAGAATCTCAATGCCAATATGATTGGCATGTGAAAGAGCGAGTGGATGCCAAAGGCAAGTGGTCTGTCAGTGAATTAAATTGATTTCCCATCACAATATCACATTCTCATGCCAAACTGCAAAGACAATATCTTGGCAAATAGACCTCCCAAATATCTGAGGCACTGTATTGATATTTCATTCAGAATTTCATTCTAGGTGGAGGACCCTTACACTTGTCCAACAATCTATGACTATTCCTTGCTTTGTGTGGGTGGGTAATTACCAAGAATTATCAGAATTTATGAATTTAGGTGATAAAACAAATGCTTAAGAAAAGTAATTGTCATTTTTATTTTTGTTTGAGTGGATTAATGTCTCTTTATCTATAGAGTTGCCTGAAGCAAATTTTTCCGTTTGCATTTTTAGGATCGCCTTTAAGCTCATCCACCCCTTTTAAAAACGTATCAGTTTGCATAAGACTGAAGCAGATAAGAGAGAAAAAGTGAATATCTCAAGCACGTTGTCAGATTTAGGATGATATGAAGTCAGGCCCTGGTTGTTTCTGTCCTGATGCAGGAGATGACTAAAGGGAGCTAGCACTGCAGAGGTGTTCCAGACTATTAAGTCTCACATGACTACCGCAAAACAAGGAATTTCAAATAGTATTTTGATTCAAAGACCAATTTTGTTAAGCACCAGGGGTAAAAACTGGAACTCACTCCAAGTACAATCAATTAAGGGCCGAAAAGATTATTATGAGACTACCATAATCTTTCAGATGACCTTTTTGAATGTCTTACAAAGGGTGCATATTCTTTAAACTGATTTGTCTGGCCAGTGTTCTTATTCCAATAGCATTGTGTTTTAGTAATCTTAGAGTGCAGCAAGGCATCCAGAAAACAAATCCATACTCATCACCAGTAAGCACACGACTAAATTGTGACCGATTATTGAAAAATCAATAGAACTGTGTGAGGGCCAGCTGCCAGTCATTTACAGATTACATTCCACAGGCCGGCAAAATTGACAGAGCTCACTTTCAGATGTACAGTTTTGTCACAGAAATGTGGCATTCATTTGTCTATATATTTCAGGCCTAGATTTTATTTATTTTAATTTTTTTCCAATGGGAAAAAAAATAGGAAGTTATTTAACATAAGTGAAACTTTGATATCCAGCCGTTTTTGCAAGACATAATCTCAGATGATGTTGTAATTGCCTACAACAGCTGTGTGTAACCAATTTGTCTTCATACTAAGATTCTGCAATACTACTTTCATGTCTTCCATTATTTAATCTATCAAAGTAATGTTAAAGAAAATTTTGACTTTAAAGACATTTTTGTCTGTAAATATATGTCAAGTGTAGACAGACACACACATACACACAGATACACAAGCACCATCACTTAAGGTTACAGACAGGTGCTGCCACAACACCACACTAGTGAACTGAAAAAAGCTGACAGCCTGGTGGAACAAATTAGTTATTCTTAAAGTGAAGTTTGATGTTATTGATAAATGAAGTGAACAGGCTTAATCTAAGAGACGTCCTTTTTCTTTGAAAGAAGACATCTGCCTTTGCAGTTGAAGATCAAGAGGGGTAGTTCACAGTGAAATAAATTTGTTACAGGTTTTTGTCTTACTAGTGAGTATATTATCGAGCATCTCAAAACTTTCATGAATGTCTAAATACCTGGAAAATAAAAAAGTAGAAATAAAAAATTAAATGAACATAAAAAAAGAATGTGCTTTTAATTAAAAGACCATAGTGTAACTAATTGTAAAGACTTTGTTCTATCAGAACTTTTAAGAGTAAACATATTTTTGCTCGTTTGCTTAAAGTAAACTTACTAGCAAAAACATTGTCTCATTACAAAAAAATGTCACTTTATATTATTTTCATTAGCTTGAAGGAAACCTCAGGTTTAAAATCAAAATTATAATATTTATTATTTTCATTTTACTCATATTTTAAGAATTGTGTCTGTTGAGTGTGATTTCACACTACGTTGTTAACTAGTTGGTGAGACGCAATGCTGGTCCATCTTTTACTGTCCGAGACAACAAGCTTATAGCTAACTAGCTAACCACGTAGCTACTTTCATTGCTTGTCAGCTGAGTGGAAGCAAATTTGTAAGCATGTATTCACCAAACTGTTTTGTTCTGGATTCACAGTTTGGTACCCCCTTCAACTGAACAATTCCAGTCATTGCATTTATAAATTGTAATATTTAAAAGTCTGGTTTTCCACCGTTGAAAGATTCCCCTGAACTTCTATAGCGGAATACGGTGTAACACTGCTGCTGCCGTTTATTCATTGTCTCAGCAGGTGTAAATGCTTCTTGTTTTACAACCTGCCAATTATTGCCTGCCAGTATTAAAATAGTCAGCGACAGACTGATACTAAACATTCTGTACTGATGTTTATTTAGTCATTTATTTTATTTGAATTTATTCTTTACTTAAATGGTCAGCAACTGACTGATACCGAACATATAATACTGATGATTTTAAGCGATTTATTTTATTTGTATTCTTTATTTTCTAAGTGTTTATTTCTTGAATTTGTAGATAATGTATAATAATCTGTGTACCCCCCCACACACACACACTAAAATCGGTATCTGTCTCAAAAATCCCATATCGGTCGGGCTTTAGATTCAATGCTCTGAAAAAGAACTAAATAAATGTTGATTTCTAAAACTGAGAAATACTAGTATACTAGTCAGAAAGCATAAAGTGGGAAATAATGAATTATTCATCCTCATCTAAACTATTCAGACATCTACAGCTACTGCCTCTCCTGCTAAAACCAGTCCAACAATTTAGTGGACAACAGTGCCACACTAGGAGGCAGCAACAGTGTGGTACACCTACCCAGGCACCAAAATAATGTATCAGTGCACAAGGTTACAGTTCTATCTTTGTAAAGAAGTAAATCAAACACCTGCTGTCTTGCTCTCTAATATTTCTCCATCTCATCCGCTCACATCAAACCACCTGCATGCAGGTTGTATTGGCAGTGGTGGCCCTCGGTAAACCGCATAACAGAAACCAAACACATTCAGTCATAAATCAAGTGTATAGGCCAGCTGGTCATGATAACAGGCCAGGGGAAGCACATTGGCTAAGTAATGTTTTGATAGTTTCTGAAACTCCTGTTGTGCTATTTTTCTCCCTCCAAAACTGAACATATTTCCCTCTGTTAGTTAATAACATCTAGTACAATACATGTACACTTAATGGCCCTGATGGTGATGAGATGCTTACAGAAACCTTTGGTTTTTTTTCAGCATCATCAACAATTCTTAGTGAAAGTAAACAGAAAATAACTTTCGCTTTCCAGAGTTGTGACTTTCCATTTTCGTACTACACCTGCACACCATAAAGCATGGGCATACCAGACTCATAAGAAGAAATAAGTAAATAATAAATAAATATATTTTATTTAGCAGTGACTGATAAACTTTCCATTATCATGGGCTGTAGAATCCCTCCATCACCATCACTTTGTTTACTCGGTAACACCATAGAAGTCGATAATCTTCCAACCAAATATAAAAACCCACTCCTCATCTCTCTAACTATCACAAAGAAAATAATTTTGTTAAACTGGAAATCCAAAAAATCCATACATATCAATCATTGTATCAATCTTCTTACAGAATACATCACATTTGAAAAAATAACATTCCCGCACAAGAATAATATATTTATTTTAATGACCTGGAACCCATTTTTAATTTAATACATGTATTTACAAACCTATAAAAAAAAGAAGGGATCAAATTATTTAAGAAATATTTATATATTTGTGGTTTTATCTATATCTATATATATATATATATATATATATATATATATATATATATATATATATATATATATATATATACACAAATGTGAGCAATGAATAATATCAACATATATATAGATATATGTGTGTGTGTGTGTGTGTGCACATGTACATGTTGATATTATATACTGTTCATATTATTATTTATAGCACCATCATCATTATTACTATCTCTATTATTACCACTATGATCGTTATTACTATTTCATTACCATTAATATTATTTATCTATAGTCAGCATTGTCAATGTCATTGTATAAAGACATTTCCATAATTGTCAATAATTTAGTTAATTAATACATATTTTCGAATTACTATGACTGTATTATCATAATTATATTTATAACCTATTAATAAATAATATATTTATTGATATATTTTTAAATAAAGTTTTTTTATTTTCTTCAGTACATACTGAATAGAGATGTACACACACACACACACACAACACAACCTCACACTTACACGTCACATAATATCATGCAATACCAGTTTTGTTTGTTTTTGGTTTATTTGGTTTGTTTATCTTGTATTTATGTTGATGTATTTCCATATTTTGCTCTAATAAAAAGACAAGGAATAGAAGGAAAAAAAAAACTAGCTGGTAAGTTGATGGCTCAATCAAGTTCTAATATACATAAATACAAACTATTTCTATAATAGATAAACAATGCCTGAGTATTATTTAATATACTGTTCTTCAATTATTTATAGATTGATGTCATTTAAATATATTTGAATGGTTTATATGCTATAATATATTAATTTATTTTCTGTACATATGTAAATTTTGCATGTAATTGTTATAGTTAAAGCTATAATTGTTATTGTTGATGGGGTAGTAGTGGTGGTCGTATTGATATTTATATTATTACAGAACAATTTATCCTCCCTCCCACCCACCTCCCTTATAAAGTCCAATTCCAAAAACATTCTATTTATACACTTATAATTTATATACTTTATTAACTGTCTGGGTCTGGCAACTGTTCTAGTGATGTCGGTGGGTGCGGTTGGCACGTCTTATCAGCATAGGAATTATCTGTGCAATTTTTGGTTTGCCTGGCCCCTCCCTTTGCCGCATCTGCTGGCGGTCCCTTCTCTTATTTACGTGACTGTGTTGGAGTGCTATCTGGGTTGGATGTGGTGTCTCTGGCTGGGGAGCTAACTGGTGCACATCACGGTTCTAGCCAAAGATTATAATCTAAAAAGGTCAACCAAACAATGATTTCTGGTCAGCAGCCAGGTCACAACCAGAGCAGGTGAGCTTGATTTGGAGGTGCCTACTACTACTACTACTTTTTTCTCTCTCTCCACAACATCAACAGAAAAAAAATAATTAATAATGTTTACTATTATATGACATTAAATTAACCTAGTCCTTAATCTTATCACAGCACCTTTAGACACTACTATATCTATACATCTATAATTGTTTTTTTTTTGTTTTTTTACATGTGTACACACACACACACACACACACACACACACACACACATATATGTGTGTCATTGGTCCCTTACTTGTATAAGCTGCTGTGTCTTGTTAATTTGTGTTTTGTTCAATGAAAAAAAAAAAAAAAAAAAAAACTACAAATTAACTGGGGTTGTCATCTAGTTAATTCCATGTCACAACAATGCAACAGATAGCTGCTGATAAGCATTGAGATATTAAGGGTTTGTGAGGCACGCAGTTTAGCTTATGGACCCAACTGTAAATACCACAAACAATGCATAAAAGTGTAGGTAAATGCATGGCAATAACCTCCACAATGTTTGTGAGATAAAGAAGCTAAAGAATAATTGCTTAGCCATTGTAAAGGACTCTTCATAATTCTCAGATCATTATGAAGAAATTAATCTCTTTGGTAATGGAAATATAACATTGGGATGAACGTAAAGTTCAGCAAAAAAGAAAGACAACATGAGTCATTAAAATTCAAACATGGGTATATCTGTATAAACTAATCAAACAGAGCTGGAAAATCCATAATGTGGTCATTTGCACTTAACTAAATGTGCAAGCTTATTGCTTACTGTAGCATGACATAAGATGCATTGGCCCTGTAATGAAGTCGAGTCAAAACCTGTGCTCCAGGAGTCATAAAGAAGCAACCATGCAACATTATCTCATAAATTACATCTTGCAGCATTCATCAGTCGCTCTGGGCCATAATACCATTACACATATCTCAGGGGTTGCTAATTAAAGTTACCTGTATTGTGCATGAGGTAATTACACAGTTCACCAGTTCATTACTCTCTTTTGGGTGAATGATTGCCCAATGTGAAGCTGTGAGGTTCTGACACAGACAGTCAGGGAAATCGACAATTTGGAATAATTGTGTCTAAACCACAGGCTAGGTTAAGAGTGAAGTCTCAGGGCTTCAGTCTGACAAAATAGAGAATATTTTTCTAAATGACTCAAAGGTTTAAATTGGTCCATTTCAGTGTTATTATCCTCTGAAACCTTAGAGCTACTTCCTCTCACAGCTCCACCCATAGATTTTTACTATCACTACTAGAAACACAGATTTGCTCCACTTTGAAAGTTCCAATCACTTCACTTGAGTTACTGTATCATTTATACTGTACACCATCCAGAGGGCCAAATGTAGCCTATAATTCAGTCCCACCCAGCTCAGAGGACCCTCTCAAAATGAACCTTTAGACACTCTTTCCTAAAATTGGGATACTTCAAAAGTTGGAGCTTGTTGCTGTGATGATTCAGACAGTAAATTACTGCTGAAAATCATGGCATAATCAATCTCAGATTGAAAAAGTAAGGCCCCGCTTTGACACATTTGTGAATAATTATCACTGAATTTCGAATATAGGGAAAAGTCACATCATGCATGATCATTATTGATCATCGTTGTCACATACAAGTACATTCCTCCCCATACCTAATATTTTGTAGCATATATGTTAAAGTATGTGACTTTTAAATCAATGAAAACATGCTACATACCTCATTTGTTTTGCATATATTTTGATGTATCAGATTTCTGTTTGGATTTCACCTTAAAAATGTAAAAAAAAAATATTCACATTGGATTAAAAAAAAAAACACTGAAATGGCAGTCTGCCTTCTTATTACAAAAGTTCACCACACGCAATTGTTCGATACAGGATATGTTTACTTTTTATTAAATATGATGTATCATATAAATTTTGTTCTCTTCAGTTGAAAGTTTAAATATAGAATGCATGTTTATTAAAAAAAAATCTGTCTCCAGCTGAGAAGTTAACAGATGAAATTATTGTATGCACCGTACCTTTAACATGCACTAGGGAGTAACTATTAATTCTACATGGCCTGTCTATTGAAAGTATTATTTCCAAGATAAATAAAGAAATTATTCTTAGCAGGATAAATTGCATTTAGCTATGCATCATCTTGGCTTTCTCCCAATCATTACCATTACAGATAGCTAAATTAAAATCAATGTACCTCATTTTCAACCGTTTAATGAAATGACTATTTGTGCCTGTAAACATCTTCATCTAATATCCATATCAAGTTCTTTCGACTGGAGGAGAGCCTGATCAGACATTCAAGAGAATTGCTGTGAACATACTGTTGTTGTGAAAATGTTTAGTTCACTTGGGTTTGGTAAACTAATTTAAAATATGCATGGATTGTGCATTAATTATGTAGACTGAGTATCAATACCTTCATTGATGATACATACATCCTCTCCTATCTCCAAATACCTGTGTCTTTTAGGAAACTATGGAAATTCATAGGAAACTATGACAAATAGTTTTGTAAAGCTGATGCATCTGTTATTATTTTGGGCTTAGGCTGGTGTATAAGAGATGCTGATTGTTATAATATACAAAGTCAAGTATCTGTTGTCCTCCTTTGTGTAATACAGTGTTATTGTTTTGCTTTAAACTACATCAAATGAATATGCCTGTCAGCAGAAGTGAAATCTCTAAACTATGCTTTAGAAAGGTGTCCCTCAGAAAAAGGGAACAAATTATGAAAATACTCTGTGCCTTTGAGCTCACCAAGGCCAGACTTGGGGTTTATGAGAAGCAGGGCTCTTAATCATATGAGGAAATTCTTTAAGTTTAGGATGATTTTTCAAGGCATTCAAATTATTTACACCTACATACTTTATACACCCAATTTTTGAGGAAGTTTATTTACACACTGTGTACATATAGAACATTAATAACAGGTTGGGGGGGGGGGGGGGGGGGGGGGGGGTAATGTGCTAACATTTATGATATTAAGCTGTGAAAGTTAATATTTTTTTGCATTGGGCCCAAGTCATCATTGGTCAGAGAGGACATATGGAGGTGTGGCAGTGCTGTGGCCCAGAAACATTGTGTCATGGAACCACTATTGATGAAATCAGGCACTGAGGCGTGGCTGTCAACCAATTCACATAAAGTAATTTTACTCTTCTTTATCAGAGTACAAGGTCAGTGACTCAATCATTGGAGACAACAACAATGGTTGACAAGAATAAAAAACTGTTTGTCTTTTTGTCTCCATAAAAGGAGATAATCATCAGGTGTGACAAAGCTGTGTATAATACTGGCCTAAAACTCCCACATGTGGCTTTAATGACTGAGCTGATAATGCAGTGCAGTGTTACCATATTGAAACTGCACTCATGCTCATCTGACAACAAGATAATCTATTTGTGATAAAAGATTTAAGATAATCAGGAAGGGTAAGATTGTAATCAGTGTAAAATTACTACAGCAAGCTATCCATTGCCTTTACAGCAGTATGATGATGCTCTTTAACATTCAAGCTAGTCATCACAATCAATGCTTCACCACCCTCAGCCCCTCTGCTAAAACAATACATCAAAGTTTTTCTCCAAATATTCACTAGTAACAAACGGACTAAGAAAAGAAACTCTGTTTCCACTTGTGTCTCCTGTGACCACTTGTGTTCAGATTTGGAGGGGAGGGACTTTGTTTCATGAATACATGCATCAATAAGTGTCCAAGCATATTGGTATCAAAGACACTGAAGATCTCATGCTTGTATATCCGCTTTTGAAATGTTCTGATGGGACGGTTATTCCTTTTAAAGCTAATCGTAACTGGCAAAGTTTAAACTCTTGTTTTAGCGCAGCGATTGACTGACAGGTGAGGGGATGTGCTTCGCTGCTGCTGCCGGGATGAATACAGGACGGATTAGAGTTTACACCACAAATGTGATGCGTTCACTTGCGTTTTTGACCACATACGTATGTGGTATTTGTGATCCGATCACAAAATGCTTTAGACCCCTTTTAGACTTGTATTTAGCACTGACCACATGTTATTGGATCACCAAAAACGCATCTTAATATTAGGTGGAAACTGGGTCTTTATGCACACAGAATACTTGATAAAAGTTGTCCCCCTTTGTTTACCATACTCCATTTCCACATACATACATACATACATACATACATACATATACACATTAAAAATTGTAATCGATTGACAGCACTAATATATATATTAGTGCTGTCAATCGATTACAATTTTTAATCGAATTACATGGTGTCCCGATTAATTAATCACATTTAATCGCATATACAAATATTTGCTGAGAAAGCCCCTCATATAACAATAATTCAATATATAATGATGAAATAATTATACATAGATATCTTTACATATACACATACATATATATATATATATATATATATATATATATATATATATACACATAAGAAATAGAAAATGTTCAGATAACTAAAATGCATTACATTCTTGTGGCAGAAGAGTTCATCATTGATAAGACAATACAAAAAGCGGTTTTAGAATACATTTTCTACCATTGTTACGACCCCTAGGGTTGTCTAAGGGTATGAGGGGGTAACATTTTAATTGGAAATGGATTTAAGGTGTGTGTAGAAAATAAAGCAGCTCTTCAGCGTTGGAAACACCAAGGTCTAAACTAATCTGCCTGCTCTAAAGAAAAACACCAAAAGTACAGGGGTTGGCACTCAGTCCTAACCTAAGGTGTCTAATACAAACAATAGTCTACGTGGTGCAAGGTGTATGTCACGTGACATCTTACCTGTCCACTTTTCCACTCTGGTTAGGTGAGCAGCGAGTTATATAAATAACACTGATGAAAAAAAAAAGTCACATAAACAATGAATGTGTAACGAGTGACTTTGTCATTATACAAAATGATTGTACAGGGTCACAAAGAACCAGGAACAATACACAAAAGCAGAAGCTAACAAGAAAAGCTGTCATCAAACGAAAAAGCCCCCAAACACATGGATTCAATCAGCTTTTAAAAGGGTAGGAAGGGCCATCCATTGGTGGAGAGTGGAGATGTCATCAGGGTAATTAAGATTGGCAGCCCAGACAACCAATAACAGCAACCTAATCAGAGTGTGTAAAAAGAGAGGGAAACAGAGAAGAGAACACAAAACAAGCATGCATACACATACATGTGTGACCCTTGTTTTTTTTCCTCTCTCTCTCTGACCCAGCTTGTCTCACCCTTCATCAGCACACACACTCAGAATGTGGATGATAATAGAATTTATTTTCCTGCACACTGCACACAGAGCAGTGAAAGAGAGAAGATCATATGAGTAAAGTCGTATGTTGTTAAGCTCCACCTATTCAAAATACATTTCACCTCGTTAGAAAGCACATGGAAAATGACGCAGATAGAAAGATCTAGAGTGCATCAAAACGGACATAAAACAATCAAAATACCCATAAATATAAACAGAAAACACTCTCTACAAATCAATCAGTGTCTACTGCGAGCAATCCTTTTATAAAGTGTCAAACATTTTATATGAAATTATATATTTTTTACTTTTAGTGTGGAGCGACCACAGAAATGACTCACCCACAGCAGTTCTCTTTAGCTCTGCTGCAGATTGTTCGGACACAATGGCCTATAGCGCCACCAGTGCAGCCAATAAGAAGCGCAAACACATTATTGCAGGATTTACTTAAAGAGCCCTCAACCTATAATATTTAACTCGTTACACATGCTTAGGGATGTAACAACCATATTATTGAACATAAGCCAATCATTGGCATACAGTTCACAGCAATCCATTTCGCGAATGAATTTATCAATCAGTTGAAGATTTATTATGAGGGCTTGTTTAAGAACCTGTCACACCTGCGTCAGACATGCTTGTGTAGTGTCTCGGGTGCGTTGTGTCATAAACATAATTTTTTAGGTCACTGTGTCAAGTTAAATATCTCTTAGAGATCTCTTAGTTCCAATTTGCACTCCATCAATTGTTTTGAATTCAAGAATGTAATGCATGTTTGTGTTGTGCTGCTGCTGGATAGTTGTTTTGTTCACTGTATAAACTGTGTGTCGCCCATACAGCTGAAGTTTCACTTACTGCCCTCTGGTGTAAACAGGTGGTACTACAAGCTTGCATTTCTCAGGAATCTTCCTTCATACGGTCCGGTGGCATTGCGATTAATTGCGTTAATATTTTAACACGTTATTTTTCATCAAATTAATCGCACGGAATTAACATGTTCAATTGACAGCCCTAATATATATACACTCACCTAAAGGATTATTAGGAACACCTGTTCAATTTCTCATTAATGAAATTATCTAATCAACCAATCACATGGCAGTTGCTTCAATGCATTTAGGGGTGTGGTCCTGGTCAAGACAATCTCCTGAACTCCAAACTGAATGTCAGAATGGGAAAGAAAGGTGATTTAAGCAATTTTGAGTGTGGCATGGTTGTTGGTGCCAGACGGGCCGGTCTGAGTATTTCACAATCTGCTCAGTTACTGGGATTTTCATGCACAACCATTTCTGGGGGTTACAAAGAATGGTGTGAAAAGGGAAAAACATCCAGTATGCGGCAGTCCTGTGGGCGAAAATGCCTTGTTGATGCTAGAGGTCAGAGGAGAATGGGCCGACTGATTCAAGCTGATAGAAGAGCAACTTTGACTGAAATAACCACTCGTTACAACCGAGGTATGCAGCAAAGCATTTGTGAAGCCACAACACGCACAACCTTGAGGCGGATGGGCTACAACAGCAGAAGACCCCACCGGGTACCACTCATCTCCACTACAAATAGGAAAAAGAGGCTACAATTTGCAAGAGCTCACCAAAATTGGACAGTTGAAGACTGGAAAAATGTTGCCTGGTCTGATGAGTCTCGATTTCTGTTGAGACATTCAGATGGTAGAGTCAGAATTTGGCGTAAACAGAATGAGAACATGGATCCATCATGCCTTGTTACCACTGTGCAGGCTGGTGGTGGTGGTGTAATGGTGTGGGGGATGTTTTCTTGGCACACTTTAGGCCCCTTAGTGCCAATTGGGCATCGTTTAAATGCCACTGCCTACCTGAGCATTGTTTCTGACCATGCCCATCCCTTTATGGCCACCATGTACCCATCCTCTGATGGCTACTTCCAGCAGGATAATGCACCATGTCACAAAGCTCGAATCATTTCAAATTGGTTTCTTGAACATGACAATGAGTTCACTGTACTAAAATGGCCCCCACAGTCACCAGATCTCAACCCAATAGAGCATCTTTGGGATGTGGTGGAACGGGAGCTTGGTGCCCTGGATGTGAATCCCACAAATCACCATCAACTGCAAGATGTATCAATATGGGCCAACATTTCTCAAGAATGCTTTCAGCACCTTGTTGAATCAATGGCACGTAGAATTAAGGCAGTTCTGAAGGCGAAAGGGGGTCAAACACAGTATTAGTATGGTGTTCCTAATAATCCTTTAGGTGAATGTATATATATATATATATATATATATATATATATATATATATACACACGCACACATCTTTTATCTCATAAAGATAAAAGTTTACATTTGCAATGATATGGTGAGTCCGTTGTAGTCCAATGGCTAGATATCTCCATGTCTGTGTCAAAGTAAGATCCATATTCTTGGATTTGGATGAACTGCCTCTTATTTTTCATTATCTAAATTGACAGGTAAAAAATTATCACAAAGCAGACAATATTTTTATGGTGAATGGGAAAGTCAATAAACAGATCATTGAAACCATACTCTTTAAAAGCTCACCAAACAGCCAGCTTAATAAGATAGTGAAAGTTAATAAAAATGTGGAAACTTTTTTCCCCTTGGCTTATCACTTTTTGTTAGATCAAAGTCTCTCTCAAAGTTTACAAGCACACACATGCCATCACTGCAATGTCTCCACAAAATCGGTCCAACACCAGAGTGCTTGAATAAACCATTTAAACATTGTATTATAAATCATGGGTGCATAAGAGCAAGGAAATAAGGCTTGTTTGATTAATTCTGAAGTCAAGGTGAGTAGGACAATTAAGATTCTAATTAGCCAAAACCCAGTGCTGTTATACAAATCGGCATTGTTACATTTAAACCATAAAAAGGAGGGATCCTGGAGGCAAAAACAATGTGAAGTGAACAGTCATCACACCAAGAAACTTTTCTCAGCTTAAAGACACCTGTCCTGTTCAGTTAAAGTGCTCCTCTGACACTCACTGTAAGGCCCTACTGAAAGAATGACAGAGAGAGTGCGATATGCCAGTGGAGCTTAATCCTTTTCCTTGCTTCAGGGTCATACATGTTACAATTATATGGGCCTTCGTAATAAAAATAGCAGTGTAGTAATTAAAGGAAATCTGATGTATGAACTCAACCCATCATGCTGTGATGCTGCAGGTTAGGAAATTCTTTAACTTGCTGATTGCTGATACCTCACAAAAGTTCTGCAAATGATTTATCCTTGCCTCACTCTGCTGTTACTTAGAGCAATACAATACTGAAAAGAAAAATTTAGTTTTAATCTACTGTACATTGGGGTAAGCAAATCCCTGTGGATTTTCCCATATAAACATTTTATAATGCCAATAAACAGCAGCAACATTTTTTATGATCCCTTGTTAATTTTTTCAAATCTTTTATTTGCTCGCTTGTAATTTGGGATGGATATCTAAATGGATTTGTTGAAGGAAATTGGTGCATTAGACAAAGCAGCTGTTCAGTACATAAACTATTTTACAGCCAACACACAAACAAAAGAGCATAATTGAAGCGTGTCTTTGTAGCATTTGCAGATGCAATGATGAATGATGAATTACTTTTTTTGCATTACAATCAACAGTTTGCTGTTTCCTCTGCTTAGACTGGGTAGCCTATGAGCCATAACATTTTAATACACTGTGACCTGGTAACCTTGCATGGATAAAAGTGGCTGAGGAATATAAATTAGGCAGATTTGTCCTGTCTGTATTGATTAGATGGTGGTGTTGTGAACAGCACATGACTCCACTCAGTAGGGCATGTGCAGAGGTGACACTTTGTAATTTTAAAAATTAATGCAAAGTAATAAGTGCTCTCCAAGATGGCCGGTCAGAGATTCAATTCTTTAGAAAGTGACTAAAATTAATTTGTTGCTTTGACAGTGAAAAAGAGAGCTGGCCCATTATTCATTTAGTCAATTAGACCATGTTGAAAACAATATTCCCCATATTTAAGAAGCTGTCTCCTGTGTAGCTTTGCTCGTTTCAGAAAAACCAAGCCCTCTCAAACTCCTGGATGCACCAGCTAAAGGCAAAAGATTACACCAGAAGGTTGACCTACTCAGAGATTTTGTTTCCCCAAGGCCTCTAATTGCAATTAGAGTGGTGCTTTAATGGCTAACATCACATCTTTAAATTGTCTGATTGTGATTAGTTTAAAAAAAGAGTGCTTTTCCCCATTCAGACAAAGTGGTGTGCAATTTCTGCACCACTATCAAACAATCAGATAGTTCTGCACCCCCAACTTATGCCATTGGTTGAGCCCATGTTGTTGTTTCAGGCTGGACAGGTCCCTCAGATACATTTTCATACTGCAACAGAGACGCAGTGTTTACAATTTTCAAGTACATTCAATAAATGGCTTACTTAGAGTTGTCTCTGCATATTAAGCTGGGAAAGCAGAAAGTATTTTAACACTTTTGCGCATACTATCATACCGGTGTGATTACACAAGGCTGGCCTTAGACTCGTACCATCAAACTGGTGTGATCAGCATCAATGCTGCCATTTACAAACAAAAGAGTGACTGAAGCGGTTGTCATAATGAACCAGCTTGTGAAATAGTGTTTTCAACTTTATAATATCTTTATTGTGGGAACCACTGACACCATGCAAGAAGCAGATATGTGAGTGTCGAGCTCTGTGCACTTTGCTAAATTTTTAATTATTCTCATGTTATAATCTGGTGAAATTCGATGCACCCAGATCCACATTTGCTCTTTGAGGTAAAACATGGCAAAGAAGTCAAAATCCTTGCACTTTGGAGATATTAAAAGACACTTTCGTGGTCAGGATGAAAGCCCCGACAGGCCTGCAGACCAGGGACTCGATTTGGAGGGTGTGGCAGGAGAGGAGATCCAGTGTTAACTGTACAACATGTCAGTGATAATATGTCGATCGATTAAGTCGATGGAAATATAATTCTCTGCGTTAGTGACAAGAGTGTCAGATGTTGAGAAACAAGATATCAGGAGTCATCGGAGAGGGATTTATCCGCTAATCTGCCCATGACCAAAGTTGATTTGAAATATATTCTTCAAAAGCTTGAAGACTTTGAGAATAGAAGTCTTGAAATAACGTCCGAATTGTTGGAATTCCTGAGCATGAGGGCAGTGATATGGTGAATTTCCTAGACGAGCTCTTCCCGAGTTTGCTCGACATAACAGGTCATAAGATGGAAATCGAGCAAGCTCACAGAGTCCCGGCTCGGAGATCTGTTGAGGGAGATCCTGGACAAATTTCAGAGATCATCTGATAAAGATCTTGTGTTGCATTAGGTGAGGAGCAAAGGAAATTTTTCTTGGAAGAATCACAATATTTCTTGTTTCCAGACTTTGCGAATTCGACTAGAGAGAAATGCGATCGGTTCAAGGAATGTAAGAAACTCTTACATAAACGAAAGATCGCTTTTGAACTGATGTTTTCAGTCAAACTGAGAATAGACACCAAAGATGGTTGCAAGGTATTTTTGTGCCCAAAACAAGCATTGTCGTTCATAAAAACAATGAGTGAGTAACCATTAGGTGTTTCCATTGTGAGTGGATTGACTCGCTGTTGAGTGACTTGATTGTCGAAGGAAGCTGGGCATTAATTTTTTTTATGTTTGTGTTGGTTCCACCTAGCAGCTGGAGTTTGATTTGTGGAATGACACCCCAAGGGACTTGTGCATTGATGGAAGATGACTTTTACACTGAAGTTTTCGACTAGATTGAAAATGGACACTATGGAGTACTCACAAAGCTGTATTGTGATGCATTTAAATAGTCATCCACAGTTGCCAGAGGGCCTGTTGAGCTCACAGCACTCACATGGCTATCTGGTGATGATCTCCATCAATCTCATTCTCGAATAAACAAATACAACAAACTGCAGTCTTCTGCCACTCAACGTGTGGTTTGAAGCCACTCAAGTCCCAGTTAGGCTGTCAGCTTTTATCAACCTTTTGAGTTAATTATATGACATACAGTGGTGAACCTGAGGCATAAAACAAAAATACAGCATATTGATACAGCGTAACTTCAAATAATTCTACATAAACTCTTCACATGTACTACTAGAGAGTGTGAGTGAGAAAGTATGAGTAGTACACCTAGCATAAATTAACACTTATAAATGCTGGAACGTTAAGGTTTTATGGTCTAAAACCCCTGTTTCCGATTGACATCAAGCTTCAATGCTATGCGGATATATTTTCCCAAGATTTCTCCTTTGCCCCCTCTCCTCACTTTCAAGTCCCACCCCTACTCACACTTGAGTGGAGGAATGAATCTATACACTCTAAAAGTAACACTACATATTACAAAAACATATATTTGCACCCATTTCAGCACACACTACCCCCAAACAACATTGTACAAGGTTGTTACTTGTACAATGTTACACAAATTTAGTGATACGATAAACATACTGTAAATACAGAGACCTAAAGAGTTACCTTTGCAAGGTTCTGCCTGTATAACTTGGTTTAACTCTTCTTGATTACAGTTTTTGGAGCACTTTTGTGCCTCCCCCTCTGAACTGCCAGTGTGTGAAGCCAAAGAACATAATATGCTGCAGATTGCTTTACCCTATCAAAATATAACATCTGTTCTTTGATATCCCTTCCTCCTGCTAGATATTCAAAGACCAGGCAAAAAAATAAAAATAAAATTATCAATGAGAAAAAGAGAAAGACGTGTCTGTGCTCAATACACACACACAACAATCCTGTAGCAAGACTATTCAAATTAAATTATGGTTCATTTAAACACAAACCATGTATTTATTTATAAATCAAATACAGATTGGATTTTTAACTAAACAATTTTCAGCCTTTGTATTATAATGGATGCTTAATATGTCTGGAAAAAAAGTCAAGAGTGAAAGTTGATGTGACCAGTTAATATTAATGTAAAAATTAAATTTATAAAAAAATTTAAGAGGGAAGACTTATATTTATAACCTATAATTAAGTGATTTTAAAATGTTTGCCATTGGTTGAACAACATTGTCACAATTGGTCAACATAAAATTTATTCAGTTCTCTGGAATATAATGAATTAAATAGGAATAAATTGCAATGCAGTTATTTAACATGTATTTCATACAAATACATATTAAATTAGTTTTATATTAATTAACTTATATCAAGTTTAACGCAATATTCAAAAACATCCCTTCCCATGTCAACACACCCATCTACAATACAGAACCTACACAAACAAAAACATTAAATTACACTGTAAATGTGAGTGCATGTATTCACTGAAAATCACCACCTTGCCAATATCGTCAATGTAGACAACTTGGCCATTTACTCATCTGTCCTTTTCAGCTGCACAGTAATTAATATTTTCTTTTTACTTTTTTCTTTCTGTGTACATGTGTTTAAGAAATTATGGTTGGGCAAAATTTTTCTTCTCTTTATATTACTGATTTTTGTTCAATATGACTTGCATTCTGGGATAACAAGTTCCTCGACCTGCGTTATCGCATTGGGATACACACTGAGTGTCAAATGGTCTGAAGCCCTTGTAGAATCAAAGCAATTTATTGGCTGGTGGAGCTTAAGCGACGCCCCTAGGGAGCTATGTCATGGGCTCCATAAAAGCACTTGCATTGGTGCCATCGATTCACATTTTCTGTTCTTAAGTGCACAATCTCGTCTGGCCCGTGTTGTATCTATGACTCACATCAAAGTGAGGATCATTATTATTCACCCTTTTGAGTGGCAACACAGGATGGAATTTAAGAAGTGCTTACCTCAAATTTGAATACAGGGGGTGCTGAGTGCCTAGGGTGGGTAGAGTCACGTTGGGCTAACCACCTCGTCGTCACTGTAATGTGGTTCTCGCTCTTGGTGGGGTGTGTGGTGAGTTGTGCGTGGATGCCGCAGAGAATAGCGTGAAGCCTCCATACGTGCTATGTCTCTGCGGTAACGCGCTAAACAAGCCATGTGATAAGATGCATGGATTGACATCTCAGACGCGAAGGCAAATGAGATTCGTCCTCTGCCACCCGGATTGAGGTGAGTCACTACGCCACGACAAGGAATTAAGAGCGCACTGGGAATTGCGTATTGAAAACAGGGGACAAAAGAGGCGAAAAAAGTGCTTACCCCAATGCACGTGGTTCATCATCAGGGAATATTCTCTTTGAAGCCGAGCGGTCGATGTTCATTGAGCTGAATTCCCACAGCTTCCATTCACCTCTGCTGGATTCTGATGGTGCACTACAGCGGCTTCTCTTCCTCTGCACTGGTGCGCTTCGGCAGAACAACTAAAAG
Organism: Moxostoma hubbsi; assembly: GCA_032164185.1. Taxonomy (NCBI): domain Eukaryota; kingdom Metazoa; phylum Chordata; class Actinopteri; order Cypriniformes; family Catostomidae; genus Moxostoma; species Moxostoma hubbsi. Next base: position 25,873,076 of record JAVLUX010000002.1, on the reverse strand, counting down.
AGTATATTCTAAAAGAGTATAAATCCCAAAAGTGTATATTATAAAAAGAAATAGAGCAGCACACACTGAAAAAAAAGACGCGTCTTTTTAAAGATGCCTTTCCGTTTGTGTGTTATTCCTGGTTGCGGTCGTTATCTCTCGCCTTCTGACGGCCACAATTCCTGTCTTTCGTGTCTGATGGCTGCCCACACAGAGACATCGTTTGTGGATGGGTCATGTTATCACTGCGAGAACATGACTATGGCAACGTTGCAGTCGCGGCTTGCCCTCGTAAGAAAGCAAGCCACCCCAGCGGCTCCCCACCTCGGACCATCTACCTATGAGTATGAGGCCAGTGCGGCTAGCACTGGGGCAATTTGGGGACCACCTCCGCTGGGCATTCCCCCATGGACCTCCCATTCCCCAGCATGCTCGTTTGCCCCGGTCAGGCTTCGACCTCTTGTTCAGGGCTGCGAAGGTGATGAGCTCTTAAGCGCAGCATCGGAGAGAGGGCTCATCCAGTCGGATGCAGAGGCCTCGGCTGGGCTTCCCCTCTCGGGTACGGTCGAACAGTCGCAGGCTGACGCCAAAATGACGGACATGCATACCCAGGCAGCAGCAAGCATCGGGCTCGAGTGGAACCCTCTGCCCTGAAACCTTGCGGCTCGATGATTGGTTCCTGGGCCCACGGCGCTGCTCACAGCCATGCCCCGCCACAGTTCCTTTCTTCCCAGAAGTGCACGAGGAGCTGACAAGTCGTGATAGGCACCTTTTACTGCCCAGTCCCAATCTTTCAGCTCCCCCGCCCTCACTACCATCAATGGTGGGGCAGCCAAGGGATATTTGGTGATGCCCCCAGTGGATAAGGCATTCACAGTGCACCTATGCCCGCAGAGCGCCTCCACCTGACACGGGCTCCCGAAGCTCCCGTCCAGGGCCTGTAGGTTTACATTGTCCCTGACATCCAAGACCTAAGGTGCCGCTGGACAAGCCACCTCCGCCCTGCACGCCATAGCTCTCCTGCAAGTACACCAAGCCAAGGCCCTAAAAGAACTGCACAAGGGTAGTTCCACCCCGGAAAAAAATGCAGGAACTGCGCTCGGTGACCGACCTCACCCTCCATGTGACAAAGGTCATGGCGTGGTCTCTTGGGCGGGTGATGTCTACCTTGTTGGTCCAGGAGCGCCACCTTTGGCTCAACCTGGTCGAAATGAGAGAGGCCGTTCGGCGACACCATAGAGGACTTTTCCCAGCAGTTTTTGGCAGTGAAGCAACAGACAATGGACAATCCAACACATCCTGCCCCGGCGTGGCTCCCGCACCCCTTCTGCTCGTTGCCAAGGGTGTCCTCCTGTGGTGACTGCACCGGCTCTGTCCCTTCCTACCCCTGTGGCCCCGCCCCAGCATCATACCCACTGCAGGAAGCAGATGCCACCCGTCTCACGGCCTCCCTCCCCTGAGCTGAAGACGTGCACTGTTGACTCCCTGTAGTGTTCACAAAATGTGTTCCCTGGATGACTTCCTCCTAGCCCTACACGAGTTTGCGGAGAAACTCGCTGCCAGCTCAGTGCATGAGCTCACTAAGCCCTGTACTGGGGTAGATGCTCCGCATGTGCTGGTTCCCCGTAGGTTACCCCATGTGACGTATATCTTCCGCTAAATAGTATCCCTGTTGGTAAACTGCATCTGCCTTGGACAGAGGCCCCTCTGCCCAAGTCACCATGTTTGTAGAAACTCCACCCCCATTGATAAGGACCTACCATGGGACTTCTCCACATGACTTCCGACAAGGCTCGGCAAGACCATGTGATGTATTTCCACTCGCCAATTCCCATTGGCCTTTTATCAAAGATCAGAGTTGTCTCGGGCTCCCTAGAGTGCCCCCTAGTGTCATTTCATCGACACAATGTCCCATTCCCTCCATCAGAGTACGAAGGTTACGGAAGTAACCAGGACTTTTCTTGATACTTTTCAGTTTTGAATGGATTTTACAGGAAGTATATTTACGTAATATAAAATTCTCTCACATTGTCTGTTTTGTTTTATAGAGGTCATTACAGTGCATTTGGGATTGCCTTCTGTATGAAGGATAAATACAATGCAAGCTTAGAAGTGACCTTAGAATTTGGCCAAAACGAGGCGTCTTTAGAGGTAGCACAATTATAAGTTCTCTCTGAAAATAGTTTCTTTATTTTAAAACCTTGTAGCAATGTAAAAGAGGTCAAATGAATTTACAGGCTACTATCCATCTCAAAAAAAAAATAAAGAAACTAGAGCTGGGTATTGATACATTTCCCAATTCGATTCTAATTTAGATTCAATATGGATTCATATGGGCATATTTCAGTTATAATGAAACTTTTGCTGATCTGAAAAATAAATATACTGTATATTTTCCAGATAATGCTGGTAATTATCTAAATTACCACTGTGGCTGGATCCATGACTTCCTGTCTAACAGGAAGCAGTGATTTAGTCACATTTCAGATCCGGATTTTCTCTGCCCTGGTGCTCCACAGGGCTTTGTGCTTTCTCATCTACTTTACTCACCAGTGATTCTGACAAAGTTATTAAGTTTGCGGATAATACCACCTTGGTTGTCCTCATCTCAAACTCCAATGAGTCTAAAATGTAGGGCTACCCATTATCAACACAATTTCTTCCCTCAGGCTATATCTGTCATTAACAGGGTATTCTCATGTAACCTTTTGGACCTTCTGCTTCAAATTCAATTCAATTATACAGGGGACATTCTAACTACGTAGGTACATTATGAAAATATTAATATTACTTATTATATTTTATTCGTTTTTCATCATGTTGGTCACATTTTGGCTTTTTAAAAACTGAACCATTCCATGTGTTCAACCATAAATAACATTATATATATATATATATATATATATATATATATATATATATATATATATATATATATATATTTAACTGTTTACAAGTATTTGCATTAATTTGTTGAACACGTGCAAAAACTGGTACGGTCTCTTTAACAAAACCAGCATTTCTGTAAAAAGCTTCTGTCGATGGGGGCCTGGGTGTCTCAGCGAGTAAAGACGCTGTCTACCATCTGTCATGAGTCAGGTTTTTCTTCCCTTTTTATTCACACACACACACTCACACGCACTCTCTCTCACACACACACACCTTATTTTGCTCGTTATGGAATTACTCTTTCTCTCTCTTTCTCTTCTGCTCCGTTCCGCAAACCTCTCTACCTACACCTGTTAGTCATTACAATCAGCTCTCGCGCTGATTTGCTTTGACACCTGTCTCTACTTTTCCCTAAGTGTTCACCCTTTATCTGATGTTTGTTCTGGTAGATTCTTGTCGGATTATTGTTGCATGTCACACGTTACATCTCCAGCGACCGTCTTGTCTGTACAGTTTAGTGCTTACCCTTTCTTGTCTCGTTTATCTGGAACAGTCAAGCTTCAAGGTTATGTCCGTGCCCTGCTGCTGCTGCATGTGAACCTCTTCGGTTCTCTTCCTGACTGACTGAGTCTGCAAACTTCTGCTCTCCAAATCAGCTCCAAGGGAGTCCTGACCTGTTGCTCATCGTGACAGGAGTCTGCTCTTCATTTTGAGTTATTTTCTCCAGCTCTGTGTGCAATAACGACAGACTGCCTTTGTTCATTATTACTTAATTAAAGACTGTTATTTCTGTTATCTCTGCTTTTGGATCGTTCATTTATCGTTGTGACACCATACCTGGAGTCACGACTTTGAAGCCAGGTCTCCTAAGCAACCAAATTGGCCGGTTGCTTGGGAGGGCAGAGTCACATGTGGTAACCTCCTTGTGGTCACTATAATGTGGTTTGGTCTCGGTGGGGCACATGTTGAGTTGTGCGAGGATTCTGCGTAGAATAGCGTGAAGCTTCCACAGTCTCCGCAGTAACGCACTCAACAAGCCACGTGATAAGAAGAGTGAATTGACAGTCTCAGATGCAGAGGCAACTGAGATTCGTCCCCCACCACCCGGATTGTGGCGAGTCAATACACCACCATGAGGACCTAGGCACTCAATTGGTAATTGGGCATTCCGAATTTTTTATTATTATAAAAAAATTATAATAAAATACTAGAGCATTTGTATATGAATGCTTGTTGATGAGAGAGACTCGAATGGCTTTATCTCATCTGTGCTATGCAAGGTTAGGATTAAATTGGATTCTGTTGAGAACAGAAATGTTATTAAGAGACATTATTCAATGACAAATGGGTCACGTGGATCTCGTCTTTGGACACAAATTACATGGAAAACTTTTACACTCAACACGCAGTGAAAGGATTTCGATGCAGAATAATCCACCACTATACTACACATTAACAAGTGAGTAAAATCTAAACATTTACCAGCCAGCTGTCAAATCTATAAATTTTAGCCACATAGTGTGAAATTTTAATGCAAGTGATTTCCTCGCATTGTATTGGAAGGTTGCGCATAGACTAAAACATCGATCTTGAAATGTAAGAATTTGATAAAAAAAATCGGTCGAATGAAGATCACGATATATCGGAAAATCAATATTTTTACCCACACCTAAAGAAGCCATTAAATACTGACTACTAATTAGAATGATTTACAATTAATTAATAAACAAGAAGTGGAGTGTGACAGGGACTGCAGTGGTACAGGCAAATATGCTTCAGCAAGTTAACAGACAAGATAAAAGGGTGGAAAGGAGTAGAAGAGAGAAGGGAGTCATGACAGAGAGCTTAATTAAAATCCTGTTTAAGCAAGGCATTATGCCTAAACAAACATAGCTGTGGTGTCCCGTGAGAGAGTGAGAATGTGACAAAATGTGAAGAAAGCTGAGAACCATTTTGATATGCATGAACCAACAGTAGCTTCCACTTGAAGGGCAAATCCATTTAAAAAATAAAATATATATATATTTTGGATAAATGTAATATTTTAGTTTTGTTTTGTACACAATCTGTGAGTTTAATTAACCTTTTCCTGATATTGTCTGATTTGTTGTCTTGCCATGCACAGTATGCTGACAACTATTGGCATTAGCAGTAATTAAAAGTGATTAGCCAACAAACATAGTCTTGGTACCTTAATATTTGAGAAACTGAGCATGCATTATGTCAATAACATCATTGATATGTCAATTTATTTAACTGTACATTCTGTTTAATTTATACTACATAGTCACAAAGGGACACAAGTTCAGCAGCAAGACTGTGGTGCACTGATAGCCTTACCCAACATATATTTAGGATATTCTCTCTTGAGTTTCTCTTGACATGGTTGTCAACCTTTGCAGCCACTGCCGTTCCATAAAGTGTGATAATGTTTTGCATTAATTCTAATGTCAATCTCAAAAAACACCCTGCTCTAAAAAAAGTGAAACAAAAATGTGGCAGGCTTGTTCATGGTGATTTAGCTGGCTTCCCAGGTGGTCTCCAAGCCTATCCAGCTGACAAGTGCAAGAACCCTCTATAACAACAAATGTGTTATAGATGTGCTACAAAAATGCTCATTGCACATTAATGATGCTCAACAATGCCCAAATCAAGACTCCTTGTGAGTGAAAAAAGTGTTTCAGATAAATGAGGCCAAATATCTCCAAAACACTTTAGAGCACTTACTCTAAAATAATAATGACACATATTCTTCCACAGAGACACAGGTACAATAACAGTGAGAGCAGCACCAGATCTGTTGAAAGAATATGTCCCCCACCAAATGTATTGCAACTCCATCACACCTTTTCATAGAACACAGGACCTTTGGCACCACCCCCCTGTGTATACCAATAAGCAGTGTGCTGTAGGGTGCTACTGGTTGTTTAGATCAGTTTCACTATCAGAAATAATTAATATTTATTAATTATTAATTAATAATTACATTAAATAATAGAATTTAACTCATTAAATTCCATCCTCAGGGCACCACTCTTTGACAAGAGAAAAATTATAGTTTACTGATCGAGTCTCATAAAAATGTATTCTGATTATTAATCAAAATAATCAAGAAGGGGAGGAACTAGTCAAATTATTGCCATACGAATCCAACAGTAATCTGGTTACAGCTGGCTTCTAACAACAACAAAATAACAATACACTGAAGTACAATGGGAGTTCTTGACGTGGCAGAGGCTGGCTTCCACACAATATTCAAACAAACAACTAGGAGTAGATATCCTAACTAAATAGTGGAGCTATATGCTAGTGTATGTGGGGGTGTGTCTAGATATGGTAACAAAGAAAACAAAATGGAGAACTATTTTCAAAATAGAGGATCGGGTCCACATGGAGAACTAGGCTCAAAATGGCGAACGAGATTCAAAATGGAGGATTAGATCAAAAAGGGCAGAGCCAATGATTATTTGAATGTGGAGGGAAAGAAAGATGGCTGGATCAGATCCAGATGACGGAGCTAATACCATGTGGGGTGGAAATGAGCAGGCACACAAAGGAACTGATGAAACAGGAGGAAGAATTTGAAACACCAGCCTGAGTGGGACATAAACCGTGGTGCTGCTCACTCTGTGAATTTCAGTGAGAGAGAGTGAGCGAACAAACAGGAGTGCATGCAATTTAACCGCTGGTAACAGCGGGACTGAATCGCTAGTTCACATCGCTCAATAAACAACATTTCACCCAAAATTGACGATCTCACAAATCAAAACAGCAAAACAGCGATCAGAGTTAAACATACAAGATTATACTCAAAACATCAAACATTCAGCATCAAATATACGATTTAGTTGTTTAAGAAAAGTCACAGTTTCTAAACTAAATCTGCCCAGATATCAAGCCTTACTTGGGAAATCCTGTGTAATTTCAGCAGGGTTGTGCGTCTGAATTCCTGTTGCATTGAGCAGTCAGGAGAAAATGATCTGGAATTGGTCCTTTGTCTTACACTCGTCAGCGAAAAGACTCGTCTCTGCTTTATTTCTCGGGTCTGGTGATGGAGAGAAATGCAGGAGATAGTCAACGTTGATCAGGCCCGGAGTGAATCAGGAGAATTCCCGGTGGGCCGCTCTGTCTGCTCAAAAATTGGGCAGGCAGACTCGCCCGCTATCTCTTTGTTTTTAGACGCACACACACACACACCGACGTTACATGCCGTGGCGAGCGCCGAGTGAGCTAATCGCGGTAATGATAAATGGATGGTAAAATGATGTCAGGAGGAGCTGAAAAAGCCAGGTTAAAAAAAAGAAAGGCATTGGAGGATGACACGATGTGCCAAACTGACAGATATTTTTTCAAGAAGACAAACGAGCACACAGGAACTGGTGACTCAAGGTACACTGACTAGTCTAGTACAATGAAATGTATGCTTTTGGCAAACACTTTTATCCAAAGTGACTTACATTGAAGGAATTTGTTTTTTTTAAATTCAGTTTCATCATTTAAGTTTAACTTTTTTATTATTATTATTATTATCTTTTTCAATGACATTTCAGTGCTTTTAGCCTTTTGACTTATTTTTAATGTGATTAATAAGCTTAATGCTGAGGGAAGTGAGAAAAAGAAAGAGACAGGCCCAGGGACAGAGATCTTCAGTGAGACAACAGCAGCCAGGCAGAAGGTCCCTGAGCCACAAGCAAATGCTAGTAGAATAGATGAGGAGACTGATAAGTTTGATTATTTTGCTCATCCTCAGTCAAAGGACATCGACATGTTTTTCAGTTATCATCCTCAACAGCCACCAAAACATCACATAGCAAAAGGTTATAACATAAAGGATGGAACAAACTGCAAGTGGTTGACATACAATAAAATAAACTAATTCTCTGGACTGTTTTGTGTGTTTGGCATTTGCACATGTTGCAGGTGATAGTCCTTTCATAAAGGGAGGTATGAATTCATGGAAACATGTTAATCAGAGGATTGAGGATGAGAAAAGTCATGTCCACAGAGATAGTGCAGATGCTTACTTTCTAATGGCTAAAAAGGCAGATGTGAAAATTCTGTTGACTGGAAACCAAATGTCTTTACATTATGAACAAGTAAAAAAAAAAGTGCCAGGTAATGGAGCGCATAGTAGATGTCACAATATATGTATGATATGTGTCTTCAACAAAGCAAGATGCACAATGACACTGGGGCAAAGGCGAGAGGCTCTCTTGTGACTTTCCTTTCAAAAGACATAATCTTTAAAGTTGTGGATGTCATCAGCCAAATTATAAAGGGCACAATTGCAGATGAGGTTAAACAGACTGGCATGTTTTCAGTCCAAATAGATACCACCCAAGATATCACCCCAATAGACCAATGTGCAGTCATTTTGAGATATATTACAGATGCCATTCATGAGCGATTGGTTGCTGTGGTAGACTGTGAAGCATCAACTGAAAAATATTTCACAGAGATGCTCAAACAGACATTACACAAGCTTGGTATTGACATTGGCACATGTGTGGGCAACTCCACTGATGGTGCAGTTAACATCAAGGGTTCACTGCATTTCTCTCAGAGCAGTCTCCTACACAGATTCATGTCAGGTGTTATGCACATATTCTGAATCTGGTACTGGCAGACACAACAGGCAGTGCTGTAGAAAGTACATCTTTTTTACATTGCTTAATGATGTTGCAGTTTTCCTCAGAGAATCATATAAGCGTATGCAGAGATGGGAAGAGACAAGTGATGACAAACGTCACAGGAGACACCAGGTGGTGGGCCAAAGACCGGACTCTGACTAAGGTCTTTGGGCGTTTTGGTAATATTGACCTGCTGCTGACTCTCACCTTAATTGAGGGAGATAGGAGTATGAAGCCAGCAGTGAAGGTCAAAGCAAAGGGATACATTGAAGCCCTTCTAAAGGATAAAACAATCCTCATTGCTCAAACCTTTCTAAGAATTTTTGAGCATACATCCCCCCCTCTCCAAGTACCTACAGATAAAGGGTATGGATATTCTAGCAGCTCAGCATCTGGTTGAGGGGACAAATGACATCCTTAACAAATTTATCAGAGACTTTGAGGGAGTGAAAGTAGCAGCTGATGAGTTTTGGGTTGGGCCAATCAAAAGCTGCAAGAGGAGGACAGCTTTGAGCTAGAAGTGCAGACTGTACTTCTAGAGAAATGGGTCACAAAAAAGAAAAAAAATGCCTGGAGACCTTTCAGAAGATAACCCTCTGGCATCGCCAGATGCTGACTTTAAGGTCAATGTACACAATATCATTCTGGACACTGTGACAGGTAGCATACATAGAAGGTTTTCAGCAAATGCAAAGCTTTTCACAGATTTTGCTTGTCTGGACCCTAAAAACTTTGTTCAAATTAAGGCAAATGGGCTCCCGAGCTCAACTCTCCAAGAAATCAGCAAGAGTCTGCTTAAATTTGATTATAGAGCCACTGTTGGCACATTGCATGCTGAGCTGTCTAGCTTGGCATTCCAATGGGAAAGACTGAAGAAGTCCCCTCTGAAGGGTTACATTGTAAGGACAGGTATGCTGGTAGGAGATGAGGAGGATACAGGTGGACCATTGTATATGGAACCAGAGGAAGAGCTGGAGAACAGGACCTTTTCCTGCTGCAAAAACTGTGCCATTTGTGTTTATCTCATCCTCTCACAGTACAACCTTCTCACTGATGCCTACCATGTAATTGGGTTGGCATATAATTTTCTGTTGACAATCCCAATCACTCAGGTCGCCTGTGAGAGAAGCTTTTCAACACTGAAGTTTGTCAAGAACAGGCTAAGAAGCTCAATGTCTCAGGAGCACTTAGAGTCATTCATGCTAATGAGCACTGAAAAGGAAATCCTCATGTCTATAGACAATGAGACAATTATAAACAAATTTGCAGAAACCAGTGCACTGCTTAGACGGTTGTTGATGCTGTAGATGGCCTTTTTTATTCTTTCTTTCTTTGAGATGCATATTGATTTTCTATTTTGTAGTTTATGACTTTAAGGGCTTTGTTATTTTCAATTTTGAATGCAAATGTGTTTTTTTTCAAATGTTACAGTTGGATGTTTTGTAGCAGAAATCAATACATATTAATGTTTCATTTAATATATTTCATTATTTTATTTATTAAATTGACATGGATGTAAACAACCAATAGTGCAAAAAGTATATTTCTTACTGAAATACTTGAATGCAAACCATAATTATTTTCATAATGTAACAGTTGGACTCTTTGTAGCAGAAAGCTCAGGATGTTATTTTTTTTAAATTATATTTAAATTATTGTTGAAACATGTCAGAAATAAATATAACGGTGTAGTAAGAACAGATCTGTCACTTAATTTATCCATGTTCCGTCACAGGGGGTTGATGGGCTAGTCGTGGACATTAGACTCCCGGGCTGAAAATGTGTCCCACTCCGGCCCTGACGTTGATAGAAAACAAGGGAGTAGGGAAGCTGGTCGCCTTTCCATTTTCTAAATAAATTCACTGTTTTCTTGCGGTGAAAATTAATGAACCGGTTGTAATAAGTATACTAGACTGGAGCAGTTAATCTTACTCTACCGTGGCCGAATGGTGAGGTTAGAAAAACGTGGTCTCTCTTTGTCCTTTGTCCAGAAGGAGGGAAAACTCCTTCGTATTTGTAGATACGCATCTCTTTAAACCGCAGCTTAGAAGCTGAGCGCAGAGAGGCTGAACTCAACCCTGTCCGCTGATTTTGTTGACAAGATGACATCATCGGCCATAGGCCGCTTTTTGACCAATGGCGTTTGAGATTGGGTCCATAGGTGGGACTTCACATCCAGCTGTGAAACTGTTAAAGACCCTGGGAAACTGAGTTCAATGTCTCACCTTTGATCATAGAATAAAGGGTCATGCGGTCTCCGCTGCCATTTTGCTTGGGCAAGGCCCTACAGTGATTATGGACAAGACAGGATAAATTGCTGGCACTTTCCTACCCTCTGTACTGTACTGGGATCACATTAGAGAGGATACATCATTTCATCACCACACTGGTGCCTTTTTACCCCATGCTATCATCTCCTAAACATTTAACCAGAGTCAGACTCATCTACGTCATCTACAAGCTCATTTAACTTGCAGAGATTATTATGGTACCTTTTGATTTCCCTAGCATCGAGTTTCACCTTTGGTCTTTCACTCTTCTTGTGCCAACAATCTCTAAAGCGGGTGCATGCTCAGATCAGTCCATAAAGCTAAAATTGGTCTTTTGTTTTATTTTAAATTTTAATTTTCTCACTCCTCAGAGCTAAAGGGATTGTTCATGGCAAAAAAAGTTAATTATTTCATTTACTCACCTTCATGTTGTTCCAGACACATATGGCTTTTACTTTAATGCAAAATGTGATGTTAGGAAGAATTTGGAAGAATTTGAAACAACATGAAAGTGAATAAATGATGACAGAATTTAATTTTTTTGGGGGTGAACTGTCCCTTTAAGTACATTGGCTTGCATATGCATTCCATACTCATTTAACCTATTGTCAGTGCTGAGTGATGAAGCAGGAGAATGAAGAGACTTGCCGGTTGCTAATGGCCAAAAGCAGCAGAAAGAGTCTGCTGAAAGAGCGAAATTCAGAAAGTGTAAAAGCTCTAAGATGCATTGATCAATTCAGAGCACATTACTGTCAGCTTTCTAGAGGAAGATTCCACAGAGCCAGGTCTGTTTAGACTCAATGGCAATGAAAGCTCCCAAAGATCCCTGTGAGCTCCCTCTCGTCTTTTCCTCTCACTACAGAACAATGAGAGCTGCCATGGCATCACCTTCAACTTTTCTGAGTGATCACTGTCACTTTTAATATTCATATCAGTCTTTAGATCTCTCCTCATAATTTCCTTCAAACAAAGACACATCATCAAGCATATACACTTAAGGAAGCCCTTGAGAATAAAGCACTCTTACAGCACAGAGGATATTGATCACTGTCAGCAAAAATGAGGAAATGTATAAAGTTACCATAGTCCCCTGAAAGGACTCTCGCATAATTAAGTCTTAATATTAAACACTTGCAGGGATATTCCAGGTTCAGTACAAGTTAAGCTCAATTGACAGCATTTGTGGCATAATGTTGATTACCACATGAATTTTGACTTGTCCATTCTTTTCTTTAAAGAAAAATGCAAAAATCTGGGTTAAAGTGAGGCACTTACAATGGAAGTAAATGGGGCCAATCCTTAAATGTGAAAATGCTCATGGTTTCAAAAGTATAGCTTAAACACATAAACAAAATGCATGCTAACATGATTTTAGTGTAATAATATCACTTGGAAAAGGGTGGATTGCTCTTTTCAGGTAGGAAGAGAGCAGCTGCCCCAAAGTGGAGAATTTCAAGTAACTTGGGATCCTGTTCATGAGTGAGGGAAAGTTGGAGAGTAAGATCGACAGGAGGATGAGTTCATAATTAAAAAAACAACATAAAAAAAATATAATAATCATACATCTCTAAAACTCTGCCTCTCTCTCCAAAGTCCCTCTCCAAGAGTCCTCCAAAAGCATAAATTAACTACCCCATTTCCCATGAAATGAATCCTAGTTCCCAAGCCTTCTTTTCAAGAATTCCTTTTTAAGAATCAAACTGATCCAGGCTTGTGTCATGGTTGGCGGAACTTCTAACAAAAATGGAGCCATTTCTTAAGCCGTTCTGTTCTGGCCCCAGAGACTTGTCTGTAGGTAAGGCCTTAATTACCTCATCACACTCCTCCAAGGTTATTCCAGAATCAATATAATTTTTTGCTCAGTCGTCAGTTTAGGGAGATTTAATGGTTCCACAAAGATCCTAATATCTTTATCAGTAGACGAAGATGTGGAACTATAAATATCAAGATATAATTCTTTAAAAGCATTATTAATATCAATGACCGAGGATAATATTTGTAAATAGTGTATTGTAGAAAAATACACTCTCTGCTTTATTTATCTAGCCAAAAGCTTCCCTGCTTTGTCCCCGGACTCAAAGTATGACTGTCTTGCCCTGAATAGACAAAACTCTACCTTCTGCGACAAAATAGTATTATATATGTATTTCAGTCAGGTCAATTCTCTGAGGCCTTCAGACAACATTTTGCACTTCAGCTCTGCCTCAGCATTTTAATATTCCCTTTTAACTCCACGATTTCTCATGCTTTGGATTTTTTGATGAATAAGGCATACTGTAGATCCGGCTCCTAAGAACTGCTTTAAGTGCCTCCCAAGCCACGTCCACAAAGGATACTTTCCTTTCTACATATATACATTGATTTCAGCCTTTAACATTTGTTGGAATTAATGATTTTGCAAAAGGGATACATTAAAGCGGCAACTATATGATTTATTTTTCCCTTTATGTGGCAACACCTCTAAACTCACCAGGGCGTGATTTTGAGATGATGTTTCCAATTGAGCAATCCACAACAGATGAAATAAAGGGACTAAATCTTATGGACTGATGAAAAAAAATATATATATTGTCTCTACCAGATGGATTCAAAAGTCTCCAATTATCCGTAAGACCAAGATTTTTTTTACAGATCTTGTGAAGCGTAAATTTTGCTCTAGTGGGATTACACACTTTTGCTTCACTATGATCAAGGTCTGAGTCCATCAAAAGATTAAAGTCACCTCCCAATATTATATAATGAGGGGTGCCATCAGCTTGCAACATCCCTTCAAGATCTATAAAAAGGCCCTGATCATCAGCGTTAGTTGCAAAAATATTAGCCAAAATCAACCTTTGCTCCTGAATGTCTGCTAAAACAAAAATGACTCTTCCTAATTTATATTTAATCTGTTTGAGACATTTGAATTGTAGGTGTTTTCTTATCAATGTAATGACTCCCCTGCTCTTACTTGAGCCAGCAATAAATAAAACATGTCCACCCCATATCTTCCCAAATGTTTCAGCTTCCTACGTGGAAAGATGCGTTCCTTAAAGAAACACTATTTCATATTTCTTACGTTTAAGAATATAAATAACCTTTCTTCTTTTTATGGGGTGCCCATTCACATTGCACGTGGAGAGAGATAATCCACCTCATATTAATCTGACATTTTGACATAAGAAAAATAGATTGTGTGTCAAAAACAAAGAAATAAATAAAGACCACATTCTAACATTAGCGCAACAAACAAACCCTGAACTTCCCCCAAAACAAAACCAAAAAAAAAACAGAAAAGAAAACTGTGTGCATTAACCCCGCGCATGACAGCGCCCATCCCTCTAAACTCAAACTTTGCTGTCAGATTGTTCAAGTCCTGTGCTCCTGTACAAATTTTGTGAGACAGAATTACACAACAGAAAATAATTTATTAGACAAACTCCAGCCAATAGGTTAGATAAACATAAAGACGTGTAAAGTCCTCTCCACATAACTGTTCCGAATGTGTTTTTCCACAAAACTAACTGCAGTCACTAATCAGAACCAGCACAAAAAAAGGAGCTCAGTTCTTCAGACAGACAAGCGAATTTTCAGTGAGTCAGGCTCACTTGGATGTTACATAAGTGCAACAAAAAAACAAAATGCCCTACTCACTACAATGTTTTGCAAGAAACATTCCACAGAAAAAACTCAAACAAATGGCATAAGAACAAAAAACGTGCAGATTCACCCACAACTGTCCTGAAGGAGTTTTACTCCACAAAACAAACTCCAGCCGATAGGCAGAACCAGCACAAATGAAACAAAATGCAGCACCCAGCTTCCTCGAACAGTCAAGTGAAATGTTCAGTGAGTCAGGTCCACTCGGCTGCATCACACTCGGCTGCATCACACATTTGCTGACTCTCTCCATTTACTCTATTAATGATAATGCTTGCTGTGAGCATGTGAATGTTTTACGGCCATCCTTAGCATCTATTCTCAGTTTGGCCATAAACAGTGCAAAATTGACCTTCCATTGATGTAAGAGTTTCTTGCATTCCATGCATCAATAACCTTTCTCTTTTCATATTCGCAAAGTCTGGGAACAAGTAAATGCTGTGGTTCTTCCAAGAAAGACTTCCTTTACTCCTCACTTAACACAAGATTTTTATCTGTGTTAAAGATGATTTCAGAAATGTGGTTCAGGTCTCCGAGCCGGGACTCTGTGAGCTCGCTCGATTTCCAATTTATGTCCTGTTATGTTGAGCAGACTCGAGAAGAGCTTGTCTAGGAATTTCACCATATCTTGGTCTTCTTCATTCTCAGGGAGTCCAACAATTCGGACATAGTTTTGCCAGTTACGATTCTCAATGTCTTCCAACATTTCCCAACCATGTTCTAAATCTTCCTTGGTCGCTAGAGGATTAGCAGCTAATTCCCTCTCCGATGACTGCAGATAATCTGTTTCTTGACATCCCCAATTCTTGTAACCAACTCTGAGAATTTGGTCTCTATGGAAGAGATCGATCGACATATTACAGCAAGATCCTCCAAAGTCCACTACAACCGTCACCAGCATCACTGACATACTCATCAATTGATGCTGAATTTTATCCTGCCATGCCATCCAAACAGAGTCCCTGGTCTGTGGCCCTGTCTGGAGTATCAGCTTGAACACGTAAGTTTTTTTAATTCTCTGGGGTCTGAGGGTGTTTTTGGGTCCTGGAGAAGTTTTGACATGCGTTGACATTTTGTGCTTTTTTAGTTGCTTAAAAACATATTAATGGCTAAAGTCTGATAACACTGTATTCAGCACAAATTGGGCTACAATAATATGTGAGCAAAATGTATGTACATGTTTGTATTTGAGAAAATAACGTTTATGCATGGTTTTTGAAAAAAACTAAAATGAAGTCACTCAAATAAGGCCATATTCTAACACATTCTAACCTTTTGTTCAAAATAATTTTGAGAACTGGATCTATGTAGCTTTCTTGGTAGAACCACAATAGTCTTGTTCCCAGACTTTGCAAATTCGACAAGAGAGAAATATGATCGATTCAAAGAATGCAAGAAACTCTTACATCAACAGAAGGTTGCTTTTGCACTGACGCTCCCAGACAAATTGGGAATAGATGCTAAGGATGTCTGCAAAGTATTTACATGTCCCCAACAAGTATTGTCCTTCATAAAGTCAATGGAATGAGTAAGTCATTGTGTGATTTTCAAGTTGCAGCCGAGTGGGCCTGACTCACTGAACATTCACTTGACCGTCCGAGGAAGCTGGGTGCCTTTTTTGTTTCTTTTTGTGCTGGCTGGAGTTTGTTTTGTATAGTAACACTACTTCGGGACAGTGTTGTGGATGAATCTGCACGTTCCTTGTGCTTATGCCTCCTGTTGGCTGTAGTTTATTTTTGTGGAGTATTTTTTGCAGGGCATTGGAGTGATTAGGTCATCTGATGCACTCATGTAACAGTTGGTTCACTGAACATTAGTTTGACTGACCGAGGAATCTGAACAGCTTTTTTTGTTTGTTTGTTTTTTTGGTGCTGACTCCGCTAGCAGCTGAAGCTGTTTTATGGAGGAACACACCTTCAGGACAGTTATGTGGATGAATCTACATGTTTATTCTGCCTATTGGCTGGAGTTTGTTTTATAGATTTTCTTTTTTTATAGAACAAAATTTTTATAGAACACAAGACTTGAGCAATCTGGCGGCAAAGTTGTTGCTCTGGCTCTCGTAGGCATGCATGGACTGTTTGAATTTAGAGGCAGGGACTGTCTTGCATGAGATAATGCGCATGTTTTATTTTTTTCTGTTTGTTTGGTTCTGGGGGAATTTCGGGGTTTGATTGTTGCACTAATGTTGGAATGTGGTCTATATAATTTTGTTTTTGACACACAATCTATTTTTTTTTAATGTATCAAAATGTCAAATGTTAATGAGAAGACTGTCTCTCTACACGGAGCAGCACTCATGATATAATATTGGGAGGAGACTTTTATCTTTTGATGGACTCAGTCCTTGATCATAGTGAAGCAAAAGTGTGTAAGCACACTCTGTCAATTTCCTTTCGCCCCTTTCTTGCTATGGCCTGTGCATGTCACTGGTTGGTAATATATATCATTTTGAGAAATATACTTGAAATATAATGTAATTGTTCATTTATATCGGTATAATTCAGATCTTATAACTGAATTGCCAGATTTTAAAGGTCATACACACCAAACACACAAGTTGGTCACAATCCACCATTATGGGCAATGTTTTGGATTAATTTATCATTCTACATATTATTAAATGGCTAAATGAAAGAACAAACACTGTACACACACTTGCATTCATACCAACTTGAATCATTCAAGATGCATTGGTCTGTTTTAGTGTATGTGTGTGTATGTTTGTTTTGACTTTTTTGTCTGTTCAGATTTCTTGGGCAAAAATTAATCTTTGACACTGGCATAAAAAATACTTAATAATTAAAATCGTATCAGACTATACTGTACATCCACTTACGTAGCACATAATGAAACACATGTAGCACACATTTGTCCCCATTAAAAACATACATAAAACTAGTGAATATATATATATATATATATATATATATATATATATATATATATATATATATATATATATATATACTGTGTATATATATATATATATATATATATACACAGTATATATATATATATACACAGTATATATATATATATATATATATATATATATATATATATATATATATATATATATATATATATATATATATATATATATATATATATATATATATATACTGTATATATAAATACATACATATACACACGCAAATATATACTCACATATGCATACACACATACACACACCTACCCATATAAATATATAGAACCTCAATTAATTTTAAAATGTTGTTTTAAACAGGTACTGTCAATGGAACAAATTTATATGTTCTTTTTAGCCAACGGTATACGCAGCCTGTGCCCCAAAGGGAGGGCCTCAAAGCAGGAATGGGGATGGGTCTGGTCTGAATAATGCAATTGCCTTTTTTTCATAAAGTGTGAAAACAGCTCTTGCAATGTGCTCTGTTTCTGGCCGGTGATCTTATTTGCTTTGTTAATTACTCCTAATTTAGTTTTCTATCTCATTGATAAATTGCCATACCACGAAACAATGTTATATGTTAAAATACTTTCAATCATTGATCTGTAATCAATGGTTAGGACCCTCTTATCCATACAAAAATATCTTAATTTCCTGAGTAGGCCTATACGCTGTCTTGTTTTCTTATGAATGTGATCCAAATTTTCCTGGAATGAGAATTTGTCATCAATGATTGTATCTAAATATTTAAAATGTGAAACTTGCTCTACCTGTCACAGTTTGTCTACAACGTGTTCAAGGACTCTTATTTTTGAAGTTTTCTCCTGCACTACATTTCCCAGTATCCACTGCCCTAATCACTTCCTCATTACCCCCACCAGTGTGCCATTCCCTCATTAAGTTCCCTGTGTATATATACCTTCTAGTTTTGATAATTACTTGTCAGTCCTTAAACAGTAATGTTTGAATGGTTATGTTTGAATGGTTATGTTTGTTTCCACTCCAGCATATGTTCTAGTCCTGTATTTGTAATTAAAAGATTCTATGATTCCACGATTCCACTCCTTGGGCACCAAACGTTACACTACATTTACACCTTTTATAATAACTTGTTCATATGAAATGCCAGCCGTACCTATCCTATTTTGATTCCCACAGTATAATTCCTTTGTTTTCTCAATGTTCAATTGTAGATGACTGTTATCAAACCACTGTACAAGACTTTAAACATACTCATAAGTTGAACAATTTGTGTACATTTGGAAATAAATTAAAACTAAATCATCAGCGTATTTGATTAAAGTGAGATCATCCCTGTTATATTGAAGTTCATTAATATAAACAGAAAAAGCAGAGGTGATAATACACATCCCTGTGGTAACTTTGAATTTAAGACTATACAATCAGATGAGATGTTGGGCCTATTTCTTACAATTTTCTTTACAAACTACTTACACCTAAATCTTGCAATTTTTCTTTTAAAGTTTGCAGCTGTACAGTATTAAATGCTGATGTGAAATCCATAAAAAAGAATCCTAACATGAGCATTCGTTTTATCTAAATGGTGCTGGGCCTTATGTAATAGGGTCATGGTGGCATCCACCATATTCCAATTGGCCATATAAGCAAATTGTAATGGATCTACAGAGCCGTATATTTGTGCTAACAGTTCTTTACATAATATACGCTACATGCACTTGCACAGAACAGATGTAAGGGCAATTGGGCGAAGGTATTTAAGAGCTCTGCATGAGGTGTTACAGTACAGTAATGTTTTTCCTTGCTACTGGTACAAAACCATCATCTAAAAATACATGAAACAGCCAAGTTGTTCTGCAGACTCTTTTAGAACAATTCCCTTAAGGCCATCTGGACCAGTAGCCTTATTTGGTTTAATTCTACGGAGCACTTTGATAACCACCCTTACCTCTATTCTCATAGGTTCAGAATATGTCAGAGTATCATTATTCACAACTGCAGTATTGTCAAATCATGAATAAAAAACATTTAAATTATTTACAAAGCTATGGGGGTCATCATCTAACAGTTGTACCCATTTATGTTGTCAGTCCATCATTGTATTTAATCCCCTCCGTGCATCTCTGACATTAATGGTTTTAAATTCCTTCTCAACTTTCCATTTTACTGTATTTGCACCTCCTTTATATTACATTTAACTTCTTTATTTATCTCTTTTAACTATGTGATATTGAGGAGTATGTGTGTCTGTACATGTACATTATGTCTCAGCCATGTGTTTCAGCATCAACCCACACTCCTTCTGGGTAATCACACAAAATTTTGAGACTAAATAGCTCTAACACATTTCTCAACCACTTACTCTAAACTCATGCTGTGAAATCCCCCCCATTTAGCTGCCCTAAACAAAAGGTCATTGCCCCTTGCAATCTGTGCTATTGATGAAAGCCATGTTCTGAGCTGCTGATTATTTTCAGGTTGAAAAAAGACAATGTGAAAGAGCTCAACATAAACACATCACTCCACTTTAGTAAACAAGCCTGGAAAAAGGTGCAAGGCAATTATGAATTATACAGACTTGACTTTTTTTTTACTATTTTTTTTTTACCATGGATTACATATAAATACATTTATTTTTAAGCTTTTATATTTTAGGTCATTTTGAAGGAATGGAAACATTGACTTTAACAAAGGACCATCTAATAATGCTTTATTGAGGTATGAGTACTAGTGGTAAGTGAAATGCTAGGAAAAATGGGCATTTATGTGACTCAGTGTTTCCCCTAGTTAAGGATTTTTTTTCAGCAGCAGTGCTGTTGTGTATGCATCCACGAGCCCGTAATGCTGGACATGTATTTAAAATCTTAAAATAGGGGGGTGTCTGAAGGTCTCTGGGGGTAAAATCTACTAATGCATGAATATTTACTACAATCATACCTAAATCCGTAAATCCTACAATTCTTATCTCTAGTTTAATTTAGAATATTTTTTAAAGTATATAGCCTAATTATGGTCCTCTGCTTCAGTCACTTGTTTCTCAGCAAGATGTGATGCAATCATGTACTGAATTATGACCCCCCCCTGTTTTAAGCTTCTATGTTGAAAGCCTGCTACAGAACACAATGCACTATACAAACTTCCCTTGTTTAACCCACTATTCCTACACTGCAACAAGTACTGAGAAAGGTAAATATGTAGAGATATTAATCGTTATGAAAATATTTAAGTATCTTCAACATACTGTACATGAACAATCTCAAAATGTTTTACAGCATAAAATGCATCACTGTATTTGCAAATAACAAAACTGGAGAAAACATTCTTTTACATTTGCATTCTTCTATATTACACATTACACATCAGGAAAACCTCTGTCAAGTCAGTCTATAGAATTGCATTATCCAACATCAGGCCAAACAGGTTAAGATGAAACGGCTTTAGACAAAAAGGTCCCCGAATGAGCAGAGAGTTGGTTGCTGGCAGAGTTGGTAGCTAAACTAGCTGAGCTATCTCTAACTTTATAAATGCAGAAGTGTCATTTCTATAAATTAATAACTAGCTAGCTAACATAATTGGTGGAAGTTTAAACTGACATTTAAAACTCATGTTTACTTGCAACAACATCTCAAATCAAGCCAAATTATAGTCATTTTAGTGGCAAGATAATTAGCACACAGCAGCCAACGTTACTGTTTATGTAGTGTCCTAAACTAGCGCTAACAAATTCAATTATTAATTTGATATCCAAAAGATTTATTCATTGTTAACATACACAAAGACAGTACTACAGAACACAAAAAATTGTTTATTTTCTCTGCAATTCCATAGACTTGACAGACGTTTTCCTGAGACTTGATGCTTTTTCATCTGATGTCTGAAACCTGACTCTGACGGTGGAGGATGTAGTTTGTTTATGAAGCCTTACCATCCTCAAACGCATCTATCCTTTATACTTTCCTGTTCCTGCTTTGTCCAAAAAAATTGTCTGAAATCCATCTACAGGAGCCAATAATGTTTGAGTCAAAATAAGATCATCGGTATTGTTTAGAAACTTACTTTAGTTTCATTATGTTTTCACAGCTTACCTCAATTCTGACTTGCGTGCCGACACCTGGGTAGGGATGCACCAGCTGTGTGTAAGTTCTCATGTAAGTTAGGACATAAAGTTCACACTAAGGGCTTAATGGTTAGTTTGTAACTAAGTCGGTGCTTAATTTGGTTGCACCACCTGTTCTTAAGGCAAGAATTAACTATCCATCCATCCATCCATCTTCAACCGCTTATCCGACAGTCGGGTCGCGGGGGCAGCAGCTCCAGCAGGGGGCCCCAAACTTCCCTATCCCGAGCCACATTAACCAGCTCTGACTGGGGGACCCCGAGGCGTTCCCAGGCCAGTGTGGAGATGTAATCTCTCCACCTAGTCCTGGGTCTTCCCCGAGGCCTCCTCCCAGCTGGACGTGCCTGAAACACCTCCCTAGGGAGGCGCCCAGGGGGCATTCTTACCAGATGCCCAAACCACCTCAACTGACTCCTTTCCACGCAAAGGAGCAGCGGCTCTACTCCGAGCTCCTCGCGGATGACTGAGCTCCTCACCCTATCTCTAAGGGAGAAGCCCGCCACCCTTCTGAGGAAGCCCATTTCGGCCGCTTGTACTCGCGACCTAGTTCTTTCGGTCATGACCCAACCTTCATGACCATAGGTGAGGGTAGGAACAAAAATTGACCGGTAGATCGAGAGCTTTGCCTTCCGGCTCAGCTCTCTTTTCATGACAACGGTGCGATAGAGCGAATGCAATACCGCCCCCGCTGCCCCGATTCTCCGGCCAACCTCCCACTCCATTGTCCCCTCACTCGTGAACAAGACCCCGAGGTACTTGAACTCCTTCACTTGGGGCAATACCTCCTTCCCCACCCGGAGTACGCACTCCATCGGCTTCCTGCTGAGAACCATGGCCTCAGATTTAGAGGTGCTAATCCTCATCCCAGCCGCTTCACACTCGACTGCCAAGCGGTCCAGTGAGAGCTGAAGGTCACGGACCGATGATGACATGAAGACCACATCATCTGCAAAAAGTAGAGATGAGATCCCCAGCTCACCGAACCGCATACCTTCCCCACCCCGACTACGTCTCGATATCCTGTCCATGAATACCACAAACAGGATTGGTGACAAAGCGCAGCCTTGGCGGAGACCAACCCCCACATAGAACGAGCTCGACTTCGTGCCGAGGACCCGGACACAGCTCTCGCTTCGGACGTACAGGGATTGGATCGCCCTAAGAAGGGACCCCCCCACCCCATACTCCCGAAGCACCTCCCACAGTCTCTCCCGGGAGACCCGGTCATACGCCTTCTCCAGATCCACAAAACACATGTAGACCGGATGGGCATACTCCCAGGCCCCCTCCAGAATCCTTGCGAGAGTAAAGATCTGGTCCGTCGTTCCACGGCCAGGACGGAACCCGCATTGTTCCTCTTCAATCTGAGGTTCGACAATCGGCCGCACCCTCCTCTCCAGCACCTTGGAGTAAACTTTACCAGGGAGGCTGAGAAGTGTGATACCCCTGTAGTTGGCACACACTCTCTGGTCCCCCTTTTTGAAGAGAGGAACCACCACCCCGTTCCGCCACTCCTTAGGCACTGTCCCAGATTTCCACGCGATGTTGAAGAGGCGTGTCATCCATGACACCCCCTCCACATCCAAAGCTTTCAGCATTTCTGGTCGGATCTCATCAATCCCCGGGGCTTTGCCACTGCGGAGTTGTTTGACTACCTCAGTGACCTCCCCCAGGGAAATAGAATCTGATCCCCCATCAGCCTCCGGCTCTGCCTCTAGCATAGGGATAGAGTAGGGATTTAGGAGTTCTTCAAAGTGTTCCTTCCACCGCCCAATAACCTCCTCGGTTGAGGTCAACAGCGTCCCATCTTTGCTGTATACAGCTTGGATGGTTCCTCGTTTTCCCCTCCTAAGGTGGCGGACGGTTTTCCAGAAGCACTTTGGTGCGGACCGAAAGTCCTTCTCCATGGCTTCTCCGAACTTTTCCCACACCCACTGCTTTGCCTCCCTCACGGCTGAGGCCGCAGCCCTTCGGGCCTGTCGGTACCTTGCAACTGCCTCCGGAGACCTCCGGGACAACAAATCCCGGAAGGCCTCTTTCTTCAGTCGGACAGCTTCCCTGACCACCAGTGTCCACCACGGTGTTCGAGGGTTACCACCCCTTGAGGCACCTAAAACCTTGAGGCCGCAGCTCTCCACCGCGGCTTCGGCAACGGAAGCTTTGAACATTTCCCACTCTGGTTCAATGTCCCCAACCTCCGCAGGGATGCCTGAAAAACTCCGCCGGAGGTGTGAGTTGAAGATCTCGCGGACAGGGACCTCCTCCAAACGTTCCCAGTTCACCCGCACTACTCGCTTGGGCTTCCCAGGTCTGTCCAGAGTCTTTCCCCACCCCCTGATCCAACTCACCACCAGATGGTGATCAGTTGACAGCTCTGCCCCTCTCTTCACCCGAGTGTCCAAAACATATGGCCTCAGATCTGATGACACGATTACAAAATCGATCATCGATCTTCGGCCTAGGGTGCTCTGGTACCACGTACACTTATGAGCATCCTTATGTTCGAACATGGTGTTTGTTATAGATAATCCATGACTAGCACAGAAGTCCAATAACAAACATCCACTCGTGTTCAGATCGGGGAGGCCGTTCCTCCCAATCACGCCTTTCCAGGTGTCCCTGTCATCTCCCACGTGCGCGTTGAAGTCACCCAGCATCACTATGGAGTCCCCTACTGGGGCCCTATTCAGGACTCCATTCAGGGTCTCCAAGAAGGCAGAATACTCTGTACTGCTGTTCGGTGCATATGCACAGACAACAGTCAGAGTTTTCCCCCCCACAACCCGTAGGCGAAGGGAGGCGACCCTCTCGTCCACCGGGGTAAACTCCAACATAGCGGCATTCAGCCGGGGACTTGTGAGTATCCCCACACCCGCCCGTCGCCTCACACCATGGGAAACTCCAGAGAAGAATAGAGTCCATCCCCTATCCAGGAGTACGGATCCAGAGCCACAACTGTGTGTCGAAGTAAGCCCCACCAGATCCAACTGGTAACGCTCCACCTCTCTCACCAGTTCCGGCTCCTTCCCCCCCAGTGAGGTGATATTCCACGTCCCTAGAAATAGCCTTTGCTGCCCGGGTCTGGTCCGTCGAGACCCACGGCCTTCACTGCCACCCATATGCCCCCAATAATCCGCTCAGCAGTCCGGACTGTCCTCTGTAGTCTTCTGATGTCTTATTTCATAGCTGCACCAAACCAGACAGTTATTGAAGTGCAGAGGACAGACTCAATGACTGCTGAGTAGAACTGTTTCAGCAGCACCTGTGGCAGGTTGAACTTCCTCAGCTGGTGAAGGAAATCTCCCACTTCAGGTCCTGTGAGATGGTAGCGCCCAGGAACCTGAATGAATCCACTGCTCCCACAGTGCTGTTTAGAATGGTGAGGGGGTACAATGTTGGGGTGTTCCTCCTAATGTCCACAATCATCTCCACCGTTTTGAGCATGTGCAGCTCCAGGTTGTTTTGACTTCACCAGACAGCCAGCTGTTCAACCTCCATTCTATATGCAGACTCATCATCATCTCGAATGAAGCCGATGACAGTGGTGTCATCTGCAAACTTCAGGAGCTTGAGAGAAGGATCCTTGGTGGTGCAGTCATTTGTGTAGAGTGAGAAGAGTAGTGGGGAGAGCACACATCCCTGGGGGGCACCAGTGCTGATGGTACAGGTGCTGGAAGTGAATTTTCCCTGCCTCACAATCTGCTGCCTGTCCGTCAGAAAGCTGGTAATCCACTGACGGGTAGAGGTGGGAACAGGGAGTTGGTTTAACTTAGTCCGGAGAATAGCTGGGATGATTGTGTTGAAAGCTGAGCTGAAGTCCACAAAAAGGATCCTTGCGTATGTCCCCGGTCTGTCCAGATGTTGCAGGACGAGATGCAATCCCATGTTGACTGCATCATCCACAGACCTGTTTTCTCAATAAGCAAATTGAAGGGGATCCAGAAAGGGTCCAGTGATATCCTTCAGGTGGGCCAACACCAGTCTCTCAAATGACTTCATGAACACAGATGTCAGGGCGACAGATCTGTAGTCATTAAGTCCTATGATTTTAGGTTTCTTAGGGACAGGGATATTAACTGAGCGTTTGAAGCAGCATGGGACTTCACACTGCTCCAGAGATCTATTTAAGATCTGTTTGAAGATGGGGGCCAGTTGGTTAGCACAGGAATGAAGGCACGCTGGTGAGATGTCATCTGGGCCTGGAGCCTTCCATGACCTTTGCTTCCAAAAGACACAGCACACATTGTCTTCACAGATCTTGAGTGCAGGTTGTGTAGCAGGAGGGGGGAGGAGGGGGGTTGCAGGAGGTGTTAATGTTTGTGTGAAATGAAGGTCCGAGTGCGTGTGGGGTGTGACATTGGGCCTTTCAAATCTGCAATAGAACACATTCAGGTCGTCAGCCAGTCGTTGGTCCACCACAGGGTCGGGGGTAGGAGTCCTGTAATTAGTAAGTTGTTTCAGGCCACTCCACACTGATGCAGGGTCGTTAGCTGAAAACTTGTTTTTCAGCTTCTCAGAGTAGATTCTTTTAGCCACTCTGATTTCCTTATTCAGTGTCTTCCTGGCCTGATTATACAAGATTCTATCCCCACCCCTGTAAGCATCCTCTTTGGCATGACAAAGCTGTCTGAGTTTTCCTGTGAACCATGGTTTATCATTATGGAATGATAAAAATGTCCTAGTAGGGATGCACATACCCTCACAGAAACTGATGTATGATGTCAGGTCTGTAGCTGCAGCTTCAAAAACACTCCAATCAGTGCAGTCAAAGCAGGCTTGTAGTTCCAGCTCTACTTCATTAGTTCATCTCCTTACAGTCCTTACAACTGGCTTTGTTGATTTTAATTTCTGCCTAAAGGTTGGAAGAAGATGAACCAGACAGTGATCAGAGATCAAAGCTGCACGTGGGACAGAGTGATATGCCTCCTTTATTGTTGTATAGCAGTGATCCAATATATTCCTGTCTCTGATGGGGCATGTAATGTGCTGTCTGTATTTAGGCAGTTCACGTGTGAGATTTGCTTTGTTAAAGTCCCCAAGAATAATAATTACTGAGTCCGGGTATTGTTGTTCTGTGTCTGAGATGTTCCCAGACGTGTTGGGAGGAATTTAAACACTCACCAGAATAAACGAAGAAAACTCCCGTGGCGAGTAGAACGGCTTACAGTTAATAAAGAGCGCTTCCAGATAAGGACAGCACATCCTCTTTAACATTGTTACATCTGTACACCAACTTTCGTTGATGTAAATGCATGTTCCACCGCCTCTCGTTTTCCCCATTAACTCCGCAATGCGATCCGCTCTGAACAGCTGAAAGCCCGACAGATGTAATGCGCTGTCCAGAATGGCTTCACTCAGCTAAGTTTCAGTGAAGCACAGTGCAGCAGAGTTTGAAAAGACCTTATTTGTATGTGTGAGGAGATGTAGTTTGCCAGTTTTGTTGGGAAGAGAGCAGAGATTCGTGAGATGAATGCTTGGGAGTGCTGTTCTAACGCCGCGCTGACGGAGTTTAACCAGTGCGCCAGCTCGTAGCACGTTTAAACAACACAGCCGCGCCTCTGACTAAAATGTCCAGCAAAACGTCAGAATATTGAAAAACCAGGAAAAGATTATCTGGTATGTGCTGCTGAATGTTCAGCAGTTCGTCCCTGGTAAACCTGACTGGTAAAATATTACTAAACAAAGGACAAAATAACAAAAACAACAAAAGAATTGGAGAGCTCCACACTGAGGCGGCCATCTGCGGCGCCATCGTTCATCTAATCATAAGACTGCAAATGTAACACCACACAATATTCTACCTTATCGGACTGCTACTGATTCACTGATTCATCTGTGAAGATGTTTGGAAGGAGTTTAAGCATCTCCCTCCCTTTGCTTTACGATGTTATTGGTCAGTTATAGTCTACAACCTCCCCTCATGAAATTATTCCTACACATTTTCTTAAACAGATTGTTGATACTGTTGGGCCTAGCATTCTTTCCATCATAAACAAATGTCTTATCACAGGAACTGTACCTGATTACTTTAAACATGCTACAGTTGTGCCCTATCTAAAAAAAAAAAAACATTGACCCCACCGTCTATATAAAATGTGCCTTTTATTAAAAAAAATTATGAAAAAAGTATTTTTATGCAACTGCAACATGTTTCAGCATTAACTACATTTTGGATTTAGAGCTCACCACAGTACGGAAACTGCCCTGCTCAGAGTGATAAATTACATCTATCTATTTACTGATACTGGCTACTCTGTGATTCTCATACTTCTAGATCTTACCGCATCATTCGATACAGTTAATCACTCCATTCTTATTACTTGTTTGGAGCACTAAGTTGGAATCCAGAGCAACACTCACAATTGATTTAAATGATATTTTACCAACAGGAGCTTCTTAATTAGCATTGCAAATTTTAAGTCTTCTTCTGCTCATCTTACCTACGGAGTGCTTCAGGGCTACAGGTACCGGTCCACTACATAGTTGAATTTAAAATACTTTTACTGGTTTATAAATCTTTTGATAACTTTATTCCTTCCTACCTTACAGAGCTTCTATCTGCTCATAATCCAGCCAGAGCTCTTAGAGCATCTGACCAAGCATTGCTATCAGTTCCTAGATCTAGACTGAAGCATAGAGGTGATCGTGCTTTTGCCATAGCTGGCCCTAAGCTTTGGAATAGTCAGTCCAACACTTAACTATTTTTAAATCCATCTTTTCTCTCTGGCTTTTGAAAATTTGTAATGACACTTCCCTAAACTAATTTATATTATTTTCTGGTAACACTTTATTTTGATGGTCCCAAGTAGATATTTAATTGACTATAAGTGACTTATCAACTTATTGCTATAGCTAGTAAACAATGTTCAAAACAAACATTCAGTAGACTATCAATATCCTGTATAACAGCAGCAAAATAAAATCTAATCGACTTACTTGCTATAGCAGGTAAACAGTGTTTCAACAAACATTCAGTAGACTTTCAGGGGCCTGTATATAGATTCTATTAATGACTTACATTATTATTGAGAACATCAGTTCATTAAAAGGTCATTAATAAAGATCTATATACAGGCTACTGAAAGTCAACGGAATGTTTGTTGAAACACTGTTTACTAGCTATAGCAAGCCAGTTTATAAGTCACTTATAGTCAGTTAAATATCTGCTTTTGACCATCAAAATAAAGTGTTACATATTTTCTTACTCTATTATTGTCATGTGGCATGGGTGGGTGTGGTCATGTGTCGGTCTGCGGGAGAGAGAGAGTGGTAAGGCTTGTCACCTGGTGTATAATTATCTCTAACTCCTATGTCTCGTTATAGTGATACGGAGAAAGACATTTAAGGAACGCCAAGCGCCGAGAGCGACCATGACCATACCCCCCATGCCACATGTTATTACTCAAATGTTTACTTTACACTAAAATGTTTTTATTTACTGCTGTGAAGCACTTTGGTCAACTTATGTTGGTTTTAATGGTGCTATACAAATAAATATGACATCATGGTTAATGTACAGTAGTTGGTAATGTAGTGTAGTAATGTAGTGTGCAATTTCCATCAAGAGGCATTAATGATTTATCTGTGGTTGAATGCTTAATATATGTCCCTATAGGAAACAATAATAATTCCAACCTTACATATATGTACGTGTTTGTATTCACATTTTCACTTCAGCGCCAGCTGAAGATCAAAAGTATAAATGCCAGAGGGATAAACAGACTGTGTTGTCCAAGCCTGCTCCTCGTCAACCCCTTGCATTTCAGTAAGAGCATGTGAGGATCAGAGTTGAGCCCTTGCAGTGACACTATCTTCCTGTAGTTGAAACCAATTTCTGTTCAGAGCTCAGCAAACCCAGATGAAATTTGATAATGGAAAGATTTCTTGGAGAGGGCACGACTGAATACCTTCCATCTCTCAAATTACAGTTTTGAAATTTGAGAGGTTTACTAACACTTTGTGTTTTCTTCTCTCCTCTTTTTTATCTGACACTTTTTGACATGCTTAATAGATGATGCCAGCAATTCCCAACAAGTAAAAAAAAAAAACATTTCTTCCAAATATAACCTTTTGCCTTCCTAGCTTAAGCT
Source organism: Moxostoma hubbsi (assembly GCA_032164185.1). NCBI lineage: Eukaryota > Metazoa > Chordata > Actinopteri > Cypriniformes > Catostomidae > Moxostoma > Moxostoma hubbsi. The sequence continues at coordinate 25,843,554 of JAVLUX010000002.1, read as the reverse complement.
TCCATCCATCCTCTAAAGTGTGAAAAGTTCTCTAAAGCGGATCACTGTGAATGCATAAGCCGACAATGTGACAGTGTGTTCACCGGTTCTAACAGGAAGTCACATGAACCATCATGCCACTTACTCTTTGCTCCCTTGACCATTACCATTGTAATTGATGAAGCAGGTATGTGTACCATGTCTTTTCCAGCTACTCGGACATTGCTACACTCATCTAGACTATTGGCACTCTGCATCTGCTGAAATGTCTCCCTCCAATCAGACTGCAACTCCCCACCTAGGGTTACATCAAGCTCTGCATGAACCAGTTTTCTACATCTGCTAAGGATGTTCATGCCAATGAGGGCTGTTAAAGCTGAAGAGTTTTGTGAGTCTCTGACTACTAGAAAACCACATTCTGGTAGGGTAATACCTATGGTTCTAACCTCCAACTCAACATAACCTAGGTAAGGTAATCTTTAGACAACTAGCTGTGGATAGCGTATTGGGTTACTTAACTGTAACCCCTGTTCCCTGATAAAAGCGGAACGAGATGCTACACTGGATTAGCGCTTTGCGAAAGTCTTTAGGAGTGAATGAAATTGACAAAATTTATAGCCTCTGCCGGTGACATCATCAGATGCACTGGTACAGGGGCTATAAATAGATGTGCAACAGGTGCATCATTAGGTATTTTGTCTGAAGAGCAGTCCTGGGGGCATCTTCAGTGTGGCAATGAAGCGCAGCATCTCGTTCCACTTTTATCAGGGAACAGGGGTTACACTTAAGTAACCCAATACGTTCCCTATCAAAAAGCTACACTATGATGCTGTGCTGATTTAGCGCTTTGGGAATGAGAATATCCACACCGCCGCACTGTGGATGTCCGGACCCCTTATGGTTGTGTAGTTGTGCTCACAAGAGCACGAGAGGTCTCAGACATGAGATTGTGATGTAGAATCAAGGACAGAAGAGCCCAGAGTAGCATGAACATCCAAACTATAGAATCTTATGAATGAATGCGGAGAGGACCAGCCCGCTGCATTACAAACATGTTGTAGAGGGACACTTCTGGCCAAAGCTTTAGAGGAAGTGACCGCTCTGGTAGAGTGAGCCCTGACACCTACTGGCAAAACTTGACCTTGCACCTCTTAGACCAGGGCAATAGCATCCCTCACCCAATGTGACATGTTTGCTTGGTGGCGGCCGCCCCTTTGTTACGACCCCCATGACAAACAAATAGTTGCCCTGACTTATTCCACTGGCTAGTGCGGTGGACAAAAGTCTGAAGGGTGCGGACTGGACACAGTCCATGAAGTCTTTCCTGCTACGGCATTATAAATGGCAGGGAGCAGAAGGCTTCGAGAGTGACTGGATGTACAGTCGAGAAAGGAACCTTAGGCAGGTAGTTAGGGTGAGGGTGCAATATTGCTTTAGCCATTCCTGTGGCAAAATCTAAGCAGAATGGCAAGACAGACATAGACTGTAGATCTCCAATTCTTTTTAGAGAAGTAATTGCCATAAAAAAAACATCTTGAGTGTCAGAAGTTTATCAGACGCTGACTCTAGAGGTTCAAAGGGGGGCTGAACCAGACCCTCAAGGACTATTGCTAAGTCCCATGAAGGGATCCTGGTCCTAGCAGGAGGTTTCAAATGCATGGCTCCGTGAACGAAGCGAGTGAGCAGGGGATGTCTCCCAAAGGCATCCCGTCAATCAAGGCGTGGCAAGCCAATAGAGCGGCCACATAAACACTGAGAGTGGCGGGGCATGTGCCTGCTGATAATTTTTCCTGCAGAAAGTCCAAAACTGAAGCAGTCTGGAAGTTAACTGGATCTGCATTATGTGCACTGCACCATCTTTCAAAGACACCCCATTTATTGGCATAACTTCTTCTAGTAGCGGGAGCCCCACCACTTAGAATGGTCTCGATAACTTCAGGTGACAGCTCAGTACCCCTCAGTTGGTACCCTTCAGGGGCCAAACATGAAGGTTCCACAGCTCAGGCTGGGGATGAAATATTGTCCCCTGTGCCTGGGATAGAAGGTCCCCCCTGTCCGGAATCGCTGGCGATGAGATAACCTTTGTACTATCATTTGTTTCCAATAATTTCATAAGTTTTAAGTTAATACTATTGGTCGATAGCTTCCAGGTTTAGCTGGACTTTCCCTGGTTTTATAATCGGAATTACAACTGCCGGTTTACTAGTACAGGCCAAGTCTTTCGGATTATTCCTACTTTCTAGATCTTATTATATTATTTAAGTATCAATGCTCTGTCTTTATCTGATTAATGTTTAAACATTATGTAACTTTGTAATGAAACTTTTAGCTCTGTAGTTGTAATTTCCATATCTAAACAACCACAATTATGATTTTTCTTCTTCATAATATCTGATTTATTTCCTAAAATAATTCTTCTACTTACTTCATAATCTTCTCCCAATTCTATGAAAACTTTCTAATGCCTTTCCTATTATGTTTGCTTTATCTATATCTGATAATGCAACTATATAATTTTCTACTAAAATTACTATTTTAAATATCGTTTTTACCTTTTCCACTCATACTCTGTACCCTATTCCAAATTTTGTCCATAGGTGTACCTTTTCCAATTGTTGAGCAAAAATTCTTTTTTTTTTTTAAGCATTCTTTATCATTCTTCTTGCATTTTCCCTAGCTTTCTTGTATACCAACAAATTATTCATGTTTTTCCACAGATGTTTGAAAGTTGTGTATCTTTCCTTAATGCTGCATTACACTCCTCTGTCCATCATGGTATATTCCTAATTTTCTGGCCTGCTTTTCTTTGAGGAATATGTAATATTGCTGCTCCTTATATCATAGAAGAAAGAGATCTGCAAAATGTTTCCACAGACTCTTTGTTCACTTTATTTATATTTATTTCACAATAATTATTAAAAGAATCCCAGTCTGCTTTTTCATACATACATTTTCTTTCCAGATAATACTATGTTCTACATTAGTTTACTTTTAATTAGCAGATTATTGGGAAGTGATCACTCTTAATGGTGGTATCACTGACCACGTACCATTCACACAAATCTGCCATCTCATTTGAGATCATTGTTAAATCTATACTTAATGTTGAATTCCCTGTTACATTAAATCCAGTGCCTTAACCTGTATTTAAACATACTAGTCACTAGCCGTCCATGAGGCAAGTGGGGACTGGACTCCCCAACTGAATGGAGTGATGGAACCGCAGCCAGGGGCAGAGGAGAGCCCTGCCATCCCCCAGAAAGGGGTGTGTGGGGTCATCCACAATGCTGTTTGCTTTGCAGATGCAGTGTTTTTTGTAAATGTCTTTGATGGAGGGAAGAAGCAGTGGACTGAGCACATAGCCCTGGAAGTCCCAAGTGCTCAGTGTGGTGGTGGTGGAGATGCTGTTCCCGATCCAGACTGACTGAGGTCTCCCAGTCAGGAAGTCCAGGATCCAGTTGCAGAGGGAGGTGTCCAGGACCAACAGGTTCAGCTTTCCAATCAGGTGCTGAGGAATTATTGTGTTGAATGCTGAGCTGAAGTCTATGAACAGCATTCAAATGTATGTGTCCTTTTTATCTAGGTGGGTGAGGGCCAGATGTTGGGTGGTGGCGATGGCGTCGTCTGTTGAACGTTTTGGACGATACGCGAACTGCAGTGGGTCTAGTGAGGGGAGCAGCTGGGTCTTAATGTGCCACATGACTAGCCTTTCGAAGCACTTCATGATGATGGGTGTGAGTGTGACGGGATGGTAGTTGTTGAGGCAGGACACTGAAGACTTCTTTGGCTTGGGGACGATGGTGGTGGCCTTGAAGCATGACTGCACTGCTCAGAGAGATGTTGAAGATGTCGGTAAGAACATCTGCCAGCTGGTCTGCACATCCTCTGAACACTCTGCCAGGAATGTTGTCTGGTCTAGCAGCCTTCCATGGGTTGACTCTACGTAGAGTTTTCTTAACATCTGCCGTGGTAAGACAGAGCACCTGGTCTTTGGGAGGAGGGGTGGTCTTCCTCGCCACCACATCGTTTTGTGCTTCAAACCTAGCATAGAAGTCATTCATCTGGAAGGGAGGCATCTTTGTCACAGGCAACTGATGTTGTCCTGTGGTTGGTGATGGCCTGGATACCCTGCCACATGCGCCGCGTGCCGTCGCTGTCCTGGAAGTGACTGTGGATTCTCTGGGCGTGTGCGCGCTTTGCCTCTCTGATGGCCCGGGACAGTTTGGCCCTCGCTGTTCTTAGGGCAGCCTTGTCGCCTGCTCTGAAGGCAGAGTCTCGGGTCCTCAGCAGTGCATGCACCTCCGCAGTCATCCATGGCTTCTGGTTGGAGCGTGTGGTGATGGCCTTGGAGAAGGTGATATCATCAATGCACTTGCTGATGAAGCTGGTCACTGATGCTGTGTATTCCTCCAACCAGTATGTGGTCTGAGTAGCCGAGGTGGGGGCAGGGCTCTGTCGGGTACGCGCCTGGGATGTTTGTTGTTTTGATGGAATTTAGGTAGCACTGTCTTGAGATTTGCATGGTTGAAATCTCTGGTGACAATAAACAGTCCATCAGGGTGAGCGTTCATAGCCCCATACAGTTCACAGAGCGCTACCTTAGCGTTAGCACTGTGGAGAATGTAAACTCCGGTTACGATAACAGTGGTGAATTCCTGTGGTAAATAAAAAGGTCTGCATCTAACAGTTACAAGCTCCACCAGCGATGAGCAGTAACTAGGGACTAGCATAGAGTTATTGCACCACTCCGTGTTGATGTAAACACACAAGCCACCACCGCAAGTTTTACCGCACAGAGCTGCATTTCTGTTGGCATGAAACGAGGCGAGCCCGTCTAGCTGAATGGTGGCTTCCTGAACTCTGTCGCTGAGCCACGTCTCCATGAAAACAAAGACGCAGCAGTCTCTAAGCTCACACTGCGTAGTCTGCTGGAGTCAGATGTAGTCCAGTTCATTGTCCAGGGAGCAAAAATTTGAGAGCAGGATAGACAGGAGAGCCAGCCGGCTAGGGTTTGTTTTAGCCTAGCATGGACCCCCGCCCTATTGCCGCGCTTTCGCTTCCTCGCGCACCACTTATGACATCCCCTCCCCCGGGCGGGGCGACGCCGAGGTCTGGTCTCCACAGCAAGCCGAGTAGCAACTCCTGCAGATCATCATGCAGCTTGGTTGTTGCATGAATCTTATATTTTAACAGTATCTGCCAATTGTAGACATGAACACCGGTTGCTCCAATGTCCATGTGCCGTAAAAGTTGGGCTAAGTGAAAAAAATAGCACCATTTTGGGTCCGGAGTGGCTACTGCATGCTACCGCGCCGCCATCTTGGATCATTATCATGCGTACTGGTGGCCGACTGGTACAGTACATACTGTGACAGTAAAAGGTTTCCGAAGCAGGATGGGAGTGTAATTTTGAACATCCGGGACATTTACGTGCTGTGCATGATGAAACTCGCTGAAACGTTTCTCACCATAAGACATTTTCTTTGGCGTACCGTGCAGAGCATGTGAGGCTAGATGTTTTATTAAGAGAAGAAACACAGAGAGTAATGCTGCCTTCATGTGCTATTGGAATATCCTACTTCCCACTTCTGAAGTGATAATTATGAGAAGCCTTTGTTGTGTTCAAGTGCTTTGCTGTCAGAAAGAAAAGGAAACATTTACTATAAATTGTATACTATTATTGTGTTGTGTAATTATGTGTACATTAGATATGTAAATTGTGTTGTGTAAATCTGTTGTTTATTGTAAATTGGTATATGTCTCATGTTGTGGCAAAAATATTAACCCACCATTATCACTGCGTAAGTGACACTCTGAACCAAACAGTCTTTTAAAAGAATTTATTCTTGCGAGAAGGACCCAGTCATTGCACGGGAATGATCTGTGCCATGAGTGAGACAAAGAAAGGGAGGGCTGAGTTGTTTTATATGGCTTTTCCCCAAGGTCTCCGACAAAAGCAGATCTTCCCCCTCTGCATTCATTAGACACAGGGGCATTCCTTTGCAATGATTATTACTGATCACTGAGTATTTAAAATTTCTACAACAATACCCCGCTTTTTATCATTCAGATTACTCAATCACAATAATAAACAATACGACAAATTTTAAGTCATATCATCACACTTACACTCTTCATCTCTGATTTTCGCATAAATGATCACTCTCTTAAACATTCGTGAAATAACATTTGGAAAAATTAAAAAAGATTAGGCTGGTTTTTTTTTTGTTTGTTTTTTTTTTTTTGTGGGGACAGTCCCTTAAGTATAAACAAGAAATAGTGTACAGATAAAGTAGGAAAAACATCAATTTAACATTTTGGTTATGTCAGCAGGCTATAAAAATACAAAGAATAAAAGTAGAATAAAATCCCTCATTTCAAACCTTCTCCTTGTACGTCATCTCGTAACACGGATGACCGCTGCTTATAACCCTCTTTACATATCAAAACATTCTCAGAAAGAATAGACATGCCTCATTTTAACACATTTCACAGTAGCTCTCGCTACTTGTATCATCATATTTGTGCTCATCATCCTCTGGATAGACTGTAATCTTTACCAGTTGAACAGACATCCCTGCTTTAACCAGTCACTGTACTGAGCTGGAAAAACACATTATAATGCATGGTAAACATAACAATATCAACAGTCCCATTACCGCAATTGGTAACACAGTTTGAATCAGCCAATACCCCCATCCTCCCCAGAGATTCATAAACCAATTAAACCAAGTACTCTCAACATGTTCTGGCTCCTGTACGGCTTTTGTCATATGTTCAATTACATTCATGATGTTGTCGCTGTAATCTGGAATATTGAAACAACAAGACATTCCCAACATTTTGCAAACTCCCCCTTTCTCTGCAGTTAACATATCAAGAACCAACCTGTTTTGAATGACCGCATCTTTTAACTGTTTCATTTCATCATTTATCATTGTCAAAGCATTTTCTGTGCTATTAGCTATTGCTAATACTGTCCATGCTAGCCCATTTATCTTATTAATTGTTACCGTTGTACCCACCCCTAAGAACAATGACCACCCCACATTTGCTCCAGGCGTCGGATAATGTGTACCCTGCATAGTGCTTTGGTAAAACCCCAGGCAAAATTTCAACATTTCTTTTTTCCCTTCCCACCCCAGGTGCCTTGTTTGGCAAATACACAGATGTACCCACATTCATCAAAGCTGGATAACAACACCCTGACCATTTCTTCCATTTGCTAGATCAGTACTGCAGCTTTTCACAATGATTACTACTTGTGACCACACGATGGGGTTCACTCTGCACACAGGCCGTGTTATTCTCTGTGGTTGGCCTTGCTCTTCCACTGATAGTGGTACTTGGTGTTCAAACTTGACCTCGGTGTTTATTGACATTCCCTCAGAACAATCTCCTCAGTAGCACTTGGAATTGTCCCAGCCACCTTTTCGCCATCAAGCTCTTTCTCCTCAGGTCACGAATCACAACGAAATCGCCAGGCCTGATTTTGTGCAGGACGGTTTCAGCAACCTTTCCCTGAGCAGCTTTCACCTGAACACAAACATTGGACAACAGAGAAGACATTTCTTTGCAATAATTCAACATGTCATTCTCACACAGATCTGTTGATGGCAGCCTTTGTCTCTCCCCCCCCCCCCTCCCCCCCATTCCCATGAATGGTGGTCTACCAAAGAGTATTTCAAATGGACTTAAATTTGTTTTGACTCTTTTTCTCATTCTTGTGTACATCAAAACAATTGGGTGTGCTTTAACCCATGTGAGCCCAGTTTCCTCCCAGCACTTAGCCAATTTGTTCTTGATCGTTTGAGTCTCCCTCTCAATAGCGCCTCCACTGGCGGCGTGGTAACTGCAGTGTGTTCTTATGTCAATTCCCAAAAACTGACCCACCTGCTTTATTGCTTCATTGATAAAGTGTGTCCCATTGTCCGAGCTGATTTTCCTTGGAATTCCCCATCTCGGAACAATCTCGGTTAAAAGAGATTTCGCTACTGCTGCCGAGTCTTGTTTCGAGGTTGGGAAGGCCTCAACCCATTGGACCACATGTCAACCATCACCAGGCAGTAGTTCTGCTTCCCACAAGGGGTTAACTCGATGAAATCCATCATCAGATATTCAAAAGGCCCCCCTGATGGTGGTTGAGATACTATAGGTGTTTTTATCCCTCTTGCCACGTTATGTGAGTTACAAACGCCACATTTTTTGCAAAAATTTTCAGCCTATATCGTGAAACCCTTTGTAAACCACAATTATTTCATTTGCGCAACCATTCCCGCTTTTGATACATGGTCTAACCCGTGTATCAACTTTCCATAATGAGGAAAGAAGTGTTTGGGTAAACAAGGCATGCCATCACAGCTCATCCACACATTCTCCTTAAACCTACAGCAAGCCACCTTCCACTTGTTTTTCTCCTCGCCTGTGGAAAACGATTGCATGCTCTGTAAACAAGAAGAAACGTCGAGGTTATTGTCAGATATCAAAGCACACGTAGTTTCTTTTGTCTCCATCGCTGCCGCGGCCTTTACTGCCTCGTCTGCTCGTGCGTTTCCTGTTGAGACTGAACTGTTATCATTAGTGTGCGCTGCGCATTTGCAAATCGCGACCTTGTCTGGTAAAAGAATGGCCTCCAAAAGCTCAGACACGAGATGCGTTTAATATTGGACGACCATCTGACTTCAGAAATTTTCTGTGCTTCCATAAAGCACCAAAATCGTGTGTTACCCCAAAGGCATAACGCGAATCTGTGTAAATTGTCACACATTTGTCTGCCATAAGTTTACATGCTTCTGTTAAAGCAACCAATTCAGCTGCCTGAGCTGAATAATTTGATGGCAGTTTGCCAGATGTCACAACCAGTGGTTATTGCGTAACCAACCTTATTCTTTCCTGTTTGTGGACCTTTGGAAGCCGACCCATCTACAAAGAGGAAATTGTCACAATTGTCTAATGGCGTGTCTAATAGATCTGGACGCGGTGTGCACACCTGTTCAAGCGCTGACAGACAACAGTGATGTTCCTCGCCATCCTCCTCTGTGGGGAGAAGTGTGGTAGGATTCAAAGTTGTGCATTTTTTAACAGTTATGTTTGGCATGTCCAATAAAACTGTGTTGTACCTCAGCCATCGGGCTGTAGATAAATGTGACGTTCTCTGTTCTTGCAAAATCATGGAGTCTGCGTGTGGAACCATCAAAGTTAAATCAGAATACCCCACAAATTCCCTGGATGCCAGTACTGCCAGTTCAGCAGCCGCCACAGACCTCAAACAGTGTGGTAGACCTGCTGCTACTGCATCAAGTTTGGTTGAAAAATATGCCACAGGTCGTAGTCTGTCTCCATGAGTCTGCAAGAGAACAGAAGTCATAAACCCATTTTTCTCATCAACCATCTGAACAAACGGTTTGTTTACATCTGGCAGACCCAAAGTGGGAGCCAGAGCCATTTGTACCTTTATGTTAGCAAATGCCTCCTCGGCTTCGCTTGTCCAAACAAGCATGTCACATGACCTCAGCCCTCTCCCTGTCATCAGGGCTCGTAAAGGCTGTTCAAGAACGGCATAATTATGAATAAATGTACGACAATTAGCACACATTCCTAAAAATGACAATAATTGTTTTTTCGTAATTGGTTTTGGCACATCTTTTATGGCCTGTACACATTTGTCACAGATGGAGTTACTGATTGGTCTGATAACATGTCCCAAAAACTTTATTTCCTGTTTCACAAACTGCAATTTTGAAAGACTGACTCTGTACTTCAATCTCAAAATCACATTTTGACATAAATGCTCCTACACTTTTGCTGTGTTTCACTTCTGCACTTATTTCAGCCCAATCTGTTGTTGTCATGCATTCTCTCACAAAAGGGCCCAGATCTGCCCACAGGAATAATCTTTGGCCTTGGTTACTGATAAGTGTGGAGCAGTGTTGCCTGCTATCAAATAGAACTGCATTTGTTTTTCTGTCAGGCAAGCTGAGAGCGCACACACATTTTCTGTCCAGAAAATCGTATCAAATTTCACAGTCTCATTTTCTACCCCGTTAAACCACCCCTCCTCATATTGTGGTTCACGTTCAATTACGACAGGTGATGTGCAATGCAATGGGTCAGGCGTCATATTTTCTGTGTTAAATGACATTGTTCGATCCTTTGCCAATTTCAAGATCATTTTTGCCCAATCATCATTTTTCACACGCCATTCATATGCCCACTGCGGTTCAAATTTAGAACAACATATTTGTGGTTCTTCCTCAATGCTAATCCCAAAGGAACCCCCCCTGAGGGTCAAATTCAATTCACCCATTAAATCTCTGGCCATTAGAGGTACCGGACAAGCTGGTGAACACAGAAACGCATGTTTAAATGTTCTCCCCTTCTCCGTCTCACACTCCAAGGGCACTGTGTATTTTTCAGAAATCAAATGGCCCGAGGCCGAAGTGCTCTCATGCACTGAACCTGTCAATTTTGGTACACATGGCAAGTCACATGGTCATATAGTAGAATGGCTAGCCCCAGAATCTGCCAAAAAAAAATAAAAAAAATCTACTAATGTCCCATCAACTAACATTGGATATCTCGGCATTTGTAAAAACCCTGAATTTTTGTACATTCTCAAACATTCATCCGAAACATTATCACATAAATCTTCATCAGTCACACTCAAAGATTTGCAAGCATTGTCTTCATTGCAGAGAGCAGTATGTAATCAGTGTATGTGTGCGTGTTGTATGTGTGTGTGGTTAAAAAATGTTCACTTCCCTCTTCTGTGCAGCTGGCAGCTGATCACCCTCAGCTCGACCCCCCCCTCTCGCTGCTCTCCGCTCTGCTTGCTTCAGTCTGCCCTTTCCTTCCCCGGACAGTCTGTAGCCCAGTGTCCCATTGTTTGCACAGTTTGCATTTTGTGCATTCTCTGAACTCATGGTCGTCAGTCCCACACAAGCCGCAATTCCACTTCCGCTGGTTTCTGTTGCCTCTCTTCTTTTTTGTCAGTCCATTTCTGCTGCAGTTTAGATGTGCTGACATTAGATTGTAGTCACACAACTGCCAGCAGTCTTTTCAGTTCTTGTGTGGTGGGACTGAATTCTTGACAAAAGGTGGTTAGTTAATCTGCAAACTTGTCACCTGCGTCATCATGATTTGGCAGATGGGCCATGGCTTCTTTCATGTCAGTCACCGTCCACGTTCTGAAGACCATCATCGGCCCGTCAGCCCCTGCTACCTCTACCATCGGAGCCGTGAAGCTGTGTTTTTCTTGTTTCACTTGTGATCTTGTCAGTATCTTTCCCGGTTTGCTGGCCCCTGCGCTGTCTGGATCAGGGGTGTCGGGGATCGTCTCAGAAAAAAATTTAATTCAGGTCTCCTTCACTGTCCGAGTCGGGAGGAGCTGCTTGTCGTGCTTGTCTTCTGGGCAGAGATCAGTCGAGGTCGGGGTTCAGTTTCAGGGCTTTCAGCTCCGCCACGGGATAGTGATGATTATACGTCGGCGGCGCCGGCACAATCGCCATTGCATGTGGGGAAACACAAACATACTTTTCATTAGTTGGTTCTGGTGGTGCTGACACACAAACAGATCTTTCACACATTTTATTTTAAACACATTGTCAATCCTACAGGCTAATTCTTTCTGCATTTGCTTTCGTTCTCTTCTATCTGCTTCCTTAAGCCAACAACCCACTGTCTGTTCAAATTTTTTACACAAATGTTGAACGCAGCCACAACAACCTTTTTGTGCCTCGCTGCCCTGTTCAACTGATTCTCGCATCACTCTCAGTCTAGTCGTGCTCAGTGTTCCCTCCCTGGGGAAATCATGGTATTTGATCAGTTTCTCTATGTCCTGCATACATTTTCTCCCATAGTTTTTCTCATTTGACAAAAAAACCAGTGTATCAAATTTGGCAAGCTTGCTTTGAGACTTCCGCATACTGGCTGTTTCTGCTTCTGTGGATTTACCGTTCGACGCATGTCTAATAATCTGTCGGACGTCTCCAACAGATCTGATTTCTTAACCCAAGATCAGATAAGGGTGCACTCCCTAGTGCTTTGTTAATTATGGTTTACTCAAAATCTTTCTCTGGAGTACGTTCCAGCGCTCAGTATTTTAGCTAACCTAATTAAACCATTTTTGCGAGAACTCGGTCTCTGTTTAGAAAACCTCTTGACCTGTTCGTAGGTCTCAGTTTCTTCTCGAGAACCTCTTGTACTCGAACCACAGAAAACAGTCTCAGCCACTATGGTTCACTCACTCTTATACCAAAAGAAAATAATTTAGTCGTCTCTTATCAGAGATATTTGGGTTGCCACGGGTTCGTTTTCATTTGATTCCAGTGGAGTTCCTCCTGGCCCTGATGTGGTCAGTCTCTCTCTCTGAAGCTTACGAGGTAGAGCTGGAACTTCTCAGTCCAGGTGGCCAAACACCGTCCGCTCTCAGGTCCAGAAGGCACTTCCAAGGAATCCCACTCTTCTGACACCAAATTGTTGTGGCAAAAAAAATATTAACCCACCATTATCACTGCGTAAGAGACACTCTGAACCAAACAGTCTTTTAAAAGAATTTATTCTTGCGAGAAGGACCCAGTTATTGCACAGGAATGATCTGTGCCATGAGTGAGACAAAGAAAGGGAGGGCTGAGTTGTTTTTATATGGCTTTTCCCCAAGGTCTCAGACAAAAGCAGATCTTCCCCCTCTGCATTCATTAGACACAGGGGCATTCCTTTTCAATGACTATTACTGATCACTGAGTATTTAACATTTCTACAACACTCATCACTGTCATGACTGCTATGTTGCTCAGAACTGTACACAAGACTTTCACCCACTGTTGCACTTGTGCATAATGGTTGTGTGAAAATAAAGTGATTTGATTTGATTTGGAACTTTTATTTTGACACCATAATATATATTACTCCATTAGCTTGCTGACAATAATGGAATTTTGGTCAAATACAAGCAATTTTCATGGTGTAAAAATGTACAGTATGTATAGAATGGTTGCTGATATATATAAATGAATATGACCAAAACAGCAAGAACTAAAAGTATGCTGCATTTAGAAAAATGAACAAAACCTGTAATTCACTACAGCAACTGTACTCTCCTCCGCCATGTTGGAAATGTACGACTCCTCCCATCTCGGAAACTCTGATATCAAAATTATTTCAGAGTTTCCCATTCATATTTAGGAATTGAGGGATCTGATTTATGTGCGACTTCCGAGTGGGAAACTCGTATTTATGTTAATTCCAATAGCACTTGAAAGCAGCATAAGTATGTTTTTTTTGTCTGATTCAAAATGTGTATTTTATCACATGAGAATCTTATATCATGAGTTTAAAAAGAATTTCCATCAGACCTTATCCAAGTCAGTAAAATTTAATTCGAATATTGACTTGAATGTATGGGCTAGTTATTTAAAAAACCAACAAATCAATTTGTTGGTGTTTCATAGCTAGCTTATCTGTTATTTGCATAATATTAAGTTTATGTGGCCTTTGCAATCGTTTTGTTTACATAATATAAAACATTGTAGTTGTAGTCTTTGTTAAACGGTAATTAGAAAAACGTCGGTAATCTTGACGGTTATACTTTAGCAACACCAGGCATTTTGATTTTGCCGCTAGTGTCTCCTGTGCAAACCCTCAAAGCTGCTGCCCTGGTCTGCAGTCATCGATGGTCTGGCAAATGTATAAATCACACATACTTAGTTAAGGCTGTTCAATTAAAATGATCTAAGTTAAGAGAATTTAAGAGAAAAATGGTCTTTTTTTTATCGAATGAGCATTTGATTTTTGGATGTGTGCCAAGCACTGATGATTACATTCAGACCGATCGCATTCTTGGGCTATAACAGATGTAGCTCAATGAATACATTTAATGCAGGTGTCTCGAGACATGTTTTAAAGAATTAACTTTCTTTTAAATTGACATGAGATGCAGCACAGTGGTCAAAGGCGTCCGTGTGGCGCATGCTTACATAATTTTTTTTTAAATATGAGACTTGCAACTTGAAGAGTTGCATGGACTACTTTAATGACACTATTGTTATTTATTTATTTAATTTATTCAAGCTTTATAGCAAGTTTTGAGTTCTACAGAACTTAGTGAAATGGGTTTTCCATGACATGCAGGTGAGTAAATAATGACAGAATTTTCATTTTGAGTGAACTTTTCCTTAAATGTGGTTACCTAGAAGGTTTATTCTGCCATTGAAAAATCAATGGGAGAAGATGTCCTTGAAATTTACAAAACCACCAATATATTGTCAAATGAGATGAGAAGTTCTTGTCTACATATTGGTGATGCACATGACAGAGGGACATGGGTGTGCCACATTTCCATATTTGTTGGGTGTCACGTATGATTTTTAGATGTTTTTAAAATTCTTGTTTTAACATAATTCAGATGAAAATTATCCAATTTTTTCCTAAAAAATAATATTCTACCATGTATGTGTGTTAATTGTACATTAATTTTCAACCTGAAAGCAAAGATAGCAGAATGCTCAAGGAATTGTGACTTTATTTCCATCGTTGAAAGACCCATTTTCCAAGAAGGGATATGTAAGACTGGCTTTTCTTTCTACACAATATATATTTAAAGCGATAGTTCACCCAGAAATTAAATTTGTCTTTTCATTCACCCACTTCATGCCATTTAAGATGTGTATGAATTTCCTTCTTTATCAGAACACAAATGAAGATTTTTAGAAGATGATCTCTGTCCTGTAGGTCCTTACATTGCAAGTGAATGTGAACAAAACTTTTTGAAAGTGGGAATAAAAATAATGAAATAAAAAAAGTCTCAACCCTCACTTCCACATTTGTCTTCTGTTTTTGGGTGATTTACATTTTTCATGCACACAGAGACTTTCTGAGCAAGGAGGAGAATTTATGGTTACAAAAATACATTCTGTTTCTCACCCATACCTATCATTTGGCTACTGAATACATTGATTAAACCACTGGAGTCATATGGATTACTTTTGTGCTGCCTTCATGTGCTTTCTGGAGCTTCAATGTTTTGATCACCATTCATGAGTAGTATTTACAGGTAAAAGTTTCTTTTCATGCACAGGAAGTGTCAAATTTTTTTTTACATTTTATTCAAGGTCAATCAACACTTCATTATTCTCTTTATTGCTGAAACATCCTCCAAGCTCCTTAAGAGGTGGGGGGCTACATTTAAGCCAAAAATTATCCAAGAAATGGGATGCTTGACTTGAAAACCTACCTTATTAACACCACCTGATATTTTATATATATATATATATATATATATATATATATATATATATATATAAAACTCTTGAGAATGCAAGTGATTCTACTAAGCTGAAATAGTCAAGGTTAATATTAAGTCAGATCAGACGCATGATTGCTTTAGTCTTCCTATTCCACTCTAGTGCATGATATTCTCAATTCTATCTAAATAGAAATGATGTCAGTTGTTGTTTGTTGCTTTTGTATGACCAGATCCTGGTACAGTGATTTGTCCGCACTGCAGTTGCTGATTCACGTTTTTCCAGAAATTGATGAATGGATGATGGTTACAAATAAAAGCCTCTGCACAAGCTCCATCATGGTGTTTCATAACGTATTATGATTTTGTAATAAAGCTGCTAATTTTGTCACCCTCAGTTTCCAAGCATAAAATCTCCAGTCTCTCTTGTGTGTTTTCATCCTTGCAATCAACAGTTTAAGCCTTGAAATTTAATCAGTACTTTACTAACTCATAACATGTAATTTATATAATGAGTCTTATATCTAAAGGAGAGAGAACATGTTTTATAATGTCTTGTAATTTCACTCTGAAAACAGTAATAATTACAAGTCCAATGGATTTTGCAAACCTTATAAGGTCTTTTTTTTGTAATTACCCAGAGAATATGTATTTTAAGAGACAAAAAATTAAAAGGTTAAAACTTTAGCTGTTTTATTCTGCTACATTGATGAGCATCTAGGACAAGGACAAAGTCATCAACCAGTTCTTCTAGCTGTGGAAAGAAGTAGAGACAAGATTGATAACAACAACATCGCCCTGGAGAGGAAGCTTATTCCTTGTTAAGCGGTTGGTTCTCTGGGTGCTTCTGATGCACTTTTAAATGTGCACTTTATTTTTAACCTATCCTATGTTGGCACTTTTGTCTCTGTCTGTACTTTCTGCAAAGTCTGGTCTGGTGTAGGATATTTGGTACTGATGAATTTAGACGAGTGCCCGCATTCTCACACCATTATATGTAGGGGTATTTATTATGCTACATTTAGATGGTAACCGTTAAAGTGCCTTCATTCTCACACCATTATATGTAAGGGAATTTAGGGTCTCAAAAATATTTGAGCTATGAATGAAATGAAACTGTTGTGATTCTACATTACTATGTAAGGCAATTTATAATGGAATCAGTTGCATTCGACAACCATTATAAATAAGATAAATGATAAATAACTAGATTATTTGTCTGAATAAAATTCTCCACCATTAAAATCGTAATACAACATGCAAATCTCGTTGTATCTGCTCACAATTTCTACTGTAAGGAATTAGCTTTAATAAGTGAATTATGATTAATTCACTTATTGGAGTGATATTATTCTCATGGCTTATTGAAAATAATATCGCACATATTTAGGTACAGCTTTGGAGCAAAATCTTTTAGAAACAGGAATGAGATTATTTATCAAAATATACCACAGTCAAATCATCTTTGAATACAGACAAACTTCATTGCTATTATAAAAATAAATCTAATCTAACACATATATACATGAGACAGGTTGGTCAGAAGAGTGACAGAATGTGAAATAAATGATCAATACAGTGAAAATGAACTTTATGGAGTCTGAACACAATGCCTTAAGAAATATTTAACATTATTTGAGTCTACATAGATTTGCTATCGGACTACCCAAAGTATTTAACTAATACACCAGCACTGTGAGCACAATATTGGAGATGTATGTAGGGCCTTGCCCCACTGAAAATGGCAGCAGAGACAGCATGGCCCTTTGTTCTATGATCAAAGGTGAAACATTGAAATCGGTTTCCCAGAATGCTTCACAGCTGGACGGAAGTCCCGCCCATGGACTCGATCTCAAACGTCATTGGTCAAAAGCGGCCTATGACCGATGATGTCATCTTCTTAACAAAACTAGCGCTCAGATTTGATTTCTCTCTCTCTCTCTCTGCTAAAGCTTTGCGGGCTACAACTGCACGAGCTGTGTTCTAAAGAGACGCATCTACACAAAGGAATCATCCTTCTGGACAAAGAGAGACCACATTTTTCTAACCTCACCATTTGGCCACGGTAGAGTAAGATTAACTGAGCTTTGTTCCACAGTCGTGTAGTATTACAACCGGTTAATTTCATTTTCACCGTGAAACTTCCGTATTCTAAACAAATTCACTGATAAGGCGACCAGATTCCCTTTTCAATCGTTTTCTATCAACGTTGACCATCGCCTGCATTTCTCTCCATCACCGGACCCGAGAAATAACGCAGAGACGCGTCTTTTCGCTGACGAGCGTAAGACAGAGGACCAAATCCAGATCGTTTTCTCCTGACCGCTCATTGCAACAGGAATTCAAACTGACAACCCTGCTGAAATCACACAGGATTTCCCAAGTAGGGCTTGATATCTGGGCAGATTTAGTTTAGAAAGTGTGACTTCTTAAGTGTTCTTATAAAACTAAATCCTATGTATTTGATTGCTGAATGTTTATGTTTTTGTTTACATTTGTATGTTAAACTACGATCGCTGATTGTTGTGTTGATTCATGAGATCGTCATTTTTGGGTGAAATTTTATTTTATTGAGTGATCTGAACTAACGATTCAATCGCGCTGTTACCAGCGTGTATCCTCTGTTAAATTGCATGAGCCCCTGTTTGTTCACTCTCTCTCTCTCACTCACTGAAATTCACAGAGCGAGCAGCACCACGGTTTGGTCGAATCAGGCTGGTGTTTTCCAAATTCTCCCGCCTGTTTCGTTCAGTTCTTTGCGTGTCTGCTCATTTACCACCCACATGTGGTAAAAGCTCTATTGTTCTGGAACTGATCCAGCCATCTTTCTTTCCCCACACCTTCAAATGATCGTTGGCTCCGCCCCTTTCGGTCTAATCCCCCCTTTGGGAGAATAGTTTCAATTTTGAATTCAGTTCGCCATTTTGGAACTTCGGTCCCAATTTTGGAACTGATCCTCCATTTTGAAACTTGCCCACACGTGGAGTTTAGTCCGCCATTTTGTGTCTTTGTTACCGAACCTAGACACACATCCACACACACACTAGCATATAGCTCCACAATTTAGTTAGGATTTCCATTTTATGTTTTGTATTATATTCATCTAGTATTGACAGTGTTCATTGCTGTTTGATTATAATAAATCTTGTTATATTATAATAAGTACTCCTAGTTGTTTTGTTTGAATATTGTGTTGAAGCCAGCCTCTGCCACATCAAGAACTCCCGTATTACTTCAGGATCGTTAAATTGTTGTTGTTAGAAGCCAACTGTAACCAGATTACTGTTGGATTCGTATGGCAATAATTTGATTAGCTTCTTCCCCTTTTTGATTATTTTGATTATCAATCAAGATACTCAATCTTCAGGGTAGAATTTTATGAGACTTGAACAGTCACCTACTATCATTTTTCTCTTGTAAAAGAGTGGTGCCCCGTGGATAGAATTTAACGAATTAAATTCTATTATTTAATTTAATTATTAATTAATAATTAATAAACATTAATTATTAATTATATCTGATAGTAAAACTGATCTAAACAACCTGTGCGCACTACATGTACTTGCGTGTTATGTTGTTTCATTGTGTTCTTTGTGTTGCTTGCTTCTTGGCTCTTGGTCGAAAGTTCGTTCCGTCGATGTTTTGTACCTCTGTAAGATCAGGTAGTTATTGTCTGTATGAATGATGAGGTTGGCTTTGAAGCAAGGCCTTTTCTAAACTGTATACAGTGAGAGGCTTCCTCGGGACTTTGAGTCCTGAACTTCCTTGGAAATCACATGACATGGATCTGGTTCCGACAAGATCCACAGAAGATCACGAGGGAAGAACGAGAGCGAAGTCTGAGCAGTCAGAAGGATAGAGACAAGAGAAAAAGAGTTCTTTTCCTGTTAGGAAACATTTGAACTGAAATTGGCAATCATTATTTTTTATTACAATCATTAACTTTATATCTATGGTACAAGAGGCATGACCATCGTTGTCATCAGCTTTCTCTATGTAACCAAGCAAACGGTTGCATTCCAAGCATAACATTCTTTCATGGATATTATACGTGTAGGTAAAAAAACATGAAAATCCCTGGTTACAAATCATACTGGTTAATTCACTGGTTATACAACATGGATTAAACATTACGTACATTTCAAAGAGGTATATCTGGCTATAATCATTAATTTTTCAGTTGTACAAGTTACCACAGTTCAAGGCTAGGTATTGTATAAATCGTGGATTTAAATGCATTCTGTACATTTTAGAAGGATAAATTGGTAAAGTACTGTGACATTGTGAAGAATGTTCCTGGATTAAGATTAAATGTGTTAGTATTCGAGTCGTGCAAATCTGATGGTCTTTTGGAAACCTTTCAAAGAAAGGTCTGCTTTAACTCTGTGTGGAAGTTCAGAAGGTCATGCTGAGGGGCCTTTCTGACCAATGACCCTTTTTTGCTTTGAATTATGGTGATTAGAATGTCTTGACCATTTTATTGTCCAAAGACAGGCCTGGATTGTTGATGCGTGATCCATTAATTTATGATGTTGATGAATTCCAGGATTGCAAAGGTTTGGTTTTCCTAGATTCAAATCAGGTTGCTGCAATTTTTCTGTATGTATAATACTACACTGGTATAGACAACCGTCTATAAGATGACAAACAAAAGAGTATGCAACAGAGAAAGAACTGCGAGCAAAACTGTTGAATAACACCTAAACTGAGGACCACATGTGTTAAATTAAAAATTTTGCTCTGCATTAAATGTCAAGGATCACATTTAACTGCTCATTCTGTAATATCTCATTGGAGGTTTGAACAATGCGTCTATCCCATGTTTGAACACCGTTTCTATCCCACCTTTAAATTCAGACTTGTTTGTGTGCAGCACAGTTGTGAAAGCAGTTTTCCACATACTCTGGCTTTCAGAAACATTTGGACAATATTCAAGTCACCTGATACTGATTGTTCTACTCTGTCAGAGACAGTACAATCTGGTTCATCAGATCAATAATCTTTTTCTGATACTGTTTGTTTAGTTTTTTGTTTTTGTTTTGTTAAGATGTTGGTAATTTCCTTCCAAAGAGCATGTAAAGTGTATTATTTGAATTGTAAGATCAATTAAATAGTTTATATGTTGTTTACATATATTGAAAACATTAAACATTTAATTTATGAAAAAATTAAATGTTCAAGTGCATTGTTTTGCATGTTAATTTTTACAATTGGTTCTAGACCTACACTGACTAAATTATTTTAAAATTGTATATTGGAGTACAGTATGACTATGTAATGACCAAAGGTATTACTAATTACTACTGTAGCTATTAACACTTTAATTTACTATGACAGTTATTGGTGTCCTGATACTTTTCAAATGAACTCTGTGATAGTTACATTTTCATCTCCAAGACAGTGCTATTCTATCAGCACTTTTGAAAGTGTTAATTTAACTCTGGGTAGTGAAAATATAAACATTCAGATAGTGATAAAATTAACTTTCACAGAGTTAAATTAACACTTGCTTTGTATGATTCTTGCTAATATGACACATACCATACTTGGCTCATATTCTAACTCTAATATAAATTTCTTAAGCTCTTGTCCATTTGCTATGAGGCTTCTTGCATTCCCTTGGAGAACACTTATTACCATCAAGCTAATCAGACAGCTGAGAAGCATTGTGTGCTGATGAACAAGAAAATATATCATAAATCATCTGGTCTGATATTTCAGAAGTCCCTAAAAAATTCAGATGCAGCTTCCAGGATTGTTTAGATCTTGGCTGATCTACTCGACAACATAGCAGTGATATTAATAACCTTGATAAAGAAAAACAAAATAACATGCATTGTTAATTAATTTTTTTTTAGAGAGCACTGATGATTGTATTTGTTCCTCATCAAATTTTCTGTCTCCTTGTCCATTGTTTATTTTAACTTGCTTATTCTTGACCACCATCTTTTTCACCTTGATATCCCTACTCCCACAAGCCGTCACTGCTTCTGCATAGGCTACCTTATGTTCAACTTTGTATTTCTTAAATTCTCTTGCTTTTATCTCTACTTCACACCCTCCATATGCTGCACTATGTGGTTCTTCAGTTACAGCATTTTATGACACTAGTTTCTGGACATTTATTGTGGTAGTGGGGGCATAGTCATGGCTTGTAAATGTAGAGCGAGTTAGGGAGATGAGAACAGTAAGGGTCATCACCTGTCAATGATTGTCTCTAACAGCTGTTTGTCATTGCATTGAAATTGGAGAATGAGTTAAAATGAGCCAGATGCCAATAGAGGGGAGAGAGAGCCCTGCACACGCCCCGCTGAACTGCATGATTGTTGAGCTTTGAAAAGCTATTTTTTTGTTTGAGTGTAAAAGTTCCTGTTCTCCACTTACTCCTTGTCAACATGTACCTGTTGCACTGGTGCCGAAACCCAGGAATTTGGAGGAAGAGCTGCTGTCATGGAATCCTCACCACTGGGTGAGCTTGCACTGTGTGAGGCCCTGAAGCAATCTTACAACGGGTTGGCCGCACTCCAGAACAACACCGCCAGCGGTTTTGATCCTTCACGCTTGACGAGGTCGGCCGCCCGTTTGTTTATACCCAGCTGCTAAGTGATGCCTGGCCGGAAGTGGGTCGAGGCCGGGGAGGAGTGCGACGCTAAGGTGGTGATCGATCTGGTGTTGGAGCAATTCTCATCTGCCAAAGGGAGCGTGGATATGGGAATTTACACAGGGAGTTAAAGTCCTTGGATTACTACCCACATCAAGCTCTAAATTACTTGCAAAGTGGCAAGGGCCCTTTGAGGTCATAGGAAGTCAAATATGAGGTTAAATGAATAGATAGGGGCAGAGCACAGCAAATTTATCACCTCAATCTCTTAAAACCGTGGAGTAAGGTGAACTGCTGTCTTTGGTGACAGTGGTTCTGGAGAGGGAGGAGCTAGGGCCGGAGGTGAATGTAAAAGCCAAATCACTTCACGGAGACCACCTCTCACCATCACGAGTCACAGACGTGGCCCGGTTGCAAAGATAATTCTCTGACATGTTCTCGCCCCTTCTCGGTTGTGCATTTCTCATAAAATATCATATCGAAACAAGCCCAGGGGTAGTGGTACACAGCTCTTTGGGCACGGCTCGTTATTATTCAACACAGTGTTTGACAAAGGGATCCCCTTAATACCAATGTCCCATGAGAAAATGGCATTCTCCCCACCATTTGGCTTACACCAATTTGTGACTCTTCCATTCAGTTTTGGAGCCTCGGCTGTTTAATTGTCTTATCCTGCCTATCTGGATGACATTATTATATACATTAATGATTGGCAGCAGCACAAGCAGCATCAGAGGGTGATGCTGAGGTTGCTGTAGCAGGTGGGACAAATGGAAAACCCTAAGAAGTGCGCAATTGAACAGGTGGAGTTACGGTATCTGGGGTTGCACTTGTGTCAAGAGCAGTTGCATCCCAAAATTGTTAAGACTGCAACAATTGCAGCCTGCACAAGAATAAAGACCAAAAATGAGGTGAGACAGTTAATGGGACTGGCTGGCTACTGTAGAAGGTTTGTTTCTAATTATTCAGATGTCACCAGCCCACTGACTGATCTCACTAGAATGAGATCCAGTGTATGAAGCTGTGCCAGCAGGCTTTTATGCAGGTGAAAGCTGCGTTTTGTGGTGGGCCGTTGTTACATTCTCCTGATTTCTCTCTCCCTTTTGTGTTACAGAGTGACACGTCAGATAGAGGGTCAGTGTCTGGCCATCAAGTGGGCAATCCACACCCTTCGGAATTACCTCCTGGGACTGGCTTTCACCCTCTGTTCAGACCACGCCCCACTCCAGTGCCTCCATCGCATGAAGGATACCAATGCGTGGATCACCTGTTGGTATCTGGCTCTTCAGCCATTTAATTTCGTGGTGATCAAGAGGCTGGGGTGCAGATGGCTGTTTCAGACTAACTCCCTAGGAATGGAGGGAGTACTGGGCAGGCCAGATGGCTCCCTTGCATGAGATGGGCTGTGGGGGTAAGTGATTGTGAGGCGTGGTCAAGTGCTGGCTTGTGAATGGAGAGCGAGATCGGGAGATGAGAAAGATCAATGATGTTCCTTAATTTCTTCTATTGATATTTCAGTCGGAATTGCAGTGATTACCGCCTTGTCTACCCTAGACACACCAATCTTCCAGGTTGAGAGCTTCTTCCCATTCAGTTCTTTAAGCTTGAGTAATTTGTTTCATTGTGAATCATCTTTAACAATTATCAGTACTCTTCCCTGTCCCAAACACTGAGCCATACTCACAGATCTGATCATTTTGTCTATAGCCTTCGACAATCCTATTGGGCTCATAAGTTTACCTGAAATATTCTCAAAAGTCATCATCGCTTTATATATATTCAACTCTCCACTTTGGGTATTTCCATCTCCTGTACTATTCTGGTTTTCCCTTTTCTTTTTCTTTTTATGCACTTTTTGTACTGCCGGCAACATCCTCACTCTTCCAGGTTATTTGAAGAGCCCAACTTCTTATGCTTTGTATTTTCTTTTGGCATACTTCTGAAAATTTTGTGATGTCCTCTATTATGGACCCATCTGAGTCTTCCTCCATGACTGTACAAACAGCCATGTTGAATTTTCATTTAACCCAAAGAATTATCAACCAATGAACAATACCGGGAGCTTTCTTGCACAATAAAAGTCCTTACGTCTCTAACCAGCACACATGTGAAGCACCAGGGGTGCAGGGAAGTGGGTGTCACAAAACTCTTAAAGGGAGAACGTCCAATTTATCCTAGAAAGTTAAATAGTTTCTCCACTTGGCTACAATAATAATGACAACATGGACAGATACATGGAAAAATAGAGGTAAAACGTGTATTTCCCAGTTGTTTCCAAGTCTTCACTGAATGAATATTAGATATGATATATCAACAGAGATAGAGCACTATGTATGTCAACATTGAACTTTAATTACGATTATCAGTAAAGTGTTTTCTTAAATTATGAAAGGCCTTACTATGTGTTATGTTTATACAGGTTATACAGGATTTATCTCTTGAAAAACATCGCCTGTGCATCCACTTCCCATCCATGGGCAAATCAAGGTTTAATAAATCAAAACAATTCACACTTTACACTCCTGCTTCACATAACCTGTCATTATTAATTAAATTGTCACTTTATACCTGGCTGCTACCTCAATTAACTTTTATGTCCATAGAACACTATTTCATAGTATGTTATGTTTACTTTTAGCATTTTAGCATTTTAGAAAGTGCCATCTTTTGCCACTGCTCGATTACAAAGGTGTACTGGTTGGTGCTGCACTGTCTCTTACTGTGCCTATTGTCCTGTTCCTTTTAGTAATTTATTGTACTGTCCCGTACTTTTTGCATACGTTTGCACATGCACTTTATGTAGAAATGTTATTTAGTCTGTGTATTCTCGTGTGGTTCTGTGTTTGTCCTATGTTGATTTATGTTGCACCATGGTCCTGGAGGAACGTTGTCTCGTTTCGCTGTGTACTGTACTAACTGTACATGGTTTAATGACAATAAAACCACTTGACTTGACAATTTTTTCTCTTTTCATCCTTTATTTCTGCTAATTATGCTTTATATTGTGATCCATTGATTTTAGATTGACAGTTCTATATGTGAAAACATTTTAATTATTTTTGTAAAAGGATATAATTATTGAAGCAATATTAATTTTATAGGGAGACTGGGGCTAATTGTTATATAAGAAAGTTGTCACAGGGGCTTTATTTTACTAACTACATGGACAGTTAATAGTCTTATTACACAAAAGTGTTTTTTCTGAAGTAGTGGTTTTGTATTTTGGTTTCAAAGAACTAGTTCAAAACTCTTAAATTACAATATTGTGAATTGGATCAGGGATGATCGCATGAATGTTCTCATGCTTCCTATACCAGTTGTTTCATGGCAGGTTCCCATTAACCACTTGTGGACAAAAGGTGAGTTCTGTGAACTTTATATTTTCTCCTGAGCGATAACGGTGAATGTTGAATAGTTTTTTGTAGCCAAGACTTCACTGTATACATATACCTGTATATGACTTTAAAAAATAAATCTACTGCTCTGAGAAATATTTACAGGAATAAAACATGTGACAACAAGCATCAGTCAATCTATGGAACATTTAGAAGATGTGTTTAAAAGGTAATGTATTGTTACTGTGGGGATTTATTTTTTTTATTTATTATTAATGTTATGTAAGAATTAAAAAAACAAAAATTATGTTAGCAAAACAGCAGCAAAAGTATTACTTTGTGGCCTCTCTGTGGTAATGCAAATATCACAAATTAATTTGCATTTGTAATTTCATAGAGACTACAATAAATAAACTAGTACATGTTGCAATGAAGCTTGGTATCTTAATCCAGAAGATCTATAGATGTGCACTTACTTTGTTGTTGCCACCCTCATAGTCCCCATGCCAGGCCTTTGCCACCCCAAAAATTATTTTCTAGATCTGCCCCTGAATATAATGAATCATACTTCAATGGAAAGTTTATTGTTACAGAAAAGCAGTAGTTAAAACATATATACACAGAATCAACAATTAACCCCAACTATCACCCATCCCAATACCCAACCCCACCCTGGCCCCCAACAACATCCCAGTGGTCATACATGTTTATAGACACACACACACACATACAAATAATAATAATCACACATCCAACAATGTCAGATATGCACCCCATTTCTCCACAAACAAACACAATTTTCCTAGTCTATTAAATGACCCTTCTACATAGGCTGCCACCCTCCCCATCTCCGAGCACCACACCTGAAATGAGGGCACTCCAGCCGACCTCCAACCCCTTAAAATAATCTGTCTGGTGATCATGACACTGGTTAGGACCCAACTGTTTGTGTCTATTCTCAACAACGATGACTGAAGGAAAAGGAAACCTGAGTGCCCAATACAACACACACAAAACTCTGAACCTTCAACCAAAACTTCTCGATCTTAACATACCACCAAAAGACATGGGTTATGTCTCCATCCTCTGATTGCCATCGCCAGCAGGTGGGTGTGTCTTCAAGACCAAGCCTATACAATCTAGAGGAGTCCAATAGAATCGAGGTAAAGTCTTTTCTATTGGGAAGACACGCAGGCTTGAGTGAGGTTTATGATGCCATTTATTTGATGAATGTAGAACAGAAAAGTAATGTCTCTCTTTGGCGTAGGCCCCATCCGGCGGTCCGAGGGAGTTGTACTCGGAACCATCATATCCTGCCGGAGATAGGAGGCAGGGGCGAGGAGCCTACCCCCGTGCGGGACGGGGCTCAACTGGTGGTGGTGGGGTGGTGGAGGTTGCCATCTTAGCGCACTGAAACAGCAATGTGATAGATTGGGAGCAGACTTATAAAGCAATGGCTTACCTGCGATTGGCTAGGAATTACCCAGCTAATAGTGTGATGTACAGCTGCTAGTCTTCCCGCTAGAACTACGCTGCGCTCACATGAATTGCATAAGGTGCACCCTTGCGTTTCTAGATGCAGACTTGATGATTTTTAGAATCCTAGCCCACTCTTCCTCCTCCAAAACTAAGTTTAAATCTTTCTCCCATAATCTCTTGAGAGAAGCTCTGTCCCCCAGTTTCTAAATTAGCAAGGAGTAATACACAGATATCTTATGACCTTTTCAAATCAGTAATCACCACTCCCAGTGTATCTGCCGCTTTAGGGGGGTGTTTGCTACTCCCAATTATAGTACAGAGCAGGAGGTGCATCTGTAAATATCGAAATAACTGAGATCTAGAAATCCCAAAATGTTCAATGCAAATTCTCAAAGGATCTCAACACTCTGCTCTCATATAGGTCACCGAGTGTAGTAACCCCCCCCCCCCCCCCCCCTCACAATTCACTCTGACCAGCAGAAAGGAGACTAATTAATACATAAATTGGGGTTTATCCATAAGCTTGAGGCAACATTTAAATAAATGTCTGAATTAAAATGTCTGAGTGTAAATGTGAGATACCGGGGTACAATTAAACTTCTGCAATCAGTCTGATGTAAAGGCTTTACAATGGCAAAATAGGGGCAAGAACTTCCTGTTCAATACAAAACCAGGGAGGGGCTCTCTCAGATGGAAGCGACCTATAAGCCAAATATCTGAGATAGAACGCATAAAAATAAAACAAAATCTTGGGTAAGTCTAGCCCACCTATGTCAATGCCTAAGCAGCTTACTGAAATGTAATACGGGACATTTCCCATTCCACATGAAGGACTTCGCTATGCTATCAAATTGCTTGAAATAAAGAGAGGGGGACATCTATATGGAGAGACTGTAGCAGGTATTTGAATTTTGGAATACAATTAAATTTAATAACATTAACCTTCCCAATCTTCGATAAATGTAATGATGCCCACCTGCCCACATCGCTTGAAAATGAACTCACTCACTAAATCACACATGTTTGCAGGGAATAAAATTATCAAATATTTAATGTCCTGTTTGAGCCACTGAAAGGCACCTGGCTGAAAAGCCATTATCTGGCAGTATGCTGTCAGAGCCAAATTACCAAATTAGTGTCAGACCAATTAACTCTGTATCCCAAGAACTACTAATTGTTGAACTATTAATTGATTGATCCCCAATCCTTGATTTTCTTCTTTCACATTTGTTCATAAACCTAAATTTTAAACTTTACAAACGTGTGAACATATCTCCGATACTACTCTTTATAAAAAACAATCAGATTTCTTTGATATCGCTACTTATATCCAACTTTCCGAACTTCCGCTACTAGTCTTAGCCCGCTAGCACTGCAAGCGTGGTCTCTCACCTATCGATCGTCTTACTTACACCTGTATAACTGAAAGCTATAATTCGCCATTATAGCACATCTGCTATAATGGCGAATATAGCGGATGTGTGTCTAACGCTACCTCTGTGTGCAGGTGAAGACACCTTTGAACTACATTCGGTGCAGTTGGAGCTCAAATCCGTCGAGAGGCAGATCCACGACCTGCTAGAGAGACAGGCCGAGCTGCGAGATCGGCGGTCCGCGCTTGAAACATCACGCACCGATGCTCACAGGTCAGTGGTTAATCATTTTTTGACTCCGACCTCGTCTACTCCGTGTGTTTCTCTGCACAGTTCCCGAGCAACCAGGACGCGATCATCCCTGGCTTCATTCACTCCGGCACCGACACATCACCACGGACCCTGGGTGATTCCATGGCGGAAGACGCGAGCCAGGACCAGACCAAGGACCTCCCCGCCCCTCCCGGCTTTCGAGATCTCCACCCGGAACCGCTTCTCAACTCTTCGCGAGTCGGAGCGCGACGACGCCGTGATCATCGGCGATTCCACCGTCCGTCATGTCCGCGCTATCTCTGGCAAAGGTAAGGTGCGCACTCACTGCTTTCCTGGTGCTCGTGTTCTTGATGTCTCTACGCAGGTTCCCGAGATCCTGAATGGTGACGAGCGCATCGGAGCTGTCGTGCTGCACGTGGGAACAAACGACACCAGGCTGCGGAAGACGGAGGTACTGAAGAAGGACTATAGGAGCCTGATCGAGACGGTACGCAGCACTTCGCCAGAAACAACGATCGTCGTGTCTGGACCGCTTCCCACGTACCGACTAGGACAAGAAAGGTTCAGTAGATTATTTGCTCTAAATGAATGGTTAATGTTATGGTGTAATGAACAGAGACTGCTCTTTGTTAATAATTGGAATCTGTTTTGGGAGCGACCTAGGCTCTACCGTGCTGATGGCCTTCACCCCAGCAGAGTCGGAGCGGCTGTTCTGTCAGACAACATCTCCAAGACGCTACACACCATATGACTAGTAAGTCAAAGTCCAAATCACAGTATTTGCTGTCCCAAGTTAATTGATATAAGTACCAATGTAGAACATTATATAGAAACTGTGTCTATTCCTCGTTTAGTAAAGCCAAACAATACATCTACTGTAGGATCTAGGAAAAATCTAATTGTAATTAAACCAGAAAATCTCAATATCAGTGAACAAAAACCATTTCTAAAGCTAGGTCTTCTAAACATTAGATCGCTCACACCTAAGGCGGTTATTGTAAATTAAATGGTCTCAGATAATAGTTTTGATGTATTTTGCCTTACTGAAACCTGGCTTAAACCAAATGATTATTTCGGTCTAAATGAGTCTACTCCGCCAGGATACTGTTATAAGCATGAGCCCCGTCTGATTGGTCGTGGCGGCGGTGTTGCAACAATCTATAGAGATATCCTTAATGTTACTCAGAAAATAGGTCACAGGTTTAATTCGTTTGAAGTACTTGTGCTAAATGTTACACTCTCAGATGTAAGAAAAAAATCCCTATTATCTCTAGCCTTGGCTACTGTATATAGACCTCCAGGGCCTTACGCTGATTTCCTGAAAGAGTTTGCAGACTTTCTATCAGATCTATTGGTCAATGTCGATAAAGCAATAATTGTTGGAGATTTTAACATACACGTAGATAACACAAATGATGCGTTAGGGGCTGCGTTTACAGATTTGTTAAACTCCTTCGGGGTCACGCAAAACGTCAGTGGTCCCACTCATCGCCTAAATCATACGCTAGATTTAATTATATCATATGGAACCAATCCAACCGATATAGATATTATACCGCAAAATGATGATGTCACTGATCATTACATGGTAACTTGCATACTACGTACCACTGAAATCTGTCATATTGCGCCACGTTATCGACCAAGCAGAACAATCCTTCCAACCACAATATATAGATTCTAAAATAGCTTACCTGATCTATCTCAGCTGCTCAGTGAACCCAAACAAACAGATGAACTAGAGGAAATGACTAGCAGTTTGAGCACCATTTTCTCTGGTACATTAGAAATTGTTGCACCAATTAGATTAAAAAAGTTTAGAGAAAAAACTAGAGCACCATGGTACAACAGTGCTACGCATGCTATCAAGAGAGAAACTCGTAAATTGGAGCGTAAATGGAAACAAACTAATTTAGAGGTCTTTAGAATCGCATGGAAAGACAGTATGTCACGTTACAAAAAGGCTCTAAAAACAGCCAGGGCTGAGCACCTCCGCAAACTAATAGAAAATAACCAAAATAATCCAAGGTTCTTATTTAACACCGTGGCTAGACTAACAAATAAACAGAGATCACCTGAGCAAAATATTCCGTTACAGTTTAGTAGTAATGATTTTATGAATTTCTTCACTGAGAAAATAAAAAACATCAGAAACACAATTGTAAACACAATTGATAATGTACAATCTTTTATGGTGTCTTATGATTCAGCCTCAATTATCGCCCCTCAAGAACAAGAACAACTACACCGCTTTACAACTATAGGACAGGAAGAGCTAAATAAACTTATCATTGCATCTAAAACAACAACATGTTTACTAGATCCAATACCCACTAAACTACTGAAAGAAGTGTTACCTATAGTGGAAGAGCCTCTTCTCAATATTATTAACTCGTCTTTATTTTTAGGTCATGTTCCAAGAATATTTAAGCTGGCAGTTATAAAACCTCTCATTAAGAAACCACAATTAGATCCAAATAACCTAGCAAATTACAGACCCATCTCAAATCTTCCATTTATGTCTAAAATATTAGAAAAAGTTGTGTCCGCTCAATTGTGCTCTTTCTCGCAAGAAAATGATATCTATGAAAAATTTCAGTCAGGATTCAGACCGCATCATAGCACAGAAACTGCGCTAGTTAAAATTACAAATGATTTACTTTTAGCTTCTGACCAAGGCTGCATCTCAATATTAGTTCTACTCGATCTTAGCGCTGCGTTCGACACTATAGATCATAAAATACTCTTGGATCGACTACAAAACTACACTGGTGTTCAGGGACAGGCATTAAGCTGGTTTAGATCGTACTTATCAGACCGTTACCATTTTGTCTGTTTAAATGGGGAATAATCGAAGATAACATCAGTAGACTATGGAGTGCCACAAGGATCTGTGTTAGGCCCTCTATTATTCTCAATATATATGCTGCCACTTGGTAAAATTATAAGAAAACATGGAATTAATTTCCACTGTTATGCTGATGACACTCAATTATATATCTCATCACGACCAGATGAAAACACTAACTTATCTAACTTGACAGAGTGTCTTAAAGATATAAAATGCTGGATGACGCGTAATTTCCTGTTATTAAATTCCGATAAAACGGAGGTATTACTTATTGGTCCAAAAAACTACCCACAAAATCCCTTACAATACAACTTTAATTTAGAAGGATGTCCTGTTACATTATCCACTACAGTAAAAGACCTGCGTGTTATACTAGACCGCAACTTGACTTTCGAAAATCATATTTCATCTGTTACGAGAACAGCCTTTTTCCACCTTAGAAACATTGCTAAGCTACGTAACATGCTATCTGTTTCTGATGCAGAAAAGTTAGTTCATGCATTCATGACCTCGAGACTAGATTACTGTAATGCTTTATTAGCTGGTTGCCCTGCATCCTCAATAAACAAGCTACAGTTAGTCCAAAATGCAGCCGCTAGAGTTCTTACTAGGTCAAGAAATATGATCATATAACACCGATTTTATCATCTCTACACTGGCTACCTATTAAGTTCTGTATCAATTACAAAGTATTACTACTGACCTATAAAGCCCTAAATGGTTTAGCTCCTGTGTATTTAACGGATCTTCTATCACCATACAATCCATCGCGCTCTTTAAGATCACTAAATTCGAGGCTTCTGGTCATACCTAGGATATCTAAGTCCACTAATGGAGGGAGGGCGTTCTCACATTTAGCTCCTAAACTCTGGAATAGCCTTCCTGATATTGTTCGAGGCTCAGACTCGCTGTCCCAGTTTAAAACTAGATTAAAGACGCATCTCTTTAACCAAGCATTCACATAATGCTTACTTTTTATACTACTGCTGAATCAGTTATAATGCATTATTATTATGAACATCAGCTATGCTAATTATTTCCCATCTGCTTTTCTGCTGTTATCTCGGGACGCCAGTCCCGAGGTAAATAGCGTTCGTCAGCTCCAGTTTGTATCCAGCCTCTCACGGAGACTTCAGATGCCCCGTCACCATGGACTACGATCTTGAAATGGGATACATAGACTAACTATTGCCAACAAAAGCCTTCATCAGCCAAACAAGGACAATTGCATCTAAGTGAACTTCTGGAATTTAATCAAGGATGGACTTCAAAGACACTGGTCACTAATCTTGCAGTTCAAACACAATCACTGTCTAAATACTGACCCTTAACACTTAATAAGTTTAATAATTTTTTAAATCATGTTTTTTAACTATAAATAATTCTTATTTACATTATTCATGATGTTAGCCAGAGGGGAACTGGCCCCCCACAGTGAGTCTGGTTTCTCCCAAGGTTATTTTTCTCCATTAACCATCATCTTTTGGAGTTTTGTGTTCCTTGCCACAGTCGCCTTCGGCTTGCTCACTGGGGTTATTAATACAATTATTATTTAATTATTTTTAAACACGATAAAGAATCATATCTTATCTAATTCCACAACAGGGCTCCAAACAAAAAATCAATTAAGGAGCCACTGGCTCCTATAGGGGGAAAAACAGGCGCCAAATATTTTCATTTTTAACTCCTTCCATTCCTTTTCTTCCCGCAGCTCGCATGCAAGAAAAACTGCACGTGCTAACAGTGTAGCCTGTGGAGCATTCTTCGCAATTATGTGATCACGTGCATTTTTTATGCTTGTTACTGTCACCGTGTTTTCTCACAGTCTCTTTTTTTAAATGGTTAGTTCCTGCAATGAACTCCGTTTTCCCCGCTATTTCTTTGATATAAACTTTTGTAATGTATTTCGGGAAATGTAATGCAAATTTTAAAATCAAAGGGAGTAAATGTTTACTGTCGCCAATGGCGACCTTGACAGAAATTACACTCGCAAATAAATTTATTTGGTCGCAAATGCGACCATTTTTAGTCGCAGTTTGGAGCCCTGCACAATGATGATGATTTATCGACTTTATAGACATTACATTTTTATCGTCTGTTAATGCTGAACTTCTGTAAAGCTGCTTTGAAACGATGTGTGTTGTGAAAGGCGCTATACAAATAAAATTGACTTGACTTAATAATTCTGTGGAGGTAAGGCATAGATCTAGAAGGTTCAGAGACAAATAATAAAATATAATCTGTGTAAAGCTGAAGCTTATGCACCACACCTCCTGCCATCACCCCTGGAAAATCATCCTCCTTTGTTATCGTGGCTGCTAATGGTTCCAGGGCAAGACACCCTGCCGGGTGCCCCTATCCAGAGCAAAATAATCAGAAATTAATCAATTTGTTTGTACTGCCGCTACTGTTTCTATAAAGTAATATGTGTCTATAAAGTAATTTATATTATAAAGTATAACTTGATCCATCCAATAAAAGTATTCTCGAACCGTATATTTCCAAAATCTTTAAAAGAAAATCCCATTCTACCATGTCAAACGCCTTTTCAACGTCAAGATGGCTGCAACCGGAGTCTGATCATTCACCACTGACCACATAATATTGATGAAATGCCTAATGTTATCAGAAGAGCTGCGACCCTGAATAAACCCCACCTGATCTGTATGTACAGTATATTATATGTCATAACTTTACTTAATCGGTTAGCCAGAAGTTTTGACAATATTTTTACATTTAGCTGGATCAGTGAAATTGGACGGTAACTCTTATACTCGCAAGGATCTTTGTCCTTTTTAAGAATCAGACTGATCCGTGCTTGTGCCATGGTTGGCGGAAGCTTTCCATTCTTTAATGACTCTGTATAAACTTCTAACAAAAATGGAGCCAGTACTGTAGCATAAGATCAAAAAAATCAGCAGCAAAACCATCTGGCCCTGGAGCCTTGCCTGTGGGCAAGGCCTTAATTACCTCGCCAAGATCCTCCAAGGTTATCTCAGAATTAAGAGAATTTTCAGAAAAGCAGTACTTTAAAGGATAACAAGATAGAATGACTGTAAATCAGAAAATCCATTATAGTTATTCATAGTTTTAGACGAATGAATAATCATGACATATTTTTTCTTCTAAATAATTTCACCTGCTCTAAATTTGAAGTATTGAATTGTCCTAGAGATTACACTTAATACATTAACCAGGGATATCGGTTCATTTTGCATCCAATTAAAAAAAAATGACAGTGTGAATATTGTAACTTGGCTCAATCTGTAATGGCTCACAGACCATTCATCAAACCACCAGAGGAAGCTACCTCCCAAATATTAAAACATTATGAACTACATCTCCCAGAATCCTTGCTTCAGCCATCTTCCATACATTGTTCCAAGTTTACTCATTTACTCATGTGTATTTGAGCTCTGTTAATGCTCAGATTTATTGCAAAGTTTTGCCAGTTCTGTCCTGCCTTACTAAGCGTTTTTCCATGTCACTGTTTTCTTTTCATGTACGGTCCTTTCTTGTCTTTAATATTTACGAGTGTGGATTACTGTTTTGGATTGGAAAACTGGACAGTTGGAAAACTGCCTTCCTCACAAATAGGAGGCACTATGAATATCTTGCCATGCCATATGAGCTAGCTAATGACCTGTTTTATTAACAAAATATTTTGTTATCTCTTCAACCATTGTGTTATCACTTTTATTGATGATATCCTTATTTATTCACAGTCCACAGAGGAACATGTACAACATGTTAAGACAGCGCTTATCCGCTTATGTGACAATCAGCTATATGTAAAGGCAGAGAAGTGTGAGTTCCACACCACAACCACCAATTTCCTGGGATATATTATCAGTCATCAGGAAGTAGAGATGGATCAAACCAAGGTACATGCTGTTACATAGTGGCCCAAATCTACCACAGTAAAGGAACTTCAAAGATTTTTGGGATTTTCTTCAAGTTCGTTACACAATCAAGAAAACCATAGAGCTGCATGTGGAACTCTTAGACCAAATATTTTGGAGGAAAAAAACTGGGAGAAGACACAACTGAGACCAGGCCATCCACTACATCACTTTAGCAGAAAAATTCCTGTAAAGTGAGTGACGAAGTAACCATCTACACCACTGACAATAGAATACATTAATGTCTAAAATTTGATCAACTGTTAGCTGTTAACTAAGTCGATAAAAGTGAAATACAGTTGTGAGAATGACCTTTTGAGATATGTTTGCATGTTCCCTTTTAACATCAGCTGTTATTCTGATGATGCTTAGCTGAGCTCTTCAATATTTGATGCAAAATAAATACAGCTCAACATCCAGGTAACAAGATTTCTACCATTAAGCATGATGGAGGCATGCTGCTCTCCATATGTTTTTCAGTGGAATCTGGACAGCTTGTTGCCATGATGAAACCCCAAGCAGCAAATAGAGTTTGTTATTTACAAGACATTAATTGCATCAAGCATTAAAATGTGAGTCTAACTGGATACAAACTCAGTCTATTTGAAGACTTTTATTTCTTGAAGGACCCTTGTCTTAATACATTAATAACAGAAAAATTGTTAGGGTAAAGTTACATTTATTTCAATGTATTTTATTTATGAAGAATGAGAGAACGGCTCAGAGCCCATGATCTTGTTATTCATAAGGTTAATTCCTCTCTCATCTACCTTTAACCAAAGGCTGCAGTCACTCTAAAGCGGTCATTTTGGCTGCCTCAGTGCCCATTGAGCTGTTGCTTATGGAAGTAATTTGTGTTGTCTTTTCTGTGTTTATCTCTACCTTTTTGCCCTTTTATGGATGTGGATGTTGTTATGTATTACCTTCAAGAGCAACATGAAGAAATGAACAGCTATTTTTATGTTATTACATGAGATGCATTATGTGTTCTCTAGAAATGCTGGCACCACTCACACAACTCCCAAACACTAAATACACCAAATAACAAAAGAACCTCCCCTGAGGATATTCTGGGTGCTGTTTTGTGTTGAGAGACAAAGCGAAATGCTGGCAGACAGGCAGCACAGTTGCACTGCGGTTGCATTTATTAGACATATGATAATAAAATTGAGGTGTCTTGTGTTCACCTAATTTACAGTGTGACTTGCACACATCATTTGCAGAATAGCTTTAATTGATTCATGTTATAATTAATTGGATTTAAAGAATGATTGAAATGGAGTTCTAAACCACACACCATATGGTTTGTTGGGCCTGAATTTCACTCTGAGACGTTGTGTTATAAAATTCAGAAGCACTGTCTGGATAGGACGAGGGCAATGGTTTTTATCTGAGTAAATGGCTTCTGGTCAGTCATCAGAACCAGGTGACTGTAGTTTAGGCAGACCTAAAAATGCTCCTCTGATGTATAAATTGAACAATCAGAAAGGAAATGCAAATTGAGAGACATAACTTGTTTCCAGCACTGATGCAGCAAAAAGAAAGAAATTAGAAATGAGGAAGAAACCAATAAGCTTTCATTATCACGTTTATCAAGCCAGGTTTAAGCCTGCATGAGGACACTAAAATTCTGCTAAAATATTTATGTATTAAAAAAATAATTCAAATAAGTGCTAATTGCTGAGCACTAAGTTCACATAGTGCTAGTTGCTATTCACACCATGGTCCACAATGAGTCCCACAGACACCCACCCCTAACCCTTAACCTAACCCCAACCTTACCATACAAGAAATAACCATGGTTTTACTACAGTAACCATAGTATTGTCATGGTATTTTGTTAAACATGGTTTATTTACAATATTACTATAGTAAAAACATGTTTTTTTTTTTACCCAGATCAAACCTTTCAAATCCCGACTGCCACCATGACCAAATCACTGAAAGGAACTCAACCTTTATTTCCATTTTTTTTTTTTGGCTTATTATTTATTGATTTTTTAAGAGCACAGAAAAGAAAACACAAATAACGAAAGTTACCAGACATCACATACATTCCTTCAATCAATTCTACAAAACATTACATCTATACACAACCAATCAAGATTTATGTACAATGTTCTTTTCCTACAGAGAAAATAGCAGTCCATTTCCTCCATTTGATCTTAAACACTTGTTTTTGAAGATGCAGTATATATGTGAGTCTTTCTATTTCTTTGACCTCTGTTATTATTTGAAACCATTGAAACCATTAGTAGGAGGGTCTTCTTTACACCATTTCCGGGTTATGGTATTTTTACTTGATGCCAACAATATCTTAAACATATAGCTGTCATCCTTTTAAACTTCTTCTGGGATGTCCCCCAAAAACAATATACAAAATGTCTTTGGGATATGGAGAGTGAAAATTGTGTTAATTGTAGACCCTATGTCCTCCCAATACCCTTCCAACTTTGGGCATTGCCAAAAAATATGTACATGGTGTGCCCCCTCCACCCCACAGTTTCACCAACATGGATGGGAAGCTCCCATTTGTAAAAAATATTAAAATATGATATATGATATTATGACAAAATATCGTGTCAGATTCTTCCAACAAAATTCACGCCACAATCTTGAGCTTGTGGAAGTATGTGAAATAGTACATATTTTATTTCACTGGTCAAGAGATATGATAATATCTACCTCTTTTTCCCATTAAAAGTTAGCTTTTTTGCCTATTAATGCTTTAACTTATTCTTGATTTCCTACCATTTTGTCTCTACATCTAAGATGCACCAACCCACCAATGGTCTTTAAAATAATAATTTTTCAAAGTGGGGAGTGACATGCCTCCTTTGTTTTATATAACATTCTTGGCTTTTTCCTTTCCAGATGAATCTCGAAATTTGTTTATCCCATTCATGAAACTAATTAAGGGGTAGAGTATTTATATGGTAATTGATTGGAAAAGATACAGAAATCTTGGTATTTAATTCATTTTTATGCTTTTGATTCTTGAGCTAAAATCCAAATAGGGTAAGGTCTCGGGAGGACCACTGTTTGAGATCTTCTTTAATTTTCCAATTTATAATATTACTGTTTTTCTGTTTTAACTTTGTTAAATCATGTTTTATCCAAATTCTCAAATATTGAGTTTTTATTCCAATTTAAATTAAATTCTGCATAAGGTCCTTTGTTTGTAGCCGAATGACACATTTTTAATTGATATCCAGAGAACTGCCCATATCTTTCAAGAAGATCAAACAAATTGAGAAGTGATGTATCTGTGTTAGAGAGGTAGACTAATACACTCACCTAAAGGATTATTAGGAACACCTGTTCAATTTCTCATTAATGCAATTATCTAATCAACCAATCACATGGCAGTTGCTTCAATGCATTTAGGGGTGTGGTCCTGGTCAAGACAATCTCCTGAACTCCAAACTGAATGTCAGAATGGGAAAGAAAGGTGATTTAAGCAATTTTGAGTGTGGCATGGTTGTTGGTGCCAGACGGGCCGGTCTGAGTATTTCACAATCTGCTCAGTTACTGGGATTTTCACGCACAACCATTTCTAGGGTTTACAAAGAATGGTGTGAAAAGGGAAAAACATCCAGTATGCGGCAGTCCTGTGGGAGAAAATGCCTTGTTGATGCTAGAGGTCAGAGGAGAATGGGCCGGCTGATTCAAGCTGATAGAAGAGCAACTTTGACTGAAATAACCACTCGTTACAACCGAGGTATGCAGCAAAGCATTTGTGAAGCCACAACATGCACAACCTTGAGGCGGATGGGCTACAACAGCAGAAGACCCCACCGGGTACCACTCATCTCCACTACAAATAGGAAAAAGAGGCTACAATTTGCAAGAGCTCACCAAAATTGGACAGTTGAAGACTGGAAAAATGTTGCCTGGTCTGATGAGTCTCGATTTCTGTTGAGACATTCAGATGGTAGAGTCAGAATTTGGCGTAAACAGAATGAGAACATGGATCCATCATGCCTTGTTACCACTGTGCAGGCTGGTGGTGGTGGTGTAATGGTGTGGGGGATGTTTTCTTGGCACACTTTAGGCCCCTTAGTGCCAATTGGGTATCGTTTAAATGCCACGGCCTACCTGAGCATTGTTTCTGACCATGTCCATCCCTTTATGGCCACCATGTACCCATCCTCTGATGGCTACTTCCAGCAGGATAATGCACCATGTCACAAAGCTCGAATCATTTCAAATTGGTTTCTTGAACATGACAATGAGTTCACTGTACTAAAATGGCCCCCACAGTCACCAGATCTCAACCCAATAGAGCATCTTTGGGATGTGGTGGAACGGGAGCTTCGTGCCCTGGATGTGCATCCCACAAATCTCCATCAACTGCAAGATGCTATCCTATCAATATGGGCCAACATTTCTAAAGAATGCTTTCAACACCTTGTTGAATCAATGCCACGTAGAATTAAGGCAGATCTGAAGGCGAAAGGGGGTCAAACACAGTATTAGTATGGTGTTCCTAATAATCCTTTAGGTGAGTGTATATCATCATCATATAATGCACTTTTTTGTTCCACATTACTGATAGTAATCCTATTGTCTTATCTCCTCTGATTGCCTGGGCAAGAGACTAATATAAATTGCAAGTTGTAGGGGGCAAAGGGGAAAACCCTGCTGAGTTCCCCTTTCTAATTTTATCTTTTTTGTGAGACAACCGTGTATTTTGAATCTAGCTTCTGGGTTAAAATATAAAGACCGAAAACTTCTAACTGAGCTTTCTGAATATCTGAACCTCTGTAGAACCTGGAATAAATAATCCCAATTCACACAATCTAATGCCTTTTCCGCATCTAGGCTGACTAAAATAGCTATCATATGATGCAATTTACTGGAGTGTTTGTCTAATATTATTGTGAATCTTTCGACCTCTAATAAATCCTGTCAGATCTAGTTCTATCAAGTCATTTAAAAATTGATTGCTTCCCTCCATGAAGGGGGGACATCCGCCTCTTTAAGAGTCCAATTAAATGATGTAAACCAAGGGATGAGATTTCCTTTCGAAATATCTTATACCAGGGTAAACCATAATGTCCAGGTGATTTGTTATTCTTTAGATTAGTTATTGCTCTAACTCTTCCTGTTTAATTTCTTTTGTTTAGACGTTATTTTGTATCTGTCCAATATAAGGGAGTTCAAGTTTAAAAAAAAAAAAAGTTTTAATTGATGTTTCATTTACCTTGGTCTGTTGAGAATGGAGAGATTCATATTATAATCTTATCTAAGTTATAAAACACATGTCCTGTGAAGCGATCTTTTATCTTATGAATTGTGCTCCTAATTTCTTGTTTTTTAAGTTTCCATGCTAGCATTTGGCTGCCTATGTACCATTTCATGTGTGTTTGCCTCTGAATTTTTTTTTTTCTTCTCTATGTTCTCCTTGTAAATCTCATCTATCTTATTTTTAACATCTTTAATCTGCTTCAGAATATTTGAATCACCGCTCGTTTTATGTTTTTCCATTCTATACTGCAATTTATCCTCAAGATTCTTAAAACAGAGTTCTTTTGCCTTCTTCAAAGCTGTAGTAATGGAAATTATCTGTAAAACAGCCTTGGCTGCATCTCACAATATTTGAGGATTCACTTATTCTCTATGAACTTATTCTCATTATCATTATTCTCTATGAATATTTTTATGTTTTAATCTGTGAAGCCACACTCTGGTTATTTAATATATTGTGTTATATAGGTCTCTCCAGACATCCTTTTATTTATAACTCCTCTAATTAATTTCCGAACCTTCTTGATTGCGGTTGCCTAACCCCTTCAAAATTGGATGAATCTAGTTGTCGGTTAAGGACAATGTTGAAATCCCCTCCACATATAGTTATTCCTTTTGAGACTGTAACCAAAAAATCAAATGTTCTATAAAAAAAAAACTTGTTTTACTCCCAGGGGGAGTATACATTTAGAAACGTAACCGAGTTTTGTAAAGTTACCAAAGTAACTTCCACGAATTCACCAAACTCTTTTCTCAGCTCCGTCTTCAAATCAGAAACGCCTTTAACGAGTGCTTGCACAGCACGCAGAGTTTCAGCATGATTTTCCTCAGGTAATGACTAGCCACATTCTTGAAACATCTCGTTACACTTCTCATTTGCTTTTTGTTTTTTTATTCCTTTTTAGGTTTCAGCCCACTAATTTTCAAATCTTGTCATGTTATTTGTATTCAAAATTCCTTAGTGTGTAAGGGCTTTTGCACTCAAAGATGGGAGCATTAGTTAGGAAGTCCCTTTATATACATTTTATTATTGTATTACTGTATTATTGTAACAGATTTTTGAGGAAGGACCCAATCTCAGAGAGGCTTTAATTTAAAAGATCAAAATCTCTCACAAGAGAGAGAAACCAACAAACTAAAACAAAAAACCAAGGCTAGGCCAACCAGAACAGGAGCAAACACAGCAAATCACAGAAAAATGCACAAGACAGTCTGGCAGAGACATGAGGGAAGAGGGCACAATATATAGAGAGGAAAGCACACGAAGAGCAGGTGAAACTAATTAACATAACAAGGGGGAGAGATGAGGGAACA
Source organism: Moxostoma hubbsi (assembly GCA_032164185.1). Taxonomy (NCBI): domain Eukaryota; kingdom Metazoa; phylum Chordata; class Actinopteri; order Cypriniformes; family Catostomidae; genus Moxostoma; species Moxostoma hubbsi. The sequence goes on along the minus strand of JAVLUX010000002.1, from coordinate 25,801,959 downwards.
AGGACAAACACAAAGCCATGTGCTAGCATACAAGACCAAACAGACAGGACACATGATGATGAATAAACAAACACAGTCATGTACACTCACACAACACACAAGACTGACAGAAGAGTGAATGACTTAGGGTTCCTTTCAGTTCTCTTGTCATGCACTCTTCTGTCAGTCTTGTGTGTTGTGTGAGTGCACATGGCTGTGTTTGTTTCTTCATCGCCATGTGCACTGTCTGTTTGGTCTTGTATGCTAGCACATGGCTTTGTGTTTGTCTTGCCATGTGCTTCCCCGACTCCATCTGCTTTTTCCCTCATCACAAATATTAACAAGGACAATTGCAACTATGTGAACTTCTGCAGTTAATCCAGGATGGACTTCAAAGACATTGATCATTAATCTTACAGTTCAAACAAAATCAGTGTTTAAACACTGACCCTGAACACTTACTTAGTTTACACATTTTAAACCATGACTTAACTATACATAACTAATATTTACATTATATTCATGATTTTAGCCAGAGGGGAACTGGCCTCCACAGTGAGTCTGGTTTCTCCCAAGGTTATTTTTCTCCATTAATCAACATCTTATGGAGGTTTTGTGTTCCTTGCCACAGTCGCTTTCAGCTTACTCACTGGGGTTATTAATACAATTATTATTTAATTACTTATTTTTAAACACAATTAATAGTCGTATTTTATCTAATTACACAATGATGATTCATCGACATTATAGACATTACAGTTTTATCGTCTGTTAATGCCTTATCTTCTGTAAAGCTGCTTTGAAACAATGTGTGTTGTGAAAGGCGCAATACAAATAAAATGTATTTGACTTGACAATTACGAGTGTAGTTAAAGAGTCATGACCCAGACATCAGAAAGTGGATGTCAGGATCCTTTCACCACACAATAAACATGACCAAAGTGACAGGATCATGACAATTATTATTAAAATTAGTTATAAAGGAAACATTTAAAGTAGAGAAAGGAAACCGGATGGGGAAAAGTTAGACAAAGGGGGAAATCAAACCCAGGACATCCGCTTGATAAGTGCACATGCATACTGTCTTTACACACTACGCCATTGCAGCAACACTTGCCATTTGTCTTTAATTTCTGTGTTTCCACCTAACTATTTGAGTGCAAATAGCCACACAGTATGGCCACTGAAAAAAAAAAAGATTTTCAAGTCAAGTATTTTTTTCTTGTTTTCCTGTAAAATTAGTTAAACATTCTTAAAATGGGATTTATTTACTTGTTAAGCACAATATCACAATATTATTTCTTGTTTTTCGTACCCCATTGGCAAACAGTTTTCTATTGTTTTAAGCATAACTAAATTCAGTTAGATTTCTCTCAAAACAAGACTTAAAAATGTAATGCCAGTTTGCGTGTTAAGTAAATAAATCACGATTTAAGAAAGTTTAGATATTTTACTGGAAAACAAGACAAAGATACTTGTCTTGAAAATAATTTTTGCAGGGCATAAAATATGTATATATAAAATGATTAAATGATCTCAAAACAAATGAACAATTGTAGAATAGGGACATCTATACATTAGCCTTAATGAAGAAGCAGATGAGTTCCTCAACACATACAGTACTGTAGGTGAAATTTTAGATAGAATGGTGCTCTCTGGTCATTTCCAAATGTATAAGTTGGTTATAGTCTGTAGATCACTGCATCATTTGTTCCTAAATTCACAAGTGTTGAGTTGGTAATCGGCAATATGATATACCACACCATTAATCAAGGCTTTTAAAAGATATTTTGAGAGATCTTCTATGTTTGGGAACTAAATTTTAACAAAATACATGCTAGATTTGATGGTAAATTATAGGAAGGGGTATTGGGCATGAGTACTCGAGGACACAGAAGTGACAACACTGATCAATCATAAAACGATGATCGATAATGAAAATCCGTGATTTGACTTTTCACTTAATTCGAAATTCAGTGACGAATATAGCTGCATGCAGCGATACCGGAGTCAAGCCAATTATTTTCCCCAATAGCAGCAAAAGAAGCTTTGTGATATGTTTTTGGTTAGAGTCCAAAGAACAGTGTATGAGGAGTTAGAAAAAGTAAACTATCAATCATAAAAAAACATTTATTTTAAAAATAACTAAAAATAGCTAGTTCTTAGGGGGCAGTGCACCAAAATGTTGCAGGAAACCTCAGGGCCTAATGGTGATGACATGTACCAAGTTTCATCCCAATCACTCAAAGTGTTGCAAGATACAGCCTCAAGTTCAATTTTGCTTGTTCTTTGTCAAATTCTTTGAAGCGCAATTCGAAAATGGTATGGTTTATCAAAATTCTGTGAATACATTTTTGTCATGAGTGCCTCCAGATGATGCAGGCCAATTTTCATGCAAATCGGTCAAACAGTCTAGGAGGAGTTCGAAAAAGTATGTTTTCAAATATTTAAAAATGGTGGACAGGAAGTTTGCTCGATCATGACATAATTGGTATCAATGTACTCGGCATGAACCACAGAATCTATCAAGACTAGTCTCATGATAGTAGGTGAAAGGAGTCAATATCTATTAGCATTTTTATAAATAGCATAATAATTTTTGACCACAAGGTGGCACTGTCCCGAAACATTTTGAGTCCCTTCAGAATATGGTGCCAAATAAATATACTGAGTTTTGTAACGATAGGCCTAGTCGTTCGTAAAATACAGCATTTTTGACAAAATTCTAAATGGTCGATGTTCAAAATGGCCAACATAGGAATTTTGCATTGGACTCGATATACCCCTCTGAATCTAATGAGACTACATCATCCCACTCCATAACATTGAATTTTCACTTCAAGTGTTGTACACAATGTATACCATTACACAATACACACAACTCATCTTGTACTTGTTTGTGTTGTGTGCTGAAAATAACTCTAAGATTTGGCTGAGATAATAAGTGCACCGTGCACTGTGCATGACTGGTTCAACTCCTATCTCTCAGGTAGGACTTTTAAGGTAGCCTGGAGAGGTGAGGTATCCAAGCCACATCAGTTACTTACTGGGGTACCTCAGGGATCAGTGCTTGGGCCACTTCTCTTCTCCATATACACAACGTCATTAGGACCTATCATCCAGTCACATGGTTTCTCTTACCACTGTTACGCTGATGACACGCAGCTTTACTTGTCTTTCCAGCCCAATGACACCACAGTGACCGCTCGAATTGCTACCTGTCTGGCTGACATCTCAGCCTGGATGAAGGAACACCACCTGCAACTCAACCCAGCCAAGACTGAACTCCTTGTCTTTCCAGCCAACCCTGATGTTGAACACAACATCACTCTGCAGCTGGGTCCAACTACAGTGTCGCCTTCCAAAACGGTCAGAAATCTAGGGGTAACCATTGATGACAAGCTAAATTTCACAGACCACATCTCAAAGACTGCAAGATCATGTAGATTTACACTACAATATCAGGAAGATAAGACCTTTCCTCTCTGAAAATGCCACACAACTGCTTGTTCAGTCACTTGTCATAACTGGACTGGACTACTGCAATGCTCTCTTTGCAGGCCTTCCTGCATGTGCTATTAGACCTCTGCAAATGATCCAGAATGCAGCAGAACGTCTGGTCTTTAATGAACCAAAGAGAACACATGTTACACCACTCTTTGTCTCTCTCCACTGGCTGCCGGTTCATGCACGTATTAAATTCAAGGCCCTGATGCTGGCATACAGAACAATCACTGGGTCTGCTCCAGCATACCTAAAAACATTTATGCAGAGCTACACTCCCACCAGAAGCCTGTGGTCGGCAAATGAGCGGCGCCTTGTTGTACCAAAACAAAGAGGCACCAAAACACTTTTCCGGACTTTCAGTTTTATCATACCACGTTGGTGGAATGACCTCCCCAACTGAATCCGTGAAGCTGACTCACTCTCTATCTTCAAAAAACGGCTAAAAACACATCTCTTCCAAGAGTATTTAACCAGTCGCTAAAAAAAATAAAATAATTATTTCTAAATGTATTAACAGTTCTTGTTGCACTTATATCGGTTTTGTATACTATTGTGATGATAGTGAAACTTTGTAGTATGGCACTTTTCGTACCACTGTCTCCTTAAGATGATTCGCTTATGTTTTTCCTCTTTTGTAAGTCACTTTGGATAAAAGCGTCTGCCAAATGAATAAATGTAAATGTAAGTAGTTAAAAGTACATGAAGGAAGAAATGCTTGGGAGGTCTTTGTAGTGTTATTTTACAATGTCAGTGAATCAGACACCTCTGGAGTATGCTGTCTCTTGTCACCTCTCAGGTCAATTGCCTGGGGCACTTTACCACAAGACAGAAACAATCAGAGAAAGGTCATCGATTTTCAGGTGGTTTCAGGACATTGATCCAGGTAGAGTGAGCTGCACTCTGCGTCCCCGTAGGTTGCTGAGCTGAAGACAAGTGTATCAGATTTTTGAGTTTTTAAAAATGTACACTGAGAATAAAATGTCTTCATTCAAGAAATGGCAGACTTGTTTATTTTAGCCATTCAACAATTTTGAGTCAAAATCTGATACGACACAATAATGCAACAAGCGCTTGGTTTCAGTTTTTATGGCATCATACCAGTTAGCCCAACCCAACCCACTGTGAACTCTCATTTGCCCAAGATTCAGCTTCTCAGTACATAATACATAAAATATGGTATTTTATGTATTATGTACTATGTATTATTTATTATGTAATTGGCTGTGATTGTGTTGTGTTTTGTGTTCATTGTGTACAGACAAATTGCTAATTGCTGATATCTTGTTGCATCTGATTAGGACGCAGTTTTAGACTTAAATGTACTTATTTTGCCATAACTGCAAAGTACTTCAGACCAAATATTTGCGTCCTTTGCATGTCCTTTGCATTTTGGCCTTACACTGCTAAAAATAAAAATGCAAAAGATCACCTAATTTTCCATGCAATAGACAAATCCCATAGCATAAAAGTATCTCTCAGGGAGAACAAAATGTATTATGTTAAATGTGATAAGTGCTGAGCTGGGAATATCTGCATTATTGTAGAGAGGGTAGTGGGCCAGGTTTCCTCATTTGAAGATTTAAGACTGTAGACACTGAAACTGAGACACCTATATAACATGAGGACAAAGATGAAAAAGTCTAACCTTCAAGATCAGATTGAGTTGTTTTTTATTTCCCAAATAGATTTACAAGCAAATTTGAGAATCCCATTTGTTTTTAGTCCAGAGGATGGTATAAATGTGTGCACGTGTGAAACCCTGTGGATTACAAGCAAATGCTTCTTTCTTCAGTTCATGTTAATGAGACCAAATGACCAGGCCATGAACCTGAAAATGAATCATTTGGAAAGACTTAATAGCACTGAGCCCTCTGATAATTAAAAGACAATGACACAGCATTACCAGAGGGCTCATAATACATTTGCTTATTGAGGCAGAACACAAGATAGAATAGATAACACATTTCATAAAACAAAATAAATTGATTTTGAGAATTAGCTAATGTATTTTCTGGGTCAATCTTTTAATTTTCAATCATACACTTTCAAATCCACTTGAGGATAAACCAACAACAATGATGAAAGAGTGTCAAGTAATTTCACTCTTTGCATACATGATGTCTGCTTGAGGTATGTACCACATGGAGCAGATAAATCACAGCAATAGCAAAATATTGTTATCCAAGTAGGATTTCGCTTAGGGCCCCAATATGCTTAGAAACGGCCCTGCAGCCAAGCCATATTTTGTGAGAACTCCAATTTAAATAAGAGATGTACATGTAACCGCAGCGCAAAGCCACACTAGTCTCGACTACGCCACCGGGGCTAAGTGCCCCCGGAAATAACAGCAACCCAAGTTCAAACAAGCAGTAATTAATAAAGAGCGAAGACGTGACCTTCAAGTTCAAATATTTATTAATATTGAATTATAATCCTCTGAATAAATCACTTTTAGTTATTTATTATAAAAAGATGCAATAAAATTTAATCAACATAAACATAAAGTTGATTATTACATGACATACTCCAGCAGTCTTACAAGAAGAGGTAACCAAACCTGTGTGGAAGTAGAGAAGAGTTAGAAGTCACGGACCCGCCGCACTAAGAGCACACACACACACCACACGTGTACAATACTCAGGATGATAAAATAACTTCTAAAAAAGGCAATCTAGTGCATAATCCAAACCACTCTACACTCTCAAATCCATCCGCATGCAGTGCAGGAAGTATCACACCAGCTGCAGTGAAGGAAAGGTCCAAACCACCCCAGAAGAACCACTCCCCCACAGGCTGGCTCCTAAGACAAAGAAGTATAAAATTAGCACTCCACTTTACGGATCACAGTTGAATACAGCGGTTGGCATAAACCAAACTCAAATAATAAACTCAGTACACAAAAATAATGAATCCAAATAAAACAAAGCAAGGAATCAACATGTAACAAAACTTTAGAATTATTACAACGAAAATAAAGCATAAACAAAACAGCAGGGCCTAGACGTCAGAGGTCCTGCCAAATAGACACAAAACAAAACCATAAATATCTAACATACAGATACAAATAGACCTCCGACACACATTCCAGGCAACATCATTTCACCTTCAGTTTACAGGATTATTAAACAGTTCAATTATACATGAAAGGTTAATACCATACCAAACCTAACAATCTAACGTGCACATACCTCTGTCGTAATCCAAGAGAACACCATAAACTGGATGAATGGTTTGTGGCTAAGGATTACACACGGCATCCAAGGCTCGGCATTAACCCCATTAATTAGCTCACACGCTCACCCTCTTGCATTAAGCACCTCCGCCCTGCGTTTAACATAAAAGCCATAAATAAAAACATACCAACGTCTTTGTAAAACCACCAAGATGCCGCACTCACAGCTCGCTAATGCGCTTCGGGTCACAGCACCGGAAGGAGACAGGAAAGTTCAGAGCGTCAGGAAGTTATCCCGTCTACTCGCTCTCGCGTTATTTATAGCGTGAAACAACTACACGCCCCGCTCCATACGGAATCCTTACTCACTCGGTCACATACAGTATGTTTGTCACAGTACCACTAATAATGGTTTTACATTCAACAATGGCACCACATTTTCATGCAGTTGCTTCATAATTAGTTATTTGTGTTATAAAAAATGCCAAATACTGCAAACATATCATAGATATTATTTATTTTTCACTAAAGCAGTTTTGGACCTTTTAATAGATTTCTCTTATATATGAACATATCTCTGCTGTATATGATTTTCTTATGCTGTTTACTGATTGCAGTATATCACAATGATGAATGAATGAATGTTACAATTTATATAGCACTTTTCTGACACTACACTCAAAGTGCATTACACAGTGAACAGGGGAGTCAGGGCCCCGGTTTAACATCTCATCTTACGGATGGTGCCTTTTTATAGTATGGTGTCCCCCGCACTGTACTGGGGCACTGGGACCCACACAGACCTCCGGGTGGGCACCCCCTGCTGGCCTCCCTAATACCTCTTCCAGCAGCAACCTTAGTTTTCCCAAGGAAGTCTCCCATCCAGGTATTGACCAGGCTAAACACTGCTTAGCTTCAGTGGGCAACCGATCATATAGCTGCTGGCAATGATAATTGTGACATTATGACAAGGTGGAGGGCGGGGCTTGGCCATGAGTGCACACGGCCAGCCCCCTAATCAGCTAGGAGAGGGATAAAGCTGAGCTGGATCCGGCAGTTCGAGAGAGAGAACCACATGCAGCTGACGTGTGTGTTAATGTTTGTGTCTTTTTAACTTTTCATGAAAATACTTTTCACCTTCTCTTTGCACATCCTTTAACCTTACTGTAGCACTTGCCATATGTGACAGGGTCAAGTTTTAATATTTATTTTAGCTCTGGGCTCAGTGGGAGTGGTTTTGTTAAATGGGATAGCTCCAATGAGAAGACACACCAACTGGCATGGAGCCGTGGCTCGATATTGAACACACCTGTGTGGCTCAATCAGGAAGGTGCGTTGGGTCCTGGTGACTTTATTAAAAAGGTTGTCTCAATGTGGCATTGTCGTTCTTCTCTGTTCTGTGAATAGAAGGCTGTTTTTTTATATTTCCTGTTGCTATTCCCTGGTAAGTCATTTGATTTACTTTCTCATAGTGTAGATCATGGTCTAAATATGTGTTTGTTGGTAGGAAGGCGTGTGTGAAGTGGCGAGCGCAGGTAGCATAAAGCTCACAGTAGTCTAAATATTCCAACTATGAGGTAAGAAATGTTATTGTGGGTTTTCCCCTCTTTTTGGAAGGGGTGAAATCATTTTTAATTGATGCACTATTTGTGCTTTTATTTCAGGTGTGGCCCAGAGTTCTAGCTGCTGTTTGTTTTATGTTTGTGACACTTCCACTATCCTGTTCGTAAGGCTGCTGATTTCAGTGAACGTGGCTGTTTTGAACCACTACATGTAGTGAACTCATTGAAGACTTCTGCCCTAATCGTGTATATCCACATGTGATTATTTGAACTGTGATACCGAAGCTAAACGGAAGGGAAGAGTGTATTTTGTTTTCTGTCAGTATTGTTTCTTTATTTGGTTTCCTATCACTTGCAAGTTGTAGAACTTTCACTTCTTTGCTGTGTGGCGTGTCCCTTCTGTCAAAGTGGGGGAATTATGGTCTCTTATTGACTGTTGGTAGGTAATTGGTAAACTGTGGATGAGATCTATTTATGTGACCTTTTTAAATGAATGATTCTCCTTGTTTAAAATACTTTATGTATTTTTTTGAAAGTCATGTCTCTGTCTTTGATGCATTCCGAACCAGCAGGGTCCATATTTTTGCAATTCTTTTTGGTTTAATTATTTTGATTACTTTTACTTTCCTGGGTGGAGAAGTAACCTAGGTGGCGTAGTCGGGTATTGTAATGGGTACCCAGAAAGGTTACACGTAGATGTGGTCTTGTTGGGACTTCTCATGCACCATACGGTCTAGATGATCCCACAAAATCTCAATGGGGTTAAGATCCATAACACACTTTTCCAATTATCTGTTGTCCAATGTCTGTTTCTTTGCACACTCTAACCTCTTTTTGGTTTCTTTCTGTGTGTGGGGGTGTTTTGTTTTTTTTTTTTTTTTTTTGCGCAATTTTTACCATAAGGTCTGCACCCCTGAGTCTTCTCTTTACTGTTGTACATGAAACTTGTGTTGAGTGGGTAGAATTAAATGAAGCTTTCAGATGAGGACATGCGAGGTGTCTATTTCTCAGACTATAGACTCTGTACTTATATTCGTGTTAAGTTGTACATCTGACCTTCCACATTTCTTTCTGTCCTTTTTAGAGTCAGTTGTCTTTGAAGACTGTAGAAAGAAAGAAAAAGCTGTGGCAGCGGGGGTGTGGTCAAGTGCCCGTCTGGAGAGAGGGAAACGGTAAGGGCAATTACACCTGAGCTAAATTATGTCAAATACTTGTCTCTAATTTCAGTGAGCAAGGGGAGAGCAGATAAAACACCCACGCCACCAGCAGTGAGGGAGAGTCACACGTCAGTCCTGTGTTGGCGTGTTCTGTGATATTAGTGATCGCAAACACAAACTTCTTAACGTCCTGTAGTTGAGCGTTTCTGTTAATTATGAAGCTGAGGGCACCGCTGTGTGGCCATTAAAATCCTTACCTGAGAAGAGCAGCAACTCTTCGTGTCCTCCTTAACATCGTTACACTTTACAAAATCCTTTACTGTCATACATTAGAAATGTTTCATATACAGTGAAATTTCTTTGTTTTCACATATCCCAGCTAAAATGGGGTCAGAGTGCACACCTTTTTATGAAATCTTTATTTTTGTCAATTTCAAGCATTTTATAGCCTTTCCTCAAATCAAAGTTTGTCTGACAAATTTCTTAAAGCGGTTTTTTTTTTTTTTGCCATTTATTGACCTTAAGACTTGCAAATGTAGTGCATACTGTGGCAACTCAAAAACAAACGCGTATCAAGCTTAATTTAATGAACCAAATAGCTTTCAACTTTGTTTGATATAATAGCAAGTGATTTTTCTAGTACCAACTTAGCATGATTACTCAAGGATAATGTGCTGGGGGGGGCCTGGGTATCTCTGCGAGTATTGACGCTGACTACCACCCCTGGAGTCGTGAGTTCGAGTGCAGGGTGACTCCGGCCAGGTATCTTAAGCAACCAAATTGGTCCAGTTGCTAGGGAGGGTAGAGTCACATGGGGTCACCTGCTCGTGGTCACGATTAGTGGTTCTTGCTCTCAAGGGGGCATGTGGTAAGTTGTGTGTAGATATCGGAGAGTAACATTAGCCTCCACATGTGGAGTATACACGGTGTCATGCACAATGAGCCACGTGATAAGATGCATGGATTGACGGTCTCAGAAGTGGAGGCAACTTAGACTTGTCCTCTGCCACCCGGATTGAGGTGAGTAACCACACCACCGTGAGGACCTATTAAGTAGTGGGAATTGGGCATTCAAAATTGGGGGGGGGGGGAAGTGGATTAAAAAAGGTTTGAGTGATGACTGCTGGAAATGTCTAGATTTGATCAAAATAACTTATTATTATTCTAGGTTTATCAAAGTGTATTTGGGTAAAGACATGGTTTGGAAGATGGATGTTTGTTGCATTGTTTTCCTTATATTCTCATTGATCTTGCATTCTAGCATGTCCAAAAATGTTAATTTTAGTAGACAAATCAATAATTACAACATGGAAAGTTCCTGACTGACCATGAAGTGGAATAATTATTTATTCACAATGAAAGGGGAGTAAGAAAATGAAATATTTAGCAATAGTGTCGACTGTGCTCTTCCAATTTCTAATGCAGAGAAAGTATACAAATGTGAATGTGCACACTGATAATGACAGTTGGAACTTGCATGAGAAGGGACAATCAGTGTTTCAACTGTACATTGTATACCCTACTCCGTAATAACAAAATGTCACCTAAAAAAAGACTAATTTATATAGATTTTTTTTTGGCCAATTTGTATTTGATAATGTCTCGCAGAGCTGTAGTTATTCCATACACAACATTCAGAGACAATTTAGTAAGCTTTGCCCTGAGGAGCATATGTAATCTCCCAATGCAACTGCATGCTGCATTAGATGCCTCATCCTAATGGTGAACAGGCCATTGAGGAGTGCTCTGAACCGAAGCCTGAAATATCTCAGCCTGCCAGAACTCTGTCACCATGGAAAAGAGAGAGCATGTGCAGGGGGTGTAAAGCTGCCAGTTCCCCTCACGTGAGAAGTGAACTGCCGCTCCTCTATTGCTCTGTTCCATGTCCCCTAAACACGGGCTGATTAACGTTCAGACAATGGGAGGACGCGCGGCTTAGCAAGACATGTCGTCCGGCGACTCCTTGACTTATAGCATTATATTTTTTTTAATTGTCCTCTCCAGAGCATCTGATAAATCAACACACAGGTCATTAAATGGTTCATTATCCTCCTAATGTGATTCATTGGTGGCAGCAGGGAGAAACGTGTTCATGTACCAGTGAGCAGCAGCTCTGAGTGGAACAGCATGGCGGAAGACGGCCCCCTCTTGCTGATTTATGATGTTCAGAAACAGAAGCCTGGTGGAGAGGTGGGTCAGATGGCGCACATGGAAGTCAGTAGGGTTCATGGCTCCTAGTTGGTAAACCGACTAACTCTCAGTACAAACCAGCTTTTATCTGTTAAATACAGACTTGTATGAATATATATTTGTGTGATATAACAACTCTTTGATACAGGGGTGGCTTTCAACAGTAAGGTTGGAGTTTACATTTTAAAAGAACGCATTAGTACATTTTCAGGTGCTGTGATTCTATACAATTTGAATAATCTTTCTGCTTTCAGTAGGTTGTTTTAAATGGTGCCATGATGTGATGTGAAACATTGTTTTTAAGTATTAATTTCATGTGGTCTCAATTAATATGAAGCCATATAAACTGCATACATTATAATTAAAGCAATAATCCATGAGAAGCGGTGTTAGTGATTTTACCATGGGTAAGGGCCGTTCTTAAGAGTGCCAAAAACCCTTTACACCTGGTCAAATCTCTCTACCATAGATGCTCAAGGCCTCAATATACTTCTGTAGAAGTTCTTATTCATTCTTCGTTCAGGGGTTAAAATAAGTTTGAAACAGCCGAGCAATGGTATGCTGTTTGCGAACATTCAGACACCTGCCACACTGCTGTGGATGTGTGGATGCTCAAGACATTTAAAATTTTAGCTAATGTGACAATTAAATGTGTTATCAATTACTTGAAGCGTTGTTTTATGAGTAGAATTCACATGAGGTCAGTAAAAGAAACTGTTTTAACCACTCAATGATTTAAAGTAATATATGCAGTAGAAATTTATTTTATTTTTTTCATGATTAGATTCTGAATTCATGGAGCTATTGAGCTAAAACACTATACGTTGCCATAATATGCGCTGATTACATTCTGTTATTGTACTTTATGATGATACTTCTGCAATGTGGGTGTATAGATGAGTGTTAATGGGGGAAGCAGAAAAAGGAATGATGATAAGAAAAGCGAATGGCTGCAGATGGCACATGAGTGAATGGGCACTTAAGAGTAGATTTGAGTTGGAAAAAATAGCTTAAAATTAGATTGATTCCTTTTGTACAGTAGACTAAATAAAATACAAAAAAAAATCACATGACATGTCTCTTCGTGAGTGATTGTACAGATGTAGGTAAATTTGCACCAGCTCGCTGATGAATCTACACGCTGCAGAGTACATTTTGACTGGCTGAAGAATGTAAGCAGAATTAGCTGTCGGCCTCAAGGTAGGTGGAGATCTTAGTCACACCTAACAATGACGTGTAGCAATGACGGTAAGAGTTACTGACAGTGTTTAGCAGCCAGTCAGAAGTTTTCCTAAAAGTTCACCCTAAACAAACGAAACCAACTCGAACACCTTTTTGGCCAGATTTTGTTCTAAATGATGTCACCTGTTCGTTCTTTAATTTTGTATGAAGTATATTAAGGCCTTCATATGGCTAATTGCTTTTATAAAACGGTGTCAACAGCAATATGATAAAACACATAATTTACTAAGCAGTTCAATGTGTTAATTTGAATAAACAAAAAAATCATTTTTCCTGTAGAGTGTTGGTTGTAGGCTATTTGCGGTTGTTGGGCAAAATATTAACGTGGTGAATTAATACAGAATAGTCATTTTCAGTGGCTATTAATACAGCTTATCCAATCATAGTTGAGGATGAACTGTTCATTTAAAAAATTAATCAACAAAATGCTGTTTAAAATATTTTTATATGTATGTAGCCCAGTTGAAATTCTTATCTATATTTTACTTTTCTTCAAAATGTATCTGTTTATATATATATATATATATATATATATATATATATATATATATATATATATATATATATATATATATATATATATATATATATATATATATATATATATATATATATATATATATATATATATATGATTTGTATTGTATATTTGTACTTTTCACGTATTGAAAACAATATTTCATTGTTAGTGTATTAAGTTTGTCTAGGCTCTGATTGGGTATTTCACATGTCAGTTTGGTTTGGAGAGTGTGATAGGCAGAGGGGGCGGGAGGAGAGAGTAAGAAGAGGTAGGGAACAAAGAAAAAAGAGGAGATCTACAACAATGACACGGAGTGACGCGGTTACGATTTGAGTATTCATTTGTTTTACTAATAGTAGTGAATTTATGTAATTTCATACAGAAGTTAAAGGGTAGATATCCAACATTAGTTCATCGTGAGTGTGTGTGTGTGGTGTGTATATACTCGAGTCGCGAATGTGACGCACTTGTTATTCACAAGTGATTTGGGTTAACCGGAGACTGAGCTCCTCTGGCCTCGGTGGATTTCAATACCAGGTGGCGCTTCAGGTACCCTGGATTGTCCGGAAGTTTCCCTGGCCTCGTTGGATTCCCTGATCGGGACCGCACGGCGAGTGATCTTTTTGCCCGGTGCAGCATGGCATTTTCTCCTTCCTGACGCTCTCTGCATTGCTCACTTTTTCCGTGGGACTGTGATGTGAGCATGATAATCGGGAGTAGTACTTTCCATTATTGTTGGCTCTAGTAAGAGTGATGCGGCGATTTGTATTTTTTCCGCCCCAACGCACAAACGTCTTTCAGGCCTGCATCTCAGTTTATTTGTTTACTTTGTTGGGACTATTTTTGACATTCATAGATGGTTTTTTTTTTTTTTTTTTTTCCAAGAGCCTGGGCCTAGTGAAGGTTAATTACTGACTGAAAAGAAATGTAAAGTGATTGTGAAAGTGTTGAATATACTCCAACCAGTTAATTGTGAGTGATTTAAAGTTATTTGCTGTGATTCATAACTTGTTTTGGAGGTTCATGTCATAACTTTAGTTAATTGCTAATTAAGTAAAAGGGAAACCAGGGAGTATTTGAAATTGAGTATTCATTTTTCATATATATATATATATATATATATATATATATATATATATATTATATATTATATATTTAAACTGATTTTTATTTGAATTCCTCTACCATAAACTATTAATACTTCAGTAACAATCCCAGGGCACTCTAGATATTGGTACATATAGAGTGCTACACATAAATTGGGGGCACCGCTGGGATATTTTCCTTTTTTTTTTTTTTCCTACCATATAGTGTGTTATTGTGAGAGACACATATTACTCAGTATGGATATTCCCCAAAAAATAAAAAATAACCTTGGGTGAGCTCATTGAATGGTGTGAGGGTTTAGGAGTTAACCCCTCCCATGCTTTTGTGTTAAGTGGAGTGCCCACTGATTTAGATGTATCCGACATCGAAGAAGTGGCACAAACTGTAAAAGTTTTTGGAGAGTTCGAGTAAGAGATGAAACATACTACTCAATGCACAAAAATTGTGCTGTGTGAGTGCAAGCAGCCAGTAAGCCCAGATCAGACCCCATCTGAGATCCAACCTGCTAGTGGAGAAATTCCCTGGAAGATAATGCTACTTACCTCAAGAGAGTCAGAGCAGTTTTCTGATAAATTTCGCAAGTATTACAAGAGGAAAGCAAGACTATGGATGATGTCAGGGCTCTTTTCTCCTAGGATCCCCTCCAAGGAAGTTCACCTGATAGTCTCATCCGAGCCGTTGGAGATCTCCTTGAGAAAACCATGAGACCCAGCAGCGATACTAATGCTTTCAGACGCTTGAGGACATTTTCTGGGACCATTCCCACTCCTCCCGGTGAAGAAAACCTAGAACATGGGCTGGCTCAGGCACATTTAATGGTTGAAGAGTGTAGCTGTTCCAACCAAGAAAAATGCACAAGGATAGTTGAAAGCTTAAAGGGTCCTGCTTTAGATATTATTCAAGCAGTGAGGGTAAACGATCCCGATGCGACGACCCCCCCCCCCCCCCCTTATAATTATTTGAGGGCATTGGAGAATGCTTTTGGTACTGAGTCAGGGGAGGGCGTGTATTTTGCCTTCAGATCTATGCACCAGCAGTCTGGCGAAAAACTGTCTGATTTCCTGCAGAGGTTGGAGAGATCTGAGTTTTGCACAGAGTGGGAATATCTCCCCAACGCACAGACCAAGTTAGGCTAGAACAGCTTATTAGAGGTTCCATTCAATCTGACATGATATTGGTGCATCTACGACTAAGGGAGAGAAAAGAGAAGCCTCCTACCTTTTTGCAGTTGTTGAATGAAATCCGAGAGGAAGAAGAATATGAAGCCTCGTGTCAAACTGAATCCTACTGTAAGACAGGTTCAGACAAGCAAAGAGATGAAGTCTCTTTTCAGAGATTCTTCTGAAATTCAAGAGCTGAAAGCAGAACTCAAAGTGTTAACTTCTAAGTTGAAGAAAAGAGATGCTGAGCCTGAAACAAAACGCCAGTTGAGATTGAAACGGAGAATGATGTACAGATTCTGCAGAAACAAGTGAAGAAAACTCCAGGAGCAGCTTGGTGTAATGACAGTGTCACGAGGTATGTCTGTGTCTAGAGAGTTCCCAAGAAGGGATGGGCGAAGCAAGCCTAATAGTAACCCGGAAACCTCCGTTACCTCCTGAAACTTCAGATTATTTCTGTTACAGATGTGACGAAGATTGCCATATTGCCACTCATTGCACTTCTTCTGAGAACACTGCAAAAGTCATTCAAAAGCTGATCTGTGCTCTTCAGAGGGGCAGGGGTGGAAAAGAACCCACGTCTGCAGCGGTAGAGAACTTTTCTGTTCATCAGGGAAAAGTGGAGTCTCAAGCCAAGTCACTTACCTGAGGGGTTAGTTGGCCCCTCTCCTCTTGGTAGTGTCACGCTTGAAGGTCAGCCATGCAGAGCCCTACTGGACAGTGGTTCCCGTGTCACCATAGTGTTTGAAAGTTGGTACCAGCAGCACATTTCACATGTTCCTATTATGCTTCTTTCAGATCTTGCAATATGGGGTCTCGGTGATTCCACATACCCCTACAGTGGGTATATATCGGTTGATTTGGCTTTTCCTGATGTCAGATCACTCTCTAAAGAGAAGATTTCGATCTTGGCACTTGTATGTCCGTACCCAAAGAGTCCAGATCCGGTTTCAGTCATTCTTGGCACAAATACTTCCAAGCTGAACACTCTGTTGGCTCACTGCAAAGAGTTGGCCAATAGCAGCACCGTCAATTCGCTGAGAATACTTCCTTATGAGTTGAATGTTACCCAACAGTCTTTGACATCCAGCAGCCGAGTATTTACTGATGTTGTGGAACTAGTGAAATGGGAGGGTCCCGGACCATTAACTATTCCTCCTCGCAGTACTAGTTATGCTGTGTGTAAGGTCATGCCCCACCAACCTTTAGCCAATCACATTCTTCTTGTGGAGATGCCGGAAGATGGTCAACTTCCTGCTGGGGTCCTAATACCCTCTCTGGTGATGACTCCTCCTGTTGTGAATGAAGATCATTTCCTTGCATTACCCCTGCACAATGAATCTCAGAAGGGAACAGTGATTCCTATCGGGACTCTAGTGGCTCAAGTATGTGTGGTAGACACTGTCACAGTGCCACAGAAATCAGTTTCCACACAGAAGACCCTAGACCCTAGCTTGTTTGACTTTGGCGACTCTCCAATTCCAGAAGTTTGGAAAACGCATCTTGTTAACATTCTGTCACAGAAAACTGGAATTTTTTTCAGTAGATGAATGGGATGTAGGACTAGCCAGTGGGGTGAAACGCCAAATACGACTCTGATTCAAAGCCATTCCGAGAGAGATCCAGGCGTATAGCCCCGGCTGACATTTGAAGATGTTCGCCGTCATATACAAGAACTGTTGGCAGCCGGAATAATCAAAGAATCACGCAGTCCTTACGCTTCTCCCCCCCCCCCCCCCATAGTCATTGCAAGAAAGAAGAATGGCCGAATACGAATGTGCATTGACTATCGGACATTGAACTCACGCACAGTGCCTGATCAGTACACCATGCCACATATTGATGTGCTTGATTGTTTGACGGGCAGAAAATGGTTTTCTGTCTTGGATCTGAGGAGCGGATATTACCAGATTGCAATGGCGGAAGATAAGGAGAAAACGGCGTTCCTTTGTCCATTGGGGTTCTACCAGTTTGAGAGGATGCCTCAGGGAATAACTGGAGCTCCTGCGACATTCCAACGATTGATGGAAGCAGCAGCTGGAGACATGAATCTGTTACAGGTACTGGTCTATCTGGATGATTTGATAGTGTTCGGGAAAACCCTTGAGGAGCATGAGGAACCCCTGTTGAAGGTACTGAAAATGCTAGAGAAGTGTGGACTAAAAATTTCAATTGATAAGTGTCAATTTTGCCAGCCTCATGTGAAGTATCTGGGCCATATCATTTCTGCAGCTGGTGTCTCAACAGACCCTGAAAAAGTGAAAGCCGTTTGTGACTGGGAGAAACCTGTAGATTTGAAGTCACTACGATCCTTCCTTGGGTTCTGTGGGTATTATTGGCGTTTTATTGCCCATTATTCATCCATTGTCAGGCTCTTGACGGAGTTAACTAAGGGTTACCCACCGACTCCGAAAAGGAAGAAATCTGGTAGTGCAGAGAAGCAGCAGTACTTCAAGGAGTCAGAACCCTTTGCTGATAGATGGGACAAAGTCTGTGATTCCTTTGAGGAAAAACATAAATTGCCTCACCAATACCACCCCCTGTGTTAGCTTTTGCTGACCCAAGCAAACCTTGCATCCTTCATGTGGATGCGAGCCTGGATGGGTTGGGTGCAGTGCTTAATCAGGAATACCCTGAAGGTCTCCGTCCCATTGCTTTTGCCAGTCGAAAGCTGAGTATGTCGGAACGTAATTATCATATACATCAGCTAGAATTCCTCGCTGTGAAATGGGCCGTCGTGGATAAGTTCCATGATTACCTTTTTATAGAGCTAAGTTTACAGTGAGGACAGATAACAATCCTCTCACATATGTGCTGACAACTGCCAAACTTAATGCCATAGGTGGTTGGCTGCGTTGACTACGTATGACTTGTACATAGAGTACAAACCAGGAAGAAGCAATGTGGATGCTGACCTTTTGTCAAGGAATGCTCAGGATGAATGGGAGAAGATTCCCCTTTCTGGAGTGAAAACTTTGTCAGCAGGTTGGTGTTAGTATGAATGACCCCTCCAGATTTATAGACCAGCTTGGGGCATCTCCTAAAGCCATCCCAGATGTTTTTTCTTTTCCAACACAAGTTGGTGTTAGTCCACTTGACCAGTTAAGTAGAGGTGACTTGACAAAAGTACAAAGATGTGATCCAGCCATTGGGGTTGTGATGAAACGTATAGAGGCTAGGAAGTCCATGTCCGATCTGAAAACGCAAGATCCTGTCCTCATGATATTTCAGAGGGAGAGTCCTAAGATCCAGATGAGAAGAGAACTTCTATACAGCATCATCCAAAGATCTGGAAAAGAGGTGTGTCAGTTAATTCTACCCGAGCAGTACAGGCCTATGGTTCTAAAAGCTATGCATGATGACCTAGGACATTTTGGAGTTGAGAGAACCATGGTTCTCATAAAGGACCGATTTTATTGGCCCAGGATTGCATTTGAGATTACACAGTACATCAAGAATTGTGGTAGATGTGTTGCTCGGAAGACGGTGCCACAGAGAGCTGCGCCCTTACAACAGATCACGAGCACAGGCCCGCTTGATTTAGTGTGTATGGACTTTTTGTCTATAGAGCTGGATTCTAAAGGAATCTCAAATGTGCTAATAGTGACAGATCACTTCACCCGATGTGCACAAGCCTTCATAACTAAAGATCAAAAGGCTTTAACAGTGGCAAAAGGTCCTGTTTGAAAAGTTCTTTGTGCATTACGGATTTCCTAATCGCATCCATTCTGACCAAGAACGCGATTTTGAGACTCAGGTCATTAAAGAGTTATTGGAAACTATCCGCAAGTCAGGACTTCAACTTACCACCCTCAAGGAGACACCCAACCAGAAAGATTTAACCGCACGTTACTGTCCATGCTTGGAACTCTCGACCCAGACAAAAAGTCAAGGTGGAGCCAGTGTGTATGCCAGCTGGTTCATGCGTATAACGGCACCAAAAATGATGCCACTGGTTTTTCGCCATACTACTTGATGTTTGGTCGAGAGGCTAAACTACCCATTGACTTGTGTTTTGGAATATCTCCTGATGGTGATGATGGTGTAAAATATCATCAGTACGTGGATCAAATGAAAAGTGAGTTGAAAAGTTCTTATCAGCTGGCCATGGAGGAAGCCTCTAAGAATCAAAGAAACAAAAAACATTATGATGCTAGAGTCCGAAATCAGACTCTCGAAGGAGGTGATCGGTTGTTGGTGCGTAATCTAGGGCTCACTGGAAAACACAAGCTGCAGGATAGGGGATAGGTGGAATCCATTGCCTTACCTGGTGATAGAAAAGCTTCCTCACCTACCTGTTTACAGAGTAAAGCCTGAACGGGGATTAGGCGTTTTGAAAACATTACACCGTAATCACTTACTACCAATTGGTTATCTGGTGAGGATGCCTGTGAATGTTCCCAAAGCATCAAAAAGCCGGACGCCAATGACTCGATCAAGAGGGGTGGAAAGATTAAGAGAATCAAACAAAGTTCAGCACAAAGTGGTGACCATGAAGAACAAGATGAGTGGTATTGAGTCTGAAGAGGAAGATCTTTATCCTATACCACAATTTACCTTGCAAAGGACTGGGTTAGGGGATAGAACAGTTGAGTCTGATAATACCTTACCTGCTCCAAGTGATACCCCGGTTGTTCCTGTTGAAGGACCTCCAGTTTCAGATGTATCTGAGGAAGAGGATGAACAAGAAGTTAATTCGATGTGGAGGAACAGAGGATCCGCTATCACCTGTCCTGGAACCTGTGGTGGACCCAGAACTAGATGTCCTTGCTTCTAGTGTCTCGGATAAGGAGGTGGAGTCTGTCTCTGAGCCAAAAGAGCATAAAGTGAAGCCTGTCATTCGCCTTAGTTACGATGAACATGGAAAACCAACAGACATACCAATTACCATAATACATAGGGGCATGATGATTCAGATCTCTTATCAATAAGAACTTAAAGTCTCAGTTTATACATTGATACCTTGATCTATCTGTCTGTCTCCTTTAAGGGGGTAGACATTTGAGTTCCATTTTAAGTCTCATGGGGACATGAAGACCTTCTAGAAGGCGGAGGGTGTAGCCCAGTTGAAATTCTTATCTATATTTTAATTTTCTTCAAAATGTATCTTTTTATTGTTTTGCTTATATATTTGATTTATATTGTATATTTGTACTTTTCACGTATTGAAAACAATATTTCATTGTTAGAAGTGTATAAAGTTTGTCTAGGCTCTGATTGGGTATTTCACATGTCAGTTTGGTTTGGGGAGTATGTGATAGGCAGAGGGGGTGGGAGGAGAGAGTAAGAAGAGGTAGGGAACGAAGAAAAAAGGGGAGATCTACGACACAGAGTGTGACGCAGTTACGATTTGAGTATTCATTTGTTTTCCTATTAGTAGTGAGTTTGTAATTTCGTACAGAAGTTAAAGGGTAGATATCCTACATTAGTTCATCGTGTGTGTGTGTGTGTGTGTGTGTGTGTGTGTGTGTGTGTGTATATATAGTCGCGAATGTGACGCACTTGTTGTTCACGAGTGATTTGGGTTAACCGGAGACTGAGCTCCTCCGGCCTCGGTGGATTTCAATACCAGGTAGCGCTTCAGGTACCCTGGATTGCCTGGAAGTTCCCCTGGCCTCGTTGGATTCCCTGATCGGGACCGCACGGCGAGTGATCTTTTTGCCCGGTGCAGCATGGTATTTTCTCTTTCCTGACGCTCTCTGCATTGCTCACTTTTTCCGTGGGACTGTGATGTGAGCATGATAATCGTGAGTAGTATTTTCCATTATTGTTGGCTCTAGTAAGAGTGACGCGGCGATTTGTATTTTTTCCGCCCCAACGCACAAGCGTCGTTCAGGCCTGCATCTGTTTATTTGTTTACTTTGTTGGGACTATTTTTGACATTCATATATTTTTTTCAAGAGCCTGGGCCTAGTGAAGGTTAATTACTGACTGAAAAGAAATGTAAAGTGATTGTGAAAGTGTTGAATATACTCCAACCACTTAATTGAGTGATTTAAAGTTATTTGCTGTGATTCATAACTTGTTTTGGAGGTTCATGTCATAACTTTAGTTAATTGCTAATTAAGTAAAAGGGAAACCAGGGAGTATTTGAAATTGAGTTCATTTTTCTTATTATATTTACATTCTGTTGTGTGGTGGGTTTTTTTTTTTTTTTTTTTTTTTTTTTTAATTATTTGAATTCCCCTACCATAAACTATTAATACTTCAGTAACAAACTCAGGGCACTCTAGATATTGGTACATATAGAGTGCTACATGTAATTTAGCATGGCGGCAGGACATGTTTACTTTCCAAAACTAGACTTATTTTATGTCCCAGACAAGCAGGCACATACACGCACCTTACCTCTTAAGATATGGAACCATTATCTCAACTGAACACAGTGGCATTGCCCCTGGATTCTTAAGCTGTTATGCTGCAAAAGATATTATGACAATTTACCTAAATTTCTAAATGACCCTTGTGCTTTTTGTTCTGTTAATGTTTTAATGTATCTGCAACACTGCCTTCACTCAGAGGAGGAACTCTAATTGTTTTGTCAAATGTTCTGGTGTCGTTAAATTATTTGGCACATGCCTAAAAACAATTCACTCACACTAATTCTGATGCCAGATGATGATGATGCCAGACTTTGCAAAGGATCTGGACATGTTAAATTAAGTTGAAGGAAGGTTCAGAATGGAGTGAATTTCACTTTGTCAGATGTATACTGGTACACTAGTGGTTTAATCTGGAACTTTTTTTCTGTGTGCTTTGTCATATGATCCATTTCAAGACTGGTATAACAAACACAAACAAAGTGATGAGAGATCTAACATGGACAAAATGGAACAAATACATACAGTATAGTGGCATTTAAAATTAAGTCCCATTGATCTATGGTAAGGGATGAATGTAAAAAAAAAAAAACATAAATGACTGTCCGCACAGTCACCTGAGCATAATTTGAATGCTTAAGCAAACACAATATGCCCACGACAGTTTGTAAACAAATATAATTTATAATTTATATTTGAAAGGATTTAATTTTAAGGAAATAACATAATTGTGTCTGTTCAATGTGAAGTCCTAGCCTTGAGTGAGGGAACAGCATCTACTGTAAGTCATGGACAAGGCTAACAGAGCTATATCTCTGTCAATGAACAAGAATTCTTTGCATGTTAGTCAATGCATGATAGATATGAAACATATGTTCTATGGAATTTACACATGCTTACCATGTATTCTGCAGGTGAGTAGTTTGAATAGATTCCCAGATAAACTTTATTTGGGAACGTTTGTAATGTCCCAAGACCCAAATATGAATGAAAATGTTGTGATTTCAAACCAGATGGGCATTGTCTCGACTTCATTTGCAGTCTCTGTTAAGTGTGCGTGGCTGGAGCTTATCAAGTGTAACGTTAAGATACAAAATCATCGACTCTTTCAGCTTCTTGAAATGTCTTTGCAAATGTATAACAAGACTCACACGTTATTCCCATGTACTCATTTATATCCTAAACCTGATGTTAAATTCCTGACCTGAGGTGACGATTTCACGTTGGAGCCTGTCTATCCGTCTTATAAGTTTGACCACATTAATGTCCACATCAGCGATAAAGGAAATTATCAAACTAAATAATGGTGTCTCATCATAAAAAATCCTGATAGACTTATGAGACTTTCACCTGTTTGTAGACTATATTGATTTATTTTAATTTATTGTAATGTCACTGCAAAATGTGTGCTTGGCATTTCACATTTCACACCTCAGAATAACGTTATACATGCACAGACAAACAAAAAATCTGTTTCATGCAGATATTAATATCTGAAATACCTGGAGAAACCACAGTTAATAACAACGTGTGTGTGTGTGTGTGTGTGTGTGTGTGTGTGTGTTACATCACCGCAATACAGAACAAGCAATCAATTTTCTAATAAATACGACTGTAAAGGGATTCATGGAAAGGAGGAGGCTAGAACTGACTTGACGATACAAATAATAGTTTAATGAAGAACTAAACAAAAGACAAACACATAAAGGTGTCGGACAGCTGCCCATAAATCTCTCTCTCTGTCCCACTGCAGTCTCCAGTCAGCTTTTATCCCTCTCTGAGGCTTGATTAGCCTGATTAGGGGCCGGGTATGTAGCATCACGACCTGGCCCCGACCTCCACCCTGTCACAACGATGTATTAAAATTATATAATAGAGGGTAATAGTTGTCACGATCCACTGTTGTCTGGCCTGTGTTTCTCCCCTGTCATCTCTCCCGGACTACACTTCCCATAATTCCCTGCTCTCATCACTCCCATCTGTCTTTCATTGTCCTCACCTGTGTTTAATTTAAAAGACAAATGGCAGTGATGAGAGCAGGGAATTATGGGAAGTGTAGTCCGGGAGAGATGACAGGGGAGAAACGCAGGCCAGACAACAGTGGATCGTGACAATAGTATTGTCTTCAGGATGTTTATATTTTTTTAAACATCTTGAATATGATTAAAAAGGAATATTTTGGGTGAATGTTCTAAGAATGCAAAGAATGGACATGTTCTCTTGGAAATCATTCATGTCTAGCTATTTTGAAAGAGCAAACTTGGAAGGACAGGAGTATGTAGAAGTCATCTATGTGACTTGAGAAGTGCAGCAACATGTAGATTCAACAACCTCATATCTATTTTAGGTGAGGTGAGGTGATGTCAAATGAACCCACAAGAATGTACAGATGCAGAAGAATGCAGATTAATAAACTGCTATTTTAAATAATTGCAATTGGAAATGTTTCCCTTATCAGCCCACAAGCCACTGAATAGCCATGTCAAAATATAGGTCCATGGTGTTTTTGGTTTTATTTATAGACAAATGTCCTGCGCTTCACACTGGAATTCTGACCTCATGTCCAGTGCTTATTTCTTTTTTTATTTTATAAAAGAGTGGCTAATGTTGCAACAAGGAATAAAATGATTGTTAAAAATTGTTTCTTGTCTGCTGTTAGAATGCTTTGTTTTAAATATAGTCCAAATAGTATTTTGTTTTTCTAGATGTAGATAAACTAATGTATTTTTCTGGTTGTTCAATTTTTTTTTAGTAATTTATTTTGTGGTTGTTCAAATAAACTTTAATTGGGAATTTACCCTTTTCAACTCATGTATCTTCTATGCTCATATTTCCCTGCAACAAGGGCACAAAAGCCTACAAATTCAAGGGTAGATAAGGGGGTGCCACTCCACAATCTTTAATGTTTAGCATGTCCTGAGGTACATCAGTACCTTCTCATAGTAATCATAGTAATGTGACTGTGCCACATGTCTAATTCTTGCTTACATGGTATTCCCACAAAACAGATTTGAGGCCAATTCGCATTGGTACAATAGTAAATGGTTTGTGAGTAATAAGGTAACAGTCACAGCCATGAATATTTAAGAAGTTTTATATTGCCTCCGTCTCACATTGATAAGATAAGACACATTATTCAAAAAATGTCATGCAAATTCCTTTTATCCAATTTTCTCTTGCAGAGTAAAAGAAGATAGCTCTGCAAATGATGTCACCATTTTCTAATGCCCACAAGTTGGACAATTATTCAAAGCATGCTACACATTTCTCTCTCTCTCCCTCATTTCATTATTTGCTCTATTTCAGATTGTGACTCAGAACATCATCCTGCATATTAAGAGGCTGCTTGCATTGTATGTAACAGTAAATTCCAATTAGCCAAGAGCGCTTATCTACAAGCCAACAATCCGCAGGATAATATTCACTTCCACCCTCACCCTCCTCTATTAACTTTCTTTCATTTTTCATTTATTTATTTTACTCTAACTATTTGCATCTAAACAAAGTGTAAATTCACTCTGTAACTCTTGCTGCCTAGTGGTAGCACTACCTTTAACCACTTCAACGCAAGCACCAGCAATGTTTATCTTTACATCAACGTGCTGAATGTTAAAGAACACAATAACTAACTTAGTTTAATTACGTACATTTAGTTCAGTCTCTGTCCGAAAGCCAATAAATGTCACATGACATGAGATTTCCAGCAGGAATGATCAAATCCATCAAGTTTAATGCTATGCTCTTAGCAGCATAAAATCTGTAGAATGGTGGTTGAAAATATGATGATAGAACACTGGATGGGGATTCAAATAAAACCAGTTTCCTGCTCCTGAAATTAATGCAGTTCTTGCTTTATAAAACATTAGGTTACCCATATCCATTTGCACTTTCTGGGTGTGAGGGCAGACAAATAATACGATAAGAATTAGCCACTTCTCCACTTCTAGCCACTTCTCAGCATCAGAAAACACAAACTTCTTTGGATCATTTAGCCACATTATGACAAAGGAAGTGATGGGTTATGTGAATTATTCATGATGAAGTAGAGACTGCAGAATGGACTGTGGCGGAGTATCACTCCCTCCGGGTTGGTTCCCCTTGCAATCTTACAACTCTATATATCTTAAGCCAGCACTACACTAGCCAATTTTTTTCAGTGATTTTCAGGTGTGACATCGTGCATTAGCATCTGCCAGTGGGAGGTCATTAATCACATGACCATCGGGATATTCTGCTGAGTTAAGGCCCAGGTATACTTCGTTTTTGCATTTTTCCAGATTGGCTCATGCCTCCATAGTTGTTCTTTCACCAAGAGTTTTTCCTGCCTTTTTTCCTATACTAAAATGGCATCATAGAGTGAATCCACAACTGTCTGTTCTTATTGAATGTAATGGTAACACTTTACTATAAGGTTCCATTCATTAACATAAGTTAATGTATTAGATATCATAAACAAACAATGATCAATATATTATTTTAGAGCATTTATTTATCTTGGTAAATATAGCTAATACAAATTGTTAATTGTTAGTTCATGGTAACTAATGTAGTTAAGTAATGTAAACAAATGCAACCTAATTGTAAAGTGTTAACAACATAATTTCTTGATTTACTGAAAGCAGCATATGGACAACACACACATTCTACAGCATGCCTCAAGGGGATAAATACACAATCACGCACTTTCACAAGGTAAAGTTACTCCATGAATTGCGTCCTACTAAGGGTGTTTTTCACACCTGGCTCAACCTGGGGCGTTTCGCCATTGGTTCAGTTTGTTTAGGCATATACTGTAGTATGAACATGGTAATTACACTCATATCTGCATCAAAACATTCGGTCCGAGACCACCTGGAAGGAGAAGAAATGTGTAGACCAGCTCATCACTGTAATTCATCATCAAAATGCAGATACTGTATAGCCATTTGGTGGCTATATTAGATATAGACTGATCACCATCTTTTGTCTTTTTTGGATAGCAGAAGGCAAAGGTACTGCTTCAGCTACTTTTTGATAAATAAAAACATGGCTTCACTTTTTCTGTGTATAGAAGTATGTGTGTGTGGAAGTGTGAGAGGGAGAGAGAGAGCTTCATGACCATAAAAACAACCACAATGAAAATGTTAAGGTTTTGGTTTATTTTAAACATAACCTTGTGAAAGCAAGAACATTGTAACTATTTTAGCCCCTGTTTTGGAACAAATCAAGCAAGCTACAGGTCGGAAAATGCTGTAAATCACTCTATTGTAATTTTCTATGCTCATGAGGTACTCCTGCTGTTATTTCGATGAGCTCCACATGACAAAGAATCAAAGAGAGAGTTATGGAGAGTATGTATGTTTGTCACCACTCCACCAATTTGTATTGCAAAAGTCATATCACCAGCTGAAGAGAGTGAGATCTCATCATAACAGGATGCACGTGTGACACCCTCAGCCAAAATCAAGTTGTTTAGAGTTTGCTAGTGTGGCGTGGACTTCAGCAACTATGAGTGACCAGGGCAGAGGCAGTGAAAGTGTGTCCCTAATGGAGTCAAAAACAGAGGGTATAGAAGAAATAGGTAGAGAGAGAAAGAGAAAAATAAAGGACAATAAATTTTGTCGCTCAGTCGAAGTGTGTTTGGAAAGTTCCACTGCTCTTACCATACTAGTACAGATATATTTTTATTTTATTTCACTCCCATGAGCTTGTACATTCAAAATATTTGTCCAAGTGACTAGCCACACAGAAAACCATGGCACTCCAAGACATTTAATATGCAGCATTCCTGTTTTTCAACAAAGCTCTGAGCCACAATATGGTGAAGATGGTGGTCTCAGCGGGACTCACAAAAATTTTTTTGTGTCTCTTTCTGTTCAGACATTGTGACACTCCTAGCCACTCTCTTAGGGGTGGCACTGCTCTCTGGAGACTGACAGAAATGACAAAACTCAGAGCAATTGAACATCCGGCTCTTTTCTGGCAGTGACAAGAGTAAGGATTGTTCCTCCACAGGGACTACTTAAAGTAGAGTACCCCCGATCTGCCCTATATCTCTACACATATCTCAGCCCTCATCAAAAACTGACACAGACTACTTTTTTTCTCAACAAGGCTGGAAATCTTTGAAATATAATTTTTTTTTTTTTTTTTAATTGTTAGGTTTCAAACTCATCTCGGATCAGATTTAATCTTGAGGTATGCACAGAGGGGCTCTGGGGGCATAGTCCATCATGAGAATGTTTTTGCAAAAACAACACCAAAACATTCAGTTCTGGAGACTTTGAGAGAAGCATTTTTACATCTTCAAGTGTGTTGAGCATTTCTAAATGTGTTGTTCACATAGCAAAGTACTAGTTAACGTTTCTCAAAGTTACCTCTCAAAAAAAGTAGCCTTTTGTTTCAATTGATTCTAGGTAAGTATCCAATTCATCGTTTGTTCTCTGTGTTCCAAAGTATTGTAATACTGTTTTAGGGCTGAAACACTAATCGACAACAAATTTCATTATTGATTGGATGCATATTTGGGGTTAGCATGGAGAAGACCCATCAGTGATATCACTTCACAGATAAGTGAAAAATGTGTTGCTCTATGAAACTGGTTTGTAATACAGCGGAGACAAGTTGAAGCGGAAAAAACATATGACCCAAGATGTCCAGTGCATGAGAGCACTTTATAAACACTTCATAGAAGATCATAATAAGCATTTAATGTGGAGCGAGTGCTGCGTCAGGTGCGTTGACAGAGGGCATGTAATGTTTGATGAGTTGTTTCTCTCTTTTTATTTTTTATAATGTATACATGTTATGAATTCAAAATCAGGCATGTATTCTGCAAAACTGTTTGTTCTTACCACAAGTGAGTCTGCGAGTGCATGCATATGTTTCAATTAAACCAATCGCAATGGAGAATGGGAGCGCAATCATTTTAATTAAACTGTCCAACATCATACCACAATTTCAGTTTCAATGTAACCAGTTGTGCAGCTTTAATGGATATTAGACTGAAGTCTCAGCAGTCAAGGTGTGCTGGTTTTAAAAAAAATTCTCCTGTTCATGTAAGTGCATGT
This sequence comes from Moxostoma hubbsi, assembly GCA_032164185.1. Classification (NCBI taxonomy): domain Eukaryota; kingdom Metazoa; phylum Chordata; class Actinopteri; order Cypriniformes; family Catostomidae; genus Moxostoma; species Moxostoma hubbsi. The sequence goes on along the minus strand of JAVLUX010000002.1, from coordinate 25,772,994 downwards.
AATACAGTGAGCAGTGGCGCATGCACTGTGTGTACCATGAGCGCTCATTCTGAGAGTAAATATTTCTTAGGTCAGTCAATTTCTCCAATCATGAAATGTGTCCTGTATTTCTGTGTGCTGTTTAAAAGAACTAGCAATGCCTGTTGGTCACATGATGCCATGCGAGGATCAGGCGTGTGAACAGCAAGCTCTGCGCACTTTGCTAGTTTTAATACTTTTAATGACATAAAATGGTGAGATTTGATACCCGCTATCCCATAACTGTTCTAGGAAGACAATATGTCTACGAATTCAAAATCCTCGGGCTCTGGAGACATTAAAAGACACTTACAGTACATGCTCAAGCTGATAACCCAGAGCAGGCTGCAAGCCTGGGAGCCTATTTAGTCGGGGAGCTGCAGGAAATGCGGCAAGAGGTGCTGAATATGTGGGCAATGCTGACGAAGGTCGTTGCTGACTTGGAGGATCTTGCTGTGATACGTCGATCGAACACTGCCATGAAGAGGAAGTTCACTGATGTGGTTACAATAGTGTGGGATGTCGAGAAACAGATTGATTATCAGGAGACATCGGAGCGAGAATTATCTGCTAATCCACTTGCGACCAAGGTGGATTTGGAGTATGTCTGAGAGAAGTTGGAGGACATGGAAAACTGTAGCCGAAGGAATAACGTCTGTATCATTGGAATCCCTGAGGGAGCAGAGGGACAAGATATGGTTAAATTCCTGGAGGGGCTCTTTCCGAATCTGCTTGACATAGCAGGCCATAAGATGGAAATCAAGCACAGGGTTCCTGCTCGGTGATCCGCTGAGGGAGACAGGCCCCGATCAATGCTTGCAAAAGATCACCCAATTTCTGAGATCATCCAATAAAGATATTGTGTTACACGAGGTGAGGAGTAAAGGAAGGCTTTCTTGGAAGAACCACAGTATTGTTTTTGTCCCCAGACTTTGCGAATTTGACAAGAGAAACTTGATCGATTCAAGGAATGCAAGAAACTTTTACATCAATGGAAGGTCACTTTTGCACTGATATTCATAGACAAATTGAGAATAGATGCTAAGGATGGCTGTAAAACATTCACATGCCCACAGCAAGCGATACCTTCATAAAGTCAATGGAGTAAGTCATCTGGTTATACTCACATTGCAGCCAAGTGGACTTTTTTGTGTGCTAGTTCCACCTACCGGCTCAGAGTTGTTTTTTGGAGTATTTCTTGTAAAGACATTGGAGTGATTAAGTCGTTTGTTGCACTCATTTTGCAGCCGAGTGGACTGGCTCACTGAAATTTTGTTTGACTGTTTGAGGAATCTGCACATTCTTTTGTGCTGGTTCCACCTAGTGGCTGTAGTTTATTTGGTATAGTAACACACCTTCAAGACAGTTTTATGGATGATTCTACACTTTATTTGTGCTTATTCCGCCTATTGGCTGGAGTTTGTTTTGTGGAGTATTTTTTACAAAGTCAATGGAGTAAGTAATCTTGTTGTACACATGTTGCAGCTGAGGGGACTTGCTCACTGAACATTTGCTATTGGCTGGAGCTTGTTTTATAGATTATCTTTTGCTGTGTAATTCTGTCTCACAACATTTTTATAGAAACACCAGATTTGAACAATCTGATGTCAAAGTTGTCATGGGGGTTCTTGAAGGCGTGCACAGACTGTTTGAGTTTGGAGGGACGGACACCAGTTGGCACTATTATGCACATGGTTTAGGCGCACATTTTTCTTTTTTCTGTTTGTTTGGTTCTATGGAATGTTCAGGTTAGGGTGGTGTGTGGACTGTGGTCTTTATAATCTTGTTTTTGACACACAATCTATTTTTTCTTATATGTCAAAATGTCATGTTAATATGAATTGTCTTTTCACATGGAATGTGAATGGGTTTGGGCACCCCATAAAAAGAAGGAAATTTATTTATTTTCTTATGCGTAATAAATATGATATAGTGTTTTATCAAGAAACGGATATTTATTCACATGAAGCTGAAAAATTTGGGAGGATTGGGGTGGGCATTTTTTTCATAGTTCTGGCTCGAGTAAGAGCAGGGGAGTCACTACGCTGATAACTAAACATCTACAATTCAAATGGCTCAAACAGATTAAAGATAAATTACGAAGAGTCATTATTGTTCTAGCTGAAATTCAGGGGCAAAGCCTTATTTTGGCTAATATTTATGCACCTAATGTTGATTTTTATAGATCTTGAAGGGATGTTGCATGCAAATGGCACCCCACATGATATAATATTGGGAGGAGACATTAATCTTCTGATGGAATCAGTTCTACACTGCCGCTTCACTGACGAGGGTGTGCCTTGTCATTCTGTCATCGGCACATTCCTGAATATGGGAGGGGACAGGGGGAGGGAAACAATATTGAAAAATAGGGGGATACTCCCTGTAACAGTGCAGTACCCCCCAACAAAAAAAAATAAAAAATTTAAAAGAGAGGGAAAAAGCCAACACGGAGCGGCAGTGGGAGAGAGAGAGAGGAGAGAAAAAAAAAACACTTACTCGTCGGTTCTCCGGCACGCCTCTGCCATTCCTCCACCCTCTAGTGGACAACAGCCGTGGCTCACCTGGCAGATCAGAGGCAGTCCTCCAGCCCCTGGAAGATGGAACACCCGCCGCATTCTCAGGGATCAGAAGGGGTCTCCCCACCACTGGTAGCTGTTCTCCCGCTCCAGGCGGTCGGAAGTGAGCCCCTCCCCGCTTGCGGTCGGCGGTCTCAGACACCGCCGAGTTACAGGGGCTGGTAGGGGTCTCTTCCACCGGTCGGCTAGAAGCCCCTACTACCCACGTGGTCGGCGGCCAATACCTCCACTTCCAGGCGGACGAGCTCCTCCGTCCCCCGGAAGATGGCTTGCGGCTGCTCCGTTGGGGTGGATGATGGACTCTACTTACGGTGTATCCCTCCTCCTTCCCGGGTCTTCGGCACCATTGTAAAGCAGTTAAATGGAAAGGAGGATGCGAGAACAGGCTTGACAATATAAATAATAGTTTAGTGAACAAATAAACCAAACGACACACATAGGACGGACAGCTGCCCATAACGTTCTCTCTCTGTCACACCACTGTCCGCAGTTAGACTTTATCCCTCTTGGAGGCATGATTAGCCTGATAAGGGACCGGATGTTTAAAATCACTACCCCCTCAACCCTGTTGCAAATATATACATATATACAAACATCCCTATGGTTAAAGACAAAGTACACACACACACGCACACAAAAAAAAAAAAAACATATTTTTTTTTGTGTGCGTGTGTGTGTACTTTGACCCCCAACAAACATCCCTATGGACAAAGACAGAGTGGTGTTGGATATTGGGAGGGGGAAGGGGATAATGGGGTAAAAAAATTATTCTGTGCATATATGTTTTTCTTTTCTATTTAATTTGTTGGAATCATAAAAGCTGTTAATTGTAAAAAGAACTAGCAATGCCTAATTTACAAATTAATAATTATTTTCAGTGAATTTACCAACTGGGCTTGCAAAACGGTCTGAATCAATTCGTGATTCAGTACAATTCGTACAGAGTGCTCAATCACTGAATCATTTGGAGCGGTTTCTCACACAGTAAAAAGTAGTGGGATACTTACAAGTACAGTGTAAATTTACCTACAGTCAACTGAAACAAAAGGCTGCCTTGTGAGAGATAACTTTGAGACACTTCAGCTGGTGCTGTGTTATGTGAACAAGGGGCTGTTCAAACTGAACGTGTTTTTCCATCCTTTCGCGGTGTTGCTTCGCTGGATGTATGTCTTTTGACAATTGCGTCTCGTTTCACTGTGTTTTTAGCATCTCTCACGGTAGTGCTGTTGAAAATAAATAAATGCTTATCTCAAAGTCACCAAAATGTAACGCTTTGGTGTTGTTTTTTGCAACAACAAAAAATCTCACGTAGGAGCATTCCCTTGGACCCCCCTAGATATATGGTTTACTGGGCAGATTTAGAGGTCTGCAACCCGACGGGACCCAAGAACCCGACAGGTTTCAGGTCGGGTTCAGGTTTGTAATTAATGAAAAAATAAACAGGCCAACCGATCTTGTTTCACACATGTGCTCTCACTCACAGACACGGGTGAATGGACGAGTTAGGGGCCATTCACACTGAATGTGTTTTTGTGCATGTCTGTTCTGTTTTCCCATTGCTTAAACACTTGCTGGACGAATGTATTTTACATTTTCACAGTGTCTCACTTTTTCCTCAGGGTCTCGCTCAGGACCGGCACTATTTATACATCATGTAAAGTTAAAATGAACTTAAAATTTTCAAAAAGCATGTTGAGACACCAGCACTCTGTTTCATTCATTGTGCTGTGTCTAGATGGTTTTTTTTAGCGCAGTTGTCACAAAGATTCAATAATCTGAACAAGATCAGTCTGCATAGAGGGGACTGATGCATTGTTTCAAATTATTCCAGATTGTTCAGCACCAAGTGAAGTTTCAGCACATAAATGGTAAGTCAATGCGTTTTTTCCCTTTTGCTCTAGTGTACTAAGGGGCTGCAATGCCTTGTTAAAACTGTATGTTTACGGTTTCAGTACTGTTAAGAATGTTGCCTTTATGCTTACATAAAATACAGCTATATTAGGAGAAGAAATTAGATAGTTATCGGTTTCGGGTCAGGCTTAAAATCTGATGGTGCCACACTGTCCCAAGTTCGGGACAGGTTTCATTTTAAGGCACGTGCAGACCTCTAGGCAGATTTCTGTGTGTACCCTCAGATTCTTTTCAGCACAAGAGTAAATTTGCCCAGGGTTTACAGATTTAATATAGTTACAGTACTATATTAAACTGTATGTAATGCTGAAAATAATGTATAATTATGCTAATGGTCCTGATATTTGAAATTTCTCCTGATAATATCACATTTCACTAATAAATGTATACTATGTCTATGCTTTTCCCATTTACCAATGTTTTGAAAATAATTGTTTAGAAACATGCAGTCAGTGACATTACAATTTGAAAACCTAAACAGTAATATTAAAATAATTAAATGTAATCAGTGACATTGTACAAGCATATGTATCTAACATAATTATGTATTTTTCAGCTGGACAGAAGTGTTAATATTTCTATTCTAGTGCCACCGTCACCCACTGCTGGTCTGATTTTTTGTCCCACTCCTTCCCAGATGAATAATTTTACTCTTTAATGATAAGCACTTTTTGTTAAGTTTTACAAGTAAAGGAAATGAACTGTTTAGCATATCTCCTGAAAGTAATAATAATAATAATAAATTCAAACTTATTTTTTCATGATTTAGGCTTTGTTAAAAGTTTTGTGAGAGCATAGAACCATTAATACAGTACTGTTAATCAAACCAAATCCTTACGCCCTTTATCATGTCAGTTATAAAAAAAAAATATCTATATTTTTTTAATAAAATACAGGAAATAAAATTAATTAGTTTTATCTGATTAATTGATTAATTGTAGAAATAACTGAAGATCATTTGATTATCAAAACAATTGTTAGTTGCAGCCCTAACTGTTTAATTGAGTAAAAAAAAAAAAAACTGCTCCAAGTGATTTAGTGCTCAAGTAACTTATCCAAAAGGAATCCAACTGAAACGTGAATCAGTTCAGACTATTTTGCTAATCTATGTGGCCAATCAACTGAAAATAGACTCAAAAGAATTATTAATATGCGAGTTGAGAAACGTTGGTTTGATTCTAACTGGCCGACAGGAATACAGGACACATCATTGCCAAAATAATCAGGGAACATGTTTCTCAGTTCTACAGCAGCAGGTGCTGCTGCTCAAACTTGCCATGATTAATTTAATATTATGGAGTGTAATATCGGAAATAGGAACCAATCAATATTATTAATCTTTTTCCTAAATGTGGAAGTGTTCCATGATTCATAGCAGACGCCTGTTAATTACATTTCCGGTCTCCAGTGTGTTCACTTGCATTGGCGTATGTTCTTGGTGATGATGTTTAATGAATTAGATAAAAAAAAATTAAAAAAGCTTGTGGCTACATAGTGTCAATCTTTTAGAGCAGGGGTGCTCATTACATTGATCCACTGGTCGATCTCAATAACAGTTCAAAATGGAAAGAGAATAGAAAGAGAAAAGACACAAATTAAAAAATATTAAAGATTGTCTTTTTATTTTTATTTCCTCACACTGTTTGTCAGACGGCCTACTGTATATGTGTCACTCTACATGTGCATGTACTCCGAGAGCACTCGTAGTAATGGGGATACGCACCTAAACAATCAAACAGACGTTATTTCGAGGTCCTGACTCTCTGTGGTCATTAAAAATCCCAGGGCACTTCTCGTTAAGAGTAGGGGTGTAACCCTGGTGTCCTGGCCAAATTCCCTCCATTGGCCCTTCTCAATCATGGTCTCCTAATAATCCCTATCCATTAATTGGCTCTATCACTCTTCTCTCCACCAATAGCTGGTGTGTGGTGAGCATTCTGGTGCACCATGGCTGCCATTGCATCATCCAGGTGGATGCTGCACACTGGTGGTGGTTGAGGAGAGTCCCTGCTTTGAGTGTAGTGTCAGAAAACACTATATAAATGTAACATTCATTCATTCAAATACACTTAGAAATTCTGCCAAAAATTTCCATCTTGGTGAGATATTAATGTAACGTACTGTATAGTCAGTAATGGCTAAAGTGAAGATTAACAGTGGGACAAAAAAAAAGATTTGTATCAAAATGTCGTACTTGAAGTGCAAATGTAACATAACAGGCCTGCCACTGATAAGTTTGTTGCTCATATTAATCAAACAACAATAAAAAGAAAACAAATAAACCACTGACTGCTCTTTGCTGGATCAATGGTTTAGCTTTAAAAGGTATTAATGGAATATAATCATGCAGTGAAGAGCAGTAGCCAGTAGTTTTATGTTACCTTTGAATTTCATTTTCAGTGTTCACTTGAATACATGACTGGCTACTGCTTTTAATTTGTTAAACCTGTTAAAAAAGAACAGTTTTTAATTTTTATTTGATTTTTCAATTTTTGTTTCTATTGTTTTTAATTAGTTTTTTTTATTGCTTTTATTTTTTATTCATTTGCTTCTTTGTTCTTAGTTGATTACAGACTGTTGACTTGTCTTGAATAGTTACTTGAGAAATTTAAATAATACTTACATAATTAAAAAATAAGTATTATTATTTGTTGTGGTATCAAAATAGGTAGAATTGTAAAACTTCACTAACGATTAATTGTATATTGTGTATAGTTGATCTTGCTATAGTAACATTATGAAAAAGTAGATCTTCCATTAAAAGTGTGAGCACCCAAACTTTCTAAAGTTTTGATGCCCGTTTTTTAGTGGGTAGATAACATTAAGCGATGGCTTGAGGTTTGATATCATTAAATATTTTAAGCTGTTATGACAGCCAACAACTGCGCACATTGAGCCCTTAAAATGGTTGTTGTTCTCATGATCAAACAGGAAGTCGGAATGTTGTTTCTGAATGTTCCAGTACCTTGACATCTTCCATAAGACATTTTTGCATTGGTTAAAGTGTGTTTACTTCTCCTGTGGCAGAATCATAAGTGCATTACGTCAGTTGCATTGGAGCCCAATGATCTCACCCTGCTCTGAAACCAGGAATGAATCATATTTGCATAAACAGTGACACGCATCATTTGGAGGTTCCATTTTCTATCTAAGAATATATATTTTACTGTTAAGTTTAGGGTTACGGATTGGGGACAGAGTTATGCAAAATGTGCTTTTTTTCACTATATTACATCCTTTACAGCTAAAATAAACTTGCTTTTGGTGCCCCTCTGAGGGCATTTCATCCATAAACATGTTCAAAAACAGATGTTCAAATTTTCAGATGTTCAAAAACACTTCCTGCTTCAGCCACTGGAGGCAGTGCTTTGAATTGTGATAAGCACAGACTGGGTTTATCTCAAGAAAGTAATCCTCCTGTTTCTGAATTCACAATTAGAGCAGTATGGTCTGGAACACTTGTATTTGCAGGTTTTTTTTGTTGCCATAAACCAGAAACAATCTAGCGCAATTAGAATCATCATGGCGGTGCCCAATGGTTAGATATGAAAACTTTAATACCAAAGGCTTTGGGGACTATAGACAACATGTATTTGTCCTCCACCAATTCAGTGTATATAGATGTAGGGAAAACTTGCATTGGACAATGCAAAAATTGCATTGTCCATTGTAATATACAAGAGTTGAATATGCTTTAGATATATGCATATGCTTAATTTGACAACCGTGTTTTCTTTTAGTGCCACAACCTACATAAATGAATGGCAATCTTCTATTCTTATGTTTACATGTGTAAGTACAGTTCCAGCAGGGATCCCAAGATTAGACATGCTGTCTTGCCTACTTCATAACTACATCCAGAGTTTCGTCCCAGTGCAAGGGTCCAACACTGACCCCAAGACACTTGGACATACCAATTAAGAACCAAAGCAGACTGATCCAGGAGCTCATTAAGTAGTCACAAGGTGCCTTTGAAGAGTATGTCTTAAGACAGGCCAGGCATGCCCCATTACTGCAGACAGCAACCAAACTGATAGCAGAGATAAATGATGTGAGACCCATAGCACCGGGTGCACTGACTTTAATAAATAAACATGGGAAGATCTCTGCCATTGTTTAGTGTGGCAGGAACGTGGATGGCTCTGAACCCACACAACAGAAACCACCAGCACAACACCAGCTCATGAATAAGTCATGAGAAATGCAGCAGGGTAAGGCAAACATGTCCCTCTCTGAAAAAGAAACACTCAGTGAGAGGAAAGAGGGTGATCGTGTGTGCCAAAATATGAGGGGATAACATACTGCATTGTAGAGATACTGCATAACTATGGATCCACATTCTTCACTACTAATGGTGCGTGCAATAAGAGAGTAGTTTCATGCCTATAATAAAGTGTGTATGTGTGTGCGTGCATGCTTGCGCGTGTGTGTGTGTGTGTGTGTATATCTTGCACAGAAAAACAAGTCAATGGAAAGTCCCCACATGGATAGAAAAACAAACTCATTCACATACTCACCATAGTTTTTGTGTGGCCAGGACGTTATCCATTTATGTTGGATGGTATTTTTATGTTATGTAGGAGTGGTGGTGGTGTAGTGGACTAAAGCACATAACTGGTAATCAGAAGGTTGCTGGTTTGATCCCCACGGCCACCACCATTGTGTCCTTGAGCAAGGCACTTAACTCCAGGTTGCTCCGGGGGGATTGTCCCTGTAATAAGGGCTCTGTAAGTTGCTTTTGATAAAAGCGTCTGCCAAATGCATAAATGTAAATGTTATGGTGTAGCCATATGGCAACAAATATTTTCTTTAACTTCCTCACCTTTCAGAAAAAAGCTAAAATACAATTTTAAAAAAAATGTTGGAAATAAAAGGGCAATCTTTAAAGTAGCAAGTAATATTCTCTTTTTAAGCCACATTACATTTTTCTGGGTCACCCTTCGTTGGCAGACACCTTCTGAAGTTCTCTCAAATTGCTCTAATAAAGTTCAAATCATGATGTAGAAAATGTTTTTAATAGACATACTTCTTCTTAGTGTTTGCATTGCATTCCCAGCCACAGAACTGCATCTTGTTCAGCGAGGTGTAGCGCCTCGAGTACGCCGTTGAAATTAGTTAGCGGACACTCGTTGACAAGCATGGTTTCTGGTTCCCCACAGCTGAAGTTCGGGTTGGTGGCTTTACCCCGCCGAAAAAGGTTGACAGCATATCGACCTTGTCCCATCCGGAATCGGTTCAGCGTTGACCAGTGTTGTCGAGGAAGGTCGAAACCAGGAGGACAGACAGACGGCTCAGCTACGAGGGCATGGTTCACAACATCAGTTGTTTCCCACTCATCACTCCATGCCAAGTTAGCTAACATATCCTCTGGCGGCGGGTTCAACCAGACAGGTTTTCTCGATGGCAGGCAGGCGGCTGAATGCAGTGAGATGTCCATGTTGATTGACAATTTGTCATTCGCTTGAATTTTAGTCAGCAGCTTGACAGTGGCCTCCTGTCATCGGAGATGTGGTGATGGTATATTGCTGAGAACTGGCAGTCATGGTAGTGGAGTAAGATGTAGGGTTGTTGTGCGCATAGATGTGTTTAACTGAATGTCAACTAGCTTGGTGTGGGATTATCTGGACTAGACCAGTGCACAGTACTCTCTGTTGAGTAACACAGAGCAAGTGCATTGGTTTTAAGTGTCTGGGTCCTTGCACCCCATCTTGTGCCAGCCAGTTTGCTGAGTAGATTATTCCTAGAGCTGACATTGGCTCCTGTCTTCTTCAGATGATCATGATATGTTAATGATCGGTCCATGGTAACACCGAGGTACATCGGATTTAGGTCATGTTTGATCCACTGGCCCTTGAGGTAGATATTGAGCTCCCGTTTGCCTTATGCATTGTGAAGGTGGAAGACACTGGATACCAACTTGGTTGCACTGGGCTGGAGTCGCCACCTATTGAGGAAGTCCGCCATCAAGTCCATTAGACATTGTCGAATGCTGATCAAATTGTTAACTGATCAACCTTATCTTAAATAATTTTACAGCGAGTTAAAAAATGTGAAATTTGAAAAAGAAAATAAACAAATAAAAAACTAATGTGAATGTTGCCATATAGCAGCTTCATACTACAATGGAATTTCATAATTAATTTTCTCACTGGGAATTTTTATAGATTGAGACATTTATTATATTATTGAATTGATTAATTTATTTGGAAATGTTTACCATAATATAAATTGCATTTATGCAGAAATAACACAATCATGATTTGGATTTCTTTTTTCAGTCAAAATTGAACACGGCAATGTGTTATGGAAAGGGCAAGAAGAGAGCAGTTAGTTTATCGGATAGATAAAGTATGTGAGGATGAGCCAGGCTTTAGTGACAGTAAAAATGACATTGATAATTGACAGTATTGAAGAATGCATGTTAATTATTCACTTAGTTTTAGGAATTTCATTTGTATAAATACATTAATTACAGAAATATAAATTTAATTAAAGAAGAAATTGATCATTTAAAAAAAAAAAAGTTTTTTTTTATTAGAGCTATTTTATGTCAGAAAATCTAATGGGAAATATATTCCATCAGTAAAACATTATACACACCATACATGGTTATTTCAGTATAATTCTTCTGTTGATACATTGATAACACCCAGTCTCAACCACACCACTACAAATGGTTGTCGCTGCTCTGCTGCCTTTAGTTGCAAAGCAGCAAAACAATTTAATAAAAAAAATCCTCTTCTGTTGTTCTCACACATCAGTGGCTGTCATTGAGCTCTACACCAAGATTCTCAACCACATATTTAATAATGCCAATGGCAATTTATAGGGAATTTGATTTAATTTGAGGCTTGATGCCCAATGTAGGAGGCTAGAGGTTAAAAGCTTCCCTGAAAACCTTCAGCAAACAAAGAGGGAAGAATAATTGAGTGAGCATGATGAAATGTATAGGTACTTGGGCAGCATCTTAAGCAGTGGCGGGCCATGAATTTAAAGTGTAGTCCTTCAGTGTGATTACTGCCATTGAGAAAACACAGTTTCACAATTAATAAGACACCTTTGGTCATTATACATTATGCCAATTGATATTTTAAAAACACGAATGCCAGAACTTGACATGACACTTCAAGCTCAAGCAAGCCTAATTTTAACTGTTTAACTGCAGCATGATTGTTTTGTGAAATGAACGTCTCCTGAGCAGGATTCTAAAATCATATTTTTTTATATGAATCTACCAAGCAGGTCTATAATACCTGGAAAAATCGATCTAAAAATATTTGTGATTTAAATGTTGCTTGCAATAAATTTTGTTTTGTCAGGGTACACGGTTATGCTGCGTTCCATTCAAGTTGGATGTGGGATAATCCTACTTGATATCTCCGACCATAAATGCATTCCATTCCCCGATATTCTGAATTGGAACTCTTCCATTAACTCTTGCAGCGATAGTATTTGTGCTTCAGGTTTACGATTATCAAGAGATTTTAATTTACTTGGTTTTATACACCTGTTTCTGCAGGCGTTTGTTAAACAAGCTTTAATGTCATGCAATGTGGAAACTAACTCATTTATCGATATTACTTAATAAAGTGAATGTTTATCACTTACTTTGGATATCTCCGAGTGTTGACATGTTTGTGCGACATCATGCCCCTTCATCTCGGCAAAATCAGACTTTAGAATTTGTGCACAAGCCTACAAGTTGAAATTCTGACTTAAATATGCATTCCATTGCACTTTTCCTAGTAGGAAGTTGTAAAATCTGACTTTCTGAGTTGAATGGAATTCTGCTCTTATAATCTTAATTCTACTTTTCAAAAATGTATCCGACATTGAATTCGCAAGCAGCCTAATTTACACTTAGAAAACTCCTGATGTTGCTATAACAATGCACAAAGCACTTACCAATTTACTTGAAGTGAAAATCAGCCCTCCTTTCCTGTTTAATTAATCAATTAAACGATCATGCAGAATATCTCATGTTTTTAAATAATCCACAAGGACCTCTTTCTCAATGGTGATGAGGCAGTGATGACAGCCGACTCCTCAGCAAGATCTCGCACCTTTTGCTTTAGAATTGCATACATCACTCAAAGCATGATTGCATCACTCAAGACCAGCTAGAAGGCCTTGACCGGGACATATATTAAAGATCACACCCACCAAGAACAAATAAATCAATTTGATTGGCTGATGAATCTGACAATCTGACTTTATTTGCTCTTTCATTTGCACTGTTGAGGGATTCTGAAGAAATTCTGAAGGCCTAAAGGGGTGGAGCTCAGACTCACGTGCTGCTTCTGGCATGCAATTTGTGAAACAGTTGTCACACTTTGCTTGTAAGCATCAATGAATACATTCTGACTGGACAAACTTCTCGTTTTTCTCTATTTGTTTGTAGATTAATTAAGAGTGGAAAGTGATTAAAAATACATAGGCAACAAAGGTGATTGAGAATGAAAGGATGAAAAATATTGATATATTTGGCATGTTAGTCCAGCAGAGAAGGCTTTGATGGCCCTAAGAAATCAACACTGATCTTAAGTAAAGAAGCGCTGAATAGTGCAACAGGCATTGAGCCATTGCAAGGAGCCTTTAGCACATGATGGAGTTAGAATCATGAGGGAGTTAGAAGCATGAGGGAGTGAGCTCAGTGAGGTGGAACTGAGGCAGAGATTGGTCAACATTGTAGGGGTCAAACAGCAGGGGGCTTTTGCCAATATGTGGAAAAGCATCCTCAAGAAAACTTGTGAGGATTGGTGGTAAAACAACAGAGAGGAAGTGTGTGGTAAATGGGAGCTAAGAGAAAGCAAAATGGAGAAAGAGTGAGAAATGTGAGAGAGCAAGAGTGAAAATTGTTGCGTCCTCATTGCATTAGCTTCAATTTGTTACAGGCAAAAGCTGTGTCTGTGTCTCAGACAGTGAGCGCTGCTCCTTTATTTTTAGCTTAATTCTGGTAGCATGTTGTGGCTGTTAGAAATGTCTCCAGCAGTTCAATACACTACAAACCCACAAAAGCAAACACCAGTTACAATATTTTACATTATGTAATAATCAGCAATCAATTATTTTAATAATTAGTTATTTTAATAATAATGTCAAATTTGTAGTGTTAAAACTGCATTGTTAGAAACAAATAAATCATATCTTAATTGTAACACACTGTCCATACCTGGCGCGTCCGTTGATGCTACGCACTGCAACGGCTTGAGGCTGTCTACACTGGATGCATTGACACAAACGTTCTAAACCATTTAACTTGTATAGTAGCACCAGCACGTGCAGTGCAAAATGGAACAGGACACCCATTAATTGTCGTGAGACAGATGCATCCAGTGTAGACGGCATAATTTATTAGAACAGGGGTTCTATTACTTTTGAAGCACAGTTTGCGTCCAGTGTAGCCAGCTGTGTAAGAGTTTTTATTCATTTTGGATCTTCATGTGTGTGTCCAAGAGGCTCTAAATTCGATTTTGAAATGTTCCATTCCTGTTCCTTGCTTGATCAGTAGCATCAGTCCAGTTAAAGTTTTTTGTAGCCTCTCCATCTTTCTGCACAGCCACAGTGAGATTGGTAGCCAGTCTGTGATCTCTGCTCATTGATCAAGCCTGAAACAGAGCCATTAGTATGCAGGTCCTGCCCCCAGACACAAACCAGGGGAGAAAGTGGGGAGAAAGTGTCTGTGTGTAACCACCATGGCTGTATCACACGCTTTCCCCCAGCTCAGTCGGTCTCTACTAATGAAATATGACTGCACTTTTTTTATATACACACGTTCACACACACATGCTCAACAGTTTTTGCCTGTACAGACACACAAAGCAGACAGTTTCACACGCCTAGAGTATATGCACCACATTGCTCTCATCTCAATCTCTCTGACAGATATGCATACACACCTCCATAAAAGGAGGGGTGAAGGAGGCAGTTTGTCAAGGGTAAGTGGAGGAAGCTTTTATACAGTGCTTGAGAAAAAAGGGTTCAATTTCCTTCCATTTAATCTTTAACCCAAAAATAGAAATGGGAGACACTCTTTCACCTTATCTCTTCATTGCAATCTGATCAACCACACTTAATGCTTATTATCACCTGTCTGTTGGAAACATATTTTCCTGCCTTGTCTTTCTTCTTCTCTTCCTGTCTCTCTCTCCCTCCCTCTCTCTCTCTAAAGGCAGTGACATTATTTCATTACACTAACATTTTGCAGTTCTCCATGGTTTAATCTTTAAACCAAACCAGTGGTTCCCAACACTGTCCCTGGAGGCAACCCAAACACTACACATTTGTCTCCCTAATGAAATACACCAGATTCAACTCATCAGCTCGTTAGTGGAGACTCCAAGACCTGAACTGGGTGTGTCAGAAAAGGGATATATACAGAATGAGTTATTTGTTATGGTGCCTCCAGTAACAGGGTTGGGAACCACTGCTTTAAAGATTTTTTTCCTGCATTATTTTCAAATAAATCAATGGCAATGGTCCCTATGACAATGTTGCCTCTCTGTTCCTGCAATTCAGCCATGGGCATTGCTGTCCAGCTGGAAGCTTATGGCTGATTATTGGTGATGTCCATCCTAAGTCCAAGGTTCAGGCAGTATCATATGAAGTAACCCATGTCTTGGAGTTGGCATCAATTTATCCTCTGTGAAGTCCATTGTTGTAGACTGAAGTGAAGCCTGGCCGGCACTGGGTGCTGTCAGTCATCATCACTCAGTAACATGTATCAGTAGGAGTCGGACATCAGGTAGGATGGGAGCTGGATCTGGCAGGCTCAGGTATTACATCTCAACTTTGAGATATCTGCATATTTGCAGATGGTATATGATAGAAATATGATATTTGCCTTTTTATCATTAGACAAGACAGTTAAAAGTTACAGGGAACTGCTGAAAAGAGGCTGTTAGAATACCTGCTTTAGAAGAAGATATACGAGTGCTCCACAGGATGCTAAGTTTGCTCACAAGTTTTGTGAGGTTTGTGAATTACATCTGTTTAAATGTGATATCTGCATATTTGAAGACTGTATGATATTAGTTTTATTGATATTTGCCTTTTATCATTAGACAAGACAGTTAAAAATGGCAGGTAATTGTTGAGCAGAGAAAGAGAATGAACAGGAGAGCACTTTAATATTATACACTTCTGACGTTGCTCTGATATGTGGACTTTTTAAATGAGACTATGTTGCACATGTGTCTATTATTGTAGTAACACAATGGCATGTCAAAACGAACTGTGATTGGATATTTACATGTCTCAGATGGCTCCTTCATGTGCAAGTGGGGTGAGTAAAACATATTTTCCGAACCTAAAACTAAACCTAAATCTTACCAATAGTGATCTAAAATAAAATGAGAGGTGAATCCTTACCCTTAAGCAGTATCTAAACCTAACCGATATTGTCCAAAAACAAAAAGAGAAATGAATAGAAAATTTTCTGAAGCAACCACATCATCTTGGGTCGCTTCTATGACACTTTTGTCTCCCGTGTCATCTCACGTGTCCAGTGAATTTTACCAGGAAACTGCGGCACATAAAACTTAGTTTGAAAAAATGTTGTTATAGTAATGTTCATTCTATGAATCTAGGTTGCATCCACTAGTACAACAGTACCAGGGTGTATTTAATGCTGAATTTGTATTCGATGTGAGGGATGTGTATGTAAAACGTCTCGGGTTACGTATGTAACCCTTGTTCTCTGAATAAAACGGAACGAGATTCTGCGCTGCTAAGCGCTTTGGGAACAATCTTGCATTGTGACCAGCTGTGAATATGTGTGTAACACGTCAATGTAACATTAACCGGAAATTTATAGCCTTGTTGGTGAGATCATTGGACGCACTTGTGGCCAGGCTATAAATAGAGGCGTCACCAGCGTGTTCGTCAGATAGTACTTGTCTTTTCTGAAGAGCAGTCCTGGGACGACCCAGTGTGGAAAATAAGTGCAGCATCTCGTTCCGCTTTTTTCAGGGAACAAGGGTTACATACGTAACCCGAGACGTTCCCTTTACAAAAAGCTACACTATGATGCTGCGCTGCTAAGCGCTTTGGGAACGAAATACCCACGCATCCGCAATGGGGCTGTCCGGACCCCCACGGTTGTGAGGTGTGTTCACAAGGACGCGAGAGGTCTCAGACATGAGCTTGAGATGTTGACTCAAGGGCGAAAGACCCGGAGTAGCAAAAATCCTACTCATAAGAATCGGAGAATGTGAGCGGAAAGGACTAGCCTGCCACATCACAGACTTAATTGAGACTTGGCTTCAGATGTCGACTCAAGGACGTAGGCCCGGAGTATCATAAACATCCAAACCATAGATCCTGAAGAATGCGTGCGGAAAGGAGAAACCTGCCACATCACAAACTTGTTCAGTCATAAGGATCTAAATCGTAAGTGTGGCACGGTGGAGGGCGGGACCGATGCGTGATTACGCACGGCCGGTCCCGTATTAGGCTAATTAAGCCGTCAAGAGGGATAAAGGCCACTCGCAGACGGCGATCGAGAGAGAGAGCTCAATTATGGACATGTCCGTTATCTTATGTGTTTGTCTTTTGAGTTTTTCATTAAACCTTTAGTTTATATGTCAAGCCGGTTTCTCGCCTCTTCCTTGCCCATGAATATGATCTGTGTTACAGTAAGATTTAGGAATGTGTACGAAAAGGACCCGCCTGCCGTACACAAACCTTCTTAGACTTGAGATCATAAATGAACACAAGGGAATCCATATATGGGGCCTGAAGAATGTGTGTGGGAAGGACCAGCCTGCCGCATCACAAACTTGTTCAGGCATGAATCGTAAGATTTTAGGAATGTGTACGGAAAGGACCAGCCTGCCGTACACAGACCATCTTAAACTTGAGATCAGAAATGAACTCAGGGGCATGGGAGCCCAGACATAGGGCCTGAAGAATGTGTGCGGAAAGGACCAGCCTGCCGCATCACAAACTTGTTCAGGCATAAAAAGAGTTTAGCCAATAAAGTCTGAGACTGTGCGCGGAAAGGAACTAGCCTGCTGCAACACAAACCTAATTAAAACTCCTACCCCCGGACCTAAGGGCCCTTGAACATCTAGACCATGAGAACACAGGAATGTGAACGGAGAGGGCCAACCTGCCGCATCACAAACTTGTATAGGCATGGGGTTGAGATGTCAACTCGAGGACGTAAGAGCCTGGAGTAGCATGAACATCTAAACTATAGAACTTGATGAATATGTGCGGAGAGGACCAGCCTGCCGCATCACAAACTTGCTGCAGAGGGACACCTCTAGCCAAGGCCTTAGAGGAAGCGACACCTCTGGTGGAGTGAGCCCTGATACCTTCTGGCGAAGCTTGACCGCACGCCTCATTGGACAGGGCAATAGCATCCCTCACCCAATGTGACATAGTCGGTTTGGTAGCGGCCACCCCTTTGTTGCGGCCCCCAAAACAGACAAACAACTGCCCTGACTTACGCCATTGGCTAGTGCGGTGGACATAAGTCTGAAGGGCACGGACAGGACAGTCGATGAAGTCTTTCTTGCTCCGGCGTTAAAAACGGCGGGGAGCAGAAGGCTTCCAGAGTGACAGGATGTACTGTCGAAAAAGGCACCTTGGGGAGATAGTCCGGATATAGAATTGCTTTAGCCGTACCTGGGGCAAACTCTAAACAGGCCAGCAAAACAGACTTGAGAGAGGTAATCGCCATAAGAAAGACCATCTTTAGAGTCAGAAGTCTGTCAGACGCTGACTCTAGAGGTTCAAAGGGGGTCTCAACTAGACCTTCCAGGACTATTGCCAAGTCCCAGGAAGGAGTTCTAGTCCTGACAGGGGGCCTCAACCGTATGGCTCCACGAATGAAGCGAGCGAGCAGAGGATGTCTCCCTACAGGCGCCCCATCGTTCAAGGCGTGGCAAGCCGAAATGGTGGCCACATAGACCCTGAGAGTGGCGGGGCATATGCCTGCTGACAGTTTTTCTTGCAGAAAATCCAGAACTGAAACAATTTGGCAGTTAACTGGATCTGCATCATGTGCACTGCACCACTTTTCAAAGACACCCCACTTATTGGCGTAAATTCTTCTAGTGGAAGGGGCCCTAGCACTAAGAATGGTCTCGATAACCTCAGGCGACAGCCCTGTGTTCCTCAGTTGGTACCCTTCAGGGGCCAAACATGAAGATTCCACAGTTCGGGATGGGGATGAAGTATCATCCCCTGTGCCTGAGACAGAAGGTCCTTCCTGATCGGAATCGCCCAAGGCGAGCCGTCTCAGGCGAGTTCTGAGAACCAAGTCCTGTTCGGCCAATAAGGCGCTATCAGCAAGAGGCAAGACTCTTGTTGGCGAACTCTGGCTAAGACCCCCGGGAGCAGAGAAACCGGGGGAAATGCATACAGGCGCATTCTGGGCCATGTATGTGCCATTGCGTCCAGACCCAGGGGGGCTGGGTGACTCAGAGAGAAGTAGAGGGGACATTGCGCAGTCTCTTGAGAGGCGAAGAGGTCCACTTCTACACTGTAAAATTTCTCCCAAATTTGTTCCACTACCTCGGGGTAGAGTTTCCACTCACCTGTCGGTAGGTTGTGTCTGGACAGAAAATCTGCTCCCACGTTTAGGCGTCCAGGGATATAGATAGCCCTGAGTGACTTGAGCTTGCCCTGGGCCCAAAGGAGAATCCGACATGCCAGCAAATTCAGGTGGCGAGAGCGTAGACCTCCTTGGCAATTTATGTAGGAGACTGCTGATGTGTTGTTCACCCGCACAAGGACATGGCAGCCTTCCAGATGCTGGAGGAAGTATTTCAGGGCCAGAAATACCGCCATCAACTCGAGGCAATTGATGTGCCAATCGAGTTGGTGACCCTCCCATTCTCCTTGGGCTGGACGACCACTTAAGACCGCACCCCAGCCCGTCAGAGAGGCGTCTGTCGTTAGCATTTTGCGACGGCATGACGCACCAAGAGTGGGACCCAAGGTAAGAAACCGGGGTCTGAACCACATAGAAAGGGAACGAAGCGCTCGGCGTGTAACCCTTATTAGCCTTAGGGGATTGGCCCGTGGATGAAACTCCTTGGCTTGAAGCCACAGCTGAAACGGTCTCATATGGAGCAGGCCCAAAGGAATCACCATGGACGCAGACGCCATGAGACCTAGTATTTGTTGGTACTGGTAAACAGTGCAACCTTGACCTAGCCTGAGACTGCTCAGGGAGTTTTGTATGGACATGATACGAGCGGGAGACAGTCGTGCCCGCATCGTGATCGAGTTCCATATAATCCCTAGATAGGTAATCTCTTGGGTCGGAGAGAGAACGCTCTTTTCGGTGTTGAGTCTCAGACCCAGAGAAACCAGATGAGCCAAGACGATATCCCTGTGCTGAACTGCTAGTTCCTGGGACTGAGCTAGTATCAGCCAGTCGTCTAGATAATTCAGAATGCGGATGCCCTGGAGTCGCAAAGGAGGCAGTGCTGCATCCATGCATTTCGTGAATGTGCGGGGTGATAAGGCTAGGCCAAATGGAAGAACCCGATATTGGAAGGCTTCGTCCCCGAAAGAAAACCTTAGGAACTTACTGTGCTGTGGCAGAATTCCGATATGGAAGTATGCGTCCATAAGGTCGATCGTGATCAGCCAATCGCCATGTTGGATCTGCGACACGATCGCCCTGACCGTTAGCATCTTGAACTTGAATGCCCTGATCGAGCGGTTCAAGCCTCGAAGATCTAGAATGGGACGCAACCCCCCACCCTTCTTGGGAACCAGGAATTATATGCTGTAATAGCCTGAATATTTCTCTGGAAGGGGAACATGTTCTATGGCCCCTTTGACCAAGAGATTTTGTAATTCTCTCCACAGTAGACATGCCTGCCCCGGTTTCACGGTATTTATTTATTTATTTTTATTTTACCTTTATTTAACCAGGTTAGCACATTGAGAACACTTTCTCATTTACAATGGCGACCTGGCCAAGATAAAAGCATCGAGGTACAAAAAACATAAAGTTGCACATGTAATTACAAAGAAATTAAAAGAATTACAAGACATTTACAATTTTGTACAAATAGTGCAAAAAGTGTACAATGTTAGCAAGTACAATGGTCAGACAATAAATTTGCTAACAGTAATTTAAAGGTAGTTAACGGGACAATGGATTCAAGCTTCAAAGATTTTTGAAGTATATTCCAATCATTAGCAGCAGAGAACTGAAAAGAAAGGCGGCCAAAAGAAGTACGGGCTTTAGTAGGCATCAGAGTGATATACCTGCTTGAACGAAGGTTCATAGAGGGGGTTGCTCTGGAAATTAATGATCTTAGATAGGGTTGGGTATTACACAGAAAACATTTGTAAATGAGATGATACCAATGTGTTTGACGCCGTGTATGTAGTGATGGCCAGCCGATTAAACTGTAGAGGTTGCAATGATGGGTGTTGTATGGAGCATTGGTGACAAAACGGATAGCGCTATGATATATAACATCTAATTTTCTAAGGAGAGAATTAGAAGCGGTTCTATAAATTACATCACCAAAGTCAATAATTGGAAGGATAGTTATTTTCACAAGAGCAAGTTTGGCTGGGAAAGTGAAAGAGGCTTTATTACGAAATAAGAAGCCAATCCTAGATTTAATTTTAGTTTGAAGCTGATTAATGTGGGTCTGGAAAATGATTGAAGAGTCTAACCAGACCCCTAGGTATTTATAATTGTCTACCTGCTCTATTACGGACCCATCTTGTGTGGTAATGCTTGTTGGACAATCAGGTAAAGTGTGAGATCGATTGAAAAGCATACATTTAGTTTTTCTAGAATTTAGAAGCAGTTGAAGGGAAAGAAAGGAGTGTTGAATATTAGTAAAGCTTTCTTGGAGGTTTTTCAACACAATGTCCAACGCCGTGCCAGACGTATAGAGGATGGTATCGTCTGCATAGAGGTGGATCATAGAGTCACCTGCAGCAAGAGCAACATCATTGATATATACAGAAAATAAAGTCGGCCCGAGAATTGAACCCTGAGGCACCCCTATGGAGACAGCCAGAGGACTGGAGAGTAAGCCCTCTGACTTAACACATTGAAACCTGTCAGAGAAATAATTTGTGAACCAAGCAAGGCAATCATTTGAGAAACCTAGGTTCTTTAATCTATCAATTAGAATGTTGTGATTGACAGAATCAAAGGCCTTGGACAAGTCAATAAAGACTGCTGCGCAATAGTGTTTTTGATCAATAGCAGTTATGATGTCATTTGTGACTTTAAGTGTGGCTGAAGTACATCCATGACTGGCTCGAAAACCAGATTGCATGTGAGAAAGACTGTGATGAGATTCGAAATGGTGGATGATTTGTTTATTAATAATTCTTTCGAAAACCTTTGAAAGGCAGGGGAGGATAGAAATTGGTCTATAGCAATTTGGGTCTAAACTATCCCCTCCTTTAAATAATGGAATTACTGCAGCAGTTTTCCAATCTTTCCGTAATTGATGAAATGAAAGAAATGTTAAAAAGACTGGTGATGGGAGTAGCAATAATTTCCGCAGACAACTTTAAAAAGGAAGGGTCCAGATTATCTAATCCTGATGATTTGAAGGGGTCAAGATGCTGCAGCTCCCTTAGAACATTGGCTATCTGGACATGGACAAAAGAGAAATGTGGGAGGTTTTTGCTAAGTGCTACAGAGGGTGAGGAGCTATTAATTAGGGTCGGATTCGCCAAATGAAAAGCACGACCAACCATAGCAAAATGCTTATTAAAGTTCTCAACCATGTAGGGCTTGTCAGTGGTAATAGTATTATCTATCTTAAGAGCTGTGGGCAGCTGTGCGCAGGTATTCTTATTCTCCATAGATTTTACTGTATCCCAAAACCGTAGTTTTACGGTTAAAATGGTAGTGGGAACCAAGCCGTGGAAACGCGGAGGGCGGCGGGAAAATTTAACTTTGTAGCCCTTTTCTATTGTTTTTAGGACCCACATAGAAACACCGGGCAGAAGTTTCCACGCTGCCAGGTTCTCTGAAATGGGAACTAATTTCAGCACTTCCTGTTGAGGGGGTGTTGAGTGTTCCGTGTCCTGGACTAAGACAGGAAGCAACGGTACACCCAACTTTTTGTCGGAAAACTCTGTCACCCGAAACACCAAGGGTGGCGGGAGTGAAGGGTTTTCTTGAGGGAATCGGGAGGGCCGAAGTGAATAAAACATGCGCCCCTTCCCGAAGGGAACTACCCCAAAAAGGTTGGGTGCAAGACCATCAGGGTTTTTTCCTTTTGGAAATTATAGCCCTGAGGTCTTGCTTAGGGGGCTGCTGAGGACGACGAGCCTGTCCCCTGTCTTTGCGAGGGGGAGCACGACTCGCCACGCTCTGTTTTTGAGCTTCCCTCCTAACAGCCTCGGGGTGAGACCGGGTGGCCGACGGCCCCGCCCCCTGAGTACGGCGAGGAAAAAACTGCCCAAAGGCTTCCTCGTGGCTTTTTGCCTTCTGAAATTTGGAGATAACAGTGTTCATGGCGTCTCCAAAGAGACCAGAAGGCGAGACCGGGGCATCGAGCAGGAACACCTGGTCCTTGTCTCTGATGCTCGAAAGGTTAAGCCATAAATGTCTCTCCGTGCTGACCAAAGCAGACATAGACCGGCCAATGGCACGGGCTGACTGCTTGGTCGCACGGAGAGACAGATCTGTGGCTCGATGAAGCTCTAAAAATGCTTCCTCCTCGAGCGTTTCACCTGCACTCAGGTCTTTTAGCAGATCAGCCTGGTAAGCCTGTAACACAGCCATGGTGTGCAGCGCTGCACCAGCCTGACCTGCCGCTTGATAAGCCCTTCCCACTAGCATGGAGGTAGTTCTGCATGGCTTAGAGGGGAGGGCGGGGCTTTTTAATGATGACACCGAACCCGGCGAGAGATAGCCCGCAAGTGTCTCTTCAACCGGCGGCAACATTGAATAGCCTGTTGCGTCAGCGCCCACGATAGTCGAGTATAACGACGTCGAGGGCACGTGAACGTGCGAGGTATAAGGTTTTCTCCACGAACGAGCGAGCTCGTCATGCAGATCATCAAAGAAGGGAAGGGACTGATGAGGCGTTCCCTTCCCTTGGCCACCAGACAGAAATCTGTCCTCTAATTTGGAGCATTTGGGTGTTTTTGGTCGCGTGGCCAGTCTAATTGAAGCCTGGCCACTGCACGAGTGATCATGTCGAGCAACTCCTCAGAAGATTTAGAATCGCGTTTGGAGTGCTCTGACGCGGATAACTCACACTCCGAAACCAAGAGATATAAGGTCCTCCCCGTGAACCTAAGAAGCGCCGGAGCGCGCTTCGAGATCGCGTGAAGGACCAGCTGGGTCTGGGTAGAGAACGAGCGAAAGGGACGAACCCGTCTCTCGCTCCTCAGCCAGATCCACGCGAGAGCCCCACGAGTGAAGTGTGGGTGCTGGCTCGCAAAAGTAAGCGAGGCGAGTGCGAAGCTTCTGACCGAAAGTAGGTCACAATGCGCGCACCCGCCCTGCCCCAACGCGAGAACAGCGTGCTCTTCCCCCAAACAAACAAAGAAAAACTCATGCGTGTCCTTGTCGGTCATAGACCGCTGGCAAGGAAACACGCAGCTTTTGCCTTGTTTCTCTGACATACTTTCACTTTTTACTTCATTTTGCAATTGCAGTGGGAATTGATACATTTAAATGTAAATTTGCTGGTTGCACCACCTGATCATGACTGGTCGCACCACCTGACGTTTTGATCAATAATGATTGATATTCACAAAATAAAAAAAAAGATATGTCAATAAATTTTATTCAGGTTTCAATTGGCTTTTTTTTTTTAATCCTCTGACCAATTTATACTGTATCTCAATCATATAATTAAATTTAATTAAGAAGAAAGTTCAAAACAATACTCCATGTTATGATAACATTTGATCATCGCTTCTTTAAAAATATAACTTTGAAACCTCAAGGAACACGTTTAATAAATGAGAACATCTTTTATATGGAACAGTGAATTAGTGCAAATATTGAGCCCAGAAACGTTAAGGGCAGAATTCAATCTACTGCTCATGCAATTAGATAACAGTAAGTCAAGATAAAAAAAAAATTTGATCATCGCTTCTATAAATCTAGAAATCTCCGGGAACACATTTAAAAAACGAGAACATCTTTTATAAAATGTCATATCATGAATCAGTAAATCAGTGCAAATATTGGGCCCAGAAACATTAAGGGCAGAATTCAATCTACTGTTCAATAGATTCAGTAGTAACAGTAAGTCAAGAAAAAAAAAACATTTGAAAATTAGAGTATCGTGCAAAAGTTCATTTATTTCAGTAATTCAAATTAAAAGGTGAAACTAATATATTATATAGACTCATTACATGCAAAGTTAGATATTCCAAGCTATGAAAACCTTTTCACAATATTCTAATTTTGAATTTGGGGTTTTCTTAAGCTGTAAGCCATAATTATCAAAATTATAACAAATAAAGGCTTGAAATATCTAACTTTGTATGTAATGAGTCTATATAATATATTAGTTTCACCTTTTAACTTGAATTACTGAAATAAATTAACTTTTGCACAATATTCAAATTTTTTGAGTTTCACCTGTACTATATCATTTGTAAAATACATTATTTTAGTTTAAATATTTAATAGAATGGGTAATGGTTTGTTAATCATTCGAATTCATGACTAATAACTATGCTGTTCTGTAATGCTGTATGACACTGCTATCAAGTATGTAATAACTGCAATTACCACAAAAAAAATACCAGAACACCATATTAACTTAAGTTGTAATGTATCTAGATATACATAATGAACACAATAACTTGCTTTTCTTTTGGCAAGGTACTCTGCCCTTGCAACTAGATAACTTTTTAAACGAGCTCTATGTCGTGCTGTTTTCTCCTTGCTTGATAATGGCATTTACAAAAACAAATTGAAATAGATTAATTTAAAGATGCAATTGTTTTAGTATCAATGTTGATTATACAGTCCTACATTCTTGAAGAATAGGACTTTAAGATGGACAATGTGCTCTTTAAATTGTCACTCATACCATAATAAAATAAAAAAAATATATCTACATATGTAGATTGCACCTTTAAACAACTTAAAAGCTTTATATATTTCTTAAAATGTATTTAATATATTCAAAAACATGAATTAACATGACTTTTTTTAGTTGGTTTAACTGTAACTCTGGTCGCGACACCTGACATATTGGTCGCACCACCTGACATTTCAAACTCAATTCGAATTTAATAGGCATTAACTTGGATGCCTATACAAATGTTTGACCATGTGCTCAAGGTTATACATACATTTTTTAAATCAAATACACATTTTTATAATAACAACACATTTTCAAAGTTTTCCAGGGGTCATACCACCTGACATGATAAGTTGAATCAACCTCATCATTACTCAAAAATGTCAAATTATCTAATATTTATGGGAGGGTGACTAACCTTGTTACTGCATCAAAGGGGTCCTCTGGAGTCTTCTGTGTGATATCATATGCGGTCACATGGTTTTCTTAAAGGAACATTGCATAAAATTGCATTTTTATGTCGGTTGCCCTCCCTGACATTAGTAGAAGTAAATTTTTCGGACAAAAGTTTTTTAAGTAATAGGATAGTTTTGAAATAGGACCGATACACTTTTCCCCTCATTTATAAGGAATTTAACATAAAATCATGCCAAAATATTTGATTAAGTATTTTATTGAGAAAATGAACATTTATATCTCAGTTTTGTTCTCTGCTTGTACATTCGGACAGTCGCACTACCTGACATTTTTGGTCTTTCAAACACCAAAACTAAAAAAATCTATTGAATTTCAATAAAATGAAAAGGGTTTCTTATAAAGGAGATATTGCAGATCCATTTGATATATGACATGTATTTATTCAAATTATTTTTAGGAAAATAATGAATTTGGACACAAAAAATACATGTCATGTAATTGACCCGTAAACAGAATGAAAACATGGATCCATCATGCCTTGTTACCACTGTGCAGGCTGGTGGTGGTGGTGTAATGGTGTGGGGGATGTTTTCTTGGCACACTTTAGGCCCCTTAGTGCCAATTGGGCATCGTTTAAATGCCACAGCCTACCTGAGCATTGTTTCTGACCATGTCTATCCCTTTATGGCCACCATGTACCCATCCTCTGATGGCTACTTCCAGCAGGATAATGCACCATGTCACAAAGCTCGAATCATTTCAAATTGGTTTCTTGAACATGACAATGAGTTCACTGTACTAAAATGGCCCCCACAGTCACCAGATCTCAACCCAATAGAGCATCTTTGGGATGTGGTGGAACGGGAGCTTCGTGCCCTGGATGTGCATCCCACAAATCTCCATCAACTGCAAGATGCTATCCTATCAATATGGGCCAACATTTCTAAAGAATGCTTTCAGCACCTTGTTGAATCAATGCCATGTAGAATTAAGGCAGTTCTGAAGGCGAAAGGGGGTCAAACACAGTATTAGTATGGTGTTCCTAATAATCCTTTAGGTGAGTGCATGTGTATATATATATATATATATATATATATATATATATATATATATATATATATATATATATATATATATATATCTTCTCTTTTTTCTTTTTTTAAAAGAACAGAGAAAGAAGGAAGAAAGAAATTTCTGGCCAGCACCCAAAAAAACAGTTTCTAACTCCTAACAAAGTGAAGAAAAGTTTTTTTTTTTTTTTTTATCAGCAGTCTTGTGAAACACAGCACAGTATGATCTGAAGAAAAGAGATCTGACGAACACGCTGGTGACGCCTCTATTTATAGCCTGGTCACAGGTGCATCCAATGATCTCACCAACCAAGGCTATAAATTTCCGGTCAATGTTACATTGACGTGTGTAACACTCGACTGGACAGGGGAAGAAGGACACGATGACAGGATGGAGAACTCAAAGGTATGGGTTTTAATTTCTTCAAAGTAAAAGGTACAGAACTGAACATAAACTACTTATAATAAACACAGGGTTTCTCATAAACATAAACACTTGTGGGCTTCAGCTGCCAACACTAGACTGGCCTCTCTCGACTGGCGTTGTTGTGGCTCTTATATGCCGCTCTCCCCATGCTCACTGAAATTAGAGACAGGTGTTAGACATATTTTCGCTCAGGTGCAAGCGCCCTTACCGCTCCCCCTCTCCGGACGGGCGCTTGACCACGCCCCCGCTGCCACATACCCCCACCGCCCGACTCAGGCCGGGGCGTCATCCGGCCTGCCTACCACTCCCCCCCCATTTCTGGAAAGGAAGTCGGCGACAGCCATCTGCACCCCCGGTCTGTGGACCACCTCGAACTTAAAAGGCTGGAGAGCCAGATACCAACGGGTGATCCGGGCGTTAGTATCTTTCATGCGGTGGAGCCACTGCAGTGGGGCATGATCCGAGCAGAGGGTGAAGGCCCGCCCCAGCAGGTAGTAGCGGAGTGTGAGGACCGCCCACTTGATAGCTAGACCGTCCTTCTCCACGGTGCTATACTTCGTCTCCCTCAATGAGAGCTTCCTGCTGATGTATAGCACCGGGCGCTCCTCCCCCTCCACCACCTGCGAGAGTACGGCCCCCAGCCCTCTGTCTGAAGCATCCGTCTGTAATAAGAAAGGGAGAGAGAAGTTAGGGGAATACAAGAGCGGCCCCCCACAGAGTGCGGCTTTAATTTGTGTGAACGCCTGCTGGCACTGTTCCGACCATTGGACCGGATCTGGAGCCCCCTTTTTAGTGAGGTCAGTCAGCGGGCTGGTGACGTCCGAATAATTAGGAACGAACCTTCTGTAGTAGCCAGCCAGCCCCAGGAACTGCCTCACCCCCTTTTTGGTCTTGGGCCTAGGGCAAGTCGCAATCGCCGCGGTTTTATCAATTTGGGGACGCACCTGACAATGGCCCAAGTGGAACCCCAGATACCGCACCTCCACACGCCCAACCGCGCACTTCTTAGGGTTTGCAGTGAGCCCCGCCCGCCGCAGCGACTTCAGGACCGCCCTCAGATGTTGTATATGCCACTGCCAGTCATTACTATAAATAATAATATCGTCTATGTAGGCAGCGGCATAAGCAGAGTGCGGCCGGAGGACACGGTCCATTAAACGCTGGAACGTGGCTGGGGCCCCGAACAAACCGAACGGAAGTGTCACGAATTGGTGTAATCCAAACGGCGTGGTGAAGGCTGTCTTTTCTCGGGATATTGGTGTCAAGGGGATCTGCCAATAACCCTTTGTTAAATCCAATGTCGAATAAAAGCGAGCAGTACCTAACCGATCGAGCAGTTCATCAACGCGGGGCATTGGGTACGCGTCAAATTTAGACACCGCGTTGACTTTTCTATAATCCACACAGAACCGCACCGACCCATCACTCTTGGGAACAAGAACGACCGGGCTGGACCAGTCGCTGTGAGATTCTTCTATTACTCCCATATCAAGCATGGCATCTAATTCGTCCCGGACAATTTTCTTCCTATGCTCGGGGAGGCGGTAAGGGCGGCAACGAACGACCGCCCCCGGCTCGGTCTCGATATGGTGCTGGATGAGGTTCGTGCGACCCGGCAGGGGAGAAAACACGTCCGCAAACTCCTTCTGCAACCTGGCAACCTCTGCTCGTT
The DNA here is from genome assembly GCA_032164185.1 of Moxostoma hubbsi. Classification (NCBI taxonomy): domain Eukaryota; kingdom Metazoa; phylum Chordata; class Actinopteri; order Cypriniformes; family Catostomidae; genus Moxostoma; species Moxostoma hubbsi. Next base: position 25,743,892 of record JAVLUX010000002.1, on the reverse strand, counting down.
GGCACGGGGAGATGTGGTCTCCACAAATGACCGGGGTATTGAGATCTGGGTTTGGATTTACCTCCGGTCCGAGCTCCGCCCTCTCCGGGACCACCGTAGCCAATGATACAGGGACCGCCTCCCTCCACAATTTAAGGAGGTTGAGGTGGTAGATTTGACGCGCACTCCCTCTATCGGTTCGCTTAACTTCATAATCGAGATCCCCCACTCGTCGTGTGACCTCGAAGGGTCCTTGCCACTTGGCGAGTAATTTGGAGCTCGATGTGGGAAGCAATACAAGAACTTTATCTCCCGGTGCAAATTCCATCAGCCGCGTTCCCCTGTCGTACAGCCGGCATTGACGTTCTTGGGCCCGGAGCAAATTCTCCTGTGTTAGTTTCCCCAAAGTGTGGAGCTTTGCTCTGAGGTCAAGAACGTATTGAATTTCATTTTTGCTATTTGTAGGTCCTTCCTCCCAGCCTTCTCGTAAAACATCTAAGATGCTGCGCGGGCATTGCCCGTACAACAGCTCAAACGGAGAGAAGCCGGTTGAGGCTTGCGGGACCTCTCGCACTGCAAACAACAGGGGATCGATCCATCTGTCCCAGTTTTTAGCATCCTCGTGCACGAACTTACGAATCATGTTTTTGAGGGTTTTGTTAAAACGTTCCACTAGGCCATCTGTCTGCGGATGATACACGCTAGTGCGAATCGATTTAATGCCCAATAGATCGTAAAGTTCGCGAAGTGTGCGTGACATAAACGTTGTGCCTTGATCGGTGAGGATTTCTTTCGGAATCCCCACCCGGGAGATTATTTTGAAGAGTGCCCCAGCAACACTACGTGCTGAAATGTTGCTTAGAGGCACTGCTTCCAGATATCGCGTTGCGTAATCCACTAGGACTAACACAAAGCGATGTCCGCGTGCTGTCCGTTCTAATGGCCCGACGAGGTCCATTCCAATTCTCTCGAAGGGGACCTCGATCAACGGAAGAGGGCGCAATGGCGCTTTTGGGGTGGCCGGTGGGTTTACCAACTGGCATTCGCGGCACGCCGCACACCACCTGCGGACGTCGCCGCTAATGCCCGGCCAGTAAAAACGGGCTATTAGTTGGAGAAGTGTTTTTCTTTCCCCTAGATGACCCGCCATGGGATTATAATGAGCCGCTTGGAATAACATTTCCCGGCGGCTCCGTGGAATCAAAAGCTGTGTCCTGTTTTCTTTAGTTTGAGTGTCCTGCGTCACTCTATACAGTCGGTCATTTATAACTGAAAAATAGGGGTATGCGAGTGCGATATCTGGCTGAAGACGCTGACCATCGATCACTTTTACCTGACCAAAGGCATGTTTGAGGGTTTCGTCCCGCGACTGCTCCAAAGGGAAATCCTCGTCAGGGAATTCCCTGCGAAGAGGAGGGGTGGAAGCCTCGCCCCTCTCCTCGTCATCCCAATTTGGAGCAGCCGAGGACGGCCCCGGCTCCGCCTCCCCTGTCAGAGCATCGCACATCTCCCCACTTTAGTGCAGGACCCATCCGTACAAACTCCCCCTAACACATCTTTAAACGCTGGCCAATCGGTTCCCAAAATCAGAGGATGGGTGAGGCGGGGACTAACCGCCGCCTCCACTCTATGCTTTTTTCCCCGGAATTTCACTAACAAGGTCATCATCGGGTACTTGTGAATATCCCCATGCACACACCTCACCCTCACCCGTCTAGCTGTGCCCAAAGCCCTGGGTTGAACCAAGCGTTGATGGATGGTGGTCTGATTGCAACCGGTATCCAGCAATGCTTGGTGTGTACCCCCCTGGATTCTTACCGGAATCCGGTACGCTCCAGCCCGATCGGGGGCAGCATGCGGTGGATCGGAGACCCGAACCACCGTCCCCACTTCCATCATCGGACACTGATCGCAGAAGTGGCCCGGGTCCCCACACCTCCAACAGGCTGGCCCAGGCACCACACCCGTACCTGCGTCGGCGGACGCCCCCACCTGAGGGGGAGAGCGGCTTAATGTGGCGAGGGGGGTGTGCGATGCCACCGTGGGTCTCTGCCAGGCTCCTCGCCTGCGGGGGGCAGGAACGGACCCTGGAGGGAAGACAGAGCGAGAGGGGGGAGGGGGATGGGGAAGAGCAGAAAAAAACACTGGGTGAATTGCTCCAGCACCACCTGATAGATGAGGCCCTCGACGCCGCGGTCCCCCACTAGCAGCCACTTCCGGCAGGCATCACGGAGCCGCTGAGCAAACGCGAACGGGCGGTTGGCTTTGTCCAGCTTCATGGCCCGGAAGAGCTGACGATTCTCCTCGGGGCTCCGACCAACCCGTTGCATAATGGCTCTCCTCAGATCGGGGTAGGCCAGGAGGTTCGCTGCCGGCAGTTGTTGAGCCGCGAGTTGGGCTTCCCCGGACAAAAGTGGTATGAGGCGGGCTGCCCATTGATCACGCGGCCAGGCCCAGATCTCCGCGGTTCGTTCGAACAGATCCAGAAAGGCCTCTGGGTCGTCCGTCGCCCCCATCTTCTGTAACATGGGAGGGGGCAACGGAGAATGATTGTCCGGGGTCGCGGCTGTGGCGGGTGCGACCTCCCGGCTGAGGAGGCTCCGGATGGCAAGTCGGTCCTCTGCTTGAGCCCGCATGATCTCAAAGAACCGACGATCCTGGTCTTCTCGGAGCTCAAGCAGGGAGTGCTGGTGGCTTTGATGGAGTGTAGCGAGGGACTGGAGGACTTCGGTCAGCTGGGAGGACTCTACGGGGCGACCTTCCATGACTATTATTCCCGGGTTGCGGCACCAGTGTAACACTCGACTGGACAGGGGAAGAAGGACACGATGACAGGATGGAGAACTCAAAGGTATGGGTTTTAATTTCTTCAAAGTAAAAGGTACAGAACTGAACATAAACTACTTATAATAAACACAGGGTTTCTCATAAACATAAACACTTGTGGGCTTCAGCTGCCAACACTAGACTGGCCTCTCTCGACTGGCGTTGTTGTGGCTCTTATATGCCGCTCTCCCCATGCTCACTGAAATTAGAGACAGGTGTTAGACATATTTTCGCTCAGGTGCAAGCGCCCTTACCGCTCCCCCTCTCCGGACGGGCGCTTGACCACGCCCCCGCTGCCACAACGTGTTACACACATATTCACAGCTGGTCACAATGCAAGATTGTTCCCAAAGCACTTAGCAGTGTAGCTTTTTGTAAAGGGAACATACTGAATATGTATATATGTGGACTGGGGTCCAATAGTCATGCATTTATTTTGCATTTTTCTATATTTTTATTTAGTACGTTCTCTCCATTATTTTCATGACAGAATTTACAACCAGTTTGAGCAAAACCAGGTAATCTATGATATTCTGATCATGATTTGAGAATGTTTCAAACAGTATATTGTATGCTTCAATGGAAGCAACCTGGCCAGTGGACCTTCTGTTCAATGTCACAAATTATTATGCTTATTTGATTAGTGACCTATAAGCAGTGAACAATCTTAAATAGTTTTAATTCATTTTATATAATATAATTGTTTTCACAATTCTAAAACTTTGTTTATCCCAGGTTTAAATCAGATTTTAAATACAAGATTTTAATGTCTGTGTCTCAAACTTTTGGACACCACTGTACGTATATTTACATTTACATTTATTCATTTGGCAGACGCTTTTATCCAAAGCGACTTACAAAAGAGGAAAAACATAAGCGAATCATCTTAAGGAGACAGTGGTACAAAAAGTGCCATACTACAAAGTTTCACTATCATCAGAATAGTATACAAAACCGATTTAAGTGCAACAAGTTAAATACTCTTGGAAAAGATGTGTTTTTAGCCATTTTTTTTAAGATGGAGAGTGAGTCAGCTTCACGGACTGAGTTGGGGAGGTCATTCCACCAACGTGGTATGATAAAACTGAAAGTCCGGAAAAGTGTTTTGGTGCCTCTTTGTTTTGGTATGACAAGGCGACGTTCCTTAGCCGACCGCAGGCTTCTGGTGGGAACATAGCTCTGCATAAATATTTTTAGGTATGCTGGAGCAGACCCAGTGACTGTTTTGTATGCCAGCATCAGGGCCTTGAATTTAATACGTGCATGAACCGGCAGCCAGTGGAGAGAGACAAAGAGTGGTGTAACATGTGCTCTCTTTGGTTCATTAAAGACCAGATGTGCTGCTGCATTCTGGATCATTTGCAGAGGTCTAATAGCATATGCAGGAAGGCCTGCAAAGAGAGCGTTACAGTAGTCCAGTCTAGTTATGACAAGTGCCTGAACAAGCAGTTGTGTGGCATTTTCAGAGAGGAAAGGTCTTATCTTCCTGATATTGTAGAGTGTAAATCTACATGATCTTGCAGTCTTTGAGATGTGGTCTGTGAAATTTAGCTTGTCATCAATGGTTACCCCTAGATTTCTGACCGTTTTGGAAGGTGACACTGTAGTTGGACCCAGCTGCAGAGTGATGTTGTGTTCAACATCAGGGTTGGCTGGAAAGACAAGGAGTTCAGTCTTAGCTGGGTTGAGTTGCAGGTGGTGTTCCTTCATCCAGGCTGAGATGTCTGCCAGACAGGCAGCGATTCGAGCGGTCACTGTGGTGTCGTTGGGCTGGAAAGACAAGTAAAGTTGCATGTCATCAGCGTAGCAGTGGTAAGAGAAACCATGTGACTTGATGATGGGTCCTAATGACGTTGTGTATATGGAGAAGAGAAGTGGCCCAAGCACTGATCCCTGAGATACCCCAGTAAGTAACTGATGTGGCTTGGATACCTAACCTCTCCAGGCTACCTTGAAAGACCTACCTGAGAGATAGTAGTTGAACCAGCCAAGCACAGTTCCGGTGATGCCCAGTTTAGAGAGGGTGGAAAGTAGGATCTGATGGTTGACTGTGTCAAAGGCTGCAGAAAGGTCCAGCAGAATCAGAACTGATGATCTGATTTCAGCTTTCGCCTGTCTCAGCGACAGACAGCAGGGCAGTCTCAGTGGAGTTTCCACTTTTGAAGCCTGACTGATTGTCATCCAGCAGCTTGTTCTGTGAGAGATGGGCAGAGATCTGATTGAAAACTGCCCTTACAAGTGTTTTTGCCATGAATGGGATGAGAGAGATTGGTCTGTAGTGTTCTAGCTGTGTGGGGTTAAGTGTGGGATTTTCAGCAGCAGGGTTACTCTAGCCTGCTTAAATGTAGTGGGAAAAGTGCCTTCAAGAAGAGATGTGTTAATTATGTGTGTGAGTGCAGGTAGAATGGACGGAGTGATGGCTTTGAGAAGGTGGAAAGGACTGGGGTCATGGGGACAGGTGGTGGGGTGGTTTGAGAGGAGGAGTTTAGAGACCTCAGTGTCAGTCAGAGGAGATAACCTATATAGAAGAGCTGCATACAGGAGGCGGGTGTTTGAGAGGGTGTGGTTCTGAGAATATATCATTGATGGCTGTAACCTTATTAGTAAAAAATGTGGCGAAGACATCTGCTGTCAGTGAGGTGTCAGGCAGTGGAGGTGGAGGACAGAGGAGAGTGTTGTATGCTCTAAATAAGCTGTGAGTGTCTGTGGTGCTGTTGAGCTTGTCCTGGTAAAAGGACATTTTTACAGATTTAACGTTATCTGAAGAAGATGCAAGCATAGACTGATACTTACTCAGATCTGCTGGATCGTTAAATTTACACCATCTCCTCTCAGCCACATTGAGGTCATCCATTGTTCAAAAATAACATCAGAGAGCCAAGGCCTGGGCGGTGTCATATGTGATGGCCTAGAGGAGGGAGGACAGATGTTGTCTAGACAGGTTGTTAAAGTAGAGCCTTGTGTGTCTGTGGCAGTGTTTACATCTATGGTGGAAAAAACGTTTTGTGAGGGAAGAGAGGTAGAGACAGCAGTGGCAAGGAATGTGGGTGAAATAGAACTGAGGTTACAGAAAAAGGAAAGCAAAGGTGGAGTCTGTTTTAATATAGATGGGAGAGTCATGTTGAATTGAACAAAGTAGTGATCAAAGACATGAAAATGAGTAACAAGAATATTTGTGTTGGTAAAGTTACATGTAAAAATGAGGTCCAGCTGGTTTGCCAATCTGTGAGTTGCTTTAGTGCTTAGTCTTTCCAAGTCAAACGAGGCCATTAGAGCATTAGAGAAGTTCGGTGGCCTGGGGCTTGTCTTGGTGCATTTTGAAATCTCTTTTGAGTTATCTCAAATCTCAAAAGTACCACAAGTGGCCTGCCAGTGAAGGAGGACAGCAGGACATCCAACTCATCAAGATAGTTAGCCAGCTGACCTGGATGGCAAAAGATGACAACAACATGGATTTTTAAGTAATAGCATGGAATTCAAAATAATTATTGTTATAGAGGAGTGTGTGAAAATGCCCAGTTGTTTGGAATGAGCAAATCTGTTCCACCACCCCTGTCGAGGGGTGTGAGAGAAGGAGAAGTTGTTTGAAAGAGCAGAGGGTGTTGCTGTATCCTCTGGATGTATCCATGTTTCTATCAGTTCAAGGATGCTGAGGGCAGACTGAGTGGCAAAGGCTGGAATGAAATAGCTTTGTTCACAGCTGAATGGCAGTTCCAGAGTCCAAATGAAAAAGAGAGCGGCGCAGGTGCTGATGTGCACAGTGGCCGTAGGTTGTGTGAGTTGCGTTGTGTCCTGCATCAATATTGTGTAAACTGTCTGTAACAGATAATAGGGATGAGCCTGAGGGCACATGTTATGCGTGGGGTAGAAATAAGGGAATGTATAAGGAAAGTAGAAAAAAATTCTAAAAAAATACTTAAGTGCTATGGTGAGTAGCGCCTTGTCGGTGTCGTTGCTCAGTAGACTCACACAGGTAGACTCAGACTTTGACTTTGTCTTTTCACAAGTAGGTCTTCACACAAGGAAGACTTCACACAAGGGCTGCCACTTCTGCGTCAGCATTCATGTCAAATATACAAGCTGCTATCGCATCATTAAGTGAAAAAAGCTAGACATGCCCTAATCTTGCTTAGCACAACAAAGCTAGACACATGGGTAACCAAAACTAAGGGTTGCACGTGATGACAAATGTGGCAACAAACGTGACTTCAGTACATAGTAAACAAACACAGTAAAAATTAACGCTTGTTTCACACAGTAAACAAACAACTCTAAACCTAGTAGTGAATAACCTAGGACAAGTAAAAAACAATTAGCATACACACACACAGATTTAAGTGGTGCGAATTCAACACAGTACAACACAGTAAACAAACAGCACAAGTTTAGTGATGAATACTACTGTAAAACAAAGTGAAACAATTGAATAATCACACAACTGCAGACTCCTGTAGATAGATCGCTTCTCCTGCCTCCTTAACTGGTTACTTCACATGACGCTTCCTGCTTGACTTTAATTTATGTGTCTTGTATTTTATTTATACCTGCTATGATTAATACAGCTGTGCAATGGAAAAGGGAGAGGTATTAGGTTTGTTGAGGGAGTGATAGAAATGGGAGGCCTACCATCTTGTTGTTTTTTTTTTTTTTACCAAACTCTTCAAAGTGGAGTTCCTCGAAAAAGGGTTTTTAAGGTACACAAATTCGACTACCCTGATTTACCGGTGCATGCAAACACCTTTGCCAGCATTCTTACTGTCTTTTCTAATGTACACACATTGTTTACAAAGAACAAAACAAAATGAGCCAATACTGATCTCATGAAAGATAAGTTGACTATAAACAAAGAAATGCATGGTTCAACAAATGTACTGTATGTTCAAATTATTGTATTTATGATAAAACTACAACCTTCACAGAAATGATAAACAGACAAACTGGAGAGAATAAAAGCGAACTATAATAAATTTAAGAACACAGAGGTCTCCCAGGATAAATATGTTGCAATGTCTTTGAAACATTGCCAGGCAGAGATATGATGCATGCTCAAAATGAACCAAACGAAAAGGATACCTGAAAGTATGTGATGCAAGTGAACAATACAAACTTCAGATTAAATCAACTATCTTGAAGGTACTGTAGATATAAAGGTTTGTTGTGAGCTTTCAACCAAATTGTACATAATGGACTGTTTCAAAGATAGAGTGTGCCTCAGGACATTTAGTATAGTAGGGCATCCTCCAATGCTCAGCATTTGTACTATGCTGAGGGACTCTTTTATTTACTTTCTTGTTGTGATTTGCTCTAGTTCAAATTTCTTTTGAATGCACAGCGAGCCGAATCAAACAGTGCCATGTCATGTCAATGAATGCCATGAAAGAGGTATCAGCAAGAGGTATGATGTGGATTATATGAGAAATATATTTGAATGAATTTTTCTTTACTTGTGATATTAAAATACAAAAAGGTCAAATACAAGCCAGGGCAGTGTTTCCCAAAAGCATCGTAAGCTAAATAGATCATAGAATCCATTGGTGCCAATTGTCTCTATGATAAACTTAAGCTTGAAATGATTTTGGAAAAAAACAGCCCAGTACAATTAGTTCTGACAGAATGGAAAAGAGCAGATTCAGGGAAGCACCTTTTTAACACTTTTAAATCTAAAAGTTTAAAGAGCTCCAGATTTAAAACACTTCTAGGTTGTCTAAGGTCAATGACCATCTATAAACAATTCAAAATAAAATGCACTGTTTTTATGAGTTTGGTTGCAATGACATGAGGGACACACTGTCAAAATGTATTTTAGCTGAAATCTTTCTCTAGTTTTTGTTTACCTTTGATGCAATTGATATACAAAGTGCACAGAACATTCCACCAACAGTATTCTCCTAATATGCATGAAATAGTGCTGGGTAGGTGGCTACTTTGAAAGACTGAATGACGGAGGTTCTTCAGTGAGTAAAGAAAAAGAATCTTAACTTATTTGTCAATTTGACACACAAAAGCAAACTGGGAGTTGAATCTGTGCTGGCTCACCACAGCGCTGATATGATAACTCTCATCACACCACGTATGATGCCCCTCGTTTAGCACATTATGTGTTTACATCCATCTCGCTTGACTCCCACTCACCAAGCTGACAGTGGCAAAATGAAAGCATCACATTAGAGTGCCTGAAGCACTGCAGCTGTATCATATTACCTTTTCTCTCTCACTCTTGAAATGTTATCTCTCCAGCAAGGTGGACTGGTGACTTACTCATTTTAATGGAGGGGAGAAAGCCTCTTCTCAGTCTGTTTTGCAAGGATGGACTTTTATGATAACATCAGTGATGTGGACACTTCTTTTGGCACTTATTTCTTACTGTGATGATGAGATTCAGCTGCTGGATCAGAGCAAATGTCAGGAAGAGAGAAGCATTATATGAAAAAAGGTAATTGCGGCCTATGCTTCATTAAATTATTAATTTTAGAGACACAGTGTTTCCACAAATAGGTCTGGAAATGTTTTTTGAACAGAAATAGCTCAACATGTCCCCTCTAAGAAAGGAAATGTTTCGGGTTACTTAAGTGTAACCCTTGTTCCCTGAAAAAAGCAGAATGAGATGCTACGCTGAGAAAAGCGCTTTGGGAACGAGAATACCCACGGCACTGCACTGTGGCTGTCCGGACCCCCTACGGTTGAGTAGTGTGCTCACAAGAGCGTGAGAGGGCTCAGACATGAGCTTGAGATGTCGACTCAAGGACATAAGAGCCCGTAGTGGCATGAACATCCAAACTGTAGAGTCTAATGAATGTGTGCGGAGAGGACCAGCCTGCCGAATCACAAAAATGCTGCAGAGGGACCCCTCTGGCCAAGGCTTCAGAGGAGGCGACTCCTCTGGTAGAGTGAGCCCTGATGCCCACAGGCGAAGCTTGACCACGTGCCTTGTAGGCCAGGGCAATAGCGTCCCTCACCCAATGTGACATAGTCTGCTTGGTGGCGACTGCACCCCTGTTGCGGCCCCCATGGCAAACGGATAGTTGCACTCAATTACGCCACTGGCTAGTGCGGTGGACATAAGTATGAAGGGCACGGACTGGACAAAGTCTGTGAAGTCTTTGCTGCTCCAGCGTTGTAAACGGCGGGGAGCAGAAGGCTTCGAGTGTGACAAGTAGTCAGGATGAGGGTGGAAAATTGCTTTGGTCCTTCCTGGGGCAAACTCTAAACAGGCTGGCAAGACAGACAGAGCCTGTAAGTCCCCAATTCTCTTTAGAGAGGTAATCGCCATAAGAAAAACCATCTTGAAAGTCAGAAGTCTGTCAGATGCTGACTCTAGAGGTTAAAAGGGGGTCTCAACCAGACCCTCAATGACTATTGCTAAGTCCCATAAAGGGGTCCTGGTCCTAGCTGGAGGCCTAGGTCACCTAGCTCCACGAATGAAGCGAGTGAGTAGAGGATGTCTCCCCAACAGCACCCCGTCCATCAAGGCGTGGCGAGCCGAAATGGCGGCCACATAGACCCTGAGAATGGCGGGGCATGTGAATACTGACAGTTCTTCCTGCAGAAAGTCCAGAACTGAAGCAATCTGGCAGTTAACTGGATCTGCATTATGTGTACTGCACCATCTTTCAAAGACACCCCAATTATTGGCGTAACTTCTAGTAGAGGGAAACGCATACGGCGCATTCTGGGCCATGTATGCGCCACCGCGTCCAGCCCCGGGGGGCCAAATATGAAGGTTCCACAGCTCAGGCCGTGGATGAAATATTGTCCCCTATGCCTAAGACAGAAGGTCCCTCCTGTTCGGAATCGCCCAAGGCGAGTCGTCGAGGTGAGACATTATTTCCGAGAACCATACCCTGTTCGGTCAGCGCGGCGCTATCAGTAAGAGGCAAGACCCTTGTTGGCGAACTCTGGCCAAGACTCCCGGGAGCAGAGAAACTGGGGGAAACGCATATAGACGCATTCTGGGCCATGTATGCGCCATCGCGTCCAGACCCAGGGGGGCTGGGTGACTCAGAGAGAAGTAGAGGGGATATTGCGCTGCCTGAGAAGAGGCGAAGAGGTCCACTTCTGCCCTGTAAAATCTCACCTAGATTTGTTCCACTACCTCAGAGTGGAGTTTCCAGTCCCCCATCAGTATTTTCTGTCTGGACAGTAAATCTGCTCCCACATATGGGCATCCAGGGATATAAACTGCCCTGAGTGACAGGAGCTTGCCCTGGGCCCCAAGGAGAATCCGACGTGCCAAAAATTCAGCTGATGTGAACGTGGACCTCCTTGATGGTTTATGTAAGAGACTACTGCTGTATTGTTCACCCGCACCAAGACATGGCAGCCTCTGGAGGAAGTATTTCAGGGCCAGAAATACATCCATCAACTCGAGACAGTTAATGTGACAATCGAGCTGATGACCCTCCAATTCCCCTTGAGCTGGACGACCACTTAAGACCGCTACCCAGCCCGTCAGGGAGGCGTCTGTCGTTAGCAGCCTGCAACAACAAGACGCACCTAGAGTGGGACCCAAGTTAAGAAACCGGGATCTGAACCGCATAGAAAGGGAACGAAGCCCACGGCGCGTAACCCTTATTTGCCTTAGGGGAACGGCCCTTGGATGAAACCCCCTGGCTTTTAGCCACAGCTGGAATGTGTCTCATGTGCAGAAGGCCCAAAGGGATTACTGTGGATGCAGACACCATGAGACCTAGTATTCGTTGATACTGACGAGCAGTGCAACCTTGACCTAGCCTGACTTTGCTCAGGGTGTTCTGAATGGAAATAATTAGAGCGGGAGACAATTGTGCCCGCATCGTTATCGAATTCCATATAAACCCCATATAAGTAATTCCCTGGGTGGGAGAGAAAACGCTCTTTTGACGTTGAGTCTCAGACCCGGAGAAACCAGATGAGCTAAGACAATATCCTTGTACTGAACTGCCAATTCTTGGAACTGCACTAGTATTAGTCAGTCGTCTATGTAATTCAGAATGCGGATGCCCCGGAGTCGCAAAGGAGCCAGTGCTGCATCCATGCATTTCGTGAATGTGCGGGCTAATAGGGCTAGGCCGAATGGAAGAACCTGATACTGGAAGGCTTCGCCCCCGAAAGCGAAACTCAGGAACTTCCTGTGCTGTGGCGGAATTTCTATATGTAGATATGCGTCCATGAGTTCGATCGTGACCAGCCAAACGTGATTGTCTTGATAGTTAGCATCTTGAACTTGAACACCCTGACTGAGCAGTTCAAGCCTTGAAGATCTAAGCTCAGACGCAACCCCCCACCCTTCTTGGGAACCAGGAAGTATTTGCTGTAATAACCTGACTCTTTCTCTGGAAGAGATTTTGCAGTTCTTTTCACAATAGACATGCCTGCTCCGGTTTACAGTATTGGGGACCACGCTGTTGAAATACTGTGGGCGGCGAGCGAATTGAATTCTATAGCCTTTTTCTACTGTCCTTAGGACCCACATAGAAAAGCCTGGCAGAAGTTTCCACGCTGCCAGGTTCTCTGAGATGGGTATTAATTTTGACACTTCCTGTTGAGGGGATGTTGAGTGTTCTGTGTCCTGGACTAAGGCAGGAAACATCAGTACACCCAACATTTCTTTGGAAGCCTCTAACTACCGAAACACCAGAGATGGCGGGAATGGAGTGGTTCCGTGGGGGTACCAGGAGGGGCGAAGTGGATGATACACGTGCCCCATCCCGAGGGGGGGCTACCCCCACAAGACTGGGTTCAAAACCGTCAGGGTTTTTCTTTTGAAATAACTGCCCTGGGGTCTTGCTTTGGGGGCTGCTGAGGGCAATGAACCGGCCCCCTGTCTTTACGAGGGGGAGCACGATTCGCCACGCCTAGTTTTCGAGCCTCCCGTCTAGGAGGACCGGGATGGGGCTAGGTGGCCGACAGCCCCTCCCCCTGAGAGTGGCGAGGAAGAAATTGCCCGAAGGCTTCCTTGTGACTTTTTGCCTCCTAGAACCTGGTGATAGCTACATTCATACATTCAAGTGTCTTTTCTACCGGCTACATCACCGAATATTTCAACAGATTAGCCTAGTATGCCTGTAACACTGCCATAGTGTGCAGGGCAGCACCAGCCTGAACTGCTGTCTGATAAGCCTTCCCCACAAGCGTGGAGGTGGTCCTGGACAGCTTTGTGGGGAGAGTGGGTCTCTTTAGTGGTGATGCCAAGCTAGGCGAGAGATAACCCACAAGTGTCTCTTCTTCTCTCTTCTCGGGGGTATTCCACCGAATACCCCCAAGCCTCAGCACCCACGATTAGTTGAATATTTCAACGTCGAGGGCATGAACGCAGGAAGTAGAAGGATTCTTCCATGGATGAGAATACTTGTTATGGAGGTCATAGAAGAATTTAAGGGACTGATATAGCATTCCCTTCCCCCTTTTTTATTTCTTTAAATTTTTTGTATTTCTTTATTTTGGCCACCAGACAGAATTATCTCTTAATTCCACTGCCGCTTTATTATTATGCGCGGGATTTACAGAGGTTCAGTGTCCTCATGAACCAAAGAGGTGCCGAGGCGCACTTCAGGCTTACGAGGATCAGCTGGATCTGGGGAGAGAGCGAGCGACAGGGACGAACCCGTCTCTCGCTCCTCAGCCAAATCAATACAAGAGCCCCACGAATGACGTGTGGGCGCTGACTCCCGGAAGTAAGCAAGGCGAGTGTGAAGCATTTTGCCCAAAAGCAGATCGCAATGCCCTGCCCCAACGCGAGAGCAGCATGCTCTTCCCCCAAACAAACAAAGCAGAATTGATTTGCCCTGATTTTCAGTCATTTTTTCTTTCATTTTCTTTTTTGTTTTTTAAGAGAAAAGGTTCACTGCGCACTGCCTAACAGATTCTAACTCCTAACAGAGGAAAGAAAGTTTGACAGGCTCGTGATAGCACACAAACACAGAGTGATCTGAAGACAAAAGATCTGACGATGCTCCGGTGACGCATCTATTTATAACCCTGCCCCAGGTGCATCCAATGATTACACCGGCAGAGATGATAAATTCCGATCAATGTTCATTAACGTGTTGCACACATATTCACAGCTGGTCACAACTATAAGATGTTCCCAAAGCGCTTTTCTCAGCGAAGCATCATAAGTGAAGCTTTTTGTAAAGGGAACCATTAATTTTGTTGATTTCAGGCAATATATAAAAGTGAATAATGGGTCATATAACTATTGTCAAATTACAATAAAATAGACAAGCAATATAGAAATAAAGATAACAAAATAAATTAAAAGGAGTACAGGCCTATATGTTATTCTCTTGTGGACTCTTCAAAAATGAGATTGTGTCAAAGGCAAGAGTTTCAGCCTTGTTCTTTGTTTAAAAAAAATAAAAAAAGAATTTTTTGGTCAGGAACTACTTGTCAAATATTTAAACCCAATAACAGCTTTAAAGCCATTGGAATGAGAATGTCAATGGAAAGCAGAGAAAAGTCTAGTGGAAACACACAAATTTAAAACAAACTGTACCCCTTCAAATTGCTGTAGTAGCTCAGAGTGTTACAGCGGTGTGAGGATGCATTGTCATGCTGGCAATCTGGGTTCGAATTCTGCCTTTTGTCATACTTTTTCTCATGCCTCCACGCTTAATATTTTCTATAATACTACTTATGATAATAAATAAAAGTGATTCCTTGAAGTAATTTGGTCACAGTGAAGGTCAGGGAGTTGAGAGAAGGGTTTGATCTGGATGAAATTAGCTATGGTTTTACTGTAGTAATATGTTATTAATATAGTAACCATGTTTAATTTTGTGGTTACTATGATTTTACTAGAAAAATACAATGGCGATTCTATTGTTACTTTAGTAAAACCATGATTCATTTCTTTAAGGTATGGTTAGGTTTAGGGGTAGGAGTTGGTTTAGGGTGTTATATTGTATTTTACACCTATTATATTCTGCCTGTAGATTTGGATTTAAAAACTGGAGTCATATGGATATTACATTAATGTAATTTTGGAGCTAAAAATGTCTGATCACCATTCACTTGCATTGTATGGAACTACAGAGCTGAGATATTTTTCAAAAACTCTTTGTTTGTGTTCTGCAGAAGAAAGAAAGTCATACACATCTGGGATGGCATGAGGGTGAGTAAATTATAAGAGAATTGTCATTTTTGGGTGAACTATCCCTGAATGGAAAAACTTTTAAAACTTGAAAAAATTGTGTATTTTCACTTTTTACATTAAGCAGATGAATGTAGATGCACTAAAGTAAGACCTATAGTCACACTTGTTTCTATGACTGCACATTGATTTAGAACAATTTCTCAAGATTTATTCAAATGTCCTTGACAATCAAAATAATGTCAAAATGATGGCTGGGAGCCAGAGGGCGAAAAACCATACAGTGACTTGGAATGAGGCTTTCGGTCATCTTACAGGCTCCAGTGTTGCTCAGCCGTGTTCAAACACCACTGTGGGCCTAGGGAGACATGCAGACTGATAGGTGAAGAGATATGGAGGGACACATGTGTTTTGCATATTCATCATGCCAGAGTCTCATCCATCTCTGCCCGTATAGGGTGAATAAGTGACTTTGCCAAAAATAGACAGCTACAAGAAATGAAAACAACAGCCACCCCAGTCACCGTCTATTCACCGGGATGATTTGTCTCACTTCCCGCTGCAGGCTTCAAACATGTGAGAAGCAGCCAAAGTCCTTTTCCTGCTGACTCAGAAATATATCTCATTATCGACTTAGTTCAGGTTACGAAGAGACTGGAAACTTCAGCTTGAATATTCCCTGTGTTGCTGCCGGTTTCATGACCATGAGCTGACACAAGCATTCCTAAAATAAATACCTTACACTTCTTTTAAAGGGAAAAATATCAAGTCTATTGCTTCAGCTTCTCTGGGTGAACAGATAGAATAATGTATGGATGCTTCAAAAAGATCACACCATGGGGTCCAGAATGAATGTGGTTGTTAGATGTTAAACCGCATCTCAGAAATGTAATGCTATATAGGAAAAACCTAGATACACACCAAAACAGCACACATATCCCAAACCAATTTTGCACTTGACATGCAGCGGCTGATCTTTGAAGTCCTCCGCCTCCATTTGCTGCTTCCCTGTAATTCCCATTAACATTGCAGTGAGTAATGAGTCTGAGAAGATTAAACATCTTTATCCCCCATCACACTCATGCAAGACTAATTATCTGAGCAGTACAGTGATATGTCATCTTCAGCAGTGACAAGAAAACAAATAAACCCATGTACATACACACACACACACATGCTCACACACACACAGAGAGAGAGAGAGAGAGAGAGAGAGAGAGAGCAAGTGAGACTTGCACAGCCAGACAGGTGTTGGAGGACATGGAGACTGGAGTGTGTTTCACTGATCCTTCTTAGATATTACCTCAACCAGCAGTGTCTAATGAATTTATTTAGGAGATTGGGCTCTGCTAGTAAAATGAGATCGATGAACTATAAATGATAATTCAGACATCAGAAAAAGGATGGATGGAGAATTACCTTGTAAATAAGAAAAGTATAATCACCATTTCAGTATGGTCAAAAAAAGTTTGCAATTCAGTATTTCATCACAATTTAAGGAACTGATTTGAATTCAAGCCTTTTTGCCTGCTGCTACCAAAAGAGGCCATAAAATCTATTTTTTGATGTGTCTTGGTAAACAAGAAAATTGAGGGAAAGAGAAAGGCAAGCTTCCATTTTAAATCAGCTTGCTCTTTGCCTTCTATTTTTTTCTACAGGCATTAGGGTTTTTAAGGTATATTTATACTGAACAGTTACTCCACTGTTTTAGAGTGCCATCATTTCTAAATATATTTTCCCCAATTTTCTTGGTTACTTTTCTTTAACAGAATGGCATCCATGTTGAATAAGCTAAATAGACATTTTCTAATTTCTTTAAAGTCCTTTCAATGTCCTTTACCTTCTCTCCAACCCAAACATTCTGTGTACATTTGCATCCCTCTCTAAAACTACAACCTCTATTTCTCCTCTTATTCCTCCTGCATATGTTTCTTCCCCGGCTTTGTTTTTTCAAAGAGCTGGCATCTCAATTGGAGCTTTCCTCCATGCAAACCGAGCATGCTCCTGGAGGGAAGGAGAATTCTCCTCTCTACCACCACAACAGAGGAGCCACATCAAATTGCAAACACCACCACAGGCTGCCTGAGCTTCAGAGAGAGAGAGAATGTGGGAAAGAAAGAGGTGGCGAGAGAGAGAGAGAGAGAGAGAGAGAGAGAGAGAGAGAGAAGGAAGGATGTTGTTGTGATAAACTGTGTCTGAGCACCAGTTTGTGCTGCAGATGCACACGGTTTAGCACTGGAAGGATGTATTGTATGTACAGAGACCTTTTTTAAGCCTGTCATATAATAAAATGTGTGTAGTACCATATTAATGTTTTTACATACTTAAAGTAATAATTATTGATTTACAGAGTGATTGTGACGAGGCAGGCAAGGAATAGGAATCTAAACACAGCTTTATTAAACTGAAGTTAACAAGTTAACAAGGAGCAAAAGGAAAAGCAAAAAAAGCACATAACATGAAAGCTAAACATGCAAGAACTGACACAGGAAACAGGGAAATCAAGGGCTTAAATACACAAGGGAACAAACAAGGGAATGAGGAACACCTGGGTAAACAATCAGGGAATGAAAAATAATCAGGGAGAACCAATCAAGGAATAAATCTTCAAAAGGACTACAAAACTAACAGGAACTAAACAAGAATTTCAACATAAAAGTACAAAAAATAAAGACAACAGGGAATATGACAGAGCTCCCGCTTTAAGAAGCGGATTCCAGATGGTCCAAAAAAGCACTAAAACAAAAAACAAATCATCCATGGAGTGATGGGGAAAACATGAGGCTCGGGGGCGCAAGGGGAAAACAGGCAGTCCAAGGGGGCACAAGGGGCAAGGAGAGCAGAGGAACATGGCAAGGTCAGGGAGCAGATCAGGCGGGCGGCCAGGAGACCAAGAGGACCAGAGCAGATCCGGGAGATGGCCAGGAGACCAGGGCAGATCCAGGGGATGGCCAGGAGACCAAGGGGACCAGAGCAGATCAGGCGGATGGCCAGGAGACCAAGGGGACCAGAACAGATCCGGGAGACGGCCATGAGACCAGGGCAGATCCAGGGGATGGCCAGGAGACCAAGGGGACTGGAGCAGATCAGGCAGGTGGCCAGGAGACCAAGGGGACAGAGCAGATCCGGGAGATGGCCAGAAGACCAGGGCAGATCCAGGGGATGGCCAGGAGACCAGGGGAGATCCAGGGGATGGCCAGGAGACCAAGGGGACCAGAGCAGATCAGGTGGATGGCCAGGAGACCAAGGGGAACAGAGGAGATCAGGCAGATGGCCAGGAGACCAAGGGGACAGAGCAGATCCGGGAGACAGCAAAGAGACCAGGGCAGATCCAGGTGATGGCCAGGAGACCAGACAGGTGGACAGCCAGGAGACAAAGGAGATCAGATGGATGGCCAGGAGACCAAGGGGACGAAAGAAAATCAGGCGGATGGCCAGGAGACCAAGGGGACAGAGCAGATCCGGGAGACAGCCAGGAGACCAGGGCAGATCCAGGGGATGGCCAGGAGACCAAGGAGACCAGAGCTGATCAGGCAGACGGCCAGGAGTCAAAGGGGACCAGAGCAAACCAGGCAGATGGCCAGGAGCCCAGAACAGATCAGGTAGGCGGCCAGGAGACCACGGGGACCAGAGCAGATCCGGAGGACAGCCAAGAGACAAGGGTAGATCCGGGAGACAGCCAGGAGACCAGGGCAGATCCAGGGGATGGCCAGGAGACAAAGGAGACCAGAGCTGATCAGGCAGACGGCCAGGAGACCACGGGGACCAGAGCAGATCCTGAGGACAGCCAAGAGACAAGGGTAGATCCGGGAGACAGCCAGGAGACCAGGGCAGATCCGGGAGACAGCCGGGAGACCAAGGCAGATCCAGGAGATGGCCGGGAGACCAACGGGACCAGAGCAGACCAGAGGGGGGACCAGAGCAGACCAGACAGGCAGCCAGGAGACCAAGGAGACCAGAGCTGATCAGGCAAACAGCCAGGAGACCAAGGTGACCAGATCAGAGCAGATTAAAGCCCAGTTCACACAATCAGCAATTTTGTCACTGCAAACGAAAAGACCATTAATTTTCAATGAGAGCTGGTGACTTCTGGTGACAGGAGCAACAGCAACCATTGATGACAGGATGTGGGTGTGTCAAGCGACGAGACAAAGTTGAGAAAAGTTCAACTTGATACAAATGCAGAGCGATATCACGCAGCAACAGCCAATGAGACAAGACGGTGAAGCTCTCCTGTGAAATAATGGAGTGCAGAAAAGATGAGAAAAGAGTTGTTGTTGTCAGCGATTACACTGTTCTATATCATGTTTCTGTAACAACTCACATGGATATAATAAAACGTCTCGGGTTACTGTAAATGTAACACCTGTTCCCTGATAAAAGCTGAACGAGATGCTGCACTGATTCAGCGCTTTGGGAGCAACTTTAGATGTGACCAGCTGTGAATATGTTTGCAATATGTCAATGAAATTGACCGGAATTTATAGCCTCTGCTGGTGACATCATTGGATGCACCTGTAGCAGGGCTATAAATAGATGCGTCACAGGTGCATCGTCAGGTAATATGTCTGAAGAGCAGTCCTGGATATGCCAGTGCGGCAATGATGCGCAGCATCATGGAACAGGGGTTACAATTAAGTAACCCGAGACGTTCTCTGTCAAAAAGCTACACTTTAATGCTGCACTGATTTAGCACTTTGGGAACAAGAAGACCCAAGCTGCCACACTGTAGATGTTCGGACCCCTTACGGTTGTGTAGTTGTGCTCACAAGAGCACGAGAGGTCTCAGACATGAGCTTGTGATGTTGACTCAAGGACACAAGAGCCCAGAGTGGCATGAACATCCAAACTATAAAATCTTATGAATGTGTGTGGAGAGGACCAGCCTGCCGCATCACAAACATGCTGCAGAGGGACACCTCTAGCCAAGGTTTTAGAGGATGCAACCCCTCTGGTAGAGTGAGCCCTGATACCTACTGGCGAAGCATGACCATGTGCCTCGTAGGCCAGGGCAATAGCGTCCCTCACCCAATGCGACATAGTCTGCTTGGTGATGGCCGCATCCCTGTTGCGGCCCCCATGGCAAACAAATAGTTGCCCTGACTTACAACACTGGCTAGTGCGGTGGACATAGGTCTGAAGGGCACGGACTGGACAAAGTCCGTGAAGTATTTGCTGCTCCGACGTTATAAACGGCGGGCAGACGAAGGCTTCAAGAGTGACTGGATGTACAGTCAAAAAAGAAATCTTAGGCAGGTAGCCAGGATGAGGGTGCAAAATTACTTAAGCCATTCCTGGGGCAAATTCTAAGCAGGCTGGCAAGACAGACAGAGCCTGTAGATCCCCAATTCTTCTTTTTTTTAGAGAATTAATTGCCATAAGAAAAACCATCTTGAGAGTCAGAAGTTTATCAGATGCTGACTCAAGAGGTTTCGAAGAGGGTCTCAACCAGACCCTCAAAGACTATTGCTAAGTCCCATGAAGGTATCCTGGTCCTAGCAGGAGGTCTCAGTCACATGACTCGCAACAAAGCAAGCGAGCAGAGGATGTCTCCCCAATGGCACCCCATCAATCAAGGTGTGGCAAGCCGATAGAGTGGCAGAAAGTCCAGAACTGAAGCAATCTGGCAGTGAATTGGATCTGCATTATGTGTACTGCACCATCTTTCAAAGACACCCCATTTATTGGCGTAACTTCTTCTAGTAGAGGGAGCCATGGCACTTAGAATGGTCTCGATAACTTCAGGTGAAAGCCCAGTGTCCCTCAGTTGGGTCCACTTCTCAAGAGGTCCACTTCTGCCCTGTAAAATCTCACCCGGATTTGTTCCACTGTTTCCACTCCCCCATCTGTATTTTCTGTCTGGACAGTTAATGTGCTCCCATATTCAGGCATCCAGGGATATAAACTGACTGACAGGATCTTACCCTGGGCCCAAAGGAGAATCTGACGTGCCAGAGTGTTCAACTGGTGTGAACATAGACCTACTTGATGATTTATGTAGGAGACTGCTGCTGTGTTGTCCACCCGCACCAGAACATGGCAGCCTCTCAAATGCTGAAGGAAGTATGTCAGGGCCAGAAATACAGCCATTAACTCGAGGCAGCTGATGTGCCAATCGAGCTGATGACCCTCCCACTCCCCTTGAGCTAGACAACCACTTAAGACCGTTCCCCAGCCTATCAGGGAGGCGTCTGTTGTTAGCAACTTGCGACAGCAAGATGCACCTAGAGTGGGACCCAAAGTAAGGAACCGGGGTCTGAACCACATAGAAAGGGTACGAAGCGCATGGCGCGTAAGCCTTATTAACCTTAGGGGACTTGGCCCTTGGATGAAATCCCCTGGCTTTAAGCCACAACTGAAACGGTCTCATGTGCAGAAGGCCCAAAGGGATCACCGAGGACGCAGATGCCATGAGACCTACGAACAGTGCAACCTTAGCCTAGCCTGACTTTGCTCAGGGTGTTCTGAATGGACACGATCTGAACGGACACAAAGATTTTGCAGTTCTTTCCACAGTAGACATGCTTGCTCCGGTTTCACGGTAGTGGTAACCACGCCGTTGAAATGCGGAGGAAAGCGAACAAATTGAATTCTGTAGCCTTTTTCTACTGTTCTTAGACCCACATAGAAATACCTGGCAGAAGTTTCCATGCTGCCAGGTTCTCTGAGATGGGTATTAATTTTGACACTTCCTGTTGAGGGGATGTCGAGTGTTCTGTGTCCTGGACTAAGGCAGGAAGCAACGGTACACCCAACATTTTGCTGGAAGCCTCTAACTCCCGAAACACCAGATGCGGCGGGAATGGAGAGGTTTCGTGTGGGTATCGGGAGGGTCGAAGTGGATGATACACGTGCCCCGTCCCGAGGAGGGCTACCCCCACAAGGCTGGGCGCAAAACCGTCAGGGTTTTTTCCTCTTAGAAATGACTGCCCTGAGGTATTGCTTTGGGGACTGCTGAGGGCAATGAGCCAGTCCCCAGTCTATACGAGGGGGATCACGCTTTGTTTCTGAGCCTCACTTCTAGAAGGACCAGAGTGGTGCTTGGTGGCCGACGGCCCCTCCCCCTGAGTGCGGTGAGGAAGGAATTGCCCGAAGGCTTCCTCGTGACTTTTTGCCTCCTGGAACCTGGTGATAACTACATTCATAGCGTCACCAAATAAACCAGAAGGTGAAACCGGGGCATCGAGAAGGAAAACTTTGTCCTTGTCTCTGATGCCCAACAGCTTGAGCCATAAGTGTCTCTCCGTGCTGACTAAAGCAGACATAGACTGGCCAATGGCATGGGCCATCTGCTTGGTTGTGCAGAGAGACAGATCCGTGACTCGACGAAGCTCGGAGACAGCCTCCTCGTCGACCGTGGTGCCCACACTCAGGTCCTTCAACCAGCCTGACCTGCTGCCTGATAAAGCCTTCCCCACAAGCGTGGAGGCGGTCCTGCACGGCTTTGTGGGGAGAGTGGGTCTTTTTAACGATGATGCCGAGCCAGGCGAGAGATAACCCGCAAGTGTCTCTTCAACCAAATCAAAACTGGTGTGTGTCCCTCTCAGCCATAGAGAGTAAACAAGGGAACACACACGGCTTGCTCTGTCTTTCAATAATTAATTTTTTTTTTTAGAAAAAAGAGAAAGGTTTCTGCGCACTGCCTAAAAAAAATCTAACCCCTAAAAGAGGAAAGTAGAAAATGTCTGACAGGCTCATGAAGCACAACACAACAGGTGCATCCAATGATGCCACCAGCAGAGGCTATAAATTCTGGTCAATATCATTGACGTTCACAGCTGGTCACACCTAAAGTTGTTCTCAAAGCGCCAAATCAGCGCAGCATCGAAGTGTAGCTTTTTGACAGGGAACAGAAATGCGTGGAAAACCATGTCAGAAATGGTCAGCATTCTGAGTGAGTTTGTTGCATTGAATGCTAATTTTTAGCATCAAGTAAACTGATTACTTATCAAATTGTATAATGTACCAGAAATTGACGACATTGTTTGATGCATACATTAATAGATTGTTCATCTTGTTCATGATGGGATGCATTGAGCACAGCTGCAGTTAATATAATAGCACTCTCCCCTGCAGAATGTTCATTATTACAGGCTAAACAAATTCCTTTTCAAATAAGAATGTTATATTAGTTTTACTGGCAAATCTAGCTCATCTGTGATCAGACTTTCTGAAGTTATGGCCAGTTGTGCAGCCAACCAATAACATTAGAGCAACAGCAGTAGGAATAACCACTAGTGACAAGAAATAAAGAGACTAGCGACATCTAGCAATAAAATCACTGACAGTGTGAATGGAGCTTAACATGGAAAAGATTCCTTTTGTCGAGCGTTGTGGCATCACGTCTGGTTAGGACATGGTTACTATGTCGTTGCACCATCATTATTTTGTTGGTGACAAAAATAATTTCATGCCTGCCAGTGAAACTACTTCAGCAATGATCAGTGGTTCTCAACCAGGTGGCCAGAGTCCACTTGGGGACTAGTCCAATAACTTGCTATAATAAATCTAAAAATACTAAAAAACAAAATGTCAAGATGTAAACTAACATAAATTTTTTAATTTAATTTAAATATTTATTTATTCTAGTTTATGTTAAGAGAGGTCCTTCAACAAGTTTGAGAACCACAACCACTTAAGATCTGACATCTCCCTATTTATTATTAGACCTGACACAGACAAGGTTGGACAAAATGACTTTAAATATATATATATATATATATATATATATATATATATATAATTTCCTAAATTAAAGGACACTGGCACAGTTAGCTAGCAGCATGGAAACATTTGGAACATGCAAAAATGTCGAGTAGATGGAGCAGCATAGTGATGCCCAATGCCTGATGCATGACATGTCTAATGGCAATGACTGCACATGTCAGGAGAAGTCTCTTTATTGGCAGATACACGTGTCTGAAGAGGTAACCACATGACCATAATGATAATTACTATCTTGCACTGTACCACCTGTCTCATTTTTCAAAATGTCAGTGCAGTATTCATTCCACTCTACATACTCTGCCTCAAGGTAAGGAGGAAGTGTATTGGTAAAGACCAGCATGGAGGTTAGTGGAGGGCTTTTGCTGCACACTAAGGCTCTTAAGTATACACACATCCTATCGTCTCAGCACAGTGTTTGCCAATCCACATTTAATAAGCTCTCAAAGAATGAAGATGTCTACCCTAGATACACTGGGGCCAGAAGAGACAAGTGGAATTGATAAACAGATACCATGCAAGTACACAATAAAATTGAATTGTGGCAAGTTGTTCAAGAATTATTGCATTACCTCATTTTAATTTGAATTGAACAAGCTATAGATTTATGTATTTATTTTATAGCATAGAATTTGCATCAGATTACGACTATATACTTAACTTTAAACTCGATTCTGTGTGCAAATCAGTCTACTACACATTGTAAATTGGCTGCAGCATGACACTGTCACATGCCCAGAAAACAAACATTTTGTTCACAGTCAACATTAATTATATGCTGACGGATTTTACATGGTCAGCCTGTGCTACAATGCACTGACACTAAAAAACACACACCACCAAAAAAACTGCAGTTTCCACATACATACCTTGCATAGCAATAAAAATGTTGCCTGCATTACAAGTCTTCCGATTAACATGTTTTATTGATACGTACAGATAACAGAGAAAAACAAAACATATATACATTGAATCAACATTTAACCCCAACCATTACCCCTCCTCCACCCCAATCACCAATCTTACCCTGACCTTCAACAAACATCCCTGTGGTCACATATATGTACACACACACACACACACACACACACACACACACAAATGCTTCCTGCATATATATATTAGGGCTGTCGATTTAACACATTAATTCAGTGTGATTAATTTGACAAAAAAATTAACGCAATTAATCGTAATGCCCGCAATGATATGGAAGATTCCTGAGAAATGCAAGCTTGTAGTACCACCTGTTTACTCCAGAGGGCAGTAAGTGAAACTTCAACTGTGTGGCATTGCGCAGTTTATACAGTGAAGGTAAACACCCTTGAGCAGCAGAACAACACAAACATGCGTTACGTTATTGCGTTCAAAACACTTGATGGAGCGCAAATCCAAACTAAGGGATCTCAAGATGTGTTCTAAGTGTTACACTATTTTTAACTTGACACAGTGAACTAAAAATGTTATGTTTATGACGCAACGCACCCGAGACACTACACAAGCATGTCTGATGCATGTGTACATTGACAGGTCCTTAAACAAGCCCTCATTATAAATCTCTGATTGACAAATTCACTAGTGAAATGTATTGCTGTGAACTGTGCCAATGATTGGCTTATGTTCAGTAATATGGTAGTAAACAATGTATTGTATTCTAAAGCCGCTTTTTGTATTGTCTTATTAATGATTAACTTGTCTGCCACAAGAATGTAATGCATTATAATTATATGAATATTTTTTTATTTTATTATATATACAGTGAATTCGGAAAGTATCCACAGCGTTTCACTTTTTCCACATTTTGTTATGTTACAGCCTTGTTCCAAAATGGATTAAATTAATTATTTTCCTCATAATTCTGCAAACAATACCCCATAATGACAACTTTAAAGAAGTTTGTTTGAAATCTTTAAATTCTGCAAATTTAAAAGAATAAAAAACAAAAAATCACATGTACATAAGTATTCACAGCCTTTGCTCAATACTTTGTTGCAGCACCTTTGGCACCATTTACAGCCTCAAGTCTTTTTGTTTATGATGCTACAAGCTTGGCACACCTATTTTTGGGAAGTTTCTCCCATTCTTCTTTGCAGAACCTCTCAAGCTCCATCAGGTTGGATGGGGAGCCTGGTTGCACAGCCATTTTCAGATCTCTCCAGAGATGTTTAATCGGGTTCAAGTCTGGGCTCTGGCTGGGCCACTCAAGAACATTCACAGAGTTGTCCTGTAGCCACTCCTTTGTTATCTTGACTGTGTGCTTAGGGTCGTTGTCCTGTTGAAAGGTGAACCTTCACCCCAGTCCGAGGTCCAGAGCGCTCTGGAGCAGGTTTTCATCAAGGATGTCTCTGTACATTGCTGCATTCATCTTTCCCTCAATCCTGACTAGTACCCCAGTTCCTGCCGCTGAAATCTCCACAGCATGATGCTGCCACCACCATGCTTCACTGTAGGGATGGTATTGGCCAGGTGATGAGCGGTGCCTGGTTTCCTCCAGACATGATGCTTGCCATTCAAGCCAAAGAGTTCAATATTTGTTTCATTAGACCAGATAATTTTGTTTCTCATGGCACGAGAGTCCTTCAGGTGCCTTTTGGCAAACTCCAGGTGGGCTGTCATGTGCCTTTTACTGAGTGGCTTCCGTCTGGCCACTCTACCATACAGGCCTAATTGGTGGAGTGCTGCAGAAATGGTTGTTCTTCTGGAAGTTTCTCCTCTCTCCACAGAGAAATGCTGGAGCTCTGTCAGAGTGAGAATCGGGTTCTTGGTCACCTCCCTGAATAAGGCATTCTCTCCTGATTGCTCAGTTTGGCGGGGTGGCCAGCTCTAGGAAGAGTCCTGGTGGTTCCAAAGTTCTTCCATTTACGGATGATGGAGGCCACTGTGCTCATTGGGACATTCAATGCTGCAGAAATTGTTCTGTACCCTTCCCCAGATCTGTGCCTCGATACAATCCTGTCTCGGAGGTCTACAGACAATTCCTTGGACTTCATGGCTTGGTTTGTGCTCTGGCACTGTTAACTGTGGGACCTTATTTAGACAGGTGTGTGTCTTTCCAAATCATGTCCAATGAACATAATTTACCACAGGTGGACTCCAATCAAGTTGTAGAAACATCTCAAGGATGATCAGTGGAAACAGGATGCACCTGAACTCAATTTTGAGTGTCATGGCAATGTCAGTGAATACTTATGTACATGATTTTTTTTTGTTTTTTTTTTTAATAAATTTGCAAAGATCTCAAACAAACTTCTTTCACATTGTCATTATGGGGTATTGTTTATCGAATTTTGAGGAAACTAATGAATTTAATCCATTTTGGAATAAGTCTGTAACATAACAAAATGTGGAAAAAGTGAAGCGCTGTGAATACTTTCCGGATGCACTGTATAATATATATATATATATATATATATATATATATATATATATATATATTTCATATTTAAAGATAACTATGTATAATTATTTCGTCATTATATATATTGAATTATTGCTATATGAGGGGCTTTCTCAGCAATTATTGTATGCGATTAATCGCGATTAATTAATCAGGACATCATGTAATTAATTAGATTTAAAAATTGTATAGATTGACAGCCCTAATACATATATTGTGATTTGTGGGAAAACATAAAACAAACATTACACATGACCATTCCTCAAATACTCCTTTTGAGCACCTGTAATAATAAATTGAGATTGCATCTGAAATTGAAGGACACAAACACTAAAATATACTTTTTATGTTTACAATAAAACACAAACTTTATTTAATTTGAACATTAGAATTACACACTAATTACACAGCAATACATACAAAATCAAACTTTCGAACTATCTACAGTAAATACATATTTAATAAAGTGTAGGAACAGAATTGCTAGCTAATGTTTATTTAGCTAGTTTCACAGAAATTTGCTTAAAAATAGAGGCTAGCTGCCTGTCCGATGAACACCAACGGACATGTAATTTTTTCCAGAAATAACGCATTACTCCTACAATTAAATGCTTCGTAACTAAAACGTTTTGACTTTCAATAAACAATATTGACAACACATGTTAAATAACTTTTAACTTTAAAAATTACCTCGAAAGATCACCTCAGTTTTCAATTTGAAGCAGAAAGTCCAACACTGGAGGTAATCTCCCGGGATAGGCTCTCAGGCTCCGCTTAGGCAAATGGAGGATGAAACGGATGACGATACATTTATTCATGACCAGTAACACGAACAGTATATGTGGTTTTAGCTTATATTGTCATGAGTATCTGGCAGTTTTCCAAAACAAAATCAGTGACTGGACAGTACAGATATTGAGACAGGAACCATGGGAATAATTGTTCCCAAATTTGAACGCTCTGGCTGGAAAGGGTTAATAATAGTATTAAAACTTGTGCGTAGAGCTCGCCGTTCACTTGTCTGAACCTTGCATGGCGTCCATGTTCCATCATCTGCATTACAAGTCTTAAATATTCTTCAGTGCTTAAGCTTTAGGGAGCACAACATGGGTCAGAATGTGACAAAAGCGGATCAGTCAGGGGTAATTTCTTTGCCAATAGTACCACCAAATAGAATTGCAAAATATTGACTTTCGCGAGCAAGTTTCCCAAACACTCATTCTGTTTTCAATTGATTAGACACAAAGATAGTCCCACCCTAAACCCACTAATTTTTTAAGACAGTAATGGAGTGCAGGACTGGTTATGATAGTCTAACAAACAAAATAATTTTTATGGGATAGAGGAAAGTATTATAATTGTACTGGAACTTTAACATACTAGTCATGAATTTGTTTTACACAAAAAAGAAAGAAAATATATTTTTACACATGGCACAGATTTGACTGTTGACTTGTATCTGAGAGCAGCACTAAGGGCAGCCTTGTCCAAACATAAGGTGATGGTTTTCTGACCTCCATAGGGACAGGGGATGTGGCAGCCATCCACCATGGAGTCTAGCTCCTGCAGATGGTGAAGGACTCAGGGTACTGACACCTTAATGAGGGCAAATGGATGGAAATATCAGAAAAGAGCCTGGTATAAGGTGTTTGTGCTAGAATGGTCCCTGCTTAAGAGGCCATTTGGAGGGCTGAAGAAATGTTAGCTGGCTTGCGAGAATATTAACTTTACTGTTTCAACAAGTAGCACCTTTTAACATGTATGATTTATGTATGAGTGAGCTCTCCACTCTTACTCCAGGAAACATTCAGCATAAAAAAGACATTACCTCTCATACAGACTTCGGAGGAAGATAATTGAGTTTAAACCCAAAATTCTTCCCTAACCAGTTGTTATATCAAAATTTCAGGAATTGTGCTGAAAATGCCACAGGCTGTTTAAACAGATCAGTTTAGATCCATCTACATAAAATGAAACGTGACAAAATCTAAGACCTTTACAACATGAAAAACAATTTGTGCAATGGTCTAGCATTTGTTCTAAACACAAACAGTATTGCATAGTCAAGAGAAAAACCATGGTATGAATTAGTGCAAAGGAGATAGAGTCGAAATCTTTAAAGAACATGAAACATCACAACATTGATTTAAATAAAAATATATATATTTATATTTGATATGTGAGAAGTCTTGTTTGGATACTGCAGACAGATAGCAAGGGTGAGATGAACTGGAACGCTATAAGGTGATTGAAGATAACAGGCAAGTGATTCTGTATGAATAGGTTTACAACATCCAAAATCCAATAACAACATTTTCTATTCAGTTACTTTGCTAGCTAAGGAAGA
Source organism: Moxostoma hubbsi (assembly GCA_032164185.1). Classification (NCBI taxonomy): domain Eukaryota; kingdom Metazoa; phylum Chordata; class Actinopteri; order Cypriniformes; family Catostomidae; genus Moxostoma; species Moxostoma hubbsi. The sequence continues at coordinate 25,714,552 of JAVLUX010000002.1, read as the reverse complement.
TTGTTCTGTTATTCCATGTAAAATGAAAACATTTAATTAAAATACCTTTTTTACAGACTGAACAATTTGAGTAGACCAGAGAGATCTACATGTTCAAACATTTTTCTACTAGCTGAATCAGAATTTTATTTATTCAGTAAATTACACAGAATTTTCCACCTTGTCCCTGGTTGTCTCTCTCCTCAGAAGTGATAAAGAAAGGCCTGATGAAGTGAATGGTCAGGGAGGTTTTGTTGGGGAGGTGTTGAGGGGGTGTGCATAAAGATAGCATACAACATACACTGGCAAGAAAAGCAGACTATGAGCTGACAATTACAGGATTTAATCCTGAATCGGACCTCCCGCCTCTTCCCACACAGAGTGACAGATGGTGTGAGATATTGCAGTGATTATAGTTCGGAAACACTGGCAAAGTGATCCTCCAAGTGTGCGCAGAATTCATTGATCCAAGCGTGTGGCTCGCCACCTTACTTCTGACACCCAATGATAAAGAGAGAGCTGTGATGGGGAGCAAGGGGAGGCATGAGAGAAGAGCAACTTGGGCTTCTCATAAAGGCATTGATTTACTATTATACTGTAGATCTTGTCCTTCACTGTTTCTAGCAGCAATTTTACATTCAGCTTGGGCTTTACATTTTTGGATTAATGATAGGGGGATCAGGGTTACAGTGAGAGTTAGCTGTTAGTCTATTTCCTTTTTGAGACCTTCGATGGTGGAGTTGCTTCATCTTAACTCTGAGAATATTCTGGCTCACAAAGGACTGAAGTCACTTATCTTGAGTGGCTTCTTTAGAGTTTTGGCAATAACAGCCTGCTGACTGGACACTTGTGCCAATAAAACATTTAAAAGAAGGATACCATAGAGGACTCAAACCATCCACTTTGGCCTGGAGATAACGGGCCACCATCTGTGACAGGTTATGAAAGTGCTCAAACAAAGCTGTTCACATGCTTCACCACAAATTGCTTGAGGAATTATGGTTATTTTTCCATTAGCCTGCTATACAAGTCACAAATTGGGAGACTATAATTTCAATTTAAACCATTCCTTGTGGGAGAAATTTCCAAACAATCGTTTTGTCCGTGTTGGTTAAAAAACAGTAGATATAAAGAACCTCCCTTTCAATTATAAACATGAACATTGTCATAGGCTTGTTTTTCAAAATAAACAAGCTTTTTAAAATAGTATTTTATCTAGAAAGTGTGCCACCTACATATCAATGGTGACACTATTCTTTTACAGTAGATATACACTTTGCATATAAAGACAATAATTAGAATACATACAAATTGTATCTGTTTAAAAAAAAAACTGAATTATTGTCATTCCTTCAATTCGGTACAAGTTTATTTTACAAGGTATTTAAATGGTTTAATATCACCCAATTACAATTTTAATAGGCTTGGTAAAAAATAATTAAGACAATTTATGGTGTTGCACACTGCTGTGGGCTTAAAAGTTAAATAATTTTCAACTATTGCACATTTCCTCATGTCCTCATAGATGCATATCAAACATCTTTGCCAAAAAAAAAAGTGCTTAATCTGTGTATTTCTATTTTGTTCTCCATACAATTAAGAATTTATTATTACATTCACTCATTAACATGTATTCATTTGTGTTATATCAATTTATTGTCCACCCTGCTATGTCATGATACTACAGTATGACCTTTAATTGAATATGTTATGAAATTACATCACACATACTGGACTGGAGGTGGACACCAGCCATTCACAGTCTTAAATAGCCAAAATTATTTAAATTTGTCTATTTTTTTCCTTTATTTTGTGAGGTTAGTCATATGTGGTCAAGCATAACATGCCCACCCCATTATGGGAAGATATATGGGGAATTAATGTAATTTTGAAAATGTAAATATATTTATGATAACAGAAAAAAAATCATCATTATAGGTTTACCAATATATTTGATTGATATCATTCAGAGACCATGTAGTGGCTAATTTATCCAATGAGTGTCCCCTCCATAATTGTTCACCCTGTTATTTTCCACCCTGACTTTGCTTATTTAACTGAATGGACATCTGAATATTTTATGTAATTTAGATTGACCAGTATTACTTATTATTATTATACAGTATTATCTTATCATGTCCCTTTAATGATCCAAAATATACTCGATAAACAAAGATACTTGTTAATTAAAGTGCTTGTTAATTAGCAGAATATATTCTGACAAAGTTCCTTTTCAGAGGTTCCTATAGTTCAACTGGTCAAACGGCAACAATTCTGTTAGGGATTCACATTGATCTCAAACCCCTGCTAATGCAAAACCACCACCACAACAACAACAAACAATTGCGGTAAGTCATGGCATCCACATACGCTTCATGCATTGCATGCCACATGTTTACTATAGCTTCTTCCATCAGTAGTGAGGGATTCACATGTGATAAATAGAAGGAATTAGTCAGGTTGATGGAGAAGGTTAATGAGTTAGAGACACGCATCCAAACACTAGTGGTCAGTGAGAAAGAGAAGCCGGTAGATACTGTTTCGGATGCGGGTAGTACAGCGAGTAACACAAACACTTTGGTTCCGGGGTTCTGTAGAGCCCCAAATTATATGCTAGATCTATTTTTGACATATGGAGTTGATGTTGATAATTTAGAAATTCTGCCGTAGAGATATCTGATCTGATATCTCAGAGCACTACACCGTCTCTTGTATGCTGTGCTTAGCAAAGGTAACTCAATCTATGCAACGTTATCATTCAGGAAGACTTATTCTTTCAACTACTAAAGATAGCTTCACTAATAATCTTCCAAATTTGTCTCAAATATTCAATAAGATCATCAAACATCAATAAGAACTTTATGTTGTCACATAAAATATGGATAGTGTCTTCTCTAGAACTCTAGATAGTGTCACTCCCCTTTTGATTAAAGAAAGTTAGAGAAAAATCCCACACCATTGTACAATGATCACACTCATGCTCTTAAAAGAGCAGCTTGGAAAATGGAGTTTAAGAGAAAGAGTAGAAAATTATAGGTATTTTGCGGTGCATGGAAGGACAGTTTCTCTAACCACAGACAGTCTCTAAAAACTACCATGTCTGCATATTTGAGCAAACCACAACAATCCTAGGAGTTTATTCATAACTGTGGAGGAACACCTAAATTGGTGAGGAATAAAACTTCTATTGAACCAGATATTCCATCACAGCATTGTAGTAATGACTTTATGAATTACTTTACTGATCAAATTGAAATCATCAGAAGCAAAATTGGAATTACGCATCCATCTGCAACAGCACCCCAGAAGACTGAATTTATTCTCTATGAGCAACTTCAATCCTTTGCTGTTATAGGTCAGGAAGAGCTAACAAAAATTTTGAAAACATCAGAATTAACATGTATGTTAGACCCAATACTGATGAGGTGTTTCCTGTAATCTCAGAAACTCTTCTTTTTTTCTGATTAACATATTTTATAGATTCATACAGATAACAAAGAAAAGCAAAACATATATACAGTACTGTGTAAAAGTTATAGGCACTTGTGAAAAACTTTCAAAGTGAGGATTTCTTAAAAAAAAAAATAATAATGACATAAATAGTTTTCATTAATCAATTAACATCATACAAAGTCCAGAAGATAGAAAAAGAGCTATATCGATATTTGGTGTGAACACTTTTGCCTTCAAAACAGCACCAATTCTCCTACTTACACCTGGACACAGTTTTTCTTGGTTGTTGGTAGATAGGATGTTCCAAGTTTCTTGGAGAATTTGCCACAGTTATTTTATTTATTTAGGCTGTCTCAATTACTGACTGACCCAATGTTCAGTGGGGGGCTCTGAGGGTGCCATGCCATCTATTGCAGGGCTCCCTGTTCTTCTATTCTATTCTATTGTATTGTATTTGCAAAATGAATGTTTGGGAGTATAAAATATATATTTACTATTGACACTAAATTAGCAGATATAAATAACTATCTTAAGACAAATACTTCTGTGAAACATCTTAAGACTTTTGCACAGTACTGTACACAGAATCAACATTTAACCCCCACTGTTACCCCTCCCCAATCCCCAATCCCACCCTGACCCTGAACAAACATCACTGTGGTCACATATAAGTATACACACTTATATATCATATATAATAATAATATTCTCTCTCCACTGCTCCTCCCAGAGATTCCCCCAAAAATGCCAAATAGCTGCCCCATTTCCAATTAAATGAATCCCAGATCTCCAGCCTTCTGCATGACACCTCCTCGAAAGCCACCACCCTCCCCATCTCTGCACACCACTCCCGAAACCAGCTGAATTCCATCACCTTAAAAACAATCTGGCTGCATAACACTGGTCAGGACCCATTTTTTTGTGTTTATCCCCTATACTGATGACCGCCCCATCGCCTAAAATACAGAGTCTGGGGCAAAATGACATTGGAGTGCCCAATTCATCACACATAAAACTCTGTACCTTCAACCAAAATTCTTGGATCTTAGTACACCAACAAAAACATGGATGTATCTCCATCTCCTGATTGGAATCGCCAGCAGGCGGGCGTGTCTTTAAGCCCAAGCCTATGCAATCTAGAGGGGGTCCAATAGAATCTATATAAAATCTTGAATTGCATAAGGCACACCCTTGCATCTCTATATACAGACTTGGTGTTTTTTAGAATCCTAGCCCATACTCCCTCCTCCAAGTTTAAATTCTTTCTCCCATAATATCTTGATAGAAGTTAAAGCTCCATCCCCCAGACTCTGAATTAGCAGGGAGTAATACACTGATGCCACGTGACCTTTTCCAAAAACAGTAATTACCATTCCTAGAGTATCTGCGCTTTAGGGGGGGTGCATGCTACTCACAAAAATAGTACAGAGCAGGTGGCGCAGCTGTAAATAATTAAAGAATTGAGATCTGGGAATTCCAAAATGTTGAACCAAATTTTCAAAGGATCTCAACACTCCACTCTCATATAGGTCACCGAGTGTATTAACCTCCCTCACGATCCACTCTGACCAGCAGAAAGGGGACTTATTAACACATAATTTTGTATTCAGCCATATGCTCAAGGTAACATTTAAATAAATGCCCAAATTAAACACTCTGCAAATGCAAGATATCAGGGTGTAACTTAACTTCTCATATTAGTATGATTGAAAGGCTTTGCAATGGAGAAACAGGGTCAAGAACTTTCTTTTCAATACAGAACCAGGGAGGGGCTCTCTCAGGTGGAAGTGACCAATGAGCCAAATGTCTGAGACCAAATGCATAATAATAAAACAAAATCCTGGGTAGGCCTAGCCAACTTTTGTCAATTAGTCTATGCAACTTTTTGAAATGTAATCTGGGACATTTACCATTCCAAATGAAGGACTTCACTATACTATCAAATTGCTTGAAATACATTACATTTACATTACATTTATTCATTTGGCAGACGCTTTTATCCAAAGCGACTTACAAAAGAGGAAAAACATAAGCGAATCATCTTAAGGAGACAGTGGTACGAAAAGTGCCATACTACAAAGTTTCACTAGCATCAGAATAGTATACAAAACCAATTTAAGTGCAACAAGAATTGTAATTTTTTTTTTTTTTTTTTTTTAGAGACTGGTTAAATACTCTTGGAAAAGATGTGTTTTTAGCCATTTTTTGAAGATAGAGAGTGAGTCAGCTTCACGGATTGAGTTGGGGAGGTCATTCCACCAATGTGGTATGATAAAACTGAAAGTCCGGAAAAGTGTTTTGGTGCCTCTTTGTTTTGGCACGACAAGGCGACGTTCCTTAGCTGACCGCAGGCTTCTGGTGGGAACGTAGCTCTGCATAAATGTTTTTAGGTATGCTGGAGCAGACCCAGTGACTGTTCTGTATGCCAGCATCAGGGCCTTGAATTTAATACGTGCATGAACCGGCAGCCAGTGGAGAGAGACAAAGAGTGGTGTAACATGTGCTCTCTTTGGTTCATTAAAGACCAGATGTGCTGCTGCATTCTGGATCATTTGCAGGTCTAATAGCATATGCAGGAAGGCCTGCAAAGAGAGCATTACAGTAGTTCAGTCTAGTTATGACAAGTGACTGAACAAGCAGTTGTGTGGCATGTTCAGAGAGGAAAGGTCTTATCTTCCTGATATTGTAGAGTGTAAATCTACATAATCTTGCAGTCTTTGAGATGTGGTCTGTGAAATTTAGCTTGTCATCAATGGTTACCCCTAGATTTCTGACCGTTTTGGAAGGCGACACTGTAGTTGGACCCAGCTGCACAGTGATGTTGTGTTCAACATCAGGGTTGGCTGAAAAGACAAGGAGTTCAGTCTTGGCTGGGTTGAGTTGCAGGTGGTGTTCCTTCATCCAGGCTGAGATGTCAGTCAGACAGGCAGCAATTCGAGCGGTCACTGTGGTGTTGTTGGGCTGGAAAGACAAGTAAAGTTGCGTGTCATCAGCGTAGCAGTGGTAAGAGAAACCATCTGACTGGATGATGGGTCCTAATGACATTGTGTATATGGAGAAGTGGCCCAAGCACTGATCCCTGAGGTACACCAGTAAGTAACTGATGAGGCTTGGATACCTCACCTCTCCAGGCTACCTTGAAAGACCTACCTGAGAGATAGGAGTTGAACCAGCAAACAGCCAAGAACAGTTTCGGTGATGCCCAGTTTAGAGAGGGTGGAAAGTAGGATCTGATGGTTGACTGTGTCAAAGGCTGCAGAAAGGTCCAGCAGAATCAGAACTGATGACCTGGATTTAGCTTTCGCCTGTCTCAGCGACTCTGTGACAGACAGCAATGCAGTCTCAGTGGAGTGTCCACTTTTGAAGCCTGACTGATTGTCATCCAGCAGCTTGTTCCGTGAGAGATAGGCAGAGATCTGATTGAAAACTGCCCTTTCAAGTGTTTTTGCCATGAATGGGATGAGAGAGACTGGTCTGTAGTGTTTTATCTTTGTGGGGTTAAGTGCAGGTTTTTTCAGCAGTGGGGTTACTCTAGCCTGCTTAAATGTAGTGGGAAAAATGCCTTCAAGAAGAGATGTGTTAATTATGTGTGTAAGTGCAAGTAGGATGGACGGAGAGATGGCCTGGAGAAGGTGTGATGGAATGGGGTCAAGAGAACAGGTGGTGGGGTGGTTGGAGATGAGGAGTTTTGAGACCTCAGTGTCAGTTAAAAGAGAGTACATAGAGAGAGAAGAGTTGCATACAGAAGTTGGGTGTTTGACAGGGTGTGGTGCTGTGAATGTATTGCTGATGGCTGTAACCTTATTAGTAAAAAATGTGGCGAAGATATCTGCTGTAAGTTATGTGTCAGGTGGTGGAGGGGGAGGGCAGAGAAGTGTGTTAAATGTTCTGAACAAGCTACGAGTGTCTGTGATGCTGTTGATCTTGGTCTGGTAATATGAAGTTTTTGCAGCTTTAACGTTATCTGAAAAAGTTGCAAGCAGAAGCTGATATTTACCTAGATCGTCTGGATCTTTAGATTTCCGCCATCTCCTCTCAGCTGCCCTGAGATCAGTCCAATGTTCACGAATGACGTCAGACAGCCAAGGGCTGGGTGGTGTAGTACGTGCTGGTCTAGAGGAGAGAGGACAGATGTTGTCTAGACAGGTTGTTAAAGTAGAGCTAAGTGTGTCTGTGGCAGTGTTTACATTGAGCGTGGAAAATACATTTATTGTGGGAAGAGAGGCAGAGACATCAGTGGATAGGTGAGAGAGTGAGAGGGAACGGAGGTTACGGCGAAAGGAAACCAAAGGTGGAGTTGGTTTTACTATGGATGGGAGAATCATGTTGAATTGAACAAAGTAATGATCAGAGACATGTAAAGGTGTAACAAGAATATTTGAGGTAATACAGTTACGTGTAAAAACGAGGTCCAGCTGGTTGCCCGATCTGTGAGTTGCTGTGGTGTGTGGTCTTTCCAAGTCAAATGAGGCCAGAAGAGTATTCAGTTCAGTGGCCTGGGGCTTGTCTTGGTGTATGTTGAAATCGCCAAGAACCACAAGTGGCCTACCATCCTCTGGCAAAGAGGACAGCAGGACATCCAACTCCTCAAGAAAGCTTGTCAGCTGACCTGGAGGGTGATAGATTACAACAACATGCATTTTTGTGGGTTGCATTGTAGTAAGATAAGAGATGGAGACATCTATAGGGAAAGAATGTAGCAGGTAGTTGAATTTTGTAATACAATTAATTTATATAACATTAACCTTCCCAATCATAGATAAATGTAATGAAGTCCACCTGCCCACAAATACTTAATGCCCTGTTTGGGCCACTGGAAGGCGCCTGGCTGAAAAGCCGTTACAGAACACTACTCCATCAGAGTCAAAGCTTCGGATTTAGACCAATTAAATCTGTATCTCGAGAATTTAGAAAATAAATTAATAATTCTGTGGAGGCAAGACATAGATCTAGTAGGGTCGGAGATGAATAATAAAATATAATCTGCAGAAGGCAAAAACTTATGCTCCACACCTCCCACCACCACCCCTGGAAAATAATCCTCCTTTCTTATCATGGCTGCTAATGGTTCCATGGAAAGACAGAACAATAATGGGGAAAGAAGGCAACCCTGCCAGGGGATGCTATACAGAGTGAAATAATCTAAAATTAATCCATTAATTTGTACTGCCGCTGCCTGGCGTCTATAAAGTAACTTAATACAACCAATAAAAGTATTCCCGAACCCATACATTTTCAAAATCTTAAAAAGATAATCCTGTTCTACCATATAAAAAGGCTTATCGGCGTCAAGTGAGATGACAGCGACCGGAGTCTGATCATTCGCCACTGATCACAAGATATTGATGAAAAGTGTAATGTTATCAGAAGAGCTATGGCCTGAATAAACCCCACCTGATCTGTATGTATAAGAGATGTCATAACTTTATTTAACTGTTTAGCCATAATATTTTACAATATTTTAATATCTAGCTGGATCAGGGAAATTGGATGGTAACTCTTACACTTGCTTGGATTTTTGTCCTTTTTAAGAATCAGGCTGATCCGGACTTGCATCATGGTTGGTGGAAATGTTCCATTCTTTAATGATTCTGTATAAACTTCTAGCAAAAGTGGAGCCAATTCTGTAGCATAAGATCTAAAAACTCAGCGGCAAAGACAACTGCCCTGGTGCCTTGCCTGTAGGCAAGGCCTTAATTACCTCGCCAGGCTCCTCCAAGATTATCTCAGAATCAAGAGAATTGTTTTTGCTCAGCCATCAGTTTAGGAAGTTCTAATGGTTCCACAAAGTTTCTAATATTCTGATCAGTAGACGAAGACGAGTTCTTTAAAAACATTATTAATATCAATGGCTGAGGTAAATATTTCACCACCTGTAGATTTCACTGAGGCAATGGTAGAAAATGTCTCGGTTAAGTACTGTTGTAACCTCCATTCCCCGAGGGAGGGAACGAGATGGAAGTGATGCAAGGGGTCTTTCTTGGACGCCGAACAATACCTCTGAACCTGAGAAAAGGCCAATGTCAAGTTGGCAGACAGAATTTGCATGCCCCACCCCGGACATACAGGTATAAAGGGAAGCGGGGCAGCGAATGCCAGTCAGGATTTTGCACTGAGGAGCCGAAAGGATGAAGCACGGCCATGTACAGTGCTAGGTCTAGTGCTGTGGCAGGAGGGACACTACGTCTTGTTCCCTCCCTCAGGGAACGGAGGTTACAACAGTAACCGAGACGTTCCCCTTCTGTCACTCTCGACGTAGTGTCAAAGGAAGTGACACAAGGGGTCCATATAAATACGCCACGCACTGACCATTTGACACGACCGTCGGAGCAGGGGCAAAACAGGCTATAGCGTGTTAGAGGCACCTGAACCGAATGCGCATCGCCCTCCCAAACGCCCCCTCAAGAGTTTTAGCATACCAACCTCATGATTTCTTGCACCCCTGAGGGAGAAAAAGGTATTACGTGCTAGCATGGGAGCAAGCCCAGCAGCCGTGGCCTTCTCTCTCACTATTTCTCTCACATAAGATGTAAAGTGGCTGGGGCCCAACCTATGTCGGGGAAGGCGGTCATTCCCCGAGGGGAGCAGAAGAGGCTGCGCTTGACACAGCGGACTGCTCCCTGCACCTGGCAGGGGGCGACTTGAAGACTGAGGAAGAGGCCTAAGGAGGCGTCTTCAAACTTGTTGGCGCCGGCATGCCAGGCGCTAAGGCGGGACCAGAGGCGAGGTAGCGTCCGGCCCGCAGATTTCCTATACTTTCAGGAGGGGAAGACCTTGCAGAGGCCATACCCTGCCCAGTCTAGGAGGAGGAAATGTATGGCAAATACACCACGAGGGTTGTGAAGCCGGATGTGGGATACGGCGCGGTGGTTGGTACAGCCTGATAAGGGGGGAACGCTACAGACACGGGGCCGAGGCAGCAAGCTGCCAGAGTGAAACGCGGGTCCGCCGAAAGGGGGAAAATACATCACGGGTAGTTAGCCTAACGAAGGGGAACTATGCCCGTGGAGCCCGACCCCAGTACAGAGCCAAGAGACTCGTACTAGATCTAGCCGCGAGTTGCTCTGCTGAACTCGCGGGCCAGAAGGCTGGGGAGGAAGAGGCATCCAGGCAGTGACGCTCAGTGGCTGACCTGGGACAGAAGGCGCACTGGATCTCATTGGTGAAGGGTGCAGATACAAGCGAAACACCCGGTCGGTTGTGCCGCGTTACTGAGTTCTACTGGTTCGGACCTGACAGAACACGGGACGAGACCGAATCAACCCTCAAATTGTAAAACCTGGCGAAGGTATTGGGTGTTGCCCAGCAGGCTGCTCTACAGATGTCTGCTAGGGAGGTGCCGTGGCTTAGTGCCCACGAGGACGCCACACTTCTAGTGGAGTGTGCTCAGACCTGCAGGGGTGTGGGCACGCCCTGGGCGTGATAGGCTCAAGCAATAGCGTCAACAACCCAGTGGGCTAGCCTCTGTTTGGAGACGGTGTTCCCTTTCCGCCGTCCGCCAAAGCAGACAAAGAGCTGCTCACAGCATCTAAAGCTCTGCGTGCGGTCCACATAGGTACGCAAAGCACGCACCGGACACAGCAACGAAAGGGCTGGGTCTGCCTCCTCCCGGGGCAGCGCTTGCAGGTTCACGACCTCCTCCCGGGGCAGCGCTTGCAGGTTCACGACCTGGTCCCTGAAATTGGTCGTGGGAACCTTGGGCACGTATCCCAGTCGGGGTCTCAGGATAATGTGAGAAAATGCCGGACCGAACTCCAGGCAAGAGTCGCTGACAGAGAACGCTTGCAAGTCTCCTACCCTCTTGATTGAGGCTAACGCGATCAGGAGGGCCGTCTTCAAGGAGAGGGCCTTGAGCTTGACTGAATCAAGCGGCTAAAATGGGGGTCTCTGAAGGCCCGAGAGGACCACTGAGAGATCCCAAGAGGGAAACAGGTTAGGCCGGGGAGGATGTAGTCTCTGGGCACCTTTCAGGAACCTGATAATCAAGTCGTGCTTACCAAGGGACTTGCCATCTACCGCGTCGTGGTGGGCAGCGATAGCGGCCATGTACACCTTCAAGGTGGAGGGGGACAGCCTCCCTTCCAGCCTCTCCTGCAGGAATAGAAGCACTGACCGAACTGCGTATCTCTGTGTGTCTTCGGACCGGGAAGAACACCAATTTGCAAACAAACGGCATTTCAAGGCGTAAAGCTGCCTGGTTGACAGAGCTCTGGCTTGATTTGATCGTATCTACGACAGCAAGTGGCAGATGAGCTAGATCTTCCGCGTCCCATCCAGGGGTCAGATGTGGAGGTTCCAGATGTCTGGACGCGGGTGGCAGAGGGTGCCCCGTCCCTGAGAAAGAAGGTCCTTCCAGGGAGGGGCTGTCACGAGGAGCATGAGTTCCGAAAACCAGGTGCGGGTGGGCCAGTAAGGGGCCACCACGGTGACCTGTTCCTCGTCCTCCCTGATCTTGCGCAGCACCGATGCAAGAGGGCTCATTGGGGAAAATGCGTACTTGCGCAGTCCCTGGGGCCAGCTGTGTGCCAGCACGTCTGTGCCGAGGGGAGCATCCATCAGGGAATACCAGAGCGGGCAATGGGAACTGTCTTGGGAGGCAAAGAGATCAACCTGTGCTTTGTCGAATCGGTCCCAAATGAGCTGGACCACCTGGGGGTGGAGCCTCCACTCTCCGCTGAGTGAGACCTGCCGCGACAGCGCGTCCGCTGTCGTGTTGCGGTTGCCAGGGATGTGAGAAGCTAGCAGTGACCTGAGTCACGGCTGACTCCAGAGGAGGAGATGGCGGGCGAGTTGAGACATATGACGAGAACGCAAGCCGCCTTGGCGATTTATGTACGCTACCGTCGCGGTGCTGTCTGAACAGATCAGAACGTGCTTGCCTCGGATTAGTGGAATAAACCTCCATAGAGCAAGGACAACTCTAAGCAATTGATGTGCCAACGCTGCCGGGGGCCTTTCCAGTTGCCAGCGGCAGCGTGCCCGTTGCACACAGCGCCCCAACCCAATCGAGAGGCGTCTGTGGTTACCACGATGTGTCTGGACACCTGATTGTCACACGATGCATGCCATGGCGCCATGCCAATCTCGGGACTCGGGTCTGTAGCTAGTGCTCTAGCGGTCTCATATGCATCAACCCGAGCCCCAGGAGCATATGGAATTGTTTTAAAGGGACCGCTGTGCCGGGCTTGAAGAAAGCGAGGGAGCTGAGCACTGACCGAGCGTGCTCGCTGGTGAGACGTGCTGTCATCGAGACCGAGTCTAACTCCATACCAAGAAAAGAGATGCTCTGAACCGGGGCAGGCTTGCTCTTTTCCCAGTTGACCTGAAGCCCTAAACGGCTGAGGTGCCGGAGCACCTGGTCCCTGTGAGCGCATAGCAATTCTCGAGAGTGAGCTAGGATAAGCCAGTCGTCGAGGTAATTGAGTATGCGAATGCCCGCTTCCCTTAGGGGGGCAAGAGCAGTCTCTGCGACATTTGTGAAGACGCGAGGGGACAGGGACAGGCCAAAGGGGAGGACCTTGTACTCATACGCCTGGCCGTCGAAAGCGAACCGTAAGAAGGGTCGGTGTCGCGGCAAAATGGAGACGTGGAAGTACGCGTCCTTCAGGTCTGCCGCCGCGAACCAATCTAGCTGTCGAACGCATGTGAGAATCTGCTTCTGCGCACTGACGGGCGTGGGGCGTGGGGCGTGAACTGCACAGCGACAGCTGGAAATGCACCGTGCGGATCCAACAGCAATGCTTCTCGCTGATAAAGGTGAGTGAAACAGGAGTACGTTTCAGCTGCTTGCGGTACAACCATTCGGCTCCGAAGAAAAATTCTGACTGGCATTCGCTGCCCCGCTTCCCTTTATACCCATATGTCCGGGGCGGGGCAAATTCTGTCTGTCAACTTGACATTGGCCTTTACTCAGGTTCAGAGGTATTGTTCGGCGTCCAAGAAAGACCCCTTGTGTCACTTCCTTCGACACTACGTCGAGAGACTGACAGAAGGGGAAAGACCCTTTCTTTATTATATATCTAGCCACAAATTTTCATGCCTTGTCCCCCAGCTGTCTTGCTCCGAATAGCCAAAACTCCACCTTCCGTGAAAATATAGTATTATATCTATATTTCAATCGGGTCAATTCTCTGAGGCCATCAGATGACATTCGGAACTTCAGCTCTTTCTCTGCACTTTTAATATTCCTTTCCACTCCACGAGTTCTCATGCTTTGGATTTTTTGGTGAATGAGTCATCCTGTATGATCCGGCTAGTAAGAAATGCATGTTGAATGACTGATTTAAAAAAATGTATAGACCCTACCAGATGGGTTCAAAAGTCTCCAAATATCTTTAAGACCAAGATTTTTACACATCCTGTGAAGTGTCAGTGTTGCTGTAGGGGGCTTGGACACATTTGCTTCACTATGATCAAGAACTGAGTCCATCAAAAGTCTCCTCCCAATATTATATCATGAGGGGTGCCAGCAGCTTGCAACATCACTTCAAGATTTATAAAAAAAGCCCTGATCATCAACGTTAGGTGCATAAATATTAGCCAAAATAAGACTTTGCCCTGAATTTCTGCTAAAACATGAATGAATCTTCCTAATTTATCTTTAATCTGTTTGAGACATTTGAATTGTAGATGCTTACTTATCAGTGTAATGACTCCCCTGCTCTTACTTGAGCCAGCACAAAAAAACATGTCCACAAATTTTTCAGCTTCCTGAAAACACTATATCGTATTTCTTACACTTAAGAAGATAAATAACCTTCCTTCTTTTTATGGGGTGCCCCAACCCATTCACATTCCAAATGGAGAGAGAAAATCTGCTCATATTAACTCTTGAAATTTTGACATATGAGAAAAAAATAGATTGTTTTTAAAAACTAAATTATAAAAGACCATATTCCAACATTAGTGCAACAATCAAACGTCGAACTTCCCCCAGAAAAAAAAAACAAACTGAAAACACTGTCCGTGTATGCCTATGATAGCCCCATAACAACTTTGCTGTCAGATTGCTCAAGTCCGGTGTTTCAATACAAATTTTGTGAGACAGAGTTACACAACAAAAGATAATCTATAAAACAAACTCCAGCCAATTGGTGGAATAAAAACAAAGAACATGCAGATTCATCCACAAAACAGTCCCAAAGGGGCATTACTCCACAAAACAAACTCCAGCCACTAGGCATAACCAGCACAACAAGAAAAAAAAATGGCGCTCATTTTCCTCAAACAGTCAATTCAATGTTCAGTGAGTCGGTCCATTTGGCTACAATGTGAGTACCACAAAATAACATAATCCGTTGACGTTATGAATGACATTGCTTACTGGGGACATGTGAATATTTTACGTCCATCCTTAGCATCTATTCTCAATTTGGCCAGGAACATAAGTGCAACAGCGATCCTCCGCCAATGCAAGAGTGTCCTGCATTCCCTGAATCGAATATGTCTCTCTCCCATGTGCGTATTTAGGGGTTTCAATGAAAGTATGCTAATTGGTTAGTTTAGCGGTGTTATGTTATGCTATTAGCTTAGCTGTACTGTGTTTACAAACATGTATATGTTGCGCATAAGCAATTAATCAATAAAATAATTATGATAAATACTCTTGTTGGAGTAATATTATTCTCATTGCTTATTGACAATAATATTACACATATAGGTATATCTTTGAAGCAAAATCTTTTAGATTCGTCCAGCAAACACTCAGTATCGATCGTCTATCAATTCTCAGAGAGTATATTTTTCGTAGCCACAAAAAAACAACTCTTATGTAGCTGAGATCAACTCATTAAATTTACATTGATTACAAGCAGACCAGAATCAACTCTCAAGAATGTACACACAAGTTTATTTAACTAAAATACGAACATGTAACTAATCTCAACAAAAACATACACACGAAATACTCATACATGGGAAAGGGAAAAGTTCAAATAAAATGAAACCGGAACAGACTAGGGGAAATGGAGTTATTAAAAGAGTACTTTTGACTATCTGAGAGAACCATTGAGCTCTTAATTTAAAAGCACCTTTGTTAGAAAGGGGTTTTCATCTTATACTAAACTATGTTCAGTTAGTTACTGGTACGATACTTGCAATTGCCTTGGCTGTTGAGAGAGAGCACCCGGATGCAGTCGTAGGAGAAAGGCTTGATAGATGGTGTTGAATTTGCAACCAATTTCGTACACATTGAATGAAGAAATTATGATGACTGGTGGTGTTTTTTGACTTTATGGTCAAGGTAGTTGCAAATGGATTGATGTGTTGAGGCCTGCCATCCTGCAGCCTTAGGGTCGGACCGGAGGATCCCGGTCCCACACGAACAGCAAAAGAGTGTCAGGGGAAAAGAGAAATAGTAACAGGCGGGACGTGTCTTATCTTCTGCTGGAGGTCCCTCCCCTCTGTTCTGGCTTGACCAATGAGAAAGGTGCAATTTCCATGTGGGAAATATACCTTTGTTTGGAAGCTGACTCATTTGCATGATTGGGGTTAGTTTAAGCCCCTTTATGATCTGATTAATATAGCAAGCATACAATGCATGCTGTCAGAAATATATATACATGTGTATATATATATATATATATATATATATATATATATATATATATACACACACATATATACACACATATATACATACACACACACACACACACACACACACACACACACATACATACATACACACACACCATTGTGCAGGGTGTCACACAAGGATTCATTTGGTAGGAAAAATGATCCTAAATAAATTTACATTAGCTGGTAGTCCTGTCATAAGTCATGCATAAAACAGTATACAGTACAAAAAAAACTTTACAAGACAGTAATGATCCTATACACAATGTACTGGGGTTATACATGTTTGTTTATAAATGAATGAAGAAAATTCTATGTTCTGGGCTTTATGAGTGAATCAATCTTTGAGCATTCTTTGCTCTAACATGCAGCTAACCTTCCCCACTTGGAATGTCACTGGGGTCCACTCTTTGCTGGTCCAGTGGCAGCAAAGTCGGTGTAAATGCTTGATAATGATCAGTGGGGGAGCAGACATAATGGAGTCAGCTTGGGCCTACTTGGACCTTTGCTTGTTACAGTCTTGAGACATCTGTTGGATTATTCATTAAGTAATGAATAATTGTGTGTCTGATTGGTCCAGATGCTACACCTGTTAAATTCGCAAAGTCTGGGAACAAGAAAATGCTGTGGTTCCTCCAAAAAAGCAGTCCTTTACTCCTTGCCCCGTCCAACACCACATCTTCATTGGGTGATGTCAGATATTTAGACAGAACTGATCGGTGCCTATCCCCCTCAGCGGATCGCAGAGTCAGAACCCTGTGAGCTCATTTGATTTCCAGTCCATGGCCTGCTATGTCAAGCAGACAAGGAAAAGCACCTCCAGGAATTTCACCACATCCTGACCCTCCTCTTCCCCAGGAACTCCGACGACCAGCCAAGGTTCTCAAAGTCCTCCAACCTCTCCCAGACACGCTTCAAATTCACCCCGGTCGCCAGCATGACTCCCGGACTCCAATGACTCCAGACAATTGATCCGCTCTTCGACATCCCCCACTCTTGTAACCACCCCAGAGAACGTCATCTCAGTGGCAGCAATTGATCGACGCATTGCAGCAAGATCCTCCAAGTCAGCATTGCCGACATGCCCAACATCTCCCACTGAACCTCCCTCATTTCTCCGACCAGATCAGCTCCCTGGCTCTGGGCCTTCTCAGGGGTATCAGCCTGAGCATATAAGTATCTTTTAATGTCTCCAGAGCACAAAGATTTTGAATTCTTTGACATATTGTCCTCCTAGAACAGTTATGGAACAAAGTGTATTGAATCTCACCAGTTTCATTAAAAGTGTTAAAACTAGCAAAGTGTGCAGAGCTCACCGTTCACATGTCCTCGCATGGCGTGACTCCTTAAGAAACTCTTCTTAATATTATTAACTCCTCATTATCCTTAGGGCATGTCCCAGGAAACTTTAAACTGGCAGTTATCAAATAGCTTATCAAGAAACCAGAGCTTGATCCGGGAGAATTGGCTAATGTACTGTATGTCTAACATACTAGAAAAGGTAATGTCCTCCCAACTATGTTCATTTTTACAGAGAAATTGTACATATGAAGAATATCAGTCAAGATTTAGGCCCCATCATTCTAAATATACTGTACATATCTGAGGTCCATATAACTTACTCTTGTCATTTGATGGCAGTTGCATTTCTCTTCAAGTGCTTTTAGATCTTAGTGCTGCCTTCAACACCATAGATCATTATATTCTCTTGGACAGGCTTGAGAATTAAGTTGGAATTTGTGGACAAGCATTAGCTTGGTTTAGGTCCTATCTCACTGACTGCTACTACTTTGTCTGTGTAAATGAGGAACTGTCAGATCAATGTCAATTTCAATTTTATTTATATTGCACCATTAAACACAACCAGGGTTGACCAATGTGCTGCACAATAAAGAACAGAACAATTACACAATACAGTATCATTACTAAAATACAGTGCAATAAAACTTCCTCATTGCTTATATGCCAAATCAAAGAGATAGGTTTTTAGCTTAGATTTAAAAACAGATAGTGATTGTGCAGATCTAATACAGAGGGGCAGAGCACTCCACAATCTTGTTGCAGCTACCAAAAAGAAGTGGTCACCCCTACATTTCAGCTTCGACATCAGGATGCACAACAATCTCTTTGGACAACCAGAGAAAAAGCAGGACGATATTCAGTCAGTAAATCCGAAAAGTAAAGAGGACCCAAACATTTAAAGATTTATAAACTAAAAGAAGAATTTTGAAATTTACTCTGTATCGCACTGGCAACCAATGCAAGGACCGTAACACTGTTTTTTAGTACTAGTTAAAAGTCTTGCAGCTGCATTTTGAACTATCTGCAAGTGGGATAAAGCTGATTTGCTAATCCTGAAATAAAATGTACTGTCTGAAACATGGGCTCAGGATGGAGTTCACCAAAATGAACTGCTATCAGCTTCCAGCCAGACTGCAATGCTCCTCACTGAATGATACCTATATCATATTGGTCAAAGGAGGGACTCTCTTAAACTACATAGAAAATGAATTAACCATTGACAAAAGCCTTCATCTGCCAAAACCAAAGGACAATGCATCTACCTGTATTTTCTCAGTTAACTCTGGATGGCTTCCAGGTCTTTAACACTAAAACCTATTGTTCATATGAAATCATTTTGTTTATTCATCGACCCGCATCACTTCCTTAGGTTTACTAATTTTAGTTCTAAAAATACTAATAGTTCTAAACATAAATAACTAATATTGGCATTATATTCATTTATTTTCTGTTATAGCTGCTTTGAAAAAAAAGATCATGGGTTCAATACACACAAACTGATCAAATGAATACCAACCTCAAGAGAAAGACTATGCTTCCTGACAATTAAGTAACTGACAGCACTGCTAATTAATAAGACCTGATTCACAGCTATGTTGAATTAAAAGACTAAGTAGCTTATCCTACAAAAGCATATGCAGTATAAATAATTTTGGAAGGTGGAACTTCCATTGTCATAAATTAATAAGGAAATGATAGACACATTGTTGGTCACCTTTTTATTGAGGTAGGAGACATGGGAGAAAAAAAATATTTACACTTGTGAGGGACACACAACTATACCAGGGGGAGGATGATGTGTAAGCCTTCTCTCACACAACAGGGCTAAAAGAGTGGCTTTCACAGTCGCCCTTATCCGGAACAATTGATGCAGAGGACAGCATGCTGGTCTAAAGTACATGGCTTCAAATGGGACTCTTTCTAAATTCCTCCATGGCCACAAGCTCTCGCTTTGGTCTATCCAGACTGTTATAACTCCTTTGAAGAATAAACACCTGCCACGAAAGAAGCCTGTCACTTTCTTTATCCTCTATTATGGTTGCATCTAAAATATGCCAGTGAAGAATCAGTGGAGCTGGGAAAGAAAGGAAATCAATATTACCCAGATCCATTACCTCCTCAAAAAGTGAAGTGTATATTGTTTTTTAGCATCGATTCCACTCAAAGACTATAACCTAAACAACAAACACAGACATCTTGTGAAATGGAGAAAAACTTTTGACTGGGAAAAAAATATAGCAACAAAATAATACTTTTACCTTTGTATCCTGTGAAATGATATACAGGTGCTGGTCATATAATTAGAATATCATCAAAAAGTTGATTTATTTCAGTAATTCCATTCAAAAAGTGAAACTTGGATATTGTATTAATTCATTACACACAGACTGATATATTTCGATATATATGATATAAATGTTTATTTCATTTAATTGTGATGATTAAAACTGACAACTAATGAAAATCCCAAATTCAGTATCTCCGAAAATTAGAATATTACTTAAGACCAATACAAAAAAAAGGATTTTTAGAAAAGTTGGCCAACTGAAAAGTATGAACATGAAAAGTATGAGCATGTACAGCACTCAATACTTAGTTGGGGCTCCTTTTGCCTGAATTACTTCAGCAATGCGGCGTGGCATGGAGTCGATCAGTCTGTGGCACTGGTCAGGTGTTATGAGAGCCCAGGTTGCTCTGATAGTGGCCTTCAGCTCTTCTGCATTGTTGGCTCTGGCGGATCGCATCTTCACAATACCCCATAGATTTTCTAATGGGTTAAGGTCAGGCGAGTTTGCTGGCCAATTAAGAACAGGGATACCATGGTCCTTAAACCAGGTACTGGTAGCTTTGGCACTGTGTGCAGGTGCCAAGTCCTGTTGGAAAATGAAATCTGCATCTCCATAAAATTGGTCAGCAGCAGGAAGCATGAAGTGCTCTAAATCTTCCTGATAGATGGCTGCGTTGACCTTGAACCTCAGAAAACACAGTGGACCAACACCAGCAGATGACATGGCACCCCAAACCATCACTGACTGTGGAAACTTTACACTGGACTTTAAGCAACGTGGATTCTGTGCCTCTCCTCTCTTCCTCCAGACTCTGGGACCTTGATTTCCAAAGGAAATGCAAAATTTACTTTCATCAGAGAACATAACTTTGGACCACTCAGCAGCAGTCCAGTCCTTTTTGTCTTTAGCCCAGGCGAGACGCTTCTGACGCTGTGTCTTGTTCAAGAGTGGCTTGACACAAGGAATGCAACAGCTGAAACCCATGTCTTGCATATGTCTGTGTGTGGTGGTTCTTGAAGCACTGACTCCAGCTGCAGTCCACTCTTTGTGAATCTCCCCCACATTTTTTAATGGGTTTTGTTTCACAATCCTCTCCAGGGTGCGGTTATCCCCATTGCTTGTACACTTTTTTCTACCACATCTTTTTCTTCTCTTCGCCTCTCTATTAATGTGCTTGGACACAGAGCTCTGTGAACAGCCAGCCTCTTTAGCAATGACCTTTTGTGTCTTGCCCTCCTTGTGCAAGATGTCAATGGTCGTCTTTTGGACAGCTGTCAAATCAGCAGTCTTCCCCATGATTGTGTAGACTACAGAACTAGACTGAGAGACCATTTAAAGGCCTTTGCAGGTGTTTTGAGTTAATTAGCTGATTAGAGTGTGGCACCAGGTGTCTTCAATATTGAACCTTTTCACAATATTCTAATTTTCTGAGATACTGATTTTGGGGTTTTCATTAGTTGTCAGTTATAATCATCAAAATTAAAAGGAATGAACACTTGAAATATATCAGTATGTGTGGAATGAATGTATACATTATACAAGTTTCACTTTTTGAATGGAATTACTGAAATAAATAAACTTTTTGATGATATTCTAATTATATGACCAGCACCTGTATAATCCCACACTCCATACTGACAAGGGGCTTTCTCTCCATTTGTTTAGTAAGTGTGTTTTGGACACAATTCAAGGAGACAGTTGTAGATATGCATGTAACAAATCAGAAATTAAGTTAATTTAGATACATAAATGAATTTGGTTTAATGCTGAATTTGACACCATGCTAGAGAAGAGTAAGGATGGAGTTATTTTTTTCTCATCCGAAATTAATTAAATTCATAGCTGGTTTTGGAGAATAAGTTTGGCTAATGCAGATCAAACTGCAGCATCTTATCGAATAAATCAAAAGCATGTGCATTTTTGGCAGGATTTGCTGGACTGACATTAATCAAACTGTCTCCAATGTAATGAGGTTGTACAAGACCTTAAATCGGCTGAGAATTCAAACATAATTATCTCACAAAAGGCATCACTACAGACTGTAGTTTGACTGTTATGGAAATTCTAAATACTGACCCTAGTAGACCTAAGTCCCTAAATCACTTGCCTACCTTTGCTAGTCTCCTAGTTTCCCAGCTCGCTTGCACGTCCTCAATTCATTACAACCCGGCATCTGCCTGAGAGGTTGGAAGCATCCTGCCCCCAGACAATTCTCACTCAATTCCGAGATTCTGTCACTACACACTAGCGATTTCACTCTAATACCTAACTCATATATCTAGACTTGTGCTGCAGCGTAATAATTAACCCATAATCCAGTTTCTCCTTTGCTTGTTTATTAGTATGCGGCCAGTTCCCCTCAGTCAGAACTATGGAACAATGGAGAGAAGTTAGGACACAGTTTATATAGGCTGGTTTACATGCACTCTCCTGATTCTTGTTTTCTTCATTCTGATTGGATATACTTTAGTTCGAGTCATCTTGTCAATCTGGCCAGAAATGATGATGTAATGTAGTTACAGAAAAGAATATCAGAATCAGAATGAGCTTTATTGCCAAGTATGCTTACTTATACAAGGTATTTGTCTTGGTGACAAACGCTTCCAGTGCACAAACAATAAAGCAACAAGACAGATCAAATAATGAATAAAATAGAATAAAAATAAAAAGTGAATAGAAAATATTAGTATATATAGAAATTCACAAAAAGACCAAAAAACAAAGAGTAATTGATTTGTTCCGTTAACCAAATAGTCTCCCTTTTTAGTGGTCGGTTCAGAAGTTACATTATGGATATTCTGACAGCCTGTTAGTATTCACAGTTTATTTATCCCCTCTACCGAACAAGTTTCGAACTATTGTCCTACCTGAGGTCAAACTTTCTTTTCGCCCTCTTCGCGTAGTTGTTACGGTTATATTAGAGCAGCCTGTTGTCCCCTCTGTCACTATACACCACCAACACC
Source organism: Moxostoma hubbsi (assembly GCA_032164185.1). Taxonomy (NCBI): domain Eukaryota; kingdom Metazoa; phylum Chordata; class Actinopteri; order Cypriniformes; family Catostomidae; genus Moxostoma; species Moxostoma hubbsi. The sequence goes on along the minus strand of JAVLUX010000002.1, from coordinate 25,691,991 downwards.
TTTGATCCGGGTCCGGGGATGTCACTCAAAACACCTCATCGTTCGTAAACATCTATCAGCTCGGGGAACAACGGATACGGATATTCTGCTGAGAAGGACCTGTGTGCACATACATAACATTTTTTGATAGCCTCATATTTCTTACCAGTAGGCCTATCATTTTTGAAATAAGTTCAAAACAATTTCAGATCATGGTGATGCTGTTTGGTGTTAGATGAGTGGTCATGAAGAACAAGCTCTTCTATTTTACTCTGAATGAGAACAATAGTTGGATCTAATAAAGGCAACACAATTAACAATAGCAACACACAAATGTATGCAACAATTCCAGTAGTGAACTTGAACCGTCTGCTGGCCCACATCTGCTCTCAGGTGTGCTGGTGATCTCGATGACACCACAGTGGGACACGTTCAGTGATTTAAATGCGGTGGGTGTGGTCAGTATAACCTTGTACGGACCCAACCACCTTGGATTATGCCACATCATTCTCAATACTTTCACCAATTCAATAATTACTTTATTTACAAAGTGAGTGTTATTTTCAGAAGACAATTTTTAGGCACTCCCCATTTTGGAATAACTTTATTATTTATTTAATAACTTTATTAAAATTAATTTAAAATGCAACTGGATTTCCTGTCGCCATAAGAAAACCTTAAGCTTGGTTAGAAGGACATTTTGAGTGTGAACTGCATGGGGAAAAATGCATATTTGATGGGTAAAATGCCACCAAGTTACTAAACATAGGCACTGTGGCATTCCCCGTGCAACAGTGTCTAATTTTTTAGAAAAGTACACATTTGGGTGATGTTGGTTGCCATGGAGTTTAGTTAGAACTGCACACATGAACCCCTCTTTCTCAGAATTGAATAGATCAAACAATTTTAATAATCTGGCAGGCCTAGACATAGTGCAGTTGAGAGAGCCAATTTCAATGTCATCCCCCTGTCCAATTTTATTTATCTGTCATTTCAGTAGCTTGTGTGCTGCTGTAAGAAGAGAATTGGAGATCTCATAAATGTTTTGATCTATAACACCAGTTTAACGTGGCAAAGATTATTCAGCCTTAACAACTATCCAGGGTCTTCAGGACCCTGTACTTAGGAAAATGATCATATAAAGCTCTAGTTGTTGTTTTATGGTACCTGTAAAATAACTTTTTATTCCTTTACTGCCTGCTGATCAAAATCATCCCCTGGGGTAGGCGCATATTAGAGGTATAAGCAATGGTCGATTTGTAAAACAATTTCAAAGGGGATGGTGGTGTCAAATGCTAATGCTTATGGGTCATTGACAAATAAGGATGTCTGAAGAGTTAAAAATCAGAAATCTTTATTAAAAAAAAAAAAAGTCTAGTTTAAATTAAAACACTTGTCAAGTTCTTAGAAATGTAATCTTTGTGTTCAATCTGGTCTTATACATTTGTGAAAAAACCTTTAAAGCATTTTCTACCAAAAAATTTTAAAAATGTAATTTGATCTAACCATAGTGTAAAAGGTAATATAATGCTTTATTTGCACCTTGAATACATGAGGATAAACAACTTAATCATTAATAAAAAAAAAAAAAAGTTTTTCATACATATGAATTTTTTGGTCAAAAATATCACTAAATTTTCTCAGGGTTACACCAAGTGACCAGAACAAAATGCGCCTTTTCATAAAAAAATTATAAAACAAAAAGATTTTTTAAAACTTCACGCTGTCTTGAGGGTCTCAAGGTGTCCACTCTGTTTTATGGTCAATATTAACAACAAATATATGTTGGTTACACCACATGACTTATAAATTAGTCTTTTTTTAAAACAATTGTGTCACTGCTTGTTTTTTTAAATAAATAACAATTCAATATTATTCTGCAGTAGTCATGCTAACATTTATTATTTCAAGAATTTCAGCTTTTAATGAGCCTTTTTTCTGTTTCTGACACATGACATATTTTACTTCAAGCCCCAGAAAAATATCAATATGACTTTGAATTCAAACATTGAAAATATGCTTAAGAGTTGTATTCAAGTAAATGTTTAGAGTGAATTACATTTGTATGTATTTTTAGTTTAATCAATTTAAGGCCACGCCTGTCATGGAGTTATTATTTCTGAATAATACAATTTCACAGTTTACTTTTTCAATTTCAAATGTGCTATTCTCAATTTACAAAGAGAAAGTGGAGTCTGGATCCTCATTCCTTTTGTCCTCTCTTTTTTTTTTTCTTCTCATCCATCACGGGTTCACGCTGGCTCCAACACAACTTCAAATCTTCTCGGCTGAAGTAAACTCTGTGGCGGCTCAAGAGAGAAAAACCTTGAAGTCCTGGATCTGGCTCCACAAATTTTATGGAAATTCTAAATACTGACCCTAGAAGTCCCTATATCACTTGCCTAACTTTGCTGGTCTCCTAGTTTCCGAGATCGCTGGCACTTCCTAAGCACATTACAACTTGGCTTCCCCCAGACAATACTCACTCCATTTTTAACATTAAGATATTAACCTAACAAGCTACAATCTACTCAGCAGGCACACACAATTATAAATAAAGAATATCACGTCTAAACCACACGTCTTAATCCAATCATCAACACTCTTCAACTAGTCGAGTTCTCCTAGGCCAAGAGTTAAAGGGATGGGCATGAACTGGGGAAAACACAACTGCTTTTTTATCATAATTTTTAGTTGAACTAAAAGAAGTCTTGTATTTGTAAGTAAGCCTTTAGACTTTACAGTGGCTTCAGTAGCTTTGGTCCGAACCAGAGTTTGAACCGTGATAAGATCGGGTCATCAACTTGAGCATCGCATAAGTTAAAGTCATCCGTGCCCTGGCAGCATCCAAGAGTCTCATCAGCAAGCTCTCCTCGAGCAGGAACGCCACTTCCAGGAGCTCCTCAAGCCCAGGCCGAGGATCGGCGGGCCTTGTGGAGCTGGTTGGCTCCAGGCGGATCCTCCGCAGTGACCCTGGAGGCAGCGATGAAGCTAATGGGTCCCCAGGACAATCCGGAGACAATGCGTTTGTGAGCCTTATTGAGCAGTCCAGATCTCTCTTTCTCGCTCTCCCTCTTGCTTCTACTCCTCTTGTCCCTCCCTCTCACCCTAGTGCCCTTCATGGGCTGCACTATGCTCCACCCACCTCCCCCTCTCCGTTGTCCTTCCCAGGTTGATGTCTCCACCACCATGGGTGCAGCCGGGAAGCCTGGGCTGGTCTGTCACAGTGGGGGGGAGCCAAGGCACGTCCAAGACTGGCGTCCAGCAATGGAGGTGGAGATGTGGATTCGGGTTCCTGACACGCCACGGACTGCCCCCGAATGAGCAGGTAAGTACAGGACACAGGTAAAAATGAAGGATCATACATACCAAGCCCTGGTGGATTCTGGTTGCAATCAAACCTCTATTCACCACGCTTTGGTTCATGATTGGGCTTTGGGTACAAACCACAGGGTGATGGTGAGGTATGAGGTATTCACAAATATCCGATATTGACTACCATCATTAAATTTTGGGGGGTAAAAGATTCTGATTCTGATTCTGATTCTGGGAATAAACTGACAGGGTTTAAAGGGTTATTAATAGCACTGTGCGTGGATGGGCCATGCAAACCAAAACCTTGGTTTGTGATGTGTGACGCGATGGCTGGGGAGGTGGAGACGGGGCCGCCCATGTCTGCTCAGTGTCAGAGTGATGCAGTGGGGAAATCCTCCGGCATTCCCGCTTTTAGGGAGTTCCCGGAGGGGGATTTCTATCTGGAGCAGTCTCATGATGAAACGCTTAGGCATGCTTTTGACTAAGTGAGAGTAATCGAGGCCAGCAGCTCCAGCCTGACGTCGCCCTCACATATCCATATTTTTCAATTATTAGGGACCGGTTGTACCGAGTGATGCAGGACACTCAGACCCACGAAAATACAACCCAGTTATTAGTCCCGAGGAGCCGTCGGGAAACACTTTTCCAGGAGGCTCACCATAATCCTATGACAAGTCACTTCGGACAAGAGAGAAAACTACACCGGTTAATTGCCCGCTTTTATTGGCCGGGCATTCACGGAGATGTGTGCAGGTAGTGTGCGGCATGCCACTGGCCTCACCAAGAGCACCATTGCGCCCATTACCACTGATCAAGGCCCCCTTCGAAAAAATTTATATGGACCTCGTCGGGTCAGCACATGCATATTGGTTTGTATTAGTCCTGGTGGATTATGCAACGCAATATTCGGAAGCAGTGCCTCTTCGCAACATCACAGCATGCAGTGTTGCGGAGGCACTCTTCAAAATTATCTTCTGGGTGGGGATTCAGAAATAAATCCTCACCGACCAAGGCACAACGGTTATGTCATGTCTATTACACAAACTTTAAGAATTGCTGGGAATTAAATAGATTCGCAGCAGCGTTTATCACTCACAAACTGACAGGCTGGTGGAACAATTTAATCAAACCCTGAAAGATGCTTGAAATTGGGACAAATGGCTGGAACCCCTATTATTTGCTGTCAGTGAGGTCCCACAAGCCTCCACAGGGTTTTTCCCCTTCGAGCTTCTGTCTGGATACCAGCCCTGCAGGGTGCTTGACGTCATATGGGAGGTGTGGGAGGAAGGACCTTCCCAAAGCCAAAATGAAATTCAATATGTCCTAGGTCTAGCAAAGCTACACACTCTGGGTCAGTTCTCAAAACAAAATTGCTCCAAACTCAAGAGACACAAAGCCGGCTCAATAATAGGGGGTGCCCAACTGTGGGAATTTGCACCAGGAGACAAAGTACTTGTATTACTCCCCACATCAAGGTTATTCGGCGAGTCTGGGACCTTGATTATGATGTTAAACAAACCGATTTACCACATCAACCTTAAATTATGGAGAGAGACGGTCCCCATGTCCATGGCGATGGTAGTTACAGAGAGGGCGGTACTCAGGCCGGAGGTGAAGTTCAAAGTCGATCCATTCACCCAGGTCCATTGTGAAGACCACCTCACACCGTCCCAGCTCACGGAGGTGGCCAAGTTGTAAAAAGAATTTGGGGATGTGTTTTCTCTTCTTGCTACACCATATCAAGAGTGGTTGTGCATAGTCGGCCATACTGCATACCCGAACATAAGAAAAAGGTGATTTGGGATGAATTGGAGGCAATGCTCGAGATGGGGGTAATAGAAGAATCGCACAGTGATTGGGCCAGCCAGGTTGTTCTTGTTCCTAAGACTGAAGGGTCAGTCCAGTTCTGTGTAGATTACCGGAAAGTCAACAAGGTGTCTAAATTGGATGCATACCCAATGCCCCGAATTGACGAACTGCTCAATTTTTCTTGACACTGGATTTAACAATGGGATATTGGCAGATCCCCTTAACTCCATCATCCCGAGAGAAAACTTCTTTTCCACACCGTTTGGATTACACTAATCCATCACTCTTCCATTTGGTTTGTTCTGGTTTATTGATCCTGCGGCCATATGCTGCTGCCTACTTGTATGACATTATTACATACAGAAATGACTGGCAGAGTCAATTTCAGCATCTAAGATCCGTTCCGAGGTTGCAGAGACGGTCGGGACTCGCGGCAAACCCGAAAAAGTGCGCAATTGGGTAGTACGGAATCTGGGCTTCCACTTGGGTAATGGGCAGGCACGGCCCCAAATTGATAAGATTGCAGTGATAGTGGCCTGCCCATGTCCCAAGTCCAAAAAGGAGTTGAGCCTGTTCATGGGGCTGGCTGGCTATTAGAGAAGCTTTGTGCCTAATTTTTCTGATGTCACCAGCCCCTTGACTGATCTCACTAAAAAGGAGGCGCCAGACCCAATCCAGTGGAACAACAGGCACTCCTACATGCTCCTAACTTCTCTCTCCCTTTCATTTTAGAGACAGATGCTTCAGAGAGGGGGTTGTGGGCCATGCTTTCGCAGGAGGTGGAGGCGGTGGAGCGACCTATACCACTTCAGGTATGGAGGGGTTGGCAGGCTGGAAGGGGCCTGGGCCTGAGTCGGGCTTTGGGAGTATGTGGAACATATCGTGGTCATATGTTCCACATATGAGTGGAGTGGTGGTGGCGCAGTGGGCTAAAGCACTAACTGTTCAGCAGAAGGTTGCTGGTTTGATCCCCACAGCCACCACCATTGTGTCATTGAGCAAGGCACTTAACTCCAGGTTGCTCCGGGGGGATTGTCCCTGTAATAAGTGCACTGTAAGTCATTTTGGATAAAAGTGTCTGCCAAATACATAAATGTAAATGTAAAATGTAAATGGTCATGTGTCTGTCACTGGGGAGAGAGGAAGCGGTAAGGGCCATCCCCTGGTGATTACTGATATTAAAGACAGGTTTTAAAAGGCCACATGAGCGACATATTGGGAGAGAGACCGGAGACGCTATGTGTGTTCTAAATACAATGTTGTGATGCTGAAAACCAATACTTTGTTGTGAAGTTGAAAAGACAATACTTTGTAGTGAAGCTGAAGACAACTGCATTAAAAGTTGACTAAAGTGGATTGTGAAACCGACTCCCATGTCCTTCATAACCGAACCCCTCTACGGTGTATTTTTTCTTTACTCACTGCAATGAGACACTTGCTGTTTTGTCAGAGGCAAAATATCAAAATAAATTAAATGAAAAAATAATCATTCAAAAAACACCAATATTTTCTTTCCAATTTGTTTTAAATTTAATTCAACTGATCTCATACCCATCTAAAATGTTCATTTGAATACAAATCACAAATGAGATAAACGTTTACCAATGAGGGGTAGACCTTACCTGGAGATTACAGGCAGCATTTTAGTCTCAGTCACCATTTATATTCATTGAATGGAAAAAAGATGCAAAGAAAGTGAATGGTTACCAAGGCTTTTCCCCACAGAAGAAAGAAAGCTGTACAGATTTAGACCAACAAGAGGTTGAGTAAATTACAATATTTTCATTTTTGGGTGAGCTACAGTATGACCTCATAAATCAAATCAACAGGTCAAATAAGAACTACAAGGCAGGCTATAAGAGCAAGTACCTTTGCTCAAGCAACTCCTTTACTGACTGCAGTTATCTGAAACCAGCTCAGCTGCATAATAAAAAATGCATTATATTTTAAATGTAATTCAGAGGGAAACAGGCTCTGCATGTTCCAAACAAACTCTGAAAGAAAACCCCATACACATGGAGATTAAAGTCTTTCAAACTACACTCCTTTTCACCACTTTTCTCATATAAAAGGTGGGAGTTCAGTCCAGCAGAGAGAACGACTACGCAAATGCATTCATTAGACAAAAGCAGGCGGTGAGAGGTGGGAACATAAAGGAAGCAGTGGGAGAAATGGAGTGTACTTTTATTTTAAACAGAGATGCCTTCTGCTGAGCATAATTCAGAAATTAAGCACCCTCCCTTCACAGCCGCCCTTCACTGAACATAAAGCGCATTTCCATTCTTTCCTCTTCTCCTATATGAATTTGGCTGGAAGAGGGGAAAAATCTTCCTGTTGAAGAGAGATACCATGGGGAAGGCAGTCATTATGGACAGGCCTTCCAACACCCCCAGGGGGGTATTTTAAACAAAAATTGTATGCACGCGAATATATTTTCACACATATTACTGCAGGAAAAAGTACAGCACCTCTTGCAGGCAGAATGATTCCTGCAGGCTCCTTCATGAGCTATATAGGCGTGCAGTGTATGCAGGCATGCATGTAACCATTCAGAGTAATGGGAAGTACAGTCGTGACCCATTTAATTTTTGGCAAAGATGATGTGTGAGGGGAAAGAACAGCAAGGTTACAGTATATCTCAGACAAGAAACCAAAGACAAAGCAGACAATAAACGTATTCAACGATGTAACATGGCGGACTGGACTCTGATGCCAGTATTCCAATATCAATATGTTTGAAATGTATTATTTGCAGCAAAACTGTTAACAAGCTGAAGGGCCTTTTAGTGTATTCTCTAAGAAATTACAATAATTAGGGCTCTATTTTTTTGACCACGCTAGATGCACCGCATTTTGTCCAAATCATTCAGCCTCAGAAGTAAAGCATATATCAAGCGGGTGAGACACGGGCGAGCAGGACATTCCAAGAGCTAACAGTCCCAGAAAGGCTGATAGAGAATATATACACAACACATGCAAGAGTCGACAACACAGTCACAGAGCAGGGGATGCATTACATACAGCCTACTTACACAACCTGGGGCTGTATTTATTTATAATAACGTTGCTTGATATTTATATTTAAAAGGACACAGATTGTACAATAACTGAAGTGAGACCTCAGAATTAAATTGCTCTTGGCCATGCCCATTAACATGTTGATCACACAATTTAACAAACCCATTTGCACCAATACTTAGCGCATGCTTACACCAAAATATAAAATCTTCATGACCATACCTACTGTCTGCGTGCATCACATTTTAATAGTACTGCTCTTAAAATAAGGCCCTTAATCTTTTTCAAAACATACAAATTCAAGGAAAGGTTTACCTAGAAATTCTCATCATTAATCTCTCTTCATACCTGTAAACTGTTACCATTTTGTGACCGAAATTGAAGTTGCCATTCACTAATAATCTTGCCTTTTCATGACAAATTAGCTCAAGAACTTTATTTGTAAATTGCTTTGGATAGAAGTGTCTTCTACATTAACAAATGTATTAATGTAAATGTCCATCAAGTCAGTGAGTTGAACTCAAAAACCAGATCAGTCTGATTCAAGGACCAGATCAACTGTTTTTCACACAAAGCTATCATGTGGTTTCTAAAGACTTGGAATTTAGCACACAAGTCATATTAACTACTATCATTGTGGTTGTGTGCATGCATGTGTTTTTTAAGCTTGACAGATTTTTCACAATTCTCCTTCAGTATTACATGGAAAAACAGCATACTATAAATTTGTAATGCCATAGGTCCATCCATCCATCCATCCATCGTCAACCGCTTATCCTGCATACAGGGTCGCGGGGGGCTGGAGCCTATCCCAGCTAACATTGGGCGAAAGGCGGGGTACACCCTGGACAGGTCGCCAGTCCAGCCATAGGTGTGAATAAATAATGCCATCATTTTAATTGTTGGGCAAACTATTTCTTGGTTACAGCCACTTGTGTGCACAAAACCCAGAGCAGATGTTACCATTTCAATTTCTTCTTTTAACCACAAGTCCTCCCCAGACAGGTACTTCCTCACAACTGCCCTTAATGAACTGGCTTCTGATGTTAATTTGAGCAAATACCCTGCTGCTGTGTGAACTAAGGTGACATGAGCAGACAGAAGAACAGAAGAGCACCTGTGGCATTGGACTCTCTGGGCAGATCTCCAATGGTAGCGTCACCTGGCTTGACCAAAATACCACCGTAGCCCTGATTGGTGTGGATCACGATATTCACCATAGTGTTTTTTTGGCATGATGTCCAGCTTGTCTGCAAAATCCTGATAAAGGGGAAGCAGGAGGAGGTATACACAGCAATCCTACAGAAACGAACATGTGCACAGACATACACACATACTCATATCCCTTTTTGGCCTGTGCAACATGACGAAAAATAAAAGACTGAGGTTGGGGAGGCTAGCCCCAGTTACACAAACACACAAAGCTTTAGTAAGGTAGATCAAAACCAATTATTCAGCAAGGGGTAATTAGAAAAAAATCCTTTTGTGATGCCTCTAAATGTGTCTGCATTTGAGTGTGTGTTTGCTGTGCTGAAAAATCTAATTTAGTCTGATGTGATATAACAACCTAATATACAAATATAATCCAATTTAATAAAAAGGCTAATGAGTATGCGATCTCAAATCAATGTCCAGAGGCCATTATGATGCATCCCATAATACAGTGATTCTCAACTGCTGAGTTTGTTCTTAAAGGGTCACAGACAGCAGGTAAATTACAATGTCAAATGTAATCAATATGTGCTACTAACGCACCATAAATTCTAATTCAAACCAAATTAGGCAGAACATGGACAGGTTGCATATCATGCCCTCATCCTCAAATACCACGAACAGAAAGAACACAAGGTTCAAGAAAATATGACACAGGCAACATTATAAAGAATGTTAACACAAAAATGAAATGTCATCATTTACTCACCCTTATGTTTTTCCAAACTGTATGACTTTTTTTTGCATGGAAGATAAAAGGAGATTTTTGGCAGTATATTAGTCTCAGTCACCTTTCACTTTCATTTCACCTCTTTTCCTTACAATGAAAATGAATAGCTGAGGATGTCATTCTGCCTAACATCTCCTTTTGTGTTTCACGGAAGAAAGAAAGTCATAAAAGTTTTAAACACTATCAGGGTGAGTACATTTCATTTTTGGGTGAACTATCCCTTTAAATACAAGTTGACCTCAAGGGAGGATAAATATGATGTGTCTACCACAGTGTGTTCTGTAAAATCCTTGACTGGTTGAAACCAGCATGAAACTATCAATTCAGTTTGTACAGTATTGATTCACTGCTTAATTGAAAATTGGTCTTAAAACAAAACCATCTGAGAACCACTGCCATAATGCTTCTGCACATCAAACATTTTCTCAAGTGAAGCTGATTTTTAAAGAGATTTATACCTCAGATTTAAAACAGCTTCCAAAAAGTTGTGTCTCTACAACAGCAGAGTTTTAATAGGTTTTTCTAAGATTTCTTCTGAGCTGTGTAGGTGTACTGAACTCTTGTGACACATCTTAGAGTTATAACCATCAAAGATGCCCCATGGTGGCTGGTGAAGTCCCATTCCACTAACACACTAAAGAGGTAAAACTTCACTGGAGGACATCTAAAACCCTGCATTAATCCACCAAATCATTTATAGGATAATCAAACAACTCTACAGTGTGGCAGTGTTGGGTCTGGTGAAATACTTGCCGTTGCCTGGGTGACCATTTTCAGTACTGGAGCCAGGCAGGCTAATCTATGGGCGTTTAGAAGAGCCGAAGCTCATCCATCTTCCTCACCTTAATCAGGATCCCCTTCATACAGTGATGGATGCTGTTGCCCACCAGACTGCATACACTGCAAGGGTAGATCTCCAATCCAGCCCCCTAAAGGAAGCACAAATTGACCATCAAAATGATAATGACATTGGTCTATAAAGAAGTGGCTCTTTAGTAAATGGCTAGTGGTAATTCAATCAAAAGAATGCTGCTGGCTAGTAAGACATTTTACACCTGTATCACATACTATAATCGCAACTGTAAAGGCTAGCAATAAATGAGCGAGCAATAAATTAAACTGATAAGACCTATTTGAAAAAATTATTATTCAGTGATGAATTAAAGGGATAGTTCACCCAAGAATGAAAATTCTGTCACCATTTGCTCTCCTTCATGTCATTCCACATTTTTATGATTTACTTTCTTCAAAAAATTTGTAAGATTAGGGCTGCACGATTTGGACAAAAAGTTATATTGTGATTATTTAGTAAAATTCCAACTGCTATATGAACTGCTATATGATGCACTACTAAGTGATTCCTTTTAACCAAAATTTAATGTAAAGTTAAGCACGTTTTTCAACCAAAAGCAATTCTTTGAGGGTTTAACACAGGAGTCCTCTTCACTTCAGCCACAAACAAACATTATATTGTACCTTGTCAACTGTGTCCGCTTTGTGATAGGGTCATAGCACACTATTTATCATCATGATTTTTTGGAACTTTAATATTAGAGATGATCTGATCAGGATTTTTTTTTTTTTCAGTTGATACCGATCACCGATATTATATTTGATTATCTATTTGGCCAATACCGATCATTTATCCTTTTACCAGGAGCTCAGTCATTACTGGTTATATGTAAGCTTTCTGCTCAATTCTTTCTGCTTTCTGTTAACTGAATTTCACTGTTGCTAATCCCATAGTTGCCTAGTTTTTGTTGACAAAAATACTGTAGGTTGGTTAAACGATAATCAAATAAACAAACACAAAAATATTCATATTTACAATTTGTTTTTTAATAGGGCTTAAAAACAAGTATGCTTACACAAAATATTCTCTACTGTATATTAGAATAGATAGCCCTATAAAGATCGAGGCTGGTGTCAAACTGAATTGATTAACCTTAATGTTAAAGTTTTGGTTATTTAAGGACTTTTCTCATCAAAGACGACGCGATTATGAGAAGTGAATCGCCAACAAATGGCCTTTGCACATAGAGCGACGCCGTGATAATGACCACCGTTGTCATATTCATGCCTTTAATCTAGGTGGTGCTAATCAACAAACAATTTTACCCTGGGGTAGAGTAGGTGGCACCAAGCACCTTTCAGCTGGTCTGCCTTCCGCCTATGACAGATGAGATGTAGTACTTTACAAGCAGATCGAAAAAAGAAAATTCATTTCTCTACAAGCTGCAGCAGTGATGAAGTGCATCACTCAGAGAAACTGTCTATTACAGCTGTCAATCGTGGCCCCCTTTTTATAGCATCAAATAACTAATTAAAACCAAACTTATCAGGAAAATTAACAGTTGAACAGACATCAATGTGATAAGAACTACCTAAAATTACAGAAACCATCTTTGGGAAAAATGTATTTGAGGTGTACTTTGATTGTTTTAGTTTGGCTCATGTCTCATCCGCTAACATGAAGGGGGCAGCTTGATTTTCATGCAGTGTTTCCAATAGTATCCATCTGTAGAGCCACAGAGTAGTGTATTCAAATGACCTTTTCCACTGTTGCAGCTTGGAGATTTCAGCTAGAGAGTTGCAGGAAGCTTGATATAAAGAACGCTTCACAAACAAGAAGATCTTCAGAGGTCTTTCAAAATAAAAGACCCACTGAAATAAGAACTCTATCCAACCGAATGTGTTAAATTGTGTTAAATCGCAATAATACTCATAATAATAATAATAATAATAATAATAATAATATAATATTAAATGGTTATATTATTAATATTATTATTATCTGTATGCACAATCACAATAGCAAGTGTACTGAATACCAGCATGTTGTGATTCAGCCATGGCAGCTTTTTGCCACAGGTAATCGGTTGCTTTCATTTAATGTTGTCATTGATACTGTAAAGCTCTGTTGTGCATCTTTTTTATTTTTTCAAGAAATAATATATATATATATATATATATATATATTATTGTTGAAATATTATTATTGGCTCTATATTGTTGAAAATTATTATATTTTAATTTGATTAAAGCTGTACAGTATGTATTTGATTAAACACAATTTGTTCATACATTTAATTAAAACATTTATTATGAAATCCAGAAACATTTTAAAAGAAAAGGCATAATTTGTATCTATTAGACATTATGCAGTTCTTTATTCAAGTAATTATGTGTGTAATTTCATCAAAATTCATCAAAAAGAGATTTTACTTTTTTTATTTTTTGGTATTTATTATTTTTATTTTCTCCCCTATTCTCCCCATTTTGGAATGCCCAATTCCCAGCGTGCTCTAAATCCTTGTGGTGGTATAGTGACTTGCCTCACTCTGGGTGGCGGAGGACGAATCTCAGTTACATCCGCGTCTGAGACCATCATCTTATCATGTGGCTTGTTGAGCGCGTAACCGCGGAGACAGCGCATGTGAATGCTTCGCGCTATTCTCCGCAGCATCCATGCACAACTCCCCACGTGTCCCAACAAGAGTAAGAACCACATTATATTGACCACAAGGAGGTTATCCCATGTGACTCTACTCTTCAGTCTGACCCATTAGATACTTAAATATTTGCCAATGACAGCTGTTAATGACTATTAACACCTGCACAAAAATATCGATTTTGTGGAGACACCACCACATTATTGGTATACAAAGGCATTTTGATAAAAAGACATAGTCACTGCAAGTCACAGCATTAATTGTATTAATATTTGTCTAATAAAAACATTAAGATGCATGCAGTTGTTTATTAGAAAAGAGAAATTTTAAAGTTTATTATAAAGGAAAATGTGCTGCAATATACACCGATCAGCCACAACATTAAAACCACACGCCATAATATTGTGTAGGACCCCTCGTGCTGCCAAAACAGCCCCAACCCACATCTCAGAACAGCATTATGAGATGGTATTCTTCTTATCACAATTGTACAGAGCTGTTAACTGAGTTACCATAGACTTTGTCAGTTCGAAAAAATCTGGCCATTCTCTGTTGACCTCTCATCAACAAAGCGTTTCCATCCACAAAACTGCCACTCAATGTATGTTTTTTGCACCATTCAGAGTAAATTCTAGAGAATGTTTTGTGTGAAAATCCCAGGAGATCAGCAGTTACAGAAATACTCAAACCAGCCCATCAGGCACAAACAATAATTTACTGAATTATGCCTCATCTGTGTCCCACTTTATTATTATTATGATATATGTGCCCAGCAGAGACTGGGATGCTGCAACCATGGATGAAAATAAAGACTGCTTCACCCAGGATGTGCCAGTTTCCCTTTAAAACGCTCAGCGAACACCGATCACATCTGTTACTCTAAACACGAGTTGGAGTTGTGAAGCACAAAACCGCTCTGAAAACCCTGTAGTAATGCACTAAAACAATACAGACAGGACAGAATAGAATAGTGCAAATAAAGTTTGAAGTGAGCACCACAAGCAAACTACAGTATTTATATATTTGATTATATTGCAGCCCTTTCGCACAAGATCATATTGCGATTTCGATTAAATGTGCAGCCCTAGGCAAGATGTTCACTCACTCACTTACAATGAAAGCATAAGCTATATTCAAGGACTTCTGAAGCATATGATAGCTTTGTGTAAGAAACAGTCTGAAATATAAGTTCCTATTCACTGAAAATATTCCCCTCCACTCTCAAATCACATTTGTGCAATTTAAATGAGCAAATAAAAAAAAATTAAATAATAAAAAAAAAGACCAATGACTTATGCATTATTGACAACAAATCTGCTGAGAAATATCTTGTGCTGTCTTTCTATTTTCAAAAACATGGATGAGATCTGAGAGCTGCAGCAGCAATGAAAGTTATTAATGAATAATGATGCATTTTTGTTTCTCACATTAATCTATCATATGTCTTCAAAAGACTTATATAGTTCAAGGGTCACAGAGTACTTTTATAGTGCTTTTATTGTCCTTTGTCATGGGCATTGTCATTATGGAGCTTGAGAGCCCCTGGTCACCATTTACTTTCATTGTATGAAAAGCTAAACTTCTGCTTTTGTGTTCCTCAGATGAACTAATTATTATTTTTTTTTTAACTTAAAATAAGTCTGGAACAACCTGAGGGTGAGTTCATGATGACAGAATTTTTATTTTTAAGTGAACATATCCTTAAATGAAAGGTAGAGAGACAGGTCCCACATGCTGGTGCAGCTTACCTTTGAGCCATACAGGTCACACATGTACATGGTGAGCTGGGCTGCCGATCTCACAATCACTCCTGTGGTCTCACACTGCATCACACAATTTTCCATTTCCAGCTTGCCCTGACAAACACCTGACAGACAAAGAGTGAAGAATAGAAAGACATGGCAGAACAGTGACAGGAAATGCAGAGGACAAAGAAGAAAGCAAGGCTTTCAGTCATGTATAAGACACACAAAGCAACTTGTTGTGATGAAAGCAAGCAGGGAATCCAGGGAATAATAAACAAAGCCATTACTCTGTCCAGAACAGAAAATCCCATAGGAAGCAAAACTTTAGCATAGTTGAAAACAGGAACATGAATTTACATCTCTCAATGCTAGACATGCCAGAATGACTCACCACCAGAATAACAAGGAAAACATAAGATGACTCTTTTACTACCATGTTGCTCTGGAGATTACATGAATGTTTAAGCATTAAAGTGTGACAGTCCCTCAAGATTTACTAACTGAAGGCTAGAGAACAATCTGTTGGCGGAGAGGAAAAGGGACAAGGTGATTCTTTTGAAGCTCACATAAGATGCCTTCAATGGTGTCACGCTGGACACATTTCAGATTTTAGAGTTTGACGTTCACTCCTGTCGACTCAAAGGTTTTGCCCTTGTTACGTTTCTCGATCACCACCTCGTCAGGCTGATTCTGATGGGAGACAGGGAGAGAAATGCCACAAGAGAAAAGTGCTTTTGTTGACCAACTATTTTGTCCTAAGTGACAATTGAAGCCTCATTGACATTCGTGCACTTTTACATGACAAGAACTGACCGTATAAACCTTGCAAGTTTAAAAATTCGATTTCAACAAGATTTGCATTTCCAGAAAGAAATACCAGTGCTTGTGAGGCAGCAAAAGAATAGTGTTACAGTTTCAGGAAAACTCAAGTTTTAGACTTTGGTTCTGCATAAATGAAGAGCTCTCTGTTCATTAACATGTGCCCATCATTTTGTATCAGCCGTGTATGAGAATCAACACCACACAACACTGTCTATGGTTATGTAGTAGAGGTCAACCAATTGGTTTTACCAATATATTTTTAGTTGCTAACAATAGATTGTTAATATTTTGATAGAAGCTTTTTGGAACTATCGCTTATCTGCAAAAATCTTCTTTTTTTTCCCCCTTTATTTCCTTTGCAGGAGGGTTCTACGTTTACTCACTGGTCCTACAGTATAACAGCAGCCTCTAGAGGTGAAATAAAAACAATCAATGATTCTGCATGGAGCTTCTTTACAGAGCCAAGTTTTCTACACAGCATATGTTATCATTACAAATAGTCATGATAAAATAAATCAATTTAAAACAACAAAAAAGTAGGTTGGACACTGGACAATTTGTGTGTGCATCAAAACTGTTTTTTTGGGTTTTGTTCAGTTTGGACTCTAGTATCCTCAATGACTGTGCCTGTCACAATAAGGATAAGACTATGCACACTATAAATCGATGTTAAAACTATCGGCTGATTAATTGGCTGAAGGCCTTTTCCACCAGCTTAGTTATCAGTATCACAAAATCCACAATTGGTCGAACTTTATTACCATATTTTCTGACATAAAGTTGCACCTGATCAAAATTGCATTGTTGAGATAAAAAAAATAATACACGGAGTCACATCTGTTTATAAGTTGCACTGACAGAGTTTGAATGTGGGAGGCATTAACCCCCAGGAGCAGCCACCCAACTTCCATTCATCTGCTCAAAATGTAAAAATGCACTCCGTGAAGATTACCCCTGGATCTATGCATCATTCCACAGTGTATTCGGGCTTGTTTTAATCAAGAGCATCTGCTTTAAGTGTTTTTCATGTACTGTTTTTGTTTCATTAAAATGTAAAAAAAAATAAAATAAAAAAATTATGTAATTCTATGCTGTATTCAAATAAACAATTTTTAGTCTGTGAGTAAAACAATATGCCTGTTGAATTTAATTCAATTATAAATGTTAGT
Organism: Moxostoma hubbsi; assembly: GCA_032164185.1. NCBI lineage: Eukaryota > Metazoa > Chordata > Actinopteri > Cypriniformes > Catostomidae > Moxostoma > Moxostoma hubbsi. The sequence goes on along the minus strand of JAVLUX010000002.1, from coordinate 25,674,740 downwards.
GACTGTCTTATCTAAGGACATTTCGATATTTGCAACTCTCTTTTCTATGCATTAATTATGTGATTCACTGACAATATTTTTACTATGAGTGTGATGAATCCTCATGTGAGTAGTTACATTTGACAGCAGTCTAGAGTTTGTTAGAACATTACAACATAACATGAAATACTTTGTAAAGGCAAAATACTCTGAATAGGGAACTTTAAAACGCTCCTACCGTCTCTTACTGATGTTTTTATATGTTTGTGTATCAGTATGTGTTTTGTGTGCGTGTGTTTAACCGGCCAACATCAATTCCGTATAAATTATGTATATAAATTGCTTCGGACTATAAGTTGCAGGACCTTTCACATGATGAAAAACAAAAAACATGACTTATATTCTGAAAAATGTGTTATGTAGATACAGTAAAGGAAAGACCAATCACAATTCAGTATGCAAATAGATGGAAGAAAGAAGACAAGATTACATTTTGAATGCCCAAGGCTGTTTTTTTTTCAGTCATACAGATTTGCTAGCAAACTACTCTTAATTTGTTATTTTTTATTATTATATAAAGTTTACAAAACCTAAAAAAGATAGCAAACCTTGGGCTGAAATTATCCTCAAAACAAAGTTTGAATGGAGTTGAACCACTGTAATAAATCATTTGGGGGGTAAATATCAGTGTGTGGACATTCATTATTTTTATGGCTCATTTATATACTAATAGCAAGAACTTAAAAATGTCCTCAGTTATCAAAACAGGATGGTGATACCAAAGTTGACAGTAGAGTATTTCAATTACACTCTGTAAAAATAAATAAATAAATAAATAAAAACACACACTTAAAAGGTAAATTGACAGGCCCTTAACCCTGATGGATCACTGTCATTTACCACTACTAGTAGACATAACATTAAGCAAAGGACATCTCATTATAGCAAAACCTCTACATAAGGGGCCTAACTCTTTATGGTAATTAGACAAGTCTCGCAATCTAGACACATGGTTTGGAAATAACAATGTGACTAAATGACCATCAGAAAGCACATTGAATAGCAGGAAGCAGACTGATGAGTGTGGGTTCAGCTTTGCACTATCTCAGTTTTAGATAGTGGTGGCAGGTCAGTGAGATCCAAAGTTTGACAGCTCAGCTTCATTACACACTACTCTTTGACAGATGGTCCTAAAGCAGTTTTTTCCAAGAGAGTTCTAGCAATGCCCAGATGAACTTGAGTGCCCTGGTAAGCTCTCAGACACTCCTTTCACATGCCAAGCACTGAATATAGACTGATAAGGTCACACCGCCATTCTCACTTCTACGCCTGCAGGTAACAACGGCGGATTCACTCGAAGATCTCATTGTAATTGACAGCAGAGGGACCCTTTGAATGGGGAAAAATGCAGAGAATCATATAAAGGGCTTCATCCTCAACAAAACATATTCTTGAATGTCTCCATGACTAGCTTTCTGCACAATTTGAAATTATTTATAGCTCCTTCAAATAATCTTTGTGATGAAGCTTTTGCCTGTTACAGAGGCATGTGTGATGCTAAATATCAAAGACCTTTAGCGGGGGAAGAGGGATTCTTTTATGGTAATCTGGCAGTGGTCTAATTGAGTTGCTCTTCTCTTGTAGTCGAGCCAGAAGCCGCTTGTGTCTTTATCTCCATTTTCAGGGCTTCCCTGATGCGACAGGATAGATTGCCAAGCACACAAAAACCTCCATATTAAAACGATGTCCTCCAGGCCTCCTTTCATTTTCTTCATTTGACTTCATCACTATCTGACTTTACAGGTCATTCATTTGCATAAAGAGACTCAACCCTGACCCTGCGCTTCTCTGCTCGACTGCCTGCACATTCCTCATGCATTAATTTCCACCCACCATCATTGGAAATGGTTATTGTGCCATCGAATTAAATTACTTCAGCAGGCTTCCTATATCATGCGCTAGTTGCAACGTTCATTTTAAACATGCTCAGGGAGCCATTCTGACAAACAAGGCCCAATGCCAGACTATTGACTTTCTGTTATGAACAATGCTGTATCACAATGCTTTATTAAAGGGAAAAGAATAGGACATAATAAAGATGATTTCCTGAGTTTTAGATAGGAAGGGGATGAAAAAATAAGACACAATATTTTTTCAATCAGTCAGAATTCAAAGATCAATGCCTCTACACTGATCCAGCTAGAATTGGCTGAAACAAAGCACAAAGTCAATTGAGACATTAAAACCATCACTAAACTAAAATACATTTTTGTCATTATTTACACCATAATATTACTCGAAACCTGTATTACTTACTTTCTTCTGTGGTCACAAACATGACCACATGGCATTATGGTTGTATCCTTGGTTACGAGACACAATGAGAACCATACGTGTAGGTTTGATGTTATTGACGTAGCCTCCACATTTTATTTCAGCGCTGTATTAATGATTTCATTTGAGAGTGAATAATGACATACATTTTTATTCTATGCACTGCACAAAGTGATCATATCATTTCAGAAGAAGTTGTACTGATAATTTATATGGAGTTTTTTATTTTATTTGCAATTCATGTACATTTGAAACCTGTGAAGATTTTTTTTTTTAATTCACCAATCGTATTCCACAAAAGAAAATTTTTACAGTTTTGGAGCGACATAAGGTTGAGTAAATAATGACAGAATGTTTATTTTTGGGTGAACTATTCCTTTTAAACAGAAAATAAATCAAGACTAGGCCTAACGATCGCATCAGATACATTAAGCCCAACGTATAGGCCTGTCATGATAATTACGTTATCGACTTATCGTACGATAAATGGACATGACCTGGAATATTTTTTCAGACCTTGATGTTGCCCACTGTGTTTACATGCATGTTTGTTTACATAAGAATGAATGTTAACAACATTTGAGCGAGTCGCGCTGCTTCTGTCCTCTCGTCTGCTCTTCTGAAATGATATGATCACTTTGTGCAGTGCATAGAATAAAAATGTAAGTCATTATTCACTCTCAAATCAAATCATTAATACAGCGCTGAAATAAAATGTGGAGGCTACGTCAATAACATCAAACCTACACGTATGGTTCTCATCGTGTCTCGTTCCCCGGCCGGCCTGTTCTGACGAGTCCAGAGGACGCCTTCACGGGACCTCCTCCTCAGTCCCTAACCCCGCCCCCTGCCAGGTGTGTGGAGCAAGGTAAGTGCTTCAAGTCTTCTCTCAGCACCAGAGCCTCGGGACCCACCCTTGCCTCTCGATGCCACATTACCTGCTCCGCCCACTGCTCCACCCCGCCGGGAATGTCAAAAATAACAGTCCCCTTAGTGCCCCTAGCTCGGAGTTGGACGTGTGGCTCTCACTTCCCAATCCGTCACGCTGTCTGGCCAGGACCATTCGAATTGGATACACAATTCAATTTGCCAGGACCCCCCCTTTGGGGGCATCCGCTTTACCGCAGTACACAGCGAACATGCCAAATCCCTCCGTGCGGAAATCGCGACTCTCCTACTCAAGGACGCGATAGAGCCTGTCCCTCCAACCGAGATGAAGAAGTGTTTCTACAAACCTTACTTCATCGTACCCAAGAAAGGCACGGCTTATGATCGATCTTGGACTTGCGAGTTTTCAACCGGGCCTTGCACAAACTCCTGTTCAAAATGCTAACACAAAAACACATTTTAACTTGCATCCGGCATCTAGATTGGTTCGCAGTGGTAGACCTGAAGGACGCGTACTTCCACATCTCAATATTGCCTCGACATCGACCCTTCATACGGTTCGCCAGGCGTATCGGTAAAAGTTCCTCCCCTTCAGCATGTCCCTGTCCCCTCACGTCTTTACGAAGGTCGCAGAGGCAGCCCTTGCCCTGCTTTGGGAAGCAGGCATCTGCATACTCAACTACCAACGTGCGCATGCAGTCAGTGCTGAAATGCCTCGCATCCTTAAGGCCAGGCACAGCGGTCCCTTTAAAACTTTTCCAGAGGCTCCTGGAGCATATGGCGTCCTCCGCGGCAGTCGCGCCACTGGGGTTGATGCATATGAGACCGCTTCAGCACTGGCTCTAGACTCGAGTCCTGAGACGAACATGGAGTTTGGACCGGCAGACACTCAGGTGTCCGGACACGCGACCGGGCTACGTGCCCAAGGTTCCTACCACTCCCTTCAGGTACCAGGTAGTGAACCTGCAAGCGAAGCTGCCCCGGGAGGAGACAGGCCCAGCCCCTTCGTTGCTTTGTCCGGTACGTGCTTTGCATATCCATTTGGACTGCACACAGAGCTCTAGATATTCTGAGCAGCTCTTTGTCTGCAATTGGTGGACAGCGGAAAGGGAACGCTGTCCACATACAGGGGCTTTAACACTGGGTAGTAGATGCCAGTACATCACTCCCAGGCCGTGACACAAATTGCGGGGCCGAGCACACTTGACAAGAAGTGATGCGTCCTCGTGGGCACTAGCCAGACATCTGCAGAGCAGCGGGTTGGGCAACACCCAATACCTTTACGAGATTTTAAATCTCAGGGTTGAGTCGGTTTCATTCCATGTTTTCTCAGGTCCGAGCCGGTAGAACTCAGTAACACGCTGACAACTGACTGGGTGGACCACTTGCACCTAGCTCCCTTTCCCTCCGCAGAGGTAAAATCATGTGCTCTTATACAAGGTGATCCCACTAACTCGGCTCCCTGGATGACTCCTCTTACCTCACCCAACTTGGGCAGGTGTGGTCTCCACAGGGTCTTCTCCCCCTGAAAGAAAAGGAAACTCGCAAAGAAACAACGTCGATATGAGCAACAGATGGGGACAGATTAGGGCTGTCGATTTAACGCATTAATTCAGTGCGATTAATTTTACAAAAAATAACGCATTAAAAAAAATTACGCAATTATGTGCATGCCCACGGACCATAATAAGGAAGATTCCTGAGAAATGCAAGATTGTAGTACCACCTGCTTTCTCCAGAGGGCAGTAAGTGAAATTTCAGCTGTATGAATAACACAGTTTATACAGTGAAGAAAACACTTCAGTAGGCAAAACAACAAACATGTGTTACGTTCTTGCGTTCAAAACACTCAAAGGAGTGCAAATGTGATCTAAGGGATCTCAAGATGTGTTAAAGATTGAGTACTAAACTATATTTGACTTGACACAGTGACCTAAACATTTTATGTTTATGACGCAACACACCCGAGACGTCTGATGTAGGTGTAAATTGATGGGCCCTCATAATAAATCTCCAACTGATTGACAAATTCACTTGTGAAATGGATTGCTGTGAACTGTATACCAATGACTGACTTATGATCAATAATATGGTAGTAAACAATACATTGTATTCTAAAGCCGCTTTTTGTATTGTCTTATCAATGATTAACTCTTCTGCTACAGGAATGTAAAGCATTTTAATTATCGGAATATTTTATATATTTATATGCTCGGTTAGAAAAATCAGGTGTTCAGTGCTTGGGTACTCTGCTGATGATGAAATTTACATCACACGTCCTACATGCAGACACCTAGAGTTCACGTCTGACTGCAGTATATTTTGGACAAAAGTGCTCATATGCGTGACAGGTTCACATTCCTGAGGCATCAGGCCTCAATCCCACTCCCTCACCAGTCTCATCTTTAATGTTAATGTTTCCTTTAAATATAAACACTAGTGTGCCGCGGCACAGTTGTTGTGAAACATTGCACAAGATGGACATCTTTGATCAATTTGATGTGTTTCCGGAGATGCGAGCCATGTTTTAAGAGTGGTACAAACGCAACTTTTAAAAATGCATTTTACCATGCTGCTGCCACTGATTAGGTAAACATATGCCATTCTGTGTATAAACAAACACAGAAGATGGGAAATGTGAAGACCTGCGTCTCTTCTTTGGCCTGTTGAACCAGAGAGTTTCAGACAGAGGGCCAGCTACTGTTTTGGTGCAAAAGAAAACTTTACTAACATTATAAGTGGACCTCAGAGAAGACAATAAAAGTATTTGAGATATATATATATATATATATATATATATATATATATTACATTTATGAATTTTGGCAGATGTTTTTATCCAAAGTGACTTACAATGCACTTGTTACAGGGACAATCCCCACAGAGCAACCTGGAGTTAAGTGTCTTAGCTCAAGGACACAATTGTGGTGGCTGTGGGGATTCAAACCAATGACCTTCTGATTATAAGTTATGTGCTTTAGCCCACTACACCACCACCATCCAATTAATTGAATCTGAAATTAATTATAGAAAAAGAGGCATTCTTTTGTGTTTTTCTTTCTTCTTTTTTTCCATTTAGAATAAGCCCATTTGATCTTTGTGTGTAAATCAGAAAATACTAATGGTTAATACATTGATTTATATGATTACCTTCAACCTCGATAGATTCGAATGATACTTTTGGAGCTGGTGATGATATAGAGACCAGGGCATATGATGACCACATCCTCATAACACACATTTTCTGCAAGCACCAGGTTAGGGCTGGACGATATGGCCAAAATTTATATCACAATATATCTTAATTTCGGTCAATACAATATAATTCCGATACCGAAATGAACAATATAAAAGCCTCAGTAAAACTGACAAGAACGCCCACAATGGATGTCTGTACCTACAAACTTCTGAAAAATGTATTTGCCAAGTCTATAAAACCTCCTCCTATAAAACAATATCATATTTAAGAAATAAAAACTGTACAAATAAATTAATGTTCACCTTTTATTTGCACTTAGACTTCATACAAACAAGAAATGTCAAATAAACATAAAACTCTCACCTTTGTCAATATTAATATTTTTAACTTGAAACAACAACATGATTAACTTTATAGATTGAAACAAAGGTTCTTCAGCTTGGATAAAGAATAATAATGGGGTGGCAGTGGCTCAGTTGGTAGAGTGGGTCGGCAACACCAATCGTAGGTTTGGTGGTTTGAATCCCGGCCCATATGACTCCACATGCCGAAGTGTCCTTGGGCAAGACACTGAACCCCAAGTTGCTCCTGATGGCAGGCTAGCACCTTGCATGACAGCTCTGCTGCCATTGGTGTGTATGTGTGTGTGTGTGTGTGTGTGTGTGTGTGTGTGTGTGTGTGTGTGTGTGTGTGTGTGTGTGTGTGTGTGTGTGTGTGTGTGTGTGTGTGTGTGTGTGTGTGTGTGTGTGTGTGTGTGTGTGTGTGTGTGTGTGTGTGTGTGTCTCAACAGTGTAAAGCACTTTGAATACTGATAAGGTTAAAAAGGTGCTATATAAGTGCAGACCATTTAATAAAGTGCTCAGAGTTGCTGCAGAAAACTGAAGAAAAAAAGTGAACAAAAACTTGCTGGGGCATTAAAAACCATGCTGTGTATTGTAAAAACTCTAATGATATATCCTTAAAATAACAAAAAAATTAGCAAAACAATACAAACGTGCCAAAAAATGTGTTTTATGTTCAGAAACATTTTGACAATCCGATGGAGTTCTAAGTGCTTCATTAATTGTGGAACTCCAGCAAGTAGGCTGGCAAGTCTATTTTATTCACTTTAAGCATGGAATGAAGTGATTATTTTCTCTTAAATACAGATGATGCTGAGTCATTAATAAATTAGTCATGACAAAAAATTATGATAACCAATGTATTTTTTCATGAGTCTGCAACGTTAGCGATTATCACATTACCTAGCTTTTTTGGTAGCTTGTTTGTGAACTGATATTGTAGATCTACCGTTGTTTTGGGTTTTGCTCAATATGATGTTACGTGGCAAATCAGTGGGATGGCTGCAGTTGAATATCAAATGTAAGAGACCCCTCTGTCCCCCACGAAACCTAAAATATTATGGAGGACGCAAGACAATTTTATAATTATAATTAGGGCTGACGATTTAATGCGTTAATTCAGTGCGATTAATTTTATTAAAAATAACGCATTAAAAAAAATTTACGCAATTAATCGCAATGCCCCCGGACCATAAGGAAGATTCCTGAGAAATGCAAGCTTGTAGTACCACCTGTTTACTCCAGAGCATTGAAATTTCAGCTGTGTGGCAATGTGCAGTTTATACAGTGAACAAAACAACCATCCAGCAGACATAACAACACAGACATGCGTTACGTTATTGCGTTCAAACACTTGATGGAGTGCAAATTTGAACTAAGGGATCTCAAGATGTGTTCTAAGTATTAAACTATATTTAACTTGACACAGTGACCTAAAAATATTATGTTTATTCTAAAGCCGCTTTTTGTATTGTCTTATCAATGATTAACTCTTCTGCTACAAGAATGTAATGCATTTTAATTATCTGAATAATAATAATAATATTATATATATATATATATATATATATATATATATATATATATATATATATATATATATATATATATAATTTTAAAATATTTAAAGATAACTATGTATAATTATTTCATCATTATATTTTTAATTATTGTTATATGAGGGGCTTTCTCATCAAATATCTGTATATGCAATTAAATGCAATTAATCACGATGAATTAATCGGCACACCATGTCATTAATTAATGAATCAATTGACAGCCCTAATTATAACATGACTGCATGATTAAATAAGTCTTCTGTGTACTGTGACGTACAATTTTGGCTCTATTATTTGTGTCCCTTTCAAAAATTGCCATGTCACGCACATAGCTTGAATACAATGAACTGATGGCTGCGCCCTGAATGTTAGTCAGTGACAAATGCTGTAATGTAGCCTATCGAAATATCGGAAATGTGTTTAAAAATCATATCACCGTTATTGAAAAAAATTATATTGCGATACATATTGATATTTAATTATTGTCCAGCCCTACACAAGGTCTCTGTGAAACTAGGATTACAGCAGACATACCAAGTGAGTTTAATTCAAATCATTTTGGTCATGAAGAAAAAGTAATGCAAACTGGATTTCAAAGCACTTACAAGTTTATAGTAAAAAATGCTTTAAAAAAAAAATGACTGGCATACCCCATATTGAGAAGTTTGTCTTTGACAAACACATCAAAAGTTTAGTTCACCCAAAACTGAAAATTCATTTACTTTATAGTTACAAAACCATAAGAAGGTGCTGCTCTCTTTTTTCATTACAATGAAAGTGAACGGTGACTGAGTCAGGAATTGACAGTCCTTAACATTCTGCCTAACTTCTTTTGTGTTCCATAGTTGATTGAACATCAAACGGGTTTGGAACATGAGGGGGAACACAATGACAAAAAAATATATATTTTTTTTTTTTGGAGAATCATCCCTTTGAGCTAATGTGTCCCAGTGGATTAGAGCAAAGACATCTGAGCTCACTTGTACTTAAGGGATAAAATGGCTCACGGAACAAGAGAGATCAAACATCAGCTCGTGAATGAACACAGCTTTTACAAACCGCTACAAATCCTGCATAACAGCACCATGACACATTAGTGATCGTATCCTCCGAACAGCTGATTTCTGCACAAACCACTCTGATTTCAACTCCCCAATAAACCTAATGCTCGCAAAGATCGAACAGCCAAGCCTATAATCTTGCTATCTGAGTGGAAGATGCAAAAAACTCTCCACTGCACTTCAGATTTTACTGGCAAAATTATTCACTTGGTCTTGCTGGTCACAAAACTATACTAGCACGAGCGAAATCAATTATTTGATTTTTCTAAGACCTCTGAAACAGCAAGCACTGTCCGGCAGATTTGAACCTTTCAGAGGTAAAGCCCAGGAAATTAAAAGACAGTGGTCAGAGGTAGTGAAAGAGAGAGTGAGGCATTAATATCAGCATTTGGGCAGGATTTGTGCTCTACCTTCCTTGTCTGAAACGTCTTTTTTTTTAATGATCTGACAGCCTCTCAGATTCAGCTCTCTGAATAGCTGAAATTACATTTTCAACTCAAATATCATATCTTAACTGCCAAATGCCCTGTCATTAATAAAAACTATGCATTCCCTCAGATTGTAGATGTCATGACATCATCCCACAAACCCAAATTACGATGCCAGAAAAGCTGAAAAGAACACCATTACAGCCTTCAAAGTTGAGTATAAGGTCTTCTGACCAATGTGCAACTGTGTCATAAAACGGGGGGAAGGGTTACACATACCTGCACTTCAAACTCTTCACTGGAGTAGTGGGGCATCAGTTTGTCAGTTATTAAGCTTTGAAGCTGGTGTACTGTGGCCGAGGCAGATACTAAGTGGACCACTCAGCTGGTGGCAGGACATGGCCCCTTTGCACTGCACGACTGCTGACTAGAGTTCACCTTGTATTCCAGAACATTCCTGTACTGAACATGCAGGTGGTGTGGGTCAGCAAACCATTGAAATAACAGGCACCCTCATTCAGCAATCACTCACACACAGCTGTTGAAATAGACATGCCTTAAATCCCTGCAGATCTGAAAAGTGCTGGAAAGGCGGATGAGGAAAGTTTGACCGATCAAGTCTGATGATTAATTTGGAGCAGTGCGTATTGATCCAGAGGTTTGGAAAACATAAATAAGTCAATACTTCAAAAACTATAAATGGCCAGTAGCAAAATTAATCACATTTGTATTGATTACAGTACTCTCCTGATTAAACTGGAGTTGAGGAATGAAAGCACATCATGCAAACATATGTAAATGACACATTTCGATCACAAATGCACACAGAATTGATAACCTGAGCAGCGGTTTCTCAATAATGCGTATCTTGCCTTTATTGCTTCCAGCTGCTCATATATGCGCTTGCTGCCCTTCCACCTTGGACACGTTGTCTAGTTCTGACTTCAAATTGCTATTCAGGTCACTTCTCAGACTGGAGAACTCCTGGAACTTCTCTGAGCAGAGCACCAGCATAGAGTGATACTCAGCAACAAGACCAGCTGGAATACTATGATATTCTGGAGGATTGTAACTGTGGAAAAGACATGGAGTAAGAGGTCAGGGAAGACAAACCAAGCTTAATGGGTGAAGCATGTAATTTGTGCACATCTGTTAGTTTGAATGGCCCAACTGGTTCTGGTAGAACAACATTCCTTCAATCAATGAAGGTGGTTGATATTTAAGCAGGACAACATATTTGTCCCAACAAGGGCAGACGGGAGACTATTTGAAACTTGTTAGACAACATTATTTTTGAAATTCTGTTTGGTGGAACTAGTGGTGCAGAAATTACACACTTCAGATTTTTGAAGAATGGTGAAGAAAGAAAGAGAAGAAATAGTGCTTTTAGATTTCATATTTAAACTGTCTTACATCTTTTGCACAAACATGAATAATAGTGGAAATGTAAGCTTATAGACAGACATCCCAAGCCGCAACAAAAAAAAAAAAAACAACATGAATACACTGAACAGCTAATTTTATAATGACACTATTTATAAAGTAACTACAAATGAATTTACTCAGAAATGCAATGCAATTTATAGTGTTGGCATGCAATTAAATGTATTACTTGGTACACACTGCCACCTGATGGTCAAAGATTCTGTTTCAACAACATACAGAGTTGCCGGAAAAAAAAGAACAGAATACAATGTTGGAGGACACTTACAGTCTGAGACAAGGCTCCACACACCGAACAAAGTAATCAAAGTCATCCTCCTTATCTTCCTTATCCCACTTCCTCCAGATATGCTTATAGAAAAATCTGTAGTGATTAGACAGCAATAATACTTATAGAAGTGAATGAATGACAGAGACAAGAGAGAGACGTGAGAGTGAAAATGACAGAAAAACTTGCGGTCACACTTCATATTAGGTGGTCTTAACTACTACGTACTAACATACAACATAAATACATACAAGACAGTGTTTCCCCTGCCATTATATTAGGGGGCGCCCCGCCCCCCCAACGGCACCCTTCGCCCCCAATTGAAGGTAAAGTTAATTATTTTTTCTATATAGCGGCAGATCACAACAGAAGTAATTTAAGGTTACCTTTCCAATAGAACAGGTCTATACCTTGTTCTTTTATTAAACAAACTAAATAGCCTTTAAGTTATTTATCTTATTTACACGACGGCATGTCATTTCTGTCTCTACATGGTCGCACGTTTACTATTCTCCTCAGCTCTCTGTATCGCGCACGGCGGAGTTCAGCCCCTATGCGCACACACACACACGCCTGCACACACACACAGACACGTTCGCGCGCACACAGGTGAGCATAGGGGTGTTCGACTCCAGGTTTTCTGGTACGGAGGTATGCATAATTACAAACTAGAGTCACTATGACTGTTATCTATTTCTAAAAAGATAAGCTACAAGCTACGTGTAGGATAAATACAAAGTTTCTACGACAGGTCTCTGGTATGGTGTAATGCCGCGGATACACAAGACTTTGAGACTAAGGTCGTGATATGACGTCACATTATTTCAACATATAACAAATAGTAATGCACTCAAAATGTAAAAAATATACAATCTACTCGACTTGACTGCAAAAATATATTTTTTATAGGGATTAGACACTCACAAGTGAGTGATTTCGGACACAGTAACAGAGTCGACACCAAGAGTCGATTCCTGTGATGGAGTCGACCCCGAGTCTGGGGCTATTCAGAGTCGAGGAATCGACTCGTTGGAGTCGACTCCCCATCACACACTCCCACCAGCGGACAGAAAGCGTGCGTCGGAAATATGTTGCGTCAATCACCTGAAAAGAAGAGACGTTTTTTAAACGCTCCCAGGGTGGTGAAGATGGCAACACTCGCTCTCCTGTAAGTAGCACCCGGAGTAGCGCTACTGCTCAGTCCAAGTACAGAAAAGAGCCCAAGTGCTGCACGCCCTTTCCCTGACAAGCAGCAAAAGTCCAGTCACTAGTGATGGGTCGTTCGCGAACTAGTCGGTTCTAAGAGCCGACTCTTGTAGGTGAACGTTGGGAGCCGGCTCGCATATCAGAAGAGCCGGATCTATTAATAAAAATATTTTAAAAAATTACGATGAACAATCAAAAGATTTAAATTAATATAATTAACTAATTCAAAGAACGAAAAAATAAAATAATATAGGCCTTAATGCTCATATTTGTTCTGACTGTCTGCTCAGACTAACAGCCTGCTGGCTTCTATTGCTCTGAGGGTCCCAGTCAGTAGTGTAAACTGTGAAAGGGACATCTCAACCATGAACAGGGTAATACAAACTTTTCACAATAGGATTTTCTGCTTTTAGCTATATGTTAATCTATCACATTTAACAGTTAATGCATTTGCAGGTCAAGACAAACATCCGCAATAGGCTGCAAGGAGACCATCTTGCAGCATGCATGCGGATCTCAATAAATGGGCCAGACGTTTCTGACTTCCCATATCAAGAGGCTCTGGAAATGTTCTTCCAGAAGCCCAGAAAGATACACTGCAGTGATAAAAGCTGCACACTTTGTGGATAAATTACATAAAAATAAATGTTCCAATGTTTAGTTTAATGTACAGTTCAAATAATTGTTCAGTTAATATATTGACTGCTGCCATTAAAAGAAACAAATGACCACCATGACTCCTTTAAGTGTTTGTGTGTCTGCTACCGAGGTTGAGGTACATGTAGGTTTAGGAGTAAGGGTAGGGTTAGGGGTTAGAGTCAGGTTTTGGGGAATGGTTGGGTTAGGGGTAAAGTTAACAGTGTAACTACAAATGTAATTAAATGCAAGTACTTTAAATAAATGTAATTACAATGCAACAACATGTATGTACATAATAAGTACATTGTATCAAATGGTTAAGTACTGTACATAGTAGTTACGGCCTCCTATTATAAAGTGGGTCCAGACTTAATTAACCAGTCTGTTTAGAGAGGAACCCCTTCAAATTCACAAACCAAATAAGTATTATTTAAACCAAATGGGTTTTAAAAATGGCTCAAATGTCCCCATTGCTTTATATATTAAAACAGTGCCTTGTAAAACAGTAATGTTTAAAAATACACCACTTACTTTTGGTCACTAAACAATCTATGTATGTTTCCATCCAAGTTGCGAATTGAATTTATATATTTTTTTTTTAAATATCGAAAAAACAATATGCGAATAAAGCTGTGCATCCATTCCATGTGTTTAATAGTACAAAATAGTCACTTCAGGCTAAACTGTAGCCACCGTGACTCTTTCATTTATCAAATACTCGCAGGATGACCAGAGCAAAATTTAAGATACAATGATTAATTCGCTGGTTAGTCCAGTTATGAACGAACTGCTCAGTCACATGTTCAGTCAGTTTTGATGTGCATCTTGTAATCCTATTAAATTAAATAGGGGTTTATTCAGTAAATGTGTTTCCATCATAGTTAAAAATGCTCAAGGGAGCGTTTAAGTTTTTTTAAATGCACATTTTGGTGATTTTATTTGCATCTTGGTGTTTCCATCGAACAGTCTTTCTGCAATATCCCAAAATGCAATCTTGTGTTTGGAGAATCAAACAATAGCAACTGTTTTGTTAGCAATGCCATTGTAAAAACAAACTTTTTGCAGTCAGCCTTCATTAATTTCAGACTGTCATATGATTTAAACATGGCAGCTTTTTCTCTATTGATATGTCTAGTCTCATCTCATGTGAGTGTACATCACTTTTAACTTATTTTTTTATAAGATAATTTCTTTTTTAAATACTGTTCATTTCATGTAGCAAAAAAATACAAAATTATAATAATAATTAGATGCACCAGGTGATTTTTTGTATGTTTCTATAGCCAATACATCAATAGTCTTATACAGGACTTACAATAGCACCTATCTGATTGTATCCATCATTGCATGACAGCAAAGGTTTTAAGCTACCAATGCCAGTGTAGAAATTCCCAATTAGCGGACATTTTTTTAAACCTATGATTATGTATTACACAACCAAATATATCTGATAATGGGGGGTTACAGAGATAAAGGGAGTAGTATTCGGTTAGACACGGCTCCACAATCTTCTCCAGGTACTCAGTAGTGAAGGCCAATCACCTGTCAAACACTTCTGTTAAGCAGGGACGTCGTTAGGCCTATTTTAGGGGGGCTGAAGCTACCCCAAAATGTTCCTAAGCACCCCTAAATGATAATAAGAATAACAATTCGATTTATCAATAACCGTATCCTCATTCATATTTAGAATTAGACGCAACAAATGATATATATATAATCCAGCTACAAAAAATAGCCGAAAAGTTGGAAGTTGGACAGAAGTACAGAGTCGTTGTGCTATCAAGATGATGCACCGCACCGTCTCGTTGCATTGGTGTGAACTGCGGCAGCTTTCAGAGCGTTGCAGACCGGAGCGCTGCAAGTAACTGGAGGATTCATCTCGTCTCGTCGTTACTTGAGTTTGGTCTGAAGTTGAACTCACTATGCACCCCCCCGCCCACACACACCGATACACACACTCCCCCCGCCCACACACACCGATACACACACTCCCCCCGCCCACACACACCGATACACACGCTAATGGTGAAGGGAAGATTGGTAAGTGTCGTGATACAGAGTGAAATTGTAAGTTGTTTTTAATTACCTGCTTACCTTTAGCTACGTTTTCTTGAGGTAAAGGAAAGGGGATATTTTGGTTTGCTATGGAAAACTGTAGTCTAGCTAGAGTGAACAAGCAAAATACAAGAAATGGTTAACTTAGCAAGCTAATCACAACTCTTTATTCTTTGCCAATAATATAACCTATCTCTATAATAGGCATATAAAACAATATCAATCCCCATAGAATTTTGTTGTCACTGAAAACTAAATGTCATAGGGTCCCTGTTAATGCCATTACCATTGTATCCTTCAATTCATTGAGCATTTTTTGATGGTTCCACCAATGAAGTACACAATAAACAAAAAGTAACTGTTGACTGTGGTTTTGAAAATGATTTCATTCTTAATTTTCCTTTATTTGAATATTGCCTTTTTGTTGTTGATTTATATCATACATTGTATACATCATTTGGCAGAATAAATCATCTTTAATTGAGAAACGCTCAAACCTGTGTTGTCAAATTTCACTATGACCTTAAAATTCTGGTTCTTGGGTTAAACTGTATGCAAGCCAAACAACACAGCGAAATTACACTCTGATTGAACCAATCCACAGCGCAGTTACAGTAATTAGAGTAATTAAATAGCATTCTGTGTACAACTTATCTTATATAGAGAGGAATTAGATATAGTATGCTATTACTTTATCATACATTTACATGAGCAGACAGATAGCATTTAAGTCATTGCTTATAGAATAACTCATCAGGAGCAAAATCTGGCCTAAGTAAATTCCCCCATGCAGCTTTGATGTGTCTAAAAGCAACATTACAGTAACTTTTCTTTAACAGAGTAGAAATGGAAGAAGAGGATATGTCTGTCACGTTTTACTTGTTAACATCTTGGTTTCTTGACTGGTTGTTGACATAAGTGTAGCTCTAGATGTGAGTGCAAAGATTTTGCAAACGCAAGTTACAAATACCCTGGGGGCTAAGCCCCCCCGTCTTCCAATCCTAGTGACGTCCCTGCTGTTAAGTAAAACTTAAGTCCTTTATAACTCAGACATTGTTGTGACATGTCTGCCATGAGAACATTAATAAGAGTTTTGAAAGGTAGGAACTGTTACCCAGCATGCAATCTTGAAATGTTTTAAATCTCTCGTAGTACAGAAGGTGATCTGTCTGAAAGGTGTCTGACAGTCCTCCATTTCCAGGTCTGTGCTCACTGTATATAAGTCCACAGCCTCTCATCGCTATTAAGATAATGGGTGTCGCTGTCAACATCGTCATCGTCTTTATTATCCTCTTCTGTCTGAAATAATTCTGAAAACAAATGGGTAACAAGATAATGGGTGTCGCCGTCAACATCGTCATCGTCTTTATTATCCTCTTCTGTCTGAAATAATTCTGAAATGGGTAACATTACCTTTCAAGAAAATGTCCTGGTCATATTTAACCCCAAATCAATTCTAAAAAAATATAAAAATATGAAATTATATTTTGAAGAAAATGAAGCCTAAATTTAGAACCATTAAAGAGATCATGACAAACCTTTTATTATTTTGTTTAAATATTTCTTTAGGTTCAATATATTTTTTTTGCACAAAAAACAGTCATATGTTTATAAAACATGATAATTTTTCACCCTCATTCTGACCCTTTGTCAGAAAGAAGTTTTGGTGCTGCTTCTCCTTTAAGACTTGACGGAAAACGCCCACTGCTATGCCTGGCTCTCTGCTCTTGTCTTAAGCTCAAAGTACACTTCAGTTAAATGCGAACGCTAACAGGACACATGACGCAAATCTCATCATCAGCAGAGCGCAGCCCGATTTTTCTAACAGCAAGTCTTTGAACACACAGAATGCGTGCATGCCTGGAATTACGCACTAATTTGTGGGTCCAAAAGATGGCAACACTCACATTTGAGCCGTTGTTGTCACGAAGATGCGCTAAAATAAGATATGATCGCTGGTAAACAGGCGATGAAGGTAAAAACGTCAATAGTGGATGTATATGTCAAGAGAGCATGTGTGAGGAGGTCTGGTGATACCTATAATCGTATAACTCAAGTCTGAAGGACTATAAAGACATCTTTATACGTCTAAACGTCTAAAGAGAAATAGTCTGGTGTCTTGCACAGTCGTAGCGCGCATGGGCCAACCACCTGTGTATGCGCACACTGTCTAAAGGAGTATAATTTGACAGGCTTGTGACTACGCAGACGCTGAGCATGCATGTCAAAATGGAAGTATACTTTGGGTTTTACCTGCAGGTAAAATGTTGTTGTGAAGGCGGTCAGATGCAAATGTCTACCACAGTGTAACATCACAATGTCAACAAATGCTCTCTTTGCAGTAAGGAGGAAGATTTAAGTTCTGAATCTTACAGTATGTTTTTATAGTACAATGACCTCAAAAGATCAAGGAAAATTTAATTCCTCATGTCAAAGGTCATTTTGCGTTGTTTACAGGATACTTCAAGCATCTTTTACACCCCAAATCTCATTACTGTTATTTTACTATTCCCATTGTTTTCAATGATTTATTACTATGACATTAATTTTTTACTGTATTACAGTAAAAAACATGCCGTTGTAAAATTTACATTTTAAAATTAAAACCAGTGAAAGTCAAAGACAGTACTAAGGGAGTACTACTATTATGTATAAATACTTTACCATTTAAGTAATACTTCTTTTGTTTTCACATTGTGTTAATGAGAACAGCCCTATAATGACTACCACTGCATTGTAGTAATAGAGCATTAATCCAAAAACCTTTTTAAAGATGTCATCTTGGACTTACCTAAGTGAATGGATGGAGCATCATTCAAACGCAATTTTTAGTTACTGAAGCCAATGTAGAAGTTTTCTATTTACAGTTAGCCATGATTAATCTGGGGCATTTTTGGGCTGCCACCTGCATTTTTTCACACTCAAATTTAAAAGCTCACCATTCACACATACTGTTGACTAATTTCAAAAAATTCATAAAATCTCAGAAAAACACCCAAATAAAAAAAGGAAAAAAAAATTACTCAAATTATTAATATATAATATTGTATATGTTTACAATATTATTATGAATAGAATATTGTCCAAACTTTGTAAGGATGTAATTCTGGTTCTGTTCACTTTATCTCCCTCTAAAATGTCTTATTTGATTCTAGATGGCAGCAAGTACTAGAACAAAATAATATTCCTCCATTACCTTCCATCACAATATGCAGATCTGAAATGTAGGTGGCACTGTATTGCATTTTAGCTCTCACAGATGTGCTCGTCCATAAACATTAACACTAATTTTCAATTCATGCACCACCCCCTTTGGTTTCATCTAATATCTTGGCCCCTGAGCGGACTAGAAGCTCAATCTAAGTGTCATTAGAAAGCCGAGATCCTCCAATTTGCAATAATATATAATCATTGTTTCCCAATAATTACCTAGACTATGGCAGCCCCCTTAAGTGGACTGGCATACCTGGCTGCTTGTTGTGAAAAACAATGTATAACATATGTAAAATTACACTCACCTAAAGGATTATTAGGAACACCTGTTCAATTTGGCTGGTGGTGGTGGTGTAATGGTGTGGGGGATGTTTTCTTGGCACACTTTAGGCCCCTTAGTGCCAATTGGGCATCGTTTAAATGCCACGGCCTACCTGAGCATTGTTTCTGACCATGTCCATCCCTTTATGGCCACCATGTACCCATCCTCTGATGGCTACTTCCAGCAGGATAATGCACCATGTCACAAAGCTCGAATCATTTCAAATTGGTTTCTTGAACATGACAATGAGTTCACTGTACTAAAATGGCCCCCACAGTCACCAGATCTCAACCCAATAGAGCATCTTTGGGATGTGGTGGAATGGGAGCTTCGTGCCCTGGATGTGCATCCCACAAATCTCCATCAACTGCAAGATGCTATCCTATCAATATGGGCCAACATTTCTAAAGAATGCTTTCAGCACCTTGTTGAATCAATGCCACGTAGAATTAAGGCAGTTCTGAAGGCGAAAGGGGGTCAAACACAGTATTAGTATGGTGCTCCTAATAATCCTTTAGGTGAGTGTATATCTAGCAAGCTAACATTAGATAATTATCTGTCGTTAATGTTATTACCTGTGGCTCTGACAATGTAACTACTGGAGCAATTTGGCTCATCATGTAACGTTAGGCTATTTGTAATGTTTACTAGTCAAGTTGAAGTAACGCTACTGTTTTAAGCTTAATGTTTGTACCCTTGATTTTCAGATCATGAGCATTTCTTTTATAATTTAAGAAGAGAGAGTGTAATACACTAATGAGAATAAACAGATACAGAGGTAGCTAGCTAGGATAGCTAACATAGTAAGATGGCAAGTCAATAGCCAAACAGATTATTCATATGCTTTTGTGAAGAAATAAACTGGAGTAACAGTGGAATTTTAACGTTACTTGTTTCTTTGTAGCAGAAGACACAGCTTCTGCAGGGAGTAGAAGGGACAGAAGGGGCAGCAGGAGAGACAGCCTCAGCTGACTCTCATAGAGGGACAGACATTCAGAGAGGGGCAGCAGGGCAGGTACATCCCATAGAGGCAGCAGTGGAGACAGTCTCCCCTGAGAGAGGGATACCAGGTGATTTTTTAACTGCATTAAACTCTGTCTCGTTTACCATGCTTTGTGATTGTGACTTTTTTGCCATGTAATCACCATTCATATCTATACAACCAATGTGTTTATGATTAAATTACTACTAGAGCACAATATGTTTACAAGAGCACAAAGTTCTTCATAGATCTAGCCTCTAAATTTTGCTCTCAAAGTGCACCAGATTGATGCATTTAACTCCAAAATGTACAACATTTTCTTACGGTGGATCATGCCCCCGGAACCGCCTACAGGGTCCGAGGTACACCCACCACAGTCTCACAAAGTTCTGTGGGAAACACAGTGTATATATATATATATTAGTATATAAAAATAATATGTATATAAAAATATAAAATGGAATAGTTTATCATTACTAATTGATAACATACATCTCTGATGATTTTTAGCATGCTTATCCTGCTGGACCGCACATTTGTCGTGGACATCTACAATATAACAATGGATTGTTCACACAAGCAAGCTCACAAACTAATACAAAATAGAAAAATGCCAAAGGTAAGAGCAGTAAGGCAGTCACGATTTTGAAATTTGGCAGATGATTAATTGTCAAACAAATAATTTCATTTATGACAATTAATTGTCTGTTTTAGGGCTCTCACTATTATGGTGATTAATTGTCATATAAATTCTAATACTTTTGTCATAGGTGTATGTGTTCTTCATAAACCGTAAGAAATCATTTTTTCATATTTAACTTTTATATTATTTCCTTTAAGGCTTTAAAAACTTATGAATGACATTAAAAAATAATATTTTAAATATCAAAATACTTAAAATATCTATCTTTTTGCTCAACTTTATTCTTCGTCCATTTTGCATTTGCTCTGTTGCTGCTGGAACCCAACCAACCTAAATAGCTATTCTATTCTATTAAAGTATGCTATTATTGACTATTGAATAGTCAAATATTTCTATCCAACATTTTTCAGTTTCACACATTACTTTAAGGGGGCTTTGCCAGTGTGAAAGCACCCTAAATGCTCTCTGATTAAACCCACAAGCCCTTATTTTACATCAACAAAGGCCTTTGAGATTCTGTGTTTCTTCATTCATCTCGGGTGTGACACTGCGAGAATGAAGTATGCACTAGAGTTAGGGTACTCAAGTTTGGACTCGGACTACTCTGTATTAGCCCCTGAAGTCACAGATATAGCCAGAGTTGTTTCACTGTGTTTAAGCAAACACACACACACACACACACACACACACACGCACGCACGTGCCCAGGCACCTCAGTCAAACAATATGCTTGAATGTTATTACAGCGACTACTGTATAACATCGACTAATGAGGTGGCTGGCACGACAAAAACATAAAGACAGGAATGTGTCCAATGTAATAGAAACTAAACAAGGCAGTTTCACATGACTGGTAAAAAAAAAAAAAAAAAAACACTGGTAAAATTGCATGTTGCGTTTGTGCAGCCAAGACTGTGCTCGCATTGTGGCTTTATCATAGTTAAAAACTTAAGTCAAGACACCCACATCATGTCTCTCACAGTTTAGGGGTATAACCCTGGTGTCTGGGCCAAATTCCCCCAATGGCCCTTATCAATCATGGCCTCCTAATAATCCCCATCCATTAATTGGCTCTATCACTCCACTCTCTCCTCTCCACAAATAGCTGGTGTGTGGAGTGTGTACTGTTGCACTATGGCTGCTGTCGAATCATCCAGGTGGATGCTGCACACTGGTGGTGGTTGAGGAGAGTCCCCTGTTCACTGTGTAAAGTGATTTGAGTGTAGTGTCAGAAAAGCACTATATAAATGTAATGTGCATTCATTCATTCATTTACTGTAGATTCTGTAGTCTCTTGTGGTCCATGCAGTGTTGTTAACTTGAACTGGTCCATAATAACTTGATGAATTAACTGTAACTTTTTAAATAGTCGAGGAGAAAAGTGTTATTCTTAAAGCAGACAGCAACTCTAAACAGATAAACAGCACCTATTAATTATTGATTGACTATTTTCAAAGTATTGACGAGCTACTTAATATACATTCTTTTACATCATTTGTCCACCATTCACAACATTCAACCATGCACAATAAAATATTAGGACATTTTGGGTAGTGAAATGTTTTGTTTATAATTTAATTATAGACTATAAAAAAAAATTATTATTCAAAGACAGAGTTTGTGTATGAAGCTAAACTTCATGTTACGAGTCGAATTTAGTTGGTTATGTTTTTATTTTAAATATTTATTAAATGTCTTATTGTAAACCACTGGGTAACTTATGCACATCTTTTTTTTAGCCTATATCTCTGACACTTTAGCTTAATTAGATTTTCTTTGGTTGGTCTTTAAAGATTTCAAAATTATTGCAGACCAACTCAGGGTTGCCAGATAAGAGACAGTTTGAGATGTATACTTGCACAAATTGGAAATATTGGAAACAAATTGGCCTAATGTTATACTTATTTTGTGCAATTTGGCAACCATGCACGCAAGTGCACTTTTTCGATCTCTAGCTTTCCCCTTTGAACAAACTTAGCGATCTGTAGTGCAATATTCTGCTCAAGGAAAAGTCTTATACGGCTACTCTGTGTCCATTCTTGAGGCTGCTTGTGATGTTTGGTGCTACTTTGCAGGTAAATCTTCTCAGTGAGACGAATATGTATTTTTTATTTGTGCAAAGTCCCTTCGCACCTGTATGTTAATCTAAATCTTGCAGTAATCATTTACCATAGTCATGCAGCCTGTGTTATTCAGTTGTGTGCTGAATGTCAAACCATCGAGGAGACCCGCATCATGGCCCTTTTAGCATGTAAACATATGTTTTAGAAAAAAATAAGTGAACTCACCCGCTTTGCGACAAACATTAAAAGTTCTCCATCCATCCATCCATCTTCAACCGCTTATCCGAAGTCAGGTCGTGGGGGCAGCAGCTCCAGCAGGGGGCCCCAAACTTCCCTATCCCGAGTTACATTAGCCAGCTCTTACTGGCGAACCCCGAGGCGTTCCCAGGCCAGTGTGGAGATGTAATCTCTCCACCTAGTCCTTGGTCTTCCCCGAGGCCTCCTCCCAGCTGGATGTGCCTGAAACACCTCCCTAGGGAGACGACCAGGGGGCATCCTTACCAGATGCCCAAACCACCTCAACTGGCTCCTTTTGACGCAAAGGAGCAGCGGCTCTACTTCAAGCTCCTCACGGATGACTGATCTCCTCACCCTATCTCTAAGGGAGAAGCCTGCCACCCTTCTGAGGAAACCCATTTTGGCCGCTTGTACTTGCGACCTAGTTCTTTCAGTCATGACGCAGCCTTCATGACCATAGATTGACCGGTAGATCGAGATTTTTTGCCTTCCATACTCCATTGTCCTTTCACTCGTGAACAAGACCCTGAGGTACTTGAACTCCTTCACTTGGGGCAATACCTCCTTCCCTACCCGGAATAGGCACTCCATCAGTTTCCTGCTGAGAACCATGGCCTCAGATTTAGAGGTGCTAATCCTCATCCCAGCCGCTTCACACTCGACTGCCAAGCGATCCAGTGAGAGCTGAAGGTCACGGGCCGATGATGACATGAAGACCACATCATCTGCAAAAAGCAGCGATGAGATCCCCAGCTCACCGAACCACACAACTTACCCACCCCGACTACACCTCGATAACCCATCCATGAATATCACAAACAGGATTGGTGACAAAGCGCAGCCCTGGCGGGGACAACCCCCAAATGGAACGAACTGGACTTCGTGCTGAGGACATTGAAACAGCTCTTGCTTTGGACGTACAGGGATTGTACCCCCCCCCACCACACAGGGGTGAGACCCCTGTAGTTGGCACACACTCTCTGGTCCCCCTTTTTGAAGAGGGGAAGCATCACCCCGTTCTGCAACTCCTTGGGCATTGTCCCAGACTTCACACAATGTTGAAGAGGCATGTCATCCATGACACCCCCTCCGCATTCAAAGCTTTCAGCATTTCTGGGGCTTTGCCACTGCAGAATTGTTTGACTACCTCAGTGACCTCCCCCAGGGATCTTGAATCTGATCCCCCATCTGCCTCCGACTCTGCCTCTAGCATAGGGGGCATATTGGGATTTAGGAGTTCTTCAAAATGTTCCTTCCACCGCCCAATAACCTTCTCGGTTGAGGTCAACAGCATCCCATCTTTGCTATATACAGCTTGGATGGTTCCCCATTTCCCCCTCCTAAGATGGTTTTCCAGAAGCACTTTGGTGTGGACCGAAAGTCCTTCTCCAATGGCTTCTCTGAACTTTTCCCACACCCACTGCTTTGCCTCCCTCACAGCAGATGCCGCACCCCTTCGGGCCGGTCGGTACCTTGCAACTGCCTTCGGAGACCTCCGGGACAACATATACCGGAAGGCCTATTTCTTCAGTCGGACGGCTTCCCTGACCACCAGTATCCACCATGGTGTTCGAGGGTTACCGCCCCATGAGGCACTAAAGACATTGAGGCCGCAGCTCTCCACTGCAGCTTTGGAAGTGGAAGCTTTGAACATTGCCCACTCCGGTTCAATGTCCCCAACCTCCGCAGGGATGCCTGAAAAGCTCCGCCGGAGGTGTGAGTTGAAGATCTCGTGGGCAGGGGCCTCCTCCAAATGTTCCCAGTTCACCCGCACTACTCGCTTGGGCTTCCCAGGTCTGTCCAGAGTCTTTTCCCATCCCCTGACCCAACTCACCACCAGATGGTGATCGGTTGACAGCTCTGCTGTTATTTTATTATTTATTATTTTATTTATTATCTCTGAAATCACTCATGCTTCTTTATCAAAATAAGTGTCCCCTTGCAAAGTTCATCACAATGGCCCATAGACAACCAATATTTTGTTATATTTGTAGATATGGACTATTGTTACATCTGCATGAGCTGTGGAAAATGTACATTGTGGATCTGTGTTGTGGATTGAGACCAGGAAGATGCATGCTGTAATTTTAGTGAGACATTAATCTTTACATAATATTTTGAATGAATATGATTTTACTTAATTTACAGAGTTGTACATTTCCTACCTGTATTTTATTAGTATTTTCTTTTAATACAGCAACTGACAGATGATCGAGCAGAAGTTTTTGAAAGCTGATTTCCATGGTGCTATCTAAAACAGGGCTCCAAACAAAAAAAAATCAATTAAGGAGCCATTGGCTCCTATAGGGGAAAAAAACAGGCGCCAAATATTTTTTTTAAGAACCACATAACAATGCACTTACTTTTAGTCACCCTGTTGTTTGCATGTCTCTCCTCTTCTTACAGTTTCAGCATTTTCATCTTGTGAATGTTCTGGGAACTGAAGCTTATTTGGGAACTGAAGCTTATTTGGGAACTGAATGTCACTTCCGACTTATGAACTATATAGTCAAATGAAATTTTTTACGCAGAATCTGAGCCAGTGTCACTGCCACTGACCATGATTATGTCCATATCACTTGGCCACTGAGTGTAGTTTGGCCGTCTCCTCTTCTTTTTTGCAGAAAGCCAGCGTTTGACACATGGTTCGGGATCAAACTGTTCAAGTGATGGGCCTTCAGTGCTGATCCTGATCAAATCTTCCAAGGTTGACACATGGAGTGAATTGATTATGTGATCACATGCATTTTTATGCTTGTTACTGTCCCTGTGTTTTCTCACAGTCTCTTTTTTGAAATGGTTAGTTACTGCACTGAACTCCGTTTTCCCCGCTATTTCTTTGCCCGCTCTTGAACAAAAGTCACAAAACATTTTTTGTGTCTCGTGATCATACCTCAGCCAAGAAAACTCCTGAATCCAGGACGTTTTGAAATGTCTTTCGGCACGTTGTTCATTGACTGATGCGGAAAGATGAATCATGTCTGTGTCTCTGGCGTTCAGCGCGCTCGTGCTGGCACAGCTGCTGGAGCCTGCTTTTTTGTTAGCAGGTGTGTCATCCGTGCTGGTGATTGACAGAGATGAGGATTGCTTGAAGAAGTCGGATATTTTTCGCTTTGACATTTTTTTCTGGCGCGGAAAGGTGACATTCGCTTTACCCGTTCATATTTTGGCGCTTTCACTCAGTGACGTTCACACAAAGATTCTCATTTCATGACGTTAACAAAACAAATGAAGCGATAGGCTACTGGTTATAAAACATGCACGTAGGATGCAAATTTTACAATCAAAGGGAGTAAATTTTTATTGTCGCCAATGGCGACCTTGACAGAAATTTCACTCGCAAATAAATATATTTGGTCGCAAATGCGACCATTTTAGTCGCAGTTTGGAGCCCTGTAATAGGTACAAAGTAGTAAAAATTTGAAAGTGTCTGGCCACAAAGCACACATTTTTGGTTGAAGCATGAAATCCAGATTGCTGATTTACTAGTCATATTATGATCTTAAAGTGTAGACACTCTTTCTCTTTCATGTCTCTTCCTAATAGTAGTCTGATCAAAATACACATCGTATGTTGGTATAACTGGGATCCTGTTACAGGAACTGAAGGACAAACTAAAAGGTGTGTCTTAATACAAGTTTAAAGGTCCCCTGACATGCTTCTTTTTGTAGGCTTTGATATAGGCCTTAGTGGTCCCTAGTACTGTATCTGAAATCTCTTTTCCAAAATTCAGCCTTGGTACAGAATTATAGCCATTACAAACCAACCCACAATGAGCTTTCCTTCAGACGTGCCGTTTGGGTGTCTGTAGCTTTAAATGCTAATGAGGAGGAGAAAGGCGGGGCAAGGTGTAGGGTGGGTGTGGCCTTGACCATCTTGCGGCAACTGTACCATGCATGTTTACATTGGATATATTGCAATGGCATGCAGACATGCAGTCCTTCAAGCATTTCAGTTTGACCCAGAGTCTGATCCGGATGGAGAAGCAACGGATGAAAAAGTTGCAACTCAGCGGCTCCAGCAGGACGTCTCCGAATGGTTAGTTTAAAATATTACGTCTGGATACTGTACTATATTCGAATGTTTTACGAATGCGGTTACAGTTAGCTAACGCTAGTATATACAGCTAATGCTGTATTAGCATCTATATCAGTAATATTTCTAGTTAAGAGAAGACTGTAATGTAGCTTATATTTTAATGACAAAGTACTCCATGTCCCCGTATACTGAAGTCAAGTTACACATAACCAATGATTTACTCCTCAAGAGTTAACTCTACTCAACACCTGCACATATATATATATATATATATATATATATATATATATATATATTAGAATTACATCAAGCTCTGCGATTTTGAAATGCGGATATCGCGATCGCTATATCACCAACAGGAGAACGGTTATCCAAATAACAAAGAAGTGTACAACACTCGTGTTACAGTGTGTTTATTCACACACATACCTGATGCTATCTACCTTTACATTAGCGACAGTAACTCGGCTGTTAGCTGCATAGCTAATGTTACAGCCACATTCTACGTATAACAAGCTAGGTAACCATAAATAGTAAAGCAACACAATATATCATTAGTTGACTTGTCCAAGGTTTGTAGCTGAGCCAAAGAGAGTTGGTACTGATCCAGACTTTAGTTTCAGACGTTCAGCATGCCCAGCTCTGAATTGACCCATGTTGTGGAAACAGTCGTCTGTGAAATGTTTGGCGCAGACATGCAAAACTTTGGTGTGTTGTGTCGGTGCATTTCCAGAGTAAATGAAATTAATCCATTGATCCTTCTGGGGATTGGATGAAGGAAGTAAAAAAAAAATACTTCGGTGATCATTTGTGCATCCAATTATTGAGCAACTGTTGTGCTTCACTCATTCACACGCCATTATATTTCTCTAGGAAAAACTAAAATCACGCGCGCGCGTTCGTACTTCCTAGCTCGTTTTCTCATGGGCGGGCCAAATTCTCTGGGCGGGCAAAGCAGAGAAAGGGGAGGTAACCTTTCATCCGTATGACGTCATACAGAGGAGATTCAAGATCAGCCCGTCTGAGCTTAATTTTCTCACAGGCAGAGCAAGATAGCCAAAGCTCGGTTTACACCTATTGAAATTTCTAGACACGAGGGGACCAAATACAGGCTAGGGGAACTAATATTAATGTTAAAAATGTTTTACTTTTTATTGTGCCTGAAATGCTGGAATTCCAGATTAAGGAATGTCTGATGTTTTACTGTCTTCCTCCAAAAACACTTAATTGCACAATTAAATGTAATAAGTGTTTTGTAATAAATAGCAATGTTTATTAATACAGCATCTTTTGTAAAAGATTGTAGGTCATATT
Source organism: Moxostoma hubbsi (assembly GCA_032164185.1). NCBI lineage: Eukaryota > Metazoa > Chordata > Actinopteri > Cypriniformes > Catostomidae > Moxostoma > Moxostoma hubbsi. Next base: position 25,646,528 of record JAVLUX010000002.1, on the reverse strand, counting down.
GCTTTGCAGTGTTTTATTTTTAATTGAACGCAAAAATAACATGAATTTAAAATGAAGACCAGTTTCAGAAGTATGCCAAACCAATCTTCTGTCCACTAGAGGGAGGTGGAGCCTGTGAGCAAATAAACCTTGCAAAATAAATCCTTGAAATTGTCCTGAAGTATATCTGGGGCTGGAATTATGAGACATAAATCATGATATGACCTAATGTGATTATCAAACTTCAAAAGAATACGATTTAATTAATTAAATGCATGCGCTGCATCCTTCAAAGTGAAAAAAATGACACTGTTGTATTTTCTCCAAGCACGAAGGGGCTTGCGAGCGTTTCCATCTGTTGCAGAGCAGTTTGTTATCATTAGGCCATATTGGAAATTTATGACAAGTAATCACTAATGATCAACTGTTGATGATGATCGTGATAGTGTTGAGGAATATGACAATGTTTACTTTTAATTGTTTACATTGTAATACGTTGTAGATTATTCTAGGAGTGCACATTTTATTTCCCTTGTCTGTTTGAATGAGCAGCTAGAAACAGGAAAGTTCCTGGTGTCAAAAAGTACAATGCTATGAATCTGATTTTTCCCCCTAGTTATTAGTATTTTGGTTGCACCATAAACTGCATTTGGAATTTAATTAATTTGGGATTCTTGTAGCCTCTGTCTGGCCCTCCCCATCACAGGATGAAAAACCTAAGAACATTTAATGTAGGCTACCAATTTTAAAAACTATTGGCAGATTAATTGCATTTCAACACATTATTTTATCAGCAAAATCCAAAATTGGTTGACCTCTAAATTGTATTTATTTATATGTTATTGTGATGTATTTGTGGAAAACATGTGAGTATTTTGAACTTTTTTTAGATTGTGAATTTAGTAGGTTTGTTTTGGTATGGGGATACAGTATTAATATCTGTTAAGGTCTTCAAAAGGCATTTTATTTTTAAATCTCTGCAGCAACCCTGCACAATAATGTATTTTTTGATTATGGGCACTTGTATTAGCATATTACTTTTTTTTTTTTTTTTTTAACGTGAACCCGAGGACACTTCAGTCCTTGTTCTTTCCTTGTATTTGTAATGCCATGGATTTGACTGTGTATTAATCTACATTGTCCACTAGGTGAAGACCATGATTACTTATTTATTTTTTTCTGTTTAAAAAGATTTCATCTTTATTCTTTCTTTTTTCTCTCTCTCTTTTATTATACACTGTGGTCAAGGAATCAGCCACTTATATTTTGTCTGACCAAAGGTTCCCAAAAACACTTTAATTATGACCTCATTCAGTCAACAAGGGAGTTCAGCATTAAGAAGCAAATATCTAGTACTTTTTAAGAACTTCTCCAAATCTCTTTTAAACATGCTAATTTCAGACCGTAACCATAGATTAAATACATAAAAACCATGTTTAAAATGCATATTAACATTTTTGTAAAAATCCATAATGCAAGATGTTCAGGTAGGTCATACAATTTAATTTTAAGACAACATTTAGTACAATAAGTGCAATACTTTCTACAGCATACTCAAATGAGCACTCTAAACTGGAAATCTTACTTGTCTGGGAAATGGTATAGTATATTTAAATGATGTGGTTTTCATTGTGATAAATTGTGTAATCTCTTATTTTGTAACAAGGAAATGTGAGCGTGATACTTGATCTGTGTTTTCCCCCATAGAGAGACTTATCAACGCCCCATCTTATAATGGCAGTAATACTCTTTTTCCAAGGAAGTGCCAGAACAGGTTTTGCTGTTAAATGAATAACAACCCGTCTGCTAAATAATAATTATTAGAAAAAAAAAATGTTTTTTAAGTACTGAAATAAGAACCATGGAAACCACTCTCGCAAATAATGTCAAGTCCATTCATGATTCTGGTGCATGGAATGTCTTTTCTGAGAAAAGAGGTGCCTTATTTTTATTCTTCTCTTTTTTATATCTTCTCTTCAGAGGTCACTGTGTAAACATTGTTGCCTCACAAGGATGTGTACTTCTATAAATCACATTGAATATTCCCACAATAAAGCATGCATTAATGCTCAAAACTAAATTCTCAGGCAAAATCTTTGTGTATTAAATGAATCTGTCATGCACATATGACAATACATTTTATTTTTTATATAGACATTTTGCAAAGTTGTTTGTAAAAAAAAAAAAAAACTTGTTTGACTGGTTATTTCACCCTTTACTGGCACCAGTCTTTTTTCCAGCATTTTAAAGGGCAGAGTTCTGCTGTTGTTCGTAAATCAGACATTCTCTAATTTAAAGTATAATCTTTGTGTTGTTAATGCCAGGCCAATTCTTTACACAGTTTACACTTTATAAAGTTTAGTTATTTTATCATGTGCAGGCTTGAGGTCTTTGAAAATGACATTTGTCTTTACATATGTTTATGATTTTAAAGGAAAACAATGGAATGGGAAAGAATCTGAACATTAATGGCAATCATAATTTTAGCTGTCTCATTTTCAGATGTGCTTGCAAACACAAACATTTATACTAGTGTCACCTGAAAGTGCATTGTCTGGTCTCAGGACTGCAGAATGGAGGATGTGGAACATAAACTGCACAGTTTGTAACATAATAATTTTCATAATATTTTCAAGCCTCACAGAATGCTGTTAGTGTTTGTTGTAGTGTTGTTTTTAGTGCCCTACTGTTATGTGTAATTACACTGTAAATACTAGTAGTAACCTCAAATTGTGAAATAATAGTTCAATTAGTTAGTACTCAATTTAAGATTAAGTTTTTATTATTCTTACTTGTTTTAATTAAGTTTCAGTTACTCTCTAAATTCCAAAGATGTCATTAATAAAAACATTTAAGTGGTCCTAATTAAACAGTACTTGAAATGTCACATTTTGAAATCTTTACTCAAATGTATTCGTTCTTTAAACTCTTTGTGTCCTACAAACTCAAAATTATGAAGTACAAATTTTGCGACTGTGGAATACCAAGCCTTTGCACTTGAATAAATTATGTATGTTTGGTCAAATCAAGGCAACTTATGTAGAATGTATATTCTTATGACTATTGCTGTTATTTTCTTATTTTCTTTTCGATCCGATACCAAGTACTTTTAGGCCATTATCGTCAATATCGATACCAGTATCGATACCTCTAATAAATTTAATTTGTATGAATTCTTAGATAAAATTAGTAACCTAAATTATTACATTTGTTATATATTTATAGGCCCAAGCAGAAAATGATTAGGCTGCATTGCTTACCTTATAAACCACATAAGCAACATATAAAACCACAAAATTAACCATAGATATTATTATATGGTTACTATTACTAAAACCAAGTTATAATATGGATACTACAATAATGCTGTAACAAAACCATGGTTAATTGTTTCACAACCTTGCAGGGACGTCACTAGGATTGGAAGACAGGGGGGGCTTAGCCCCCAGGGTATCTGTAACATGCGTTTGCAAAATCTTTGCACTCACATCTAGAGCTACACTTATGTCAACAACCAGTCAAGAAACCAATATGTTAATAAGTAAAACGTGACAGACATATCCTCTTCTTCCATTTCTACTCTGTTAAAGAAAAGTTACTGTAATGTTAGCTTTTAGACACATCAAAGCTGCATGGGGGCATTTACTTAGGGCAGACTTTGCTCCTGATGAGTTATTCTATAAGCACTGACTTAAATGCTATCTGTCTGCTCATGTAAATGTATGATAAAGTAATAGCATACTATATCTAATTCCTCTCTATATAAGATAAGTTGTCCACAGAATACTATTAAATTATCTAATTACTGTAACTGCGCTGTGGATTGGTTCAATCAGAGTGTAATTTCGCTGTGTAGTTTGGCTTGCATACAGTTTAACCCAAGAACCAGAATTTTAAGGTCATAGTGAAATTTGACAACACAGGTTTGAGCGTTTCTCAATTAAAGATGATTTATTCTGCCAAATGATGTATACAATGTATGATATAAATCAACAACAAAAAGGCAATATTCAAATAAAGGAAAATTAAGAATGAAATCATTTCCAAAACCACAGTCAACAGTTACTTTTTGTTTATTGTCTACTTCATTGGTGGAAGCATCAAAAAATGCGCAATGAATTGAAGGATACAACGGTAATAGCATTAACAGGGACCCTATGACATTTAGTTTTCAGTGACAACAACAACAACAATCTATGGGGATTGATATTGTTTTATATGCCTATTATAGAGATAGGTTATATTATTGGCAAAGAATAAAGAGATGTGATTAGCTTGCTAAGTTAACCATTTCTTGTATTTTGCTTGTTCACTCTAGCTAGACTACAGTTTTCCATAGCAAACCAAAATATCCCCTTTCCTTTACCTCAAGAAAACGTAGCTAAAGGTAAGCAGGTAATTAAAAATAACTTACAATTTCACTCTGTATCACGACACTTACCAATCTTCCCTTCACCATTAGCGTGTGTATCGGTGTGTGTGGGCGGGAGGGTGCATAGCGAGTTCAACTTCAGACCAAACTAGAGTAACGAAGAGACGAGATGAATCCTCCAGTTACTTGCAGCGCTCCGGTCTGCAACACTCTGAAAGCTGCCACAATTCACACCAATGCAACGAGACGCTGCGGTGCATCATCTTGATAGCACAACGACTCTTTGTACTTCTGTCCAACTTCCGACTTTTCGGCTATTTTTTGTAGCTGGATATACATCATTTGTTGTGTCTAATTCTAAATATGAATGAGGATACGGTTATTGATAAATCAAATTGTTATTGTTGTTCTTATTATCATTTAGGGGGGCTTAGGAACATTTTGGGGTAGCTTCAGCCCCCCTAAAATAGGCCTAACGACGTCCCTGCAACCTTGGTTACTTCCAAAAAAAAAAAAAACCTGATTACTACAGTTGTGGTTACTAGTCATGGTTAATACAATATTACTACAGTAAATCCATGGGTAGTTTTCGTAAGGGTATCATTTATTAACGAGGATTAAAGATCATTATCAATGTTTTAACACCTATGAATTTAAATAAGCCTGAAATAATGGTCACACAAGCTCATTATAATACATGTAATCTTTAGGCTTGTCAATATTCCCAGATGCTGTTTATTTGTTGTTACGTCAGGAAAGCACTGATCCCTTTTTGAACGAGCACTATGACTCAAAGGGTGAGCACTGTCTGCTGGTGTATTTTAGCGTTTCTGTGCATCAAGATGAGCGGAAGGAAAAATTGTTCCTGTGCCATGCAACAATTTGCTCATGTAATTCATTTTTTTCCACTTCGAAGCATTTGAGATTAATTAATAATAATGTTATCTAAATAATAAGTTCACTAGTTAAAAAAAAAGTTATGTTTACTTGTAACTGGTTAATGTAACTTAAAATTAAGTTAAATTTACTTAAGTAAGTAAGTTTACTTAGAAAAAGCCTGCAAACCGATTGCCTTGAAAAATCTAAGTAAGGTCAACTAATTAGATTTTCCAGTGTACTGTTCTGTAATAGATAAAGGTATGGACAATTTACATATTCATACACAGCATCTAATTGCAATCACAGAGGAAGAATTTTCAATACAATGTCTGTCTTGGCCTGTTATGTATCTCATATTGTCTGTGGTTTTTTACATTAATTTCAAAATTATCCAGCACCTCAAAATTCCACATATGCAAGCTAACTTTTATGTGTAAACAACTCAGGAATTAATCCTTTCCTGTGACAATAAAAATATATATGAGGAAGATATCTATAGGGGTAATAGTCTTCTGTTGGTTTGAAGTTGTTGGCGAATATTAAGTCTGTCTGTGACTATTAGGATATATTCGAGAGAATAAAAAGCATTGGAAGAGAGAGGGGGGAAATGGGATCGGACATGCAGGCCATATTGAAACATTTGCCACAGTGAGGCAGTTGATTTTTCTGCATCGTGAGCATTTGCACTGTGCTATGTCTCTAAAATATTTTGCATGTTTAAAAGATGTTTACACTATTTGACAAGATTTCTTCAGAAAAATCTTTTCTTGTCAAGTCTAAATTCAGAGAAGAATGACAGACTGATGTGAAATGTTATAACAAAAACAACATCTATAATAACAATAAAACTCACTGTATTTGATAGGTTTTCATTTGATAAACAAGTGTTACAGTATACAAAATGTTATGACACCTTACGTTACCTGCTCAGGAATCAGCTGTGCAACTTACTTGAATCAGATATAACATTAGTTTAAAATATTTTATTCTGTGTTTGTTACTTTAGTATGTACCTGGGTTATGTGCCTGTCAAGAACAAGGAAGGTTATAATTGTAAAAGAGTAACATACTTTCCACTTCTGAGCAGATCAGGAATTTCCCACTTCAGAGACAGGAAAAACAAGTTTATGAAAACGGTATAAAAGGGCAATAGTTTTTCTGATCAGTGAACTGAAAGATTTGGAAACACTGCTGAACACTGCTTGGCCAAGGAATCAGATTGACATTTGCAGGAGGAATCACAAAATTTTTCTTTATTATTGCAACTAAAAGGACGAAACTGAATAGACAGAGTCGATTTACCCAGTGATAATTGCCTGCATTTTTCTCAACTATCAGGTATTTAGCCAAATGCTTTTCATTTTATAATTATTTCATGTCTCGACACTTACTAAACCAACTTGACAGATATATGTATCCAGCTGTTACCAGTCCCCTGAAATGAATTTGACCTTGTTGTTTTCACTTTTTAACAGATAATGGAGGATATAGCATTTTCTGATCAGAACCGTGTACGAATCCATGCAGTGCAGAGCTCTTTCCGCCGCACTGGAAAGACACTTCTGATACCTGGTCGTATTCTGGTGGGAGAGGGTCGCTTGCTGAAGTTGTGCAGGCGTGGACCCAAGCCCAAAATGTTTTTCCTCTTCAATGACATCTTAGTCTATGGCAGTATCATGGTGCCAGGTCATTGGAACAGTAACCAGCAGATCATCCCTTTGGAAGAGGTGCACCAGGAAGATCTGGAAGATGGATTGGCATTGGCCAACCAATGGCTTATCCGCACACCACGGAAGTCCTTCTATGTGGTGGCTGCCTCAGCTGAGGAGAAGCGTGCATGGATGGGGTACATTGAGCAGTATAGGGCCCTGCACTTGCAAAGTAAGGGCCTCCCCATCGTCAGCACTGCTGTTGGGAACTTTGCTGCTACCTGGATCCCTGACATGGCTTCAGCCATCTGTATGCGTTGCTCTGAGCGCTTCAACGTTACCAATCGGAGGCACCACTGCCGGATGTGCGGCTTTATAGTATGCAAAGATTGCTCCAAGAATCGGGCCGTGTTACACAACATCTCCCCCAGACCAGTGAGAGTATGCTGGCATTGTATGAACAGCATGCAAGATGGACTAGAGCAGGGAAAGAAAACATCCAAGGGAAAGAACTGGAAGAACTCCTCATTGGAGGACTCACCATCACAACCTGAATTTGAAACTTCCAGCGAAGAAGAACTTGAGGAGCAGATTGAATACCAGGTGCCCACCAAGTGGTTCAACAGCCAGTTGGAGAATTACTCCCCTTATTGTTATTTAAAGCCCGAGCACATAAAACCTCCTGTCAGTGGACTTTGAAACTAGACAGAAATGAGAACCCACTATAATGATGAACTTTGCTGGAATTAAGCATGTGTTGCACCAAAACATCTGGTGCACAGAGAAGATCGCCAGCAGGTATTAAGTATTTTGCACTATAGTCACTTCTACATCTTGTATTTTGCACTGTTATTTTGTGTTGTATTATCATATGTTTTTGAATTTATACTGTAATATAATTGTATAGAAGATGTTTTATGGCTTATCTGGTGTAAAAACATAATGTACAAACTGTGAAATGTGTGTGTGTGCATTGTAATCAAGACAAGAATAAACTATATTATTCTAAAATAATTTTTTCTGTTTTTTTTAAACAGCACTTAAAGTTGTTCTAAATTAATTGGTTCATGCCCCTTTGAAACAAGAACCAGTCTTCCACACCTCCCCTTACAGAGCACACCCCACACTTTGAGAACCACCGTGTTCAATACAAGTTATGCTTAGTTGACAGCATTTGTGGCATAATGTTGGTTAACACAAAATATAACTTTGACTTACAATTGAATGACACCAATTTCCTTTGGAAAAAACAATATAATTGCTTTTTCCAAAGTATAGCCACAAGACAAAAAATGTGTGTGTTAACATAATTTAAGTGTGATATAACCACTTACTAACCTTTTCTGTGTAAGGTTATGATGACATAAAGCTACAAACTCATAAAAACATTGACTTAAACAAATTTACAGCTAAAAAAAAATACACTGAAACATGTGTAATGCTTCACATTTCACCCTTTAAAACTTCCAAAAATTGGCCTCATTCACCATTGTACAGTAATTGGCTCAATGTAACCTCGATTGTTGCTTTTTTTTAAAGGAGCAACAAGTCATAAATATATATATATATATATATATATATATATATATATATATATATATATACACACACACACACATTTATTTAAATCAACATAGTCACAAATACTGTCGATTGAATTAACTTTTGCTTTGAACATGGAATATTCCTTTAAGACAAACACTATAAGGCCAGAAGAATGTGGACACACCTTCTAATTAATGAGCTATTTCAATAATTTATGCAAGGACAAATCTTATTGTTACATACCAATATGGAAAGCTGCGCTTTTCCAACTTTATGGAAGCAGTTTAGAGGGGGGGCTTTTTCTATAATGAAAAAAGTGGGATTCTGCAATTGTTATTTCAAACAGTTACAGTATTTCAACATGATCCAACCCATAAAAATTGTAGCGTCATTTATCATGATGATTTAGTCAGATGAAATACAACTTGACTTAAATAAAACAAGTTGGTTTAGACATTGTCAGGTAACCTAAAAAAATTGCTTCATGCGGCAAAATATTTATTACAGTGCAGCATGGCAATGCACAAAGTGAGGTCCACATGAGTCTGGTGTATAGAAGAACTTGACTAGCCTGCAATCAATGGAGATTCATTTGTTTATAGAATAATTATAATGTTATGAAATGCCACATGTGATATAAATGAACAGGAAATGGTTAATCCATTTCTGTAGTAGTTATTTTGAATAAGCATTATCTTAATTGCTTGTTTCAAAATGTATCTTACTGTTTCAAAAGCATTTGCCTAAGTAGACAAACTTTGCTCTGTAACTAATGTTCCTGCATCTACATGATATTGATATAATAAAATACATAAATCTTAAGAAGCCGTGTGTGTTTGGTTTGCCGCAGATTTAAATATAAAGTGTTACAACAAAATGTACTGTTACAGCCCACTCCAGTTTAGGGGTAGGAGAGGTCTAAGAAGGAGTTGGAGTTCCCTTCTCCTATCCCTTACAATACAAAAGACTAAAGAGGGAACAAGACCAAAATAACACAAAAAGGAAGAATAAAGAGACAATAATTACCTTAATTCAATGGCATAGCCAAGGGTGGGCCTGGGCACCTAAATTAGACCCAGTCCCACCCAGAATCTTACAGTTTACACTTTGACTTCAACTATATATTTATAAAATAGTTTAAAAATGTATAAATTATGATTTCTGAAAGAACAGTTTGCATGTGGCACCTTTCTGTTAAGGATAATTTAGTTTTTGAAAATTTGGCTCATCCATTTTTATTGAGGCCCACTCAAACGTAATTTCCTGGCTATGCCCTTGCTTTACCTGCTCAAAGAAAATAAACAACATAAGTCTTCCTAACTCCCTCTCTAACAAAAAACAGGAGAAAAAGATAATTAATAAACGATACAGGCATCCACCTTCATACAACTTCCCTTTAGAAACAAGTTAAGAGTAAATGGCTAAGATTCACATGCTAGCTCTTTGCAAAACAACTCTGACAATAAGATCAGCAACATTTTATTTCCACAAAGGTACAAAGAAATGACACTTACATATTACAACTCTTCTACAAGCAGCTGCAAAACTTTTCTGGGCTAGGAGAGGGGAAAACTCATCGAAGTGAGGTACTGCCATAGATTTATACCTATCTTCCTCTCTCAAAAACAAATCATGACAGTCCAGTGATCAGCAGTCCTTAGAGACAACAGCTGAGAGCAGACTGTGTGGAGAGAGAGACAAAGCAGGGGTAATCAGAATCAGAATCAGAATGAGCTTTATTGCTATTTATGCTTACACATACAAGGAATTTGTCTTGGTGACAGAAACTTCTAGTGCACAAACTATACAACAACAAGACAGAGAAAATAATAATAATAATTTAAAAAAAAATAAAAGTAGAAAGTGAATAGAAAAAGTGTGTATACACACACACACACACACACACACACACACACACACATGTATGTACAAATACAAATCTGTTATATACAGAAGCAAGGGAATGTAATGTCAGAAGATGTAGGGTATGTTGGATAAATATAAATATTCTAAACTGTGAATTGCACATAATTATTGCTCAGTTTTATAGCCAGAGGGAAAAAAATGTTCCATGTGCTTGACGGTTCTGCTTCTGGTGCTCAGAGCTCTGTAGCGCCTGCTAGAAGGCACAGTTCAAAAAGGTAATGGACAGGGTGAGTGGGGTCCAGAGGGATATTTAAAGCCCTTTTCCTCACTCTGGAAGTGTATAGTTCTTGAAGGGAGGGCAACCAATAATCCTCTCAGCAGTGCAAACTGTCCTTTGTATTCTTCTGAGATCCGATTTCGTAGCTGCACCAAACCAGACAGTTACTGAAGTGCAGAGGACAGACTCAATGCCTGCTGAGTAGAACTGTATCAGCAGCACCTTTGGCAGGTTGAACTTCCTCAACTGGTGAAGGAAGTATAACCTCTGCTGGGCCTTTTTTGAGTCGATGTGGGTCTCCCACTTGTGCCCAGGAACCTGAATGACTCCACTGCTGCCAGTGCTGTTTAGAATGATGAGTGGGGTCAATGTTGGGGTGTTCCTCCTAAAGTCCACAGTCATCTCCACCGTTTTGAGCGTGTTCAGCTCCATTTTGTTTTGACTGCACAAGACAGCCAGCCATTCAACCTCCCTTCTGTATACAGACTCATCATCTTGGATGAGGCCGATGACAGTGGTGTCATCTGCAAACTTCAGGAGCTTTACAGAGGGATCCTTGGCAGTGCAGTCATTTGTATACAGGAAGAAGAGTAGTGGGGGGTACACACATCCCTGGGGGCACCAGTGCTGATTGTACAGGTGCTGGAAATGAATTTCCCCTGTCACACTAGCTGCTGCCTGTCCGTCAGAAAGCTGGTGATCCACTGACAGATAGACATGGGAACAGAGAGTTGGTAAAACACAGTACACACACAAGGTACTGTACTGTGCAAAAGTCTTAGGCACATAAGATGTTTTAAAAAAAATTGTCTTTGGATGGTAATATATATATATCTTCAGCTTTAGTGTGTCAATGGGAAATATACATTTTAAACTACTAAACAATAATTTTGCAAATAGAATAGAATAGAATAGAAGAACAGGGAGCTCTGCAACAGATCGCATGGCCCCCACAGAACCCCCCACTAAACAGATAGTCAGTTTGGGAGTACATGAAGAGACCGAAGCACTTGAGACAGCCTAAATAGATAGAAGAACTGTGGTGAATTCTCCAAGAAGCTTGGAAAATCCTATCTGCCAACAACCAGGAAAAACTGTGTCCAGGTGAACTAGGAGAATTGGTGCTGTTTTAAAGGCAAAGGTGGTCCACAAAATATTGATGTAGCTTTTTTTATGTTTACTGGACTTTGTATGATGTTAATTGATAAATTAAAACTTTTTACGGCATTATTTTTGAAGACATCCTCACTATGCAACATTTTTCCACAAGTGCCTCAAACATTTGCACAGTACTGTAGGTCTTAGGATGTAACAGTGCCAACAGGTAGAACAAGACAATGTTATAAAACAAGTGTTTTTTTGTTTTGTTTTTTTGGCACTGTCAGCCAAATGTTTATCTCTGTATGGAAAATATGTGTGCACACTGCACAGTAACTAACAAAACAAGTTCTCTAGTGAGATCAACTTTCACATACCTCACAGGTTACTCTTATTAGACAGATAAAAATAGAACATGAAACCCACAAATGCAGCCGACCCACTTAGCTAGAGACTTGGCAACTAAGCAAAATGTCAGAAGTTAAGTGTAGTAAATGAAAAGTAAATTAAAGAATGTGAATGTAGCATTTCAAAGACTATTTGTTCATGCTCAACAGGGTGGTAATAAAATAAAAATATTTGGATTAAAGAGACCAATGGCAGTGGGACAGGCAAAACTATACATACACGAGGTTAGACACTATACAAAATATTAGTAAGTGTACAGAAATTGCAAAACAAATAATAATAAAATAATATTACAGAAATGGACACAGTAATGAAAAACAGTGCAATAATAACTAACTATTAACATACCTAATTATGCCTTTATATATATATATATATATATAGAGAGAGAGAGAGAGAGAGAGAGAGAGAGAGAGGACAAAAATTGCAACAGTGTTCTTAACTAAATAAAACATTAAACACTGACATCAAAACAAATGTCAATTTTGCCATGAAGCACCACAACATGTCCAACACATAGCATTCTGATTTTATAAAAAATAAAATAATAAATGTAATCTATCGATTATAATATAAATATAGATTAGTAAATGAGAGTATCTGGAAAATGAATTGTCCTTCCATGAAATGCAATTTAAATAGGTGCCATTTCAAAAATATTACCATTTATCCCATTTAATATTTCTGGAATTAGCCCATGGGTTCATGCATTTATTAATGCAGAAAACTCTAAAACAGTACACTTACAGAAGTTATATGCATTTTGTTTTTGATTTTTATTCTATTTTATTTTACTTACATTTTAATTCGAATTCTGCTACCTGTTTGCTACCACAACTCAATTTCGGAAATTGATTTGGAATTTAAAAAGTACTCCTACTTGAATTCTGAAAGGTGCACAACCCTGGTTACTACACCATTATTTTCACTGAACTGCCTTAAATGAGAGAAGCTGTAGGCTATATCTCAAGGTTATAGTGCCGTGGTGTAGTGTGGCAGTAGTGAAATCAGTAATCTATCACTACCAATTTACTGTTGAACTGTATATCAGAAACATTTGAAAAGCAGGTCATATGTTATTTCATATAACATCATTATGGCTGTGACTCAGCCTTGACTTGTGCCTGTGATCAAAGCTTTTATTTACGATATACCCTCTCTGTGTTCTGTTTCCTATCTGGTACTGTTTTTTTTATGTATTCAAAGTCAATGCATGCTATCTCGCTAGTCCACATCTGTTGTTTTTTTCAACAGTTTACGTGTTAAGTGCTGTAATTGATTGGCCTGGAGTAACTATTATCATTAAAGTCTTGATTTCTTGGGAAACTGGGTGGCTCAGCGAGAAAAGATGCTGACTACCACACCTGGAGTCACGAGTTTGGATCCAGGGTGTGCTGAGTGACTTTAGCCAGGTCTCCTAAGCAACCAAATTTGCCCAGTTGCTAGGGAGGGTAGAGTCACATGGGGTAACCTCCTCGTGTTCACTATAATGTGTGGCGCATGGTGAGTTGTGCATGGATGCCGCGGACAATAGCGTGAAGCCTCCACACACGCTATGTCTCTGCGCTAACGCGCTCAACAAGCCACGTGATATGATGCACGGATTGAAGGTCTCAGACGTGGAGGAAACTGAGATTCGTCCTCCTCCACCCAGATTGAGGTGAGTCACTACGCCATCACGTGGACTTTGGGTATTGGGAATTGGACATTTCAAATTGGGGAAAAAAATATCTTATATCTTGCTTTCTTGAGAACTTGCTCTCATATCTGGAGTGTGGTTTTCCTTCAGCATTTCCTCTGGTTTAGCTCTCAGGCTATGAGAGATTGTGTTTACGAAACTTGACTGTCTTGTTTCTCAATTACAAATCAAGTCAAGAAAGCTTTTAGAAAGGGGTTCTTTAAAGACCATTTTAAGGACTGTTTGTTGGTGAAGTCAAGTGACTTCACTGTTCCGTGAACATTCCCTGCTTGTTAAAACAGAGACCATTTAGATGGGACACTTCTATTCAAATTAATGGAAGAAACTGGAACGGTCAACGAAAAAATACAGCCTCATCACCACTGCCTTTAAACACCGAGCGAACCTCTCCTCGAGAGTCCGGTCTCTACCTGCTGGCATCTTCACGGGTCCAGGAACAGAGCAGTGAGGGTCCAGTGCAAGTTAGATGTGTCGCTGCGTAGTGGAGCACGAGTCACGGCCAGGCCACTTGAGTGAAGCTGGTGCCACACGTGCCTCTGACCAATACAGTTTAGTGCTTATTTGAAATATGTTCTTTTATCGTAATCTTGACCAACCATTTTGGAGATTTCCGTCTTTCCCCATTCAAGTAAATAGGAGCTGCACTGTCACAACGCTTGTTTACATAGAAAAATAGCTGTCCAAACTACCCAGACACATTGGATCTTTCTAGCAAGTCATTCCACTGTCAATCTTTGGAATGCTCTCGGGAGGCTATTTCCTGTCATGCCAGTGCAGCTCATGTCCTACTTGAATGGAGAAAGACCACAATCTCAAAAAACAGCTGATCAAGATTACAATCAAAGAACTTATTTCAAATCAGCAATAAAACCTGACAATACTGGATCGTAAATTGTGATTCTTTACCTCATATTACACAAAAAAAGCAATTTTCCTGGCTTGTATAACTAAGGCACATGCGTGTTCTAGAGTTGATTGACAGATGTTGTCTGTATCTAAAAGGTGATTGGCTCTTTTAACTGTAAGGTGGGACTTACTTTCTACATCCGTTGATCGTTGGGTGCTCAGAGCCTCTTGGTTGAGTGTTCCAATTTTTCCAATTCTTTTTAATAGAAGTGGCCCAACTCTGCTAAATAATCTCTGCGTACCTTGAACAAGAGAATTTGTTGAAAGTATCTGGAAATATGTTTGGAACGTTCTAATTCATTTGTTTTTGTTAACATTATTAAAATGGTCTATACAGTTTTTAAAATGACTTTTCCAGTTATCTTGCACTCTAAAGCCTTGTGGTTTGTTTGATTTCAAGTTGTTCCACTTTTCCCAGAAATTATTTTGTATCGAGTTTCGCTTTTTTGATATGTAATGTTTTAGAGATTTGTTGTACAATTGTCTCAAATCTGTTTTTGGTCGGTGGTGTTTAATGTTTCATCAAATTTGTAAATATTTTCTAGTGTTTTTGTTTCAGTCACACCATTTATCATTGTCTTAGGGTGTTTTGCGTTAAGTGTTTTTTGTTTTTTCAACAGGTTTGCCAAGTTTGCTGCATTTTGGATGAAGTTATTGAATTCCTTCACTGCTAAATATTACTTTTATAATTTTTATTTATTTATTTTGGAAATGCACTGATCAGGCTGGGGTTCACATCAGTAATTGCATAGTCTAATGTACTTGCACCAAGCATTGAGCAGTATGTAAATCTCCCAATAGTGTCCCCTCTAATTCTACCATAAAGCATGTACAGAACTAAGGCCTGACAAAGGTGCACTAGGTCTTTGCCACTTGCATTTACAGTGCTGTCAATGTTTTGTCTTTTGGTGAGGGTTTCTGTGAGGCCTGACATGTTTTGGCCGAATACATGTTTGTTAGCATGTAGGTCTAAAGTTTCTGGTTATGAACCTGTTCAAGCATTGAAGTCCTCACAGTTTGCATACAATTACAATGAAATCTTGAGATGGGAAGTCAAAATGAAAACATGATAGTAAACTTAATGTACCTTACTACTGTATATGCTTTCAATTAGCATTTTTTAAATATGAAAAATATTTGCCCTGCCTTGCATACTAAAAAGCAATATAGACCTAGTCAGAGAAGAAGCTATATTAAAATTTTCATAAGCATCGAAGCGGTTATGATGGGCAGACGTACAGTCAGTTCAATGGGTTGTACTAAATAAATGTTCTAGATCACATCTAATTATAACAAACATGTCAATTCAATTTCTTTTGACATTACATATTTTTCACGTTATTCCAGCTGAATGATCAACACAAACAGATTTTAACAGTCATTTAACATTATACATACATATATTTACATATATTTCTTACAGCCTTGTTCTAAATTGGAAAAAAAAGGCATCCACTCCACCTTGAATTAGCTTCATAAACTGGAACAGTTTCAGATATGTTCCATGTGGCTTGCCAAAAAAATAAAGGCAGTTAATAAGCCTCTTAATATATATAATTTACATTTTTTAATTAAATATTACCTATCATTTAACATACAGTATTAATTTCAGTTAAACCATGACTCATTTGAGGAAAACTAAGCAGATAACATTTACCCTGCAGGGAGCAATCTTACTCCACTTTGGCCCCAAACTTTTTGTGGTAAATGTGAGCATATATATATCTGCACTTACATTTGGAGAGAGGAATTCCCTATTACTTGACAAATCAGTTGAGCAAAGTCAAGCCTGACCAGTTTGCCAAATACTTCCATGACGTCAGAGTATTTATTTTCTTTTGTTGAGGAAACAGCTCTATTATGATTTCAAGAAGAGTTTGGAATTTACCATAAGTCATTCACCATCCCAGGGCACCCCCTAAAACATAATAAAAGGAGATGAGGTGTGAATATCTGTTAGCCAAACCAATGGTAAAGTGTTTGGGTCTTTTCATTATTTTTGCACTTCCGTTTGGTGATGCTAGTAGTGGAGAAATCATACTTCTGCTCAGACACAATTCCAAAAAAGATTAATATGCTGCAATACAACTTCATAGATTTATTGAGATATTTAAAACATATATTTAAAAAATATTTTGTGTTCACTTTACCTACTGAGTAACTATTAAAGATGATATTATAATTTAACCCTGTGGTTAAAAAGTGAAGTAGTTTATCAAGGTATGTGGATTGCAAGAAATCAGAAATATTACTAAACTGAAGCTGCATCTGAAATCGCTCACTTATCCACTCATTCACTATTTACTATATACTAAACTTTTATCTTACTTCCAGGATAATAATAATCATAATAACAAAAACAATACTTATTCTTATAAGATGCTATATAGAATAAATCTTAAAGGTGCACTAAATTCTTGATCATGTCGTCTAGACTAACACTGACACCTAGTGGCCAGGATGCAGCATCATTCAAATGCTATAGTTTTCAGTTACTGATGCCAATGTAAAAATTCACAATTCAGAGTCAGCTATGATTACAATGAGTGAAAGTGTCAAATAACAGTATGTTTACTGAGATCAAGCGAGTAGTATTTGGCTGGTCATGCGAATCTAACATATGCAAACCCTCTCCAAGTAGAATAAAACTTTTATAAGGTTACTGATATGACTGGAGTCTTCATTTTAATGTGAGTGGTCAAGTTTTACTACATATATTTCAAAATTACAATTTGTCTCTAAAGGGGTAAGCTTTTTTAAAAAGGGAAAAATGACTGTGCACCTTTAAATCTGTTTGTCATGTTTAACCCACTAATATATATTTTCCATAATGATTAATATATTAATAATGCTAAAAACTGAAAACAAGAATAAAAGCATTTGTACAAGCATTCATTTTTGTATTTATTTTTATTATTTTACCATCTTGACACTCTCCCATCCAAACTCAGAGTGCTGAGAAGACATGACATGTCTGCATAGCGCCCTCATGCGACTGAAATACAGTACTAAAGTTATTATGAACAGCATCAAAGTCGTTCTAGAAAGTTAGTCCACTGGCGGCCATCTTTGGAAGGCACTCGGCTATTTCCAGTCATGCCAGTGCAGCTCCAGTCTACTTGAATGGGGGAACACCAAAATCTAAAAAACGGTTGGTCAAGGTTACTGTCAAATAACATATTTCAAATCAGCAATTAAATCATCTTACCCTGGGGGTGTCTTCCCCCATACCCTACTTTTATGTTGCCCTTATGTGAATTTTGGCGCTTCAAAAATTTGGCACCTAATCATAAAAAAAAAATTAAAAAAAATACAAATCCTAATTTGAGTTCAGTAGATCAAAGAAAGTCATACACATCTGGAATGGAATGAGGGTGCATAAGTGATGAGAGCATTTTAATTTTGGGGTGAACTATCCCTTTAATTGTGACAAAAAGTTCAGAAAACAGTACAAGTTACATTTTGCATAACATTATAAATATGTAACATTTAAAGTCGCCAAACATTTTACAACTCATGTTATAATATAGGCTATCCTATATACCCAAGCTAAAATTGTATTAGGACATAAAATAAATGAAAAGAAGTAGATATTAAGACCACGTCAAACATTTTTCATTGTAACAACATTATTGAATTGAATATAGAACAACTAAATGACTATGTGTTGCCTACTAGGTGTGTGTGTGTGTGTGTGTGTGTGCTATAAATGTGGTTTATGAGGACATTTCTAGTGTCCCCAAATTCAAATTGCTTAAAAAACATGCAAAATTATGTTTGTTTTTTTGAAAATGTAAAAATTCTTAAAGTTTTGTGTGGTTTAGCATTAGGGGACAGAATCTATAGTTCATACAGTACAAAAATCATTATGTCTATGGAGAGTCCTCTATGATAATGATAGCTGCACCAACATGTGTGTGTGTGTGTGTGTGTGTGTGTGTTTTGGCATTTAAATGTATGTTACAGTGCTCATTGTTCTCCTGATGAACAAACTATCTTTCCTAAAGACCGTTTATTGTGTCATGTTTATTTGACACATTTCAACAATGTGTTGGGAAAGTTCTGCTTTGGCGTTGTCCAGATAGTGACAACATACTATTTATATGTTTTACTTCACAAGTTGTCAATTCATAGTACAGATCCTGCTGATATGACTGGAGTCTTCATTTTAATGTGAGTGGTCATTTTTTACTACATATATTTCAAAATTACAATTTGTCTCTTAAGGCGTACAGCTTTTTTAATAAGGGAAAAATGACTGTGCACCTTTAAATCTGTTTGTCATGTTAGTGCTGAAACTACTGTTACTACTGAAAGTAAACCTAGTGTTTCAACCATCTTTGGTCTTCC